>CM052808.1:35412704-35468595 GCA_028533885.1 Nasua narica | reverse complement strand
CTCCAACACTCACGGGTGGCTTCGAAGGCTCCACAAGACTTCAGTGGAGGAAGTCACTGCAGGTGTGGTGGAAACAGCAAGAGAAGCAAGCAGCATTAGAAGTGGAGCCAGAAGATTGAATTGCTGCAAGCTCATGACCAAAGATGAATGGGTAAGGAGTTGCTTCTAATGGAGGAGCAAAGAGTGGTTTCTTGAGAGGGAATCTACATGTGGTGAAAATGCTGTGAAGATTGTGGAAATGACAATAACGGACTTAGAATCTTTCATAAACAAAAGCCGTGGTTGGCTTTGAGAGGATCGACTCCAGTTTGGAAAGAAGTTCTGTGGGTAAAATGCTGTCAAACAGCATTCATGCTACAGAGAAGTCATTCGTGAAGAGAAGAGTCAATTGATGTGGCAAACTTCATTGCTGTCTTAAGAAGCCGTCACCGCCACCCAACCCTTAGCAGCCACACCGTGACCAGCAACCAAAACAAGGAGGCAAAACCCTCCCCCAGCAAAAAGATCGACTCCCTGGAAGCTCAGATAATGGTTAGTATTTTTTAGCAATAACAAATTTTAAAATTAAGGTATGTACATTGTTTTTTTCAGAATAATGTTATTGCGTATTTAATAGACTATAGTGTAAACATAAGTTTTATAGGCATGAGTTACCAAAAAATTCATTTGACTTACTCTATTGCAATATCAGCTTTTTTGCAGCTTTCTGTCTCCGAGGTACACTTGTATGTAGATGTTATTTTATATAGCAAAACAAATGCTATATTTCTTTTTTTAAAGATTTTATTTATTTATTTGACAAAGAGAGAGAGATCACAAGTAGGCAGAGAAGCAGGCAGAGAGAGGGGGGGAAGCAGGCTCCCTGCTGAGCAGAGAGCCCGATGTGGGGCTTGATCACAGGACCCTGGGATCATGACCTGAGCTGAAGGCAGAGGCTTTAACCCACTGAGCCACCCAGGTGCCCAAATGCTATATTTCTTATATTGAGTGTCATGCGATAATTTATATCATTGCCTTTGTCATAATAAAACATTAAAATCAAAATATCTGAGTTTCTGAACATCTGAATTATAAAATTCTGTATGCACATAAACTGAAATTAGATTTGTATGTACAGACATGGAAAGATATGTACAATGTAAGAAAATTCTGAAAAATTCCCTGTGGTTTTGTGTTGTGTCAACTTGGTTTTATACTAGAACTAGAATTCCATAATTCCACACCCTTATGATACTGGATTTGAGCTGGCCAAAAAAAATGTATTTCAGAGTTAGTTAGGATATGGATGTAATGCATCAGACATTATTCACTGAAGGTCCTCATGGTTAGATAAGGAGGCTTAACTCATTGTTTCTAATTCTAAGGTTCTAATTTAGAAATCCTAGCCAATCATTAATTATATTTCTTTTTTCCATTAATTGTATTTCAATGTTCATGTTATTTTTATCAAGGAAAATATTTTCAAAATCAACATCCACCAATGGTGTAAAAAAAACAAAACCTCCTTCACTATGAGATAGTTTCGTTATTGTCTTCAAAGCATTCTTTGCAAGCTCCCTCAGAGTCCTTTTTTTTTTTTTTTTTTTTAGTATAGTCTACTCCCTACCTCAGGGCATGGCACATAAAATTGCTCACATTCAGTAACTCATCCCTTATTAATGCCTCTTGAACTAGTAATCTCTATTTTTATAGGCCTCAGGCATATTAATTACATGTGTTCAATATATTATTTTAGAATCCAAAAGGAAATTACAATTAATTTTTATACACAGAACACAATTCATTATAATTGCTTCAGGTATTGCTGTACTTCTGTCTAGAGGGCATTTGTAACCTCTTTTCCAATTTCTGAGGGAATTTATATAATCACTTATGATTTAAGTCTCAGGATTTCACAGCTTCCACCTATCAGTCTCACTTTCATTTAAAAATTTTTTTTTCAGGGGTGCCTGGGTGGCTCAGTGGGTTAAGCCTCTGCCTTTGGCTCAGGTCATGATCCCAGGGTCCTGGGATCGAGCCCTGCATTGGGCTCTCTGCTCAGCAGGGAGCCTGTTTCCCCCTCTCTCTGCCTACTTGTGATCTCTCTCCTCTCTGTCAAATAAATAAATAAAATTTTTTAAAAAATAATAAAATAAATAAATAAAAATGTTTTTTCAGCCTCACTTTTAAAAGCATTATTTCTCCTTTTCTTTTCTTTTTTTCTTTCTCTTCTTTTCTTTTTCATTATTTCTTATTTCAATTGCAACTTCTTTTCACATAAAATCAGTTCAGGCTTGAAGAAGCTTCCTGTTACTAAATTTCTATCCATGAGGCTCCTTTATGATTCTGGCACTATTACAGGCCATATATTTTTACTATTAAATAATACAACTGACATCTAATCAACTAAGTTTAGAAAAATCTGGAGAAAAATTGATTGTACGGATTTTCGTATTAATACAGTGCTAGCCTCAGTCTTAGCCTGCGTGACGATAGTAATACAGTTTTGCCTAGTCACCACTGCATCGTTAGTCAGGGAAGGCTGGATTATGGCTGTGGTATCAAACAATTCCCCAAATCTCCGTGGCTTACAAAAACAAGAGTTTATTTTTCTCTCACACTATGTGTCCATTATAGACACAAAGCACCACCTTTGTTCCACATCCTATTCACTCTGGAACCCTGGGTGATGGAGCACATCCCACACATCACTGATGATCACGGCAAAGGAGAAGAGAACACATGACCCACGTGCGGATTCTTCTGCCCAGACACAACATGTGTCACTTCCATTCATATCTCGGGGCCAAAGCAAGTCACAAGGCCAAACTTGCCATTAAGGGGGTGAGGATACATCATAGTCCAATAGAGAAGGGCAAGAAATACTGGGGAAAAATAATGTATCTTACCACAATTTTTCCCTTTGATGAAAAATATCAAACTTTTTGCACATGAGCACCTCAAATTAGTATCATTTTACTGAAAGAAAAGTGTTTTTGCTTATCTATTTCCTCCTATTTATTATAATCTCTTCTATTTTTCCCCTCTGTGCTGTATTTCTAAGAGTGACAAAATTTTTAATGTTGGAAGTGTCTTATAAGGGGACAATAAAACTCAAGCTACTTACTGTATCAATATTCAGGGAAGAAATTGCAACATATCGGTGTCCTAAATTGCAATTAGACACGAAGTGAGATAGAATTCAAGTCTCCCAGCTCATAATTGAATACTTCTACCACAGATAATGCTTTGTTTCCAAAAATGAGTTATTAAAATGGTATGATTTTTAATGTTAGAGCAAAGCACATGGTATCATTCAGTACATAAAACATAATTACAGAAACACTTATTTTTTAAAGATTTTATTTATTCATTTGTCAGAGAGAGAGAAAGCATACACAAGCAGGGGGAGTGGAAGGCAGAGGGAGAAGCAGGCTCCCCACCAAGCAGGGAGCTCAATGCTGGACTTGATTCCAGGACCCTGGGATCATGACCTGAGCCAAAGGCAGATGCTTAACCACTGAGACCACCAAGTGGCCCTACAGGAAACGTTTAAATATGTATATGGGGAAAAAATGTAAAGATGGAACTTGTGTTAGGATATCATTTTTACAATATATGCTTTTGTATAAGGAATCCTCTGGCTGCAAATAGAAAACCCAACCTGAACTGGCTAAAGAAGAGGAAATTTATTGACTCACATAATTAAAACGTTTAGTGGAAAAGTTGGCTTTGAACATGAATCCAGAGGCTCAAATGATGTTATCAGTATCCTTATGTCTGGCTATTTTCTCCTCTGGGTGGACCTTCTACTTACACAGTCACTGAAGCACCAGGCTTACATTCTAGAAGTATAGTATCTCAGCCAAAAGCCTAATTGGTCCAAGGACCTGGGGAAGTCCCCTCACTGCTTGAGTCATAAGTTTATCCTTGAGCCTATCACTCTGGCAGAGGAAAGCAGGGTTATACCAGGTTTGTGTGAGGTCAGACCTACATACACCACCTGCACTGAGAAGGGACGAAGGGTTGGTTTGTAAAGGAAAAACCAGATTGGTCTTTCCAACAAAGGCAAGAGGAAAAACCAACAAATGTTCCTCAGAGCTACTGGTTGCTAGTTCTCCATAGGGAAGACCAGGGAATTTGGGCAAAATTTATATTTTAAAAAATGAGTAAAAACCATAAAATGGATTTGGTAAATAGGTGTATGGTGGAAAATAACATATGGGAATGATTACTACAATAAACTTTAGCATAAACATGGTGAACTCTCCTGTGGAATCAAAGAACTTTGAATGCGAGGATCAAAAATAAATTGAGAATGAAAATCTATGATTAAAAGAGTCTGTTTTTCTTTGGGAAATGTCTACATATTTTTCTCCTGTTTCCCTCCCAACCACACCACCCACCACCAATCTTTGTTAAAATATGCGTAGGTTTCTCAGAGAAGAAAAATTTCTAGTTTTGTTGCTATGGTTCCCAGGTGAGTCTCTAGTAGGAAAACAAGAACACCACTGTGATTTTTTTTTTGACAATATATCCTGTCATACCGAGAAAACACTTGAGAGCAAATGAACAATTTTAAACCCCTGCTTTGTTATTACAACCCAGTTTTCTACTTTGATTTTCTGTTTCAGTGTTCCAGAAATTTTCCTCCAAATTACATGATATGCAAATCCTTGTTTGCCTTATTGTTGATTTGTTAAAGAGAATACAGTAGAAATTTATACCTTCAGGTGCACTATCCAATCAAAATTAACTTCAGGATATATGTTGATATTTAAAATGGAAAAAAAGTGACTGAAATAAAAGTGCCTTACATCTTCTTTCTTTCCTTTCTTCCTTCCTTCCTTCCTTCCTTCCTTCCTTCCTTCCTTCCTTCCTTCCTTCCTTCCTTCCTTCTTTCTTTCCTTCCTTTCTCTCTCTCTCTCTTCCTCTCCTTCTTTCTTTCATCTCTTTCTTTAAGTAGGATCCATGCCCAGCATGAAGCCCAATGCAGGGCTTGAATTCACAATCCTGAGATCAAGACCTGAGCTGAGATCAAGAGTCAGATGCTCAACCAACTGAGACACTCAGGTGCCCTCAATATTTATTGAGGATACTGGCAACTTGGGAGTTTACAAGAATCTTCGACTTTTATTTCAAACTAGTTTAGAGAGAACATAGACATTTCTGTACTGGATAATGAAATGTTTCTTTCATAGTCACCTGATTTATTTTCCAGAATAGATGGACCCCACCTCACTGTAAGAGCTGTGAAAGCAAATGTCCTTTCAGAAATTTTGTAGATATCTTTTCACATTTAAAAATCAAGTTATAGGGGCGCCTGGGTGGCTCAATGGGTTAAAGCCTCTGCCTTCGGCTCAGGTCATGATCTCAGGATCCTGGGATCAAGCCCCACATCAGGCTCTCTGCTCAGCAGGGAGCCTGCTTCCCCCTCTCTCTCTGCCTGCCTCTCTGCCTACACAAGAGAGACTTGTGGTCTCTCTCCTGTCTGTCAAATAAATAAATAAAATCTTTAAAAAAAAATCAAGTTATACTTTATAGTATGAAACTTTAATATGTTAAATAAGTAAATATGCATGGGTACCAGTTTTAAATAAATTAAAGGGATACCTGAATAATTATTCTTGAGTAAAACTTTATCAAAAATGTTTGCTTATGAATATAATACCAGGTATATCATACTTAAAAATTGCTTACATAATTAAAGATGAGTAACAAAGGAACAGGAGCTGGGGTTGTAGTAAGAAGTGACTGAAGGATATTTTACTCATTACATAGTGATAGTATTGCTAGACTTGTCTAACATCAATATCCTTGAATGCAACATGTTTTTGACCAATTGTATGTGCTTTTGTGGAAAAAGTGTTGGTGAAGCTTTGGTATTAATTTAGTTATCCTATAAGTTATATTTAGTTATTTGTGTCTCTTTTGATCAAGGCCAAAGACTCACTATAAGGATCATGCCACCCTAACCCACCCCGCAAAGAATTCCGCAAATCTCTAGAAAATGGACCTTAAAACTATGAGAAATGGGACAGGATTAAGCTTGAGTTTTGGAAATGCATAAACGATCTGGAATAGAAGTTAGCATCAATGTATATTTCTTGATGAGTAAAGAAAGAATATACAATTGTACATATGTGTATAGACTATTTCACTCCGAGTGCTGCTTAACCAGAATTTCATTAAGCTTCTAGAGCTAATTTCTTTTCACAAAAAACATGAGGTATAAAGAAAAAACAAATTATGCCACTGAGAAGCAAACCAACAACTCTAGAATGTGGGACATTTTATAGTATGGGACAATTAACCTGGCTTTATTGACTTAAAAAGTCAATAAAAAATTAAAAATAAAGGGAGGGAGAGAAAGGTGGAGCTGCTTTATTTTAAAAGAAACCTAGGAGAAATAACCTAATGTAATATACAGATTTCATTGAATCTTGATTCTTGAAAGAACAAAACAAACAAACATTTAAAGTCAATTGTAGAAGCTTGATTATGGTCTCCATTATTAGATGTGTCCAAGAAATTATTATTTTGTTAAGTGACATTGTGGTTATATATGATATCGTGGTTATATAAGAAAAATCCATATATTTTTAAAGGTGATTATCTGAGGCTCTTAAGGAAATAAAGAGGGGGGAAATGTAGATGAAGCAATTAAGCAAATGTTGAATTTTTAGTAAGTCTGGACACTAGTAATATAGAAGTTCATTGTACTGTGCTTTATAAAACTGGCATTATGATTTTATTCTATTTTAATTTAATTTTATAAAGAAACCTTTAAAGTCTTTACAATTAGGCTGGGTAATTGTTTGAGATTGAAGAGCATAACACTAAATGCAATCAATGCATGATCCTGGAGTGGATCCTGAACTAGAAAAGAACTGCTATCAAGGACATTTTGCACAATTTGAGGAATGCTTATACATTAGGTAATAGTATTATTGTATTAATGTTGAATATCCTGATTTTGGTAATTGTCCTATGGTTATTTAAGTGAGTGTCCCTGTTCCTAGGGAACATATACCAAAGTCTTCAGGCCTAAAGGGGCATCATATCTGCAACTTACTCTCAAGCGATTCAAAAAAAGCATGAGGATGTAGTTAGATGATTGATGGGTAGATAAGGCCATATGGCAAAATGTTTTTTTTTTTTAAGATTTTATTTTTATTTATTTGACAGAGAGAGATCACAGAGGCAGAGAAGCAGGCGGGGGGTGGGGGGGAGCGGGAAGCAGGCTCCCCACTGATCAGAGAGCCCGATGGAACTGGATTCCAGGACCCTGAGATCATGACCTGAGCTGAAGGCAGAGGCTTTAACCCACTGAGCCACCTGGGTGCCCTATATGGCAAAATGTTAACAATTGATGAATCTGAGTGAAGGGTAAATAGTTCTTTGTATCTTTCTTACAAATTTACTGTAAATTTGAAATTATTTCAAGATAGTAACTTGTCATTAAAATAGTCATGACAACAAAAGAATTAGTATGAATGAAAGAATCCTGTCTTTTTAGGGCACCTGAGTGGCTCAGTCAGTTAAGCGTCTGACTCTTGATCTCTGCTCAGGTCATGATCTCAGGGTCGTGGGATTGAACGAGCCCTGTGCTGGGGTCTGTGCTCAGTGCAGAACCTGCTTCTCCCTTTGCTCCTCCCTCTGCTCATGCTCTCTGTCTTTGTCTAAAATAAGTAAATAAATAAAATCTTTAAAATAAAAAATCTAAAAAAAATCCTATCTTCTTTAAAAAGACCAATAAATTATGAATACAAAATAGGCAAATATTACACAAGTCAAGATAAAAAAAATTATGGAAAAAAGCCAATAAGTAATCCTGAAAATGTAAAATATCATTGTTAAAACATAAAAGAATAGATGGGAAAAACTGTAGACTAGGCATAATCAAAGAAAGTATAAATGATACAGAAGACAATACTGAGCATTCAGATGTAGTTTACTACAGGTAGACAGAGATTAAAAATATGAAAGACCAGGGGCGCCTGGGTGGCTCACTGGGTTGAGGCCTCTGCCTTTGGCTCAGGTCATGATCTCAGGGTCCTGGGATCGAGCCCTGCATTGAGCTCTCTGCTCAGCAGGAAGTCTGCTTCCCCCTCTCTCTGCCTACTTGTGATCTCTCTCTCTGTCAAATAAATAAATAAAATCTTTTTTTAAAAATATGAAAGACCAGATAAGAGAAATGAAGGATAGGGAATTTTCAACAAAACTGCTATTGTAATTCCCAAAGGGAGAACAGGTATATTAAAAAATGTAAGTCCTTAGTTCAAAAGTTTACCCCTAGTATTGGAAAGTATAAATTAAAAGAAATACACACCCAGACATATTGTAAGAACAGGAATAAATTTTAAGAGTTACCAGAAAGAAAAGACAATACCTACAAAATAACAATTAAACTAAAAAATAGTGTCTCATCGGCAACTCTAGATGATAAAAGACAATGAAAGAATATTTTCAAAGTGCTGAGGGAAAATTATGCCAATTTGCTAATCCCCATTCAGGTAAGATAACATCAAGAATAAGATTAAAATAAAGATATCTGCAGTCAAATATAGAATAAAAGGATTCACCATTTTCAGAAATTCACTGGAAAAAATATTAAAATTGTACAGTACTTAAGGAAGAGAGTTCATCGCCTACATAGTGGTGGTGTAGATGATACAGTTTAGTGGAGATTAAAAGGATTATTAATTGAGTTGATATTAATCATAGGATAAAAGAATTCACTCATCTGAGCAGCATCTCGAGCAGACTGTCATTCTCATCACATCCTTCTTGTTTCCTAGCCCTCTGGAGCTACCCTGGTTTTTGTCCATTTCTTGTTGATGCCATAATATTCTTAGTTTCTGTTGTTGATAATCGTTTAGTTTTTAAGAGTGCGGTATGGTTGGAAGATACTGGAATGTGAAAGGGGAGATACAAAGGGGTAGGAGAAGCCAGAAATTCTACTTTCCTTTTCTGATACAGTTGCAGTCAAGAAACTCCTAAGGTTTGCAGAAAAAGAAATGGAGGTTGAAGTAGGTGACAAATTTTAAAGTAACCAATAGAGGAACTAAAATTCATAACTATAAAAATTGGGAGAAGGAGGGTCAATGGGAAGAGGAGGTAGATATCTCAGAAAAGGCTACAGCCTCATGTTTTACAAGGAGTGTTACTTGATATTGCTTAAACTTGATAAATAAACAAATAGGATTATAAGCATATTATTTAGAATTACGGAGGTGACCACCAGGAAGTTCTAAAATCATAAAAGGTTAACGTTGCCTAAGAAAAGTTAGGTTTGGGGATGGGATGGGGAGAGAGAGAATTTCATTCTTTGTTAAATATTTTCCTGTTACTGTTGGAATTTTAAACCTTGTACATGTATTACTTTACTAATTGTGATAGTAGAAAACAGTAAAGTGGCTTTTCTGCCTTGACGCACAGGGATCCCTATGTAAGAATCCTTGACAGGTCAGATCATTGCTTTGGAATGAGAGATAATCTGGGAGAGTCTAGCATATGGAAATTTCAGTATTACTTTTCTTGTTTGTGGTGACTTGTGGCTTTAAGGAGATAGAAAATCCACATAACTGAGATGAAACGTTTTATCCTGGCCCTCAGGTTCTCTGTAATCACATCCCATTTTACCCACCCCACATTATCTATTGCCACAGGCTCGTGTGTGTCTTCTGCTCTATTTTAGCTGGTCTCCTATGGCTTCTTGGCCTTTTGGCTAAGATCAAGTGTATTTTAGCTGGTCTCCTTCCTACCCTTCACATGCAGTTATTACTTACTTTAATATTTTTTCTATATTTTCTGGTAGATAATGAGCTCCTGCAATGCAAGGCCCATGAATAGACAATCAATAAGAAATTGTTCAACGAATGGATTTGATTGCTTTGAAGTTCTGCTTTTTCCGTTTCTCTAGAATCCTTCTGTCCCCAACTGCCTCCCACTTGCTTCAGTTTCTTTCTGCTCTGAATGCCTATCACCAGCACATGTAATCCACTATTGAGCAAATATGTAAGACGTCCACTCCATGCTGGGTCAATGCCAGACCTTGAGCATACAGACGTCAACAAGATGGGTGTAGTTGCTATCTAGATAGAAAGTAGATAATATACAGATAGTGATCTAATTACTTCAGAGTACACTATGATCCTGAATTCTCTAACTGAATTAACTATGAAATATGTCTGTAGGAAGTACAAAGAAGTATTCACAGCCTAGATAGAAGGATAAAATATATCTGCTATATACATATGTAAAAAAGACAGTAAATATTAAATGTTAAATGAAGGATGCAAAAAGCAATTGCTCAAAGAGACTTTGCACTTTGTGAAGTTTAGAAATGTATTATGGAGGTGAAATGTGAGTCAGTGGAGAGGAAGTGAGGAGAACTTGATTCCAAGGTAAGGGTTGGGGACAAAAAATGGAAGGCAAGAAAGCACAGTATATTCAAGCATAATTGAATTTAATTGCAGCAGAATGTATAGGTAGGGAAATATTGGGCCAGAGCTGTTTGTTTGTGTCTAGTTGTGGAGACTTTTGTTTTTGAAAGAAACCTTTTTAAAATTAATTTTTAATGAAGATTTTATTTATTTATTTGAGAGAGAGAGCACCGGAGGAGAGGCAGAGGGAGAGGGAGAAGCAGACTCCTTGCTGCGCAGGAGCCTGACATGGGGTTGGATCCTAGGACCCTGAGACCATGATCCGAGTCAAAGGCAAACGCTTAACCGACTGAGCCACCCAGGAACCCTGAAAGAAACTTTTTGACGATGAGGATTACGAATCATTTGCTTCTCCTGTTTTAGGTTCACTAATTAAAACTTCTGGAGCTGAACTTAGCCTAGAAAGTAGATGTATAAACATACCAGTGCACCTGGTATTTGTTCTGTTCTAGATCAGCTCTACTTGGTCATTATTCCAACTTATACGCACTCAACTAATGATTTAAATCTTACGACAATGAGAGCATCCAGAGACAGATATTGTAATTTTCATTTTATAGGTGAGAAAATTAAACACCCAGGAATTTTGTCACGTGTTTTAAGAAAACTACATACGCTTGAAGATTACTTACAAAGGAAGTCAACGTTTGTTGGTTTTCCACCAAAGTCCATTTTCTCCTTTTTGCTTAATGGTAGAATGTAAGCTTGAGTAATATCCCCTGCCCTGTTAGAGACTACATTTGCCAGAATTCCATGCAGTTAGGCCATAAAACTGTTTTCACCGAAATTTGAATTGGAAATGATTTATCCACATCCCACCCATTACTGTCCCTTTAAAGGAGATTGCTGCCCTGTGCTTTTTTTGCCCCTTCCATTTCTTCTTCCTGGGAGCTGAATCTCAGATGTGCCTGTAGGCCATCTTCAACTGATTAGAAAAGGACAAGTCCCTTAATGCTTTACTGCTCAAAATAGTGATTTCCTGAAAGCTCATTAGTATCTTAAATTTCATCAAGGAACTACTGAATCATAATCTGCATTTTAACAGGTTCTCAGGTGATTTACATTCTCATTAAACTTAGAGAAGTGCTGCTTTTGGGGATAGCAGAAGAACTTTATGGGTGGAATGTTGGTCTTTGAACAACCTCATGAAGCAGAGCCATTGCTCTTCCCCCCACTCTTCCACAACCTGTTATCTTCTTTGAGCTACTGAATTTTGGGGTCCCTTTGTTATAGCAGTATATGATTCACCCTAATAAAATTTGCCTCATCTATTGACCCAAAAGTAAGGCATGCATATATTTAGGAAATACTTACTGAATGCATTTTATGGGCAAAGTACTGTTCCAGGATATATTTATATGTAATATATACAATATTATATATGTATATATATTAGATATATAAATGATTTGGATTGTATGCATTTAAAAATGTATTTAAATAAAAATAAATCATTTGGATAATGTGTATTTATTCCCAAATTATTTAAGGCTGGGCTTTTCCCCTCGAGTTTATAATCTAGTAGAGGAAAAAAGACTTAAGAATATGCAAATTATAGGGACGCCTGGGTGGCTCAGTTGGTTGAGCAGCTGCCTTTGGCTCAGGTCATGATCCCAGCATCTTGGGATCGAGTCCCCCATTGGGCTCCTTGCTCGGCAGGGAGCCTGCTCCTCTCTCTCTGCCTCTGCCTGCCTCTCTGCCTGCTTGTGTTCTCTCTCTGTTAAATGAATAAATAAAAATCTTTAATAAAAAAAAAGAATCTTAAACATTTTAAAAAAAAGAATATGCAAATTATAGATGCTACCAGAAAGTGCATTGGATATTGCTGGTTTGAGTGGGTTGTTTGTTTTTTTTTTGTTTTGTTTTTTTGGAAGACAGAATAATGCTTCCCCAAAGATATCCATGTCCTAATCTCCTGAACCCATGAATATGTGTTACCTTATATGTCAAAAGGAACTTTGCAGAGTGTGATTAAGGATTTTAAGATGAGATGATGACCCTGGGTTATCCAGGTGAAACCAATGTCATTCAGCCTCCTTATAAAGAGGAAGGCAGAGGACCAGAGTGAGAGGTAGAGCTGTGAGGATGGCAGCAGGGGTTGAAGGGATGCTGTTGCTGGAAGAGGGCAGGGGGACAAGGAATGTGGGCATCCTCTAGCATCTGGAAAAGGTAAGAACTAGATTCTCCCCTAGAGCTTCCAGAAAGAGTACAGTCTTACCAATACCTTAAGATTGAGACCACTGTTGAACTCTGCCGGAGCAGTAGGATGATACATTTGTTTTGTCCTCAGCTACTTAATTCGTGATAATCTGTTACAGCAGCAATAGAAGACGAATATACGGCTCTTCCATTTTGGGCAGCCCACATCCTATATCCCAATGTGTACGTGGGAGGCAGAGCCAGACACCCCTTTCCTCATCATTAGCTAATTATATATTCTTTTTTAAAAAAGATTTTATTTGAGAGAGAGATTGGGAGAAAAAGTGTGAGGAGGGGCAGAGGGAGAAGTAGACTCCCCACCAAGCAGGGAGCCCGATGAGGGACTCAATCCCACGACTCTGGGATCACAACCTGAGGGGAAGGCTGATGCTTAACTGACTGAGACACCCAGGCACCCTAATTATATATTCTTGATCAGGACACAGAATCTTGAGGGATTGAGGTGGACAAGGAATTAGAAATTACTCATGGAGGTGGTGGCAGGAGTGGCCACATTGTTTCTGTGACATGACGTTGCCTATGTTCCCTGCTAACCATATCCCTTGGTTCCTATTCATTATCTGTGCTTGGTTCACAGGTGTTCCTATTGATGCTGTTAGCTTACCCTATATTCTACCAATCAATTCCTCATTGTAAATGAGAATTGTGAACAATTCCTCCTTGTTTATAGCCAATTCAGAGAGCCTAATTCAGAGAGACATGGAATTAATTTGTGCATATTTCTTTCTTTTTTTTTTAAGATTTTATTTTTTAGTAGTCTTTACATTCAACATGCACTTTGAACTCATGACCCGAGATCAAGAGTCCCATACTCTACTGATTGAGCCAGTCAAGTGCCCCGTCTCCAAAAACCCGTGCATATTTCAATAAACCTAGTAGATTCTCAATCTTAAGGGGGCAAGACCTTTGTTTGGTTCATCTTTGTATTTACAGATTCTATGTTGAGTGCCTTGCACATAATATGTACTTGTTAAATAAGAGGATCAAATAGTTACAATGTAATACTACTTGATAGAAAGGGTAATTGTAGAAGGAGGCTTTAAGTACAGATGAAAGAATTACCATTAAATGGAGACCTTAAAATTGGATAAGATTTCTGTTGGCTAGATAAGGAGTGGGCATTTTACACAAGCTACCATTGGTAGTTCACCAACTAAAAACTCTTCTGATACTTGGCTACATTTTACCAACATTATTTATTTATTTATTAATAAGCATGCAGGTTAAGATATTACTAATATAGTCATTATTTAAAGAAGTCAACCTTAAGCAGAAGATTCCATCCATTAGACACATATAGACCAGGGCTTAGCAACATACAGTATATAGGGCAAGGTTGCTATCATCTACTATTCCTGCTGACATCCAGGAAGGCTAGCTATGCAAATTTCCTTTGATGCTTTCTTTTGGTTGCTAGCACTGGTCCACATCCTCACTCTGTTCCATTTGTCTTAAACTCGGGTTCTTGAGCCTGCGACCAGGCTAGAAGTTAGTTTTACTGAAGCGTTGGTCAGTGTGAGCTGAAAACAGACTTGCTCTGGAAGACTTTCTGGGCATGTATAGAATGCGCAAGTTCAAAACTGGTTGCTCTCACATCCAGTTCTCATAGCATTAAATAATTCCAGAGTGCCTAATGGACCACCACAATTTCTGTCTATAGTCTGGTGGGGGAATACAGACATTAAAGAAACAGAAGTTTGATGAAAGTTACTGGAGGGAAAACCCGGTCAATGAGAGCACAGTACAGAGGAGGATTTGCAGGGTCATCTTTCCATCTTTAGGGCCTCCCTTAATGTGAACATCATACAGAGCAACAAAGACTTTTCCCATAGAGGATCTATCCTATATATATCTATATAGATACAGATATATTTTAAGGATTTTATTTTTTAAAATATTTATTTGAGAGAGAGAGAATGAGAAAGAGAGAGAGAAAGCATGAGAGGGGGAGGGTTAGAGGGAGAAGCAGACTCTCTGCTGAGCAAGGAGCCCCATGTGGGACTAGATCCTGGCACTCCAGGATCATGACCTGAGCCAAAGGCAGTCGCTTAACCAACTGAGTCACCCAGGTGCCCCATTATTTATTTATTCGACAGAGAGAGACACAGGCAGAGAGGGAGCAGAAGCAGGGGCAGAGGGAGGGGGAGAAGCAGGTTTCCCGGTGAGCAGAGAGCCTGAATCGGGGCTCCATCCCAGGACCCTGGAATGATGAACTGAGCCGAAGGCAGACGCTTAATGACCGAGCCACCCAGGCTCCCCTCCAATACATTTTTAAAGATATATTTTAGGAAAAAGAAACAAGCCAAGAAACAGACTCTTAATTATAGAGAGAACCAAGGGATGGTTACCAGAGGGGAAGGGGGGGTCAGGAGTGGGTGAATAGGTGGTGGGGATCAAAAAGTCCACTAGTGATAAGCACTGTGTGCTGTATGGAATTGTTGACTCACTATATTATACATCCAAAACAGAGCACTGTATGGTAACTCTACTGGAACTAAAATAAAAAGATACATTTTATAGAAATATATGACTGAACATCTGGAAAATAGAGAATAAAGCTACCCATAGTCTGCTGCTCGAACCATACCCTACAAAGTCCCTCTGGAGTTTTTATTGTATAATCTGTAATAGCTATACTAGGTGCAATGCACTGTGCTAAGCATCTTCTATATGTATCTTATTTAATCTTCAGAAGAATCCTGTAATGTAGATATTATTGATTTCATAGAAGGAAACTGGAGTTGAGGGGTCACACAGCTAGTAATAACTGGATTCAGATGAGTCTTTACGACCATTTTAATTTCATGTACTGGCAACCATAATGCTCAATAAGTTTGATAAACTCTTTCCACTTAATATTACATCACTTTAAAAGATACTCTATAGCATCGTTGCGTTGTTTCCCTCACATTTTGGATCCTATTCTCATAGGTCTTGACGTAGTGAACGGTGAATATCCTGATGTACATTCATGAAATCGGTCTCGGGTTGTAGCGTTGTGAAATGTGCACAATTTACGTCTTGAAATATGGACAGCTTCAACACTTTTGCAGCACTTAGAGTCATAATAAAGCATCTATAAGGCAAGAAAGTACCTCAAATTTGACTTGAATTTCTTTGAAATTTCTTCTTTCACTTATAGGCTCTACTTCTCCTCTAGAATGCTTGAATTTACCTTTCCCATGACAATTTCGAGTTTGAAGAGGCCCCAGAAACCACCCAGTTGAATTCCCTCTTTTTCCAGATTGGGGAAGTAGGTCCAAGACAAGTAAGTGGAGGGCCATGGGCAACTCTCACCATTATAGGGCTTTATTTATTTATTTATTTATTTATTTACTTACTTACTTACTTATTTACTTACCTCTCTTACTAGATTCAACCTAGAGTCTGAACCGGTTGTTGGAAACAACAGTAATACATTATAATCACGGCAGGCCTATCTCTGTAGCATTCAAAGCCTTTTGACATGCATTTTGTCACAAGATCCTCCAAGAGCGGGATATTTTTATTTATAAGTAGACAGACCTAGGTGAAGGGTGGAGCAAGGCCTCTCTGAGTTTTTCTACAGGCTATATTAACAAGGAAAAAAAAAATCCCCAACTCGAATCGAACCACTCTGTGAAAAAGCGGAGAAAGACTTTCTTTAAAAGCCAGCTGCGAGGCACAAGGTTCGCATCCAGCCGGGGCTGCGCGGGGTGGGGGCAGCTCACTTTGCGGCGGACGCGGGGCATCGCGTTGCATTGCGCAGGCGTGCACCTGTACTGGTGCAGGGGCCGCGTGCCCGCGCTTGCGGACTGCCTCGCGCACTCCGCTCCCACCTCCCTCAGCTCTCCACCCTCCAGGCCCCGCCTCGCCCGCTCAGCGCGCCGGGTCTGCTCCTGCAGTCGCCCTGTTCCTTCGCGGCGGGCAAACTGCGTGTTGCTGCGTCATCGCCAGTGGCCGGTTTGAATGAGACTCTCGTCGCACCCGGGCTACCGCCACTACCGCGCCTCTGCCTTGGCCGCCGCCACAGCTTCATCGCGTTCCTTTCCCTTTGCCGCCCTTGCCAGGCCCAGCCTTCCTGCACCGCCGCCGCCTCTTCCGCCGCCATGCCGCTTTATTCCGGTGAGCTCCTTCCTCGCTCTGCAGTTCTGTCCTGCGCTAGGCCTCTGAGTAGGCCAGGCCTGCAGGGCAGGCACCCCGCTGAGCACGGGGCGGGGGAGGGGACCGGGCAGGCATGGGTGAGGGCGACTGCGGCGGCGACAAACCTGGCCACTTTCTCTCTGCTCGCTATTTCCGAGCTCCGCAACCTGAGGGATAGCTTTCCCTTCTGGCCCGGGCGGGTGGGGAGCGGGGATGGGGAGCCCGAGTCAGCTTCTGTGAGTGGTGACTCTGCAGAATAGTTTCTGTCGCTGTCCTAGTGAGCCAGGAGAGGTGAAGGTGTGTCCTGACGCATCTGGGACCAGACTAGAGGTGTAGTGGCATTTTCTTGGACTCGTTAGTGTAGCTGTGGAAGGAGAGGGTAGGGAGGGGGAAGCCTGAGGTAAGGGAGGGATGGAAGGACCTGGGTTGGACTGTTAGCTTTCAGGGTGCATGGGGGTCCCTTAACAGCTTTCTATAGCTTACCCCTTGCTGCCTTTGGCTCAGACACCCCTTTTGTACGGATTTGAGTTTATCCCGAGGTAGACTGTGAACTTTTTGTTTTCATTTCATCACACGTTATATTGGGTTTCTACATCTGAAGCATAGTGTTAGCTTTGAGACTTAGATGAATACAAATACCCGCAGGCGTCCTTTCAAGTGGCGTTTGGCAGTTTTTATTTTATTTTGCTTGAAACAGTCCAAGGTATTGGCCAGGGATCACATTTTCATTTAGTTAATGGACCTTGCCGTTCTTAGTCTTATTCAAAATGGCACCTAAAACGTATTGGTGACTTCGGTTCGCTATGGATGTGTGATTCATTGGCCATTCCTAACTCCATCATAATTCCTTTATTGAAGATTCAGCATTTTCAGAGAAGGATGTGAAACAAAGGAGTAATGTTTAATTTCTAGGTGGATTCTTGGTGTTCTAGAATCTTGAACGGAATGCTTTAATGATTGCTCAACCTCTTTCTAAAGCCAAGATTAACAGAATGTAGAATGGTACTTGAAATATTCTATTTTTGCAATGTAGAATTGAGAGGTTATTAATTAAGTGATGGCGATAAATACCAGTGTATGCTAATAGTTAAACACACTGGTAGATTCACAACACCACCAACCTCTTTGTTCTCTTCAAAAAATACTTGTATTCACCAAACTATCTTAACATTAAGTTCTATCTTAAATATTTAACCTTATCTTTTCCTTATTTCCAAAATGAGAGAATTGAAGTGGATTTCTAAGGTTTCTTCTTTGACCTCTCCATATTGAGAATTTGTATTTCAGGTTCTGCAAAAACCCCTGTATTAAAATGAGAATATTTTAAGTTCTATTTCATAAATTTTGGTAGAAAATTAAATAGATTCATATATGGTTAAGGATAAACTGCTGTTAAAATTAATGGACACCTGTATACCTGGCACAAAGCTAGTGTTTTTATACTTGTTGCTTTGTTTTAACCTTCAACATAATCCTGTGACACCAGTATAATTCTCTTTGGATAAGCAAAAAGTTTAAGTAATTTGCTCATGGTGACACAGCTAAATCAGTTTCAGATAGGTTCCTCCACATTCTTTCTTTCTTTTTTTTTTTTTTTTTTTAGATTTTATTTATTTGACAGAGATCACAAGTAGGCAGAGAGGCAGGCAGAGAGAGAGGGGGAAGCAGGTTCCTTGCTGAGCAGGGAAGCCCAATGCGGGGCTGGATCCCAGGACCCTGAGATCATGACCTGAGCTGAAGGCAGAGGCTTTAACCCACTGAGCCACCCAGGTGCCACTCCTCATTATTTCCAATACTGTTTTAGTTTAACGTTTTGCTTGTACATTATCTGTTCCTAGTTTATTTCAAGATTACAGTTGTGTCCTCTTCAAACCCATTTTTCCCAGCTGCTGCTAGAATGATTTGATGTTCAAACCAGACTAAAGTGGCCTTTATGAAAACCTTTCACAGATACTGCATCTCTATAACATAAAGCCCAAAGCCTGTATGTTTTAGCATGACTTATGTTATCTTTTGTGACTTTGTCCTTGGCTAGATTCCAGTTTCAGCTTTCTCCCCCCCTCTCAAGGAATTACTTAAATCTCAGAACACAAAATTCAGTTTTATGTTTTTGATGTTTTTCTTATCTTTTCCAGGAATGCTTATATTTAGGCTAACACTTAATTTTTTCTTTGAAACTCAAAGTTACCACTTCTTCCAGGGAATCCTTCACTCATGAAGCATTCCTTTGTGATCCTCTAACATTTGTAATATTTATATTGTATTGTTAATTATTTTAACCTTTTCTTCCCCTTTATCTATGAAATTCTGAGTTCATGGAGTCTTCCTCAGGCTTGTTCTGGGGCTTATAGAATGAATGCTAAACACATTAATTGAAATAGTGAAGGAGTTAGGATTTGGAGTAAGGATTAGTTTTTCATATTTTGGTTTTATTAGGAAAACAGACAACTATTGTGTGATTCTTATTTCAGTAGGTATGACGTTTTCAGTGGAAACAAGCTATGTGTATCCTTGTGCTTACTTATTTTTATGTTATTTCGAAAGTTAGATATTTCATGAGGCCAGTCGACATTTTTTTTATTATTTGGTAAAATATATGTAACAAAAATGTACTATTTTTATTAACCATTTTTAAGTGTACATTTTTTAAAAAGATTATTTATTTATTTATTTATTAGGAAAGAGAGAGTGAGAGAGAGCAGGTCAGAGTGAGAAGCGGACTCCCCGTGGAGCCGGGAGCCCGATGTGGGACTTGATCCCGGGACTCCGGGATCATGACCTGAGCCAAAGGCAGTCGCTCAACCAACTGCGCCACCCAGGGGCCCCTTAAGTGTACATTTTTGACATTAAGTATATTCATACTGTTGTGCGACTATCATCACCATCCACCTTAAGAGCTTTTTCATGTTCCTACATTGAAATTCTGTACCCATTGAACCATAACTCTTCGTTTCTTCTTCCTTCCAGCCTCCTGGCAACCACCATTCTACTTTCTGTCTATGAATTTGACTATTGTATTGACTTTTGGCATCTGGCTTACTTTGTTTAGCATAATGTCTCCAACGTTCATCCATACTGTATAGCATGTATAAGAATTTCATTACTTTTTAAGGCTCAGTAGTATCCATTGTGTGTCTGTACCACATTTTGTTCATCTGTTTATCTGTTGATGGACACTCGGATCACTCACATCTTTGAGGCTTTCGGGAATAATGCACTATGAACAGGGGTATACAAATAGCAGTTTGAGTCCCTGCTTCACACTGTTGAGTATGGCGTAGAATTCCATAGAAATGGAATTCCTGAATCATATGGTAAGTTTAATTTTTTGATGAACCACCATACCTTTTTCCACAGTGGCTCTACTGTTTTATATTCCTGTCAAGAATGCTCAAGGGTTTTAGTTTTTCTTTTTCTTTTCTAAGATTTGATTTATTTGACAGATAGGAGAGAGATCACAAGTAGGCAGAGAGGTAGGCAGAGAGAGAGGGGGAAGCAGGCTCCCCTCTGAGCAGAGAGCCCATTGCGATGCAGGGCTCTATCCCAGGATCTCGAGATCATGACCTGAGCGGAAGGCAGAGGCTTTAACCCACTGAGCCACCCAAGCCTCCGGTTCTAGTTTTTCTACATCCTCACCAGCACTCAGCACTTGGTATTTTTTTCTACGCCATCTTCTTTTTTTAATAGCCCTCCAAATGACTGAAGTTAGATTTCTGTATTTTTTAATGAATTAGTTGTATTTTTGGATTCTTAATATTTGACCACCTCTTGCTCAGGAACCACACCTTTCAGTTCTCCCATGGAACCTTTCTTCTTATAATTCAGAATCTGTATTCCTACACCTGTTTTAAATATGCTTTATAAATGAAAAAAATAAATTATGGTTTTTTTGCAGTTACTGTGAAATGGGGAAAGGAGAAATTTGAAGGTGTAGAATTGAACACTGACGAACCTCCAATGGTATTCAAGGCTCAGCTTTTTGCACTCACTGGAGTCCAGCCAGCCAGACAGAAAGTTATGGTGAAAGGAGGAACATTGAAGGTAAAATTTAGTCCAAATTTTCCTTATATACTATTATATATTTAGTGGAGACAAACACCAGAAAATGTAGCATTTGAGGTATTTTTTTTTTAATTTGTTGAGAGTATATAGTCTGTGAATTTAAAACTGTCTTATTTATGTTGTAGAAAGGAACACTGTAGCCATTTCAAAACATTGTATTATAGAAGCATCATTAAAATTTTTATTTTAAAATGCATTGTATCAGTGAATATTCCTAGGAGTCGGGGAGTGAGGATTTTCCATTTATCTCTGTTGTTTGGATTTTTTTCTTGGTGAGGGTGTGTTAAAAGTATTTTATTTTGTTTAGGTTAATATAAAAAATCTATACATCCTTAGTTTTCTGTTACGGGGTGGAGAAAATTTTATCTTTGTTAAAACTATGGAACAATATGGTAGATTAAAAAAAAAAGGCTACAGAAGGTATTTTTGTACATGCATTCAAATGTTGAAATTCAGAATATTTTGACATCTTTACCAAAGCCCCACTTCTGGAATACTGGAAAACTGTTAGTTTTTTTGGCCTGTTTCATATTCTACTCATTAAAAAAGAGCTCTTATCACTTAGGGAGTAATCACTGTGTAAAACCTGTTGGAAGGTCAGAGAAAAAAATTTTCGTTTAAAAAGAGAGTGAACGTAATTTTTCCTTTAGTTTCCTTGGGATGGTCATATTGACTACAGTTAGAAGTCTAGGCTTCCTGGTGTTTATTGGTGATGGGCCACAAAAAGATGCAAGTATTACTATTTGTAAAACTATGGAAGTATAGTTTTAAAAAAATACTACCCTCAAGAGTTAGGTGTGAAATGCCAAAGAGCTGTAGTTAACTTGAGAGATATGGCTTGGTTCACCCTGTCAGGTGAACAGTAAAATTGATGTTGGTGAAGAAAACATTGTTTCCCCTCCAAGTTGCAGTATGAGCTTTTCAGTCATTAGTGAACTTGATAACTGAATTTGTGATGAGCTGTGTACTGGTGGTGTACTATGGAGAATTACAGAGAAATGGTAATTAAATGAAACTGACTACTAACAGTAATCACTTATTGAGTAATTATTCTGTGCCAGCCTTTTATTTTCTTTAATTCTCAACTCTGTGTGTTTTAAAAATGAGAATAAATGTATTTTATAATTTAATAAATGAGAAAACTTAGCATCAGAGAGATTTAAGTAACATATAGCAAGTTACCAGAAGAGCATTCGTTTTATAAGCCAAGCAGATCTCGGTTCATTTTTCAGCTTTGTGTGATCTCAGATAAGTGATCTGAGGGAGCATATATAGTTATCATTCCTTATAATTAATGGAAATGGCCCTTAAACTGAGAAGGATATTTAGGGAAGTTACTGTTGCACTTTGAAGCTCAATGTCCAAAGAAAAAATTAGTGGCACTACCGAAGGGAAGCATACTGGGTGCCTGGCATTTTGTGTAAAAAAGAAGTTACGTGGAAATGACCTTATCTTGTGAAGGGAAAGAGTTTAGCTGCAGTAGGCCAAGATATCTGGGGGCCAGTCATGGCATTAAAAAAATTTGTTTTAATTGAATATATTGAAGTGAAAATATTTACTTCATACATATGAAATTTAGGACTTGAAAACATTTGTGGACACAGCAGATGTTATTAAGGGTCGTTTGTCTCTGGTAGTCCTGGTATAATTTTTAACAGCACTTTCATTCTTAAGAAACTCCTGCTTTGGACAGTAAATTATATAATCACTGTAATTATATGTAGACCTTATCTCATAAGCTACTCTTCATTCCTGTCACATAAGTTAATTAGTTTTGCTGGGTCCATACATGTAACACAGATGCAGAAAAATTAATATCTATCATCAAGATTTAGTATAGTCAGGTTTATTGTCTTTTTGATTGTGTCTTTTGTAGTTTAAGCAATTTTTTTTTTTTTTATTAACATAGAATGTATTATTTGCTTCAGGGGTACCGGTCTGTGAATCAACAGTTTTACACAATTCACAGTACTCACCATAGCACATACCCTCCCTGGTGTCCATAACGCAGCTACTCTATCCCCTCCGGCCCCGCTCCCCCAGCAACCCTCAGTTTGTTTCCTGAGATTAAGAGTTTCTTATGGTTTGTCTCCCTCCCCAGTCCCCTCTTGTTCTCATTTTTTCCCTCCCTAGCCCTCACGATCCCCGATGTAGTTTAAGCAATTGTAAGACTTAACTGACTTTAAACTGCATTAAAAAATACTCTTGATTATAGTAATTTTAAGTAAAATCTGCAAAAAAAAAATTCATTCTATTTTGGAGTAGCTTAAAATTCACTGATTATTAGAATATGTTCAGATTATACAGGGGTGGTTAAATGTTTTTCATTTGTTTTTAAAACAGGATGATGATTGGGGAAACATCAAAATAAAAAATGTAAGTATTATCCTAAGAGCATCTACTGTAATTCAGTTTCTTAATTATTACACACAAATGCATTCCAAATGCCTTTTTTCCATATATATATATCCAGTTGTTCTGGCACTATCTACTGAAAATACCCTCCTTTTCCCATTGACTTGTTTTGGGAAAATCTGTTGCAGGTTTACTTTTGGACTTCTGTTTCATTGATACATTTGATTATAACTTATGCTAGTACACATGGTCTTAGTGATTAAAGCTTAATAGTAAGCCTTGAAATGAGATAGTGTAAGTTCTCCAACTTCTGCAACAATATTTTAGCTGTTTTAGCTTCTTTGCATTTACTTTTAATTTTAGAATAGGTCTGTCAATTTTTTACGAATGGACTCTTGAAATTTTGGGGTCGTATTGGTTCTTTGTTCAGTTTGTGGAAAATGGCCATCTTAACAGTATTTAGTATAAAATCCTTAAAATGATATACTCTGTTTAGGTCTTTATATTCTCTTAAACTGACTTTTGTAGCTTTTTAGCATAGGATCTTCATGGTTTTTGTTAGATTCTTTGAACTATTTCGTGGTTTCGTGGCTGTTAAATGATACTTTAAAAAAAATTTTGTTTTCCAGTGTTCATGGGTAGATTATAAAAATGTAGTTTATCTTCATCCTGTGACCTTGCTAAATTCACTTAATAGTTTCATTAGTTATTTTCTAGATTCCACTGGGGGTTTTTTATGTACATAAGCATGTTATCTGCAAATCGAGGTATTTTTACTTCTTCCTTTCCAATCTTTATGACTTTTATGTCTTATTGCCTTATTTCCCTGGGCTAGGACTTCTAATAATACAGTGTTGAACAGAAAGTGGTGAGAATGGGGGGCGCCTGGGTGGCTCAGTGGGTTAAAGCCTCTGCCTTCGGCTCAGGTCATGATCTCAGGGTCCTGGGATGGAGGTTCTGCATCAGGCTCTCTGCTCAGCAGGGAGCCTGCTTCCCCCTCTCTGCCTGCCTGCCTGCCTCTCTGCCTACTTGTGATCTCT
Organism: Nasua narica; assembly: GCA_028533885.1. Taxonomy (NCBI): domain Eukaryota; kingdom Metazoa; phylum Chordata; class Mammalia; order Carnivora; family Procyonidae; genus Nasua; species Nasua narica. The sequence continues at coordinate 35,444,369 of CM052808.1, read as the reverse complement.
CTCTCTGTCAAATAAATAAATAAAATCTTTAAAAAAAAAAAAAAAAAAAGCAAGTGGTGAGAATGGGCATCTTTGTCTTATCCTAACTTGTTCACTAAGACTTTTTAAATTATGAATGGCTGTCGAATTTGTTAAGTTTTAAAAAATATCATATGATTTTCCTACTTTATTCTGATAATCTGGTTAATCTCATTGATTTTTATCTTTATTTTTTCAAGATTATTTATTTATTTGAGAGATAGAGAAAGTGCATGAGCAGAGGGGAGGAGGAGAGGGAGAGGGAGAAGCAGACTCCTCACTGAGGAGGAAGCCTGATGTGGGGCTCAATCCCAGGACCTGAGATCTTTACCTGAGCCGAAGGCAGACGTTTAACTGACTGAGCTACCCTGGCACCCCTCATTGATTTTTAATTATTAAATAATTCATTCCTGGGATGGGTAACCCTTAAATTTTTTGGTTTTTGCAACCCCACCTGCACTCCTAAAAAATTACTCTTTTTTTTCCTGAAGATTTTTTTAAAAAATTTATTTATTTGACACAGAGAGAGAGATCACAAGTAGGCAGAGAGGCAGGCAGAGAGAGAGGGGGGGATGCAGGCTCCCTGCTGAGCAGAGTGCCCGACGCGGGGCTCGATCCCAGGACCCTGAGATCATGACCTGAACCAAAGGCAGAGGCCTTAACCGACTGAACCACCCAGGTGCCCTAAAAATTATTCTTTTTAAACCCCAAGGAGTTTCATATATACTAGTTATATCTATTGACATTTACCATATTAAAAATTAAAACAAATTAAAAAGCCTATTTATTTAGAAATAACAATGACAAACCATTACATGTTAATTTTGTATTTTTAAATGTTTTTCCAAACATATTGTGAAAAGACTGGCAGTGCTCTATATTTTTGCAAATCTCTTGAAAATCTAGCTTGATAGAAGAGAATTGAATTCTCATATTTGCTTTTACATGCAGTCTGTTGTGATCGGTTGTTTTAGTTGATGTATATATAAGAAATTTGGCTTCACATAAATAGTTGGAAAGGGAGGTATCTTTTTGGATAAAATTGTGAACATTCATCTTTCATAGTGCACCCAAACTCAACATGTAATAGCTAATTATTGATTAGTTTGTGGTAGAAAGCACATCAGTGACGTTTTGTGCATAAAAATCTGTTTGGCTATAATTGAAAAGGTGCCAAGTACATAGTGACAGATACAAAATTCTGATTTTCACTCAAAAGCTCTCATTTTGTCATTGTCAACTATATATAGTCATTTGTTTTTCCTAAGGCAGCAAGCTTACTTCATTTATTTTTGAGAAGATAATGGCTAAATACTTGAATATAAAAACCCATAATTTGTAGTTTTAAGTAAAAATGATATTTCATTGAAAAAGTAACTAGTCCAGTTTTTTTTTTTTTTAAGATTTTATTTATTTATTTGACATAGAGATCACAAGTAGACAGAGAGGCAGGCAGAGAGGGGTGGGGGGAAGCAGGCTCCCTGCTGAGCAGAGAGCCTGATGATCCCAGGACCCTGAGATCATGACCTGAGCCAAAGGCAGAGGCTTTAACCCACTGAGCCACCCAGGCATCCCACATTTGTTATAATTGATGAACTTATATTGACACATCATAGTTGCCCAAAGTCCATAGTTTACTTGAGGATTTACTCTTGGTTGTTACACATTCTGTGGGTTTGGACAAATGTATGATGACATGTATTCATCATGATAGTGTCATATGGAGTAGTTGTATTGTCCCCAAAATTCTGTGTACTCTGCTTATTCATCCCTTTAGCCCCCTGACAACCATTGATATTTTTACTGTCTACATTGTTTTGCCTTTTTCCAGAATGTCATGTAGTTGGAATCCTACAAGATGTGTCCTTTTCAGATTGATTTCTTTCACTTAGTAATATGAATTTAAATTTCCTCCTTGTCTCTTCATGGCTTTGATAGTTCAGTTCTTTTTAGTGCTGAGCCCATTTTCTGGATGTACCAGAATTTTTATTCACCTACTAAAGGAGATCTTGGTCCAGGACAAGTAAGTCTTTTTTGAATGGGTACTTCCCATTTCATAACACAGAATATCATAAAGAAATGTATTCAGAGGTTGATATTTAATAAAATTAAAAATCGTTTTTACCAATTTATTTTATATCATTACTCGATATGTGCTAAACTGTTAAAAATTTAGTGCAGATGTCCCTTTTTCACTGTGCTGACAATAATATTGTAGTGTTAAGAAAATAGTTTTGATCTTGCTTGCTCTGTGGATGAATTTCAGAGACCAGTAGGGGTTCACAAACACTTTGAGAACTGGAACAAACCCATTGAGTCATGATTTATTTATCGCCTTTATACATTGCTGGATTTAATTTTCTTATTAAAAAAAAAGATATTTGTACGTATGTTCTTGAGAGGTATTAATATTTTTATTTGGGAATGTATTGCCCTTTTAAATGACTTTGTGTAATATTGGTATTTTTGTAAATACTTGAAATAATTTACCAGTGAATTTTATCGGACCTGGATTTTCTTTGTAAGAATTTGATTGATATTTAATTTCTTTAATAGATACAGGGTTGGGGCGCCTGGGTGGCTCAGTGGTTAAGCCTCTGCCTTCGGCTCAGGTCATGGTCTCAGGGTCCTGGGATCGAGCCCCACATCGGGTTCTTTGCTCAGCAGGGAGCCTGCTTCTCCCTCTCTCTCTGCTTGCCTCTCTGCCTTCTTGTGATCTCTCTCTCTGTGTCAAATAAATAAATAAAATCTTTAAAAAAAAATAGATACAGGGTATTTAGATTTTCTGCTTTTTTTTATGCCAGTTTTGGTGAATTTTCTCTTTTGAGAAAATTTGTTTAAATATATTGAATTTATTGGCATGAAGTTCATAATATGCAGATTATTCGTTAATCTTTTATATCTGTTATTTTTATTTGTTGATGTTCCCCCCCCCCCCATTCCTGATAAGTCTTTAGTGTTTTGTTTTTGGTCAGCGTTGCTAAGGATTTATCAGTTACTCTTTCAGTTGTTTACTTTGTTTACTCATATATTATCCATTTTCCATTTTACTGATATCTACTCTCCATTATTTTCTTTTTTTCTACCTTGGGTTTAAATTGCTTCATTTTCTTTTTAAGATGTGTGCTTAAATCATCGTTTGCTTTTTTTAAAATACCTTCTTTCCTTATGTAGACATTTAAAATTATTTCTCTTCTATCACTTGTAGTTGTAGCTACAATTTTTGATGTGTTATGTTTTTATTATGCAGTTAAATATTTTCTTATGTTGTGGGTGTTTTTTTTGGTTTGTTTTTTGTTTTTTTACCCATGGATTGTTTAGAACTATGTTGTTTCATCTCCACTTATTTGGGCCTTTTTCTAATACATTGTGTTCCATATTTCTCCTTTGGTTCTGTGTAGTCCCAGAACATACCAGTGTTATTTTGGTCATCTGAGACTTATCGATCCTTTTTTATGGACTGTATGTGGCCCAGAAAGCCTAAAATGTTTATTATATGGTCCTTAATAGGAAAAGTTTGCTGACTCTTGGTATAAAGGGTGCTAAGATGATGTCTTTGAATTGCTGCTATAGGATTTATATTATATATCTTTAATTATCCTCTGCCTTAAATAACAAATGACTTCAGGTATAGTATAAGATTCTTAAAATAGTATGCTTCTATTTCCCTGGTTCTTGGTGCTATTGTTGTCATACAGTTTATTTCCACATTTTAGAAATCTTATACTTCATTCCTATTTTTGCCTTAAATAGTCATTTATCATTTAAAGACAGTAAAAATATTTAAAACTCATTTACCATTTATGGCATCTTCCTTTGGATCCAAATATTTCCATCAGATATCATTTTCTTCTGCCTCAAGAACTTACACATTTCTTGCAGAATCTATGAATTCTCTTTGCTTTTGTTTTTTTGAAAAGCTCTTTATTTCACCTTTATTTATTTTTTTAAAGATTTTATTTATTTGACAGAGAGATCACAAGTAGGCAGAGAAGCAGGCAGAGAAAGAGGGGGAAGCAGGCTCCCTGCTGAGCAGAGAACCCGATGCAGGGCTCTATCTCAGGACCCTGAGACCATGACCTTGGCCGAAGGCAGAGGCTTTAACCCACTGAGCCACCCAGGTGCCCCTCACTTTTATTTTTGAATGACATGTTTGATAGGTGTAGAATTCACGATTAACGGTTTTTCTTTGAATACATGAAAAATGTCTTCTGATGTCCATAGTTGTCATTCTTAATTCCTTTGCATGTAATGTGTCTTGTTCTTCCTGATAGTTTTGAGATTGCTTTTTAGCAATTTAATTACATGTTTTGGAGAGGTTTGCTTATGTTTATTCTGTTTGAGTTTCTTGGATTTGTGGGTTTATAGTTCTTATTTTTTTTTTATATTTTATTTATTTATTTGAGAGAGAGAGAGAGAACATGAGATGGGAGAGGTCAGAGGGAGAAGTGGGCTCCCCGCTCAGCAGGGGGAGATGTGGGACTCGATCCTGGGACTCCAGGATCATGACCTGAGCCAAAGGCAGTTGCTTAACCAACTGAGCCACCCAGGTGCCCTTTTTTAGTCTTTTTAATAATATGTTTTTTTGAGTAGAAGTTCTACATTTTGTTGAAGTATAACCTATTAGTTTCTTTCTTTTATGGTTTTGACTGTTTGCATCCCATCTAAGAAATCTTCACCTGTGTCAAGGTCACAAGAGACTTCTGTTTTTTTTTTTAAAACTTTTACGGATTTTATCTTTTATACTTAGGTATATCATCTGTTTTGAGCAGACTCTTGTGTTTGTTGTTAAGTAATGGTTGAGGTTTATTTTTTTCATATGAGTATTCAGTTGTATGAGCACATGTAAGTCTGTTTCTGGATTCTGTTCTGTTGATTTATATATGTACCTTTACACCAATACCCACTTCTCACTGTCTTGATTATTTAAGACTTGAAATCAAGTACTAGGAGTCCAGATTGTTCTTCTTTTTCAAAACTGTAAGGTCTTTGTGTGTCCTTTGGACATTTTAGACTCAGTTTATTTTCTACAAGAGTCTTCTGGGATTTTGGTTGGAATTACACTGATACTATATATCAACTGGGATGTCTTTTTAAAACATTTTTAAGGGCGCCTGGGTGGCTCAGTTGGTTAGGCGACTGCCTTCGGCTCGGGTCATGATCCCGGAGTTCCGGGATCGAGTCCCATATCGGACTCCCAGCTCTGCGGGAAGTCTGCTTCTCCCTCTGACCTTCTCCCCTCTCATTCTTAGTCTCTCTCTCTCTCTCTAATAAATAAATAAAAAATCTTTAAAAAAAAAAAACAAAAAACATTTTTAAACATTTTTTTTTTATTTTGAGAGCGAGCTTGTGTGCATGAGTGGGGGAAGGGCAGTGGCATTGGGAGAGGAAGAGAGAGAATCTTAAGCAGGCTTCATGCCCAGCGTGGAGCCTGATGTGGGGCTTGATCTCACAACCCGAGATTGTGACCTGAGCCAAAATCAGGAGTTGGATGCTTAATTGACTGAGCCATCCAGGACCCCCCAAATTGGGACATCTTGAGTCTTCTAAAAAAAATTTTCCACAACAACGTTTTACGTATTTTTTTCTTTTCTTTGTTTTAAAGATTTTATTTATTTATTTGAGAAAAAAAACTGTGTGCATGAGTGGGGAGCAGAGGAAGAGAGAGAAGCAGACTCCCTGCCAACCAGGGAACCCAATACAGGGCTTGATCCCAGTACTCTGAGATCATGACTTACGCCAAAGGCAGACGTTTAACCTACTGAACTACCCAGGGGCCCTATTTTTTTTTCTTTTCTTTTTTAAAAGATTTTTTTTTATTTGAGAGAGAATATGCATGCACATACATGGCGTGTCAGGGGAGGGCCAAAGGGAGATAATCTTCAAGCAGACTCCTTGCTGAGCATGGAACCCAGCAAAGGGCTTGATCTCACAACCCATGAGATCATGACCTGAGCTGAAACCAAGAGTTGGATGCTTAATCAGCTGAGCTACCCAGGCACCCTTTTATTTTCAATACAGGATTGTATATATGTTTTTTAAATGTCAAGTATTTCATGGTATTTGATGCTATCATAAATGGTATTTTTCAAATGTCATTTTCCGATTATTTATTGCTAAAGTATAGAAATAGAATTAATTATTGTATATTGATCTTGTATCGTGATTTTGCTGATTTTTACATATTAGCATTGAGGATAATGTAGGTAGGATACAATCATGTTGCAAATAAGAATGGTTTCATTTTTTCGTTTTCAATCTCCATGCCTTTTATTTCTTTTTTTTCCCCGTGCTTTACTGCATTGGTTGGGATGTTCAGCACAATTCCAAGTAAAAGTGCTTGACATTGCATACATCATTGTTTTTTTTCCTGATCCTAGGAGAAAAGTCTCCAGTTTTTGTTGGAGTTGTTTTACAGATGTTCATCATTAGTTTGAGGAAGTTCTCTATTTGTAATTTGCTGAGTTTTTATTCATTAATGGTAGTTGAATTTTTCAAGTATGTTTTCCATATCTATTGCAAAGATCATTTTTTTATCCTTTAATCTGTTAATGTAGCGAAATAAATATCTCAACTTTTTAAAATAGTAAACGACCCTTTCATTCTTGGATAAACCCCATTTAATCATTACGTATTTTCCTTTTTATATATTGCTGGATTCTATTCGGTGGTATTTTTAAAGGGTTTTTGTGTTTCTAGTTGTGAGAATTACCGGTTTATAGTTTTCTTGACTTGTCTTTGTCTGCTTTTGCTATCAGTGTAACCCTGGCCATATAAAATGGGTTAGGAGGCATCCCCCCTCTCCTCTTTTCTTTTTTTAAAGATTTTATTTATTTATTTGACAGAAAGCGAGATCACAAGTAGGCAGAGAGGCAGGCAGAGAGAGAGAGAGGGGGAAACAGACTCCCCGCTGAGCAGAGAGCCCGATGCAGTGCTGCCAGGACCCTGAGATCATGACCCAAGCCGAAGGCAGAGGCTTTAACCCACTGAGCCACCCAGGTGCCCCCCTCTCCTCTTTTCTGAAAGAGATTTTCTTTAAATGGTTCATAGAATTCTCCATTGAATCTTGGAGCTTTCTTTGGGAAGACTTTCAGTTAGGAATCTAGTATATTTAATAAATGTAGGACTATTCAGATGGTATGTTTTCTTTTGACATCTGTTTTGGTAATAGCATCTTTTAAGGGATTGGTCCATTTAATTTACAGTTTAAATTGTCAACTTGATTGGCATAATACATTCTTACTGTCCTTTAATTCTAGTCTCTAGTGATGTTTTCTCTTTTTCCTGGTATTGGCAAATTGTGGTTTCTCTCTAACTTTCTTCATTATCTACCCAGAGGTTTGTCAATTTCATGGATTTACCCCCACAAAAAAATCAACTTTTGCTTGTTCATTTATTACTTTACTGATTTCACCTCTTTGCTTTATTTCCTTCATTTATTTTGTGTACTTTTTCTAGCTTCTTACGGTAGAAGCTTAATTTATTTTAAGCCTTTTTGTTTACTGTATATATCTTTTGTCCGGTTTTCTATTGTTTGCTTTACTGATTTTTTTTTTATGTGTTTCTATACAGTGTAACCTTTTTTCCATTTTTTTCCTTTTAAATTTTGGTAATGTTTTATAGAAGTTTCCAAGAAATATGTGGTAACATTAGTCCTTTCATCTTTAATGTCACTTTTAGAAAATATTTCAGCAAAGCAAGATTTTTTTTTATTCACTTACACATTTTTGTAATTATTTGTTTTATTTATTTATTTTAAAAGATTTATTTTTTTATTTTAGAGCGAGCGTGAGCACATGCACGCAAGTTGGAGGAAGGGCTGAGGGAGGGAATCTTCAAACAGACTCCTGGCTGAGTGTGGAGCCCATTGTTGTGGGGCTTGATCTCTTACCCATGAGATCATGACATGAGCTGAAACCAAGAGTCGGACGCTTAACCCACTGACCCACACAGGCACCCTTTGTTTTATTTCTTAAGTCTTTTAATTCATTTTGGGTATGGCATACCGTGAGGTGGAGAACTGATGGTATTTTTTTTTTCTAAATTATCCACTTTTTCTCAACATGCTTCATTTGTGTACTCTGTTTTCTTACCTTAAGTGGCATTTAGTCTTTGTTCTTTTTTAGAAATTTCCTAGCTGTTGTTATGGGTATAAACTTGGTACATGAATGAATCATTTTGTAAAGTTTCAAAAAAAATTAAATTCATGTAATAGTTTAGAATCACATCTTTACAGTAATTTTTCCTGTCTAGAAACTGTTAATGACTTTTAATTTATTATTTAGGTGTCTTTTATATTCCTAAGTAAAACTTTATAGTTTTGTTATTAAAGTATTACAGGTATTTTGTTACGTTTACTGTTAGTTATTTACTGACATTCTTTTTTTCCTTTTTCCTTTTTTTTTTTTTTTAGATTTTATTTATTTATTTGACAGACACAGTGAGAGCTAGCACACAAGCAGGGGGATTGGGAGAGGGAGAAGCAGGCTTCCTGCTGAGCAGGGAGCCTGATGTGGGGCTCGATTCCAGGACCCTGGGATCGTGACCTGGGCTGAAGGTGGATGTGTGATGATTGAGCCACCTGGGCGTCCCATGTTTTTTCTTTTCTTTCTTTCTTTTTTTTTTTTTTTAAGATTTTACTTATTTATTTGACAGAGGGAGACACAGCGAGAGAGAACCCAAGCAGGGAGAGTGGGAGAGGGAGAAGCAGGCTCCCTGCTGAGCAAGGAGCCCGATGCAGGGCTTGATCCCAGGACCCTGAGACCATGACCTGAGCCAAAGGCAGAGGCTTTAACCCAGTGAGCCACCCAGGCGCCCTTGTTTTTTCTGTTCTATCATATTTCTAACAGACTATTTGCTAGCACATCCTTTAAATATTTGGTTTTCCTGAGAGAGTAGTCTTTGGAAAAAGATTCTTTAGTGATGGTTTAGTATTCCTTCTGCTATCACAGAAAGTTTAAGTTAAAACAATAGGTGATAGAATGAAGGTTATTGGATTTCAACATAGGTACTCTCAGGATTGAGCTTGTTAGCCTTATTAATTTTCTTCTAAAAAAATTTTTTTTAAGGTTTTATTTTTAAGTGATCTCTACACTCAACATGGGGCTCAGACTTAAAACCCTGAGATCAAGAGTCACAATCTCTACTGACTAAGCCAGATGGGTGCCACATACTTACTAATTTTCTAATTTTAATCCTCATTTGGAAATTTATCTTCTCTTACTGTCTTTTTTTCTTCTTAAATCTCCACTTTTGGCTCTTTTTTTTTTTTTAACCCTCCCTACTCTTTTGTCTTATGTGTTTATTTCTTCCATAGTAAGATATTGTTAACATTTCAGGAGTATGTGATTTAGGGGACTGTGTCTTCTTCATTGTTTTTCTGTTGTATGGAATGTTACATATGTGTTGAATGTAAATATTCCCTTAGGTTAATAATGTAGAATTATAAAATTGGATATTTTGAGCTAATTTGTGTGTTGTGGTGTGATGTTTTCCAATAATGGAGGGTTTGGTTCTCTCAAAATAATTCCATTCAATTGTAAGTAATTGTTACAGTTATACAATAGACATTCACAAAAGAATGCTATCTGCACTTTGTTATGGGGAGAAATGATTCCACTAAATGTTAATAATCATTTCAAGAATTCCCTCCCCTCCAGTATTGTAAACGTTCTCAACTGTCTTTATGACAGTATTTATTTTTCCCCTAGCTTCATTGAAGTATAATTTATATGGATTAAAATTCACCTATTTTTAGAGTACACTTTGAATTTGGGTAGTTTTATACAGTCATTTAACCACCACCACAATCAAGATACAGAAGTTTTGTTATTCTGAAAAGTTTCTTTGTACCCCTTTGAATATAAGCAGGGCACCTCTGGCCTGAAGCAGCCACCTCAGTACTTTTTTTTTTTTTTTTTTAACTCTTGGTGATTTTTAGTATATTGACAAGAGTTGTGTAACTTTCACCACAATCTAATTTTAAAACATTTCCATCACCCCAGAAAGAAATAGGTGTCTGTTTAAAATCACTCCCTCTTCCCACTTTTAAGCCTTAGCAATCACTAGTCTATTTTGTGTCTCTGTAGATATATGTTTTCTGGCAAATATCTGGCAAAGCATACAATATGTTTTATTTTTCTATGTCTGGCTTCTTTCATTGAACATAAACATTATCAACTTTTGAGCATTTTTATGAAATGAAATTTTTTTTAAAACAGGGAATGACTCTACTAATGATGGGGTCAGCAGATGCTCTTCCTGAGGAACCCTCAGCTAAAACTGTCTTTGTAGAAGACATGACAGAAGAACAATTAGCATCTGCGGTAAGATATAACACATTTTGTATATATGATTGCTACAGGTACTAAGATGCCTTTCAGAAAGTAGCATCTAAACGTTTTAAAGATTTGGGGTGCCTGGGTAGCTCAGTCGGTTAAGCGTCTGACTCTTGATTTCAGCTCAGGTCATGATCTCAGGGTCGTGGGATCAAGCCCTGTGATGGGCTCCATCTCTGAGAGGAATCTACTTGAGATTCTCTCCCTCTCCCTTTGCCCCTTCCCCTGCTGAAGTGCACATCCTGTCTAAAATAAATAAATCTTTAAAAAAATAAGTGTTTTGAAGATTTAATTGGTAATATCAAGATGTATGTTTTTGTTTTAAAGATTTTATTAGAGGGGTGCCTGGGTGGCTCAGTCCTTGGGCGTCTGCCTTTGACTCGGGTCATGATCCCGGGGTGCTTGGATCCAGCCCCACATCGGGCTCCTTGCTCAGTGGGAAGCCTGCTTCTCCATCTTATACTCCCCCTGCTTGTGTTGCCTCTTTCTCTGCCTCTCTCTCTGTCAAATAAATAAATAAAAATCTTAAAAAAATATATAAATAAAAAAAATAAAGATTTTATCAGAGCGCATGAATGAGTGGAGGAGAGGGGCAGAGGGAGAAGGAGAGAGAATCTCCAGCAGACTCCACACTGAACATGGAGCCTGACTTGGGCCTCCCCAAGATGTATGCTTTTAGAAGTAAAAGGTTTTATTTTTTAAATTGGCTTGAGTCCTGGTATAATTGGATAATTCAATATAAAGTCAATCAGTGTCTTTAATAAATAAGTGTTGGGCAGTGCTAACAGTGCTATTTTATGGGAAAAGAGGCTCTCAATATTTTTGAGAAGGGAATTAAAACACAGAATGTCAACATAATGCAAGTGAACATTTCTGTTAGGAGTATAAAACATTACTTTTGGGTAAAGTTGGAATATAAATTGGTATGAGTTGGTAAATTATACTTCAGAGTGTGAAATTTAGTGATTTTATATATGTTATGTCATTTTATAAAAATGTTTTAATCCCTGTCCTTTTCAGATGGAATTACCATGTGGATTGACAAACCTTGGTAACACTTGCTACATGAATGCTACAGTTCAGTGTATTCGTTCTGTGCCTGAACTCAAAGATGCCCTTAAAAGGTAAGATAGAAGGTAAATTTGAGTCCTTTTGGTGGGTAAGGGACACTCACATTTGGGTGAGTAGTGTTTTGTGTATAAATGTGTGTTTAATTTTTTAGCAGCTTGACTGAGATGCTCATTTATTGTACATTTCATCCCTTTAAAGTATTCAATTAAATGGTCTTTATTCAAAAGGTTCTACAACCATCACAAGTCTAATTTTAGGTTCTTACCCCCCCACCCAAAAAAAAGAAACCTTATATTCACAAGCAATCATTCATTTTACCATTCCCACCTCTAGCTCTAGGCAACCATTTACCTGCTTTCTGTCTTACAGATTTGCCATTCTGGACATTTCATATAAATAGAATCATACCATAGGTGACTTTTTGTGACTGGATTCTTTTACTTAGGATAATATTTTCTGGGTTTATTCATATTGTAGTATGTATTAGTACTTCATTCTTTTTTATGTCTGAATAATAGTCCAGTATTAATGCACATAATACATTTTGCTAATCTGTTCATTTGTTGATAAACATTTGATTTGTTTCCATTTTGTAACCCCTTTGAGTAATGTTACCATGAACATCCAAGGACAAATTTTTGTGCAGACCAATTGTTTTCGTTTCTTTTGGTTATGAGTGGCTTGCTTGGTCATATAGTAACTATGTAAAACAGCATTTTGAGGAATTCCCAAACTGCTAGGCACCATTTTCTGTTCTTACCACCAATGTTAGGGAGTTCCAATTTCTCCACCTCCATGCCAATATTGTTACTGTATGTCTTTGATTATAGTCATCCTAAGGGTATAATCGTCTCTCATTTGTAGTTGTCATTTGCATTTACATAATGACTAGTGATGTTGATCATCTTTTCGCGTGCTTACTGGCTTGTATATCTTCTTTGGAGAGATGTCTGTTTAAATCCTTTGCCTGTGTTTTAAATGGTTCGTCTTTTTATTATTCAGGTCTAAGTGTTCTTTACATATTCTGGATACAAGTCTTTTTTCAGTTAGCAATAATTGCGCCTTGGATAAACCTCATTGGCGACGATACTGCCACTGTGCAAAGCTACAAGTCCTTTTCCAGATAAATAATTCATAAAATCTTTTATTTTGTGAGTTGTCTTCACTTTCTTGATGTTGTTTCGTAACACAAAAGTTTTTGTTTTTGATTAATTTTCTTTTGTGTTTTGTGTGTGTCTGTCTTACGTATGGAACCATTGACTAATCCTAGGTCACAAATATTTGCTCCTATTTTTTTTTGGGAGTTTTAGCTCTTAAATTTAGATCTCTGATCCATTTTTATTCAGATCCATTTTCAGTTAATTTTTATGTATAGTGGGGTATTGGTATCCCATCCCATTCTTTTGCAAATTGATACCCAGTTTTTTGAGTACCATTTGTTGAAGACTACTCTTTTCCCTGTGGAATTGCCCTAGCACCTTTATTAAAAATCATTTGATCATATGATGTATGTAATAAGATTTATTTCTGGACTCTCAGTTTTAGTTTGGAAATAAATACATTGATTTATATTGATTTGCCCTAATGCTAGTGAGTAATGATTTTACAAAGAAGTAAAACTTTGTTTTATACCATTATACAAAAGAAAAAAGAATAAACAATTATCAGTGTTTTGATAGCCTCTGAAATAGTCTGTAAATGAGAATTAATTCTCAGTGAGTATAAATATGTAACTTAAAAATATAGAACTGAATTCTGACTGAATTTATTACAACTGTCTTGGTATATACATCGCCACTTCTTAATGTAGGTTAGAATTGTAAACTGTAATTTGTATTCTTAGCCAGCTTTATGAATGTTGACTTTTTTTTTCCTTTAGTGGCTTGGGAAATGCTTTGATAGAACTGAGCAGTAGAGAGGAGAGAGGAGGATTATGCAGAAACCTGAGAATAACTGAAGGTTTTCTAAATATCTCTGAAGTGAATACTTGTCAGGTACTTATGAAGTTGCCTAGATTGTAGCTGATGTACTTAGTAGTGTACAAGACACAAGACCTGTCTTCCAGGCACTCACAGTCTTAATTGAGAGAGGCTGTCAAGTTTGGTACTGTTTCAAAACTGCTTTGTTGGGAAATGTTAAAGTCAAAGTTATTTTCACTCAGGGGTTTGTAGTTATTTCTCCACTATTTTTGTGTGCCCCTAGTTACTGATAAGAGATCTAGTATCAGTCTCATTTCTTTTTTTTTTTTTTCCCTGCACCCCTCCCCCACCCCTCATTTCTTTTTCTTTTCTGTTAATAACTTTTAGGGTTTTTTCTTTATTTTTGTTTTTCATAGTTTTCCAATACAGTAGGTGTGGGATTTTCTTTTTTGTCTTCAATGCTGAGTGAGCACCTTTTCTTTTTTTTCTTTTTTCCTTTTTTTCTTTTTATTTTTTAAAGATTTTATTTATTTATTTATTAGGAAAGAGAGAGGGTGAGAGAGAGCATGAGAAGGGAGAAGGCCAGAGTGAGAAGCGGACTCCCCATGGAGCTGGGAGCCCGATGTGGGACTTGATCTCAGGACTCCAGGATCATGACCTGAGCCGAAGGCAGTTGCCCAACCAACTGAGCCACCCAGGCGCCCCTTTTTCCTTTTTTTTTTTTTTAAAAAAAGATCTTATTTATTTATTTTTGAGAGCAAGCGAGCAAGTGCATGGGCAGGGGAGAGGGGCAGAGGGAGAAGCAGACTCCTTGCTGAGCAGGGAGGCCAATGCGGGTCTCTATCCCAGGACCCTGGGATGGTGACCTGAGCCAAAGGCAGACGCTTAACCGACTGAGCCACCCAGGTGCCCTGAGTGAGCACTTTCATTCTAAGAACTCTTGTCCTAAACTTTAGCTATTTTTGACTCTTACTTCTTGAGAAAATGCTTCTCTATTTTATATAGCTTCCCTAATATTCTGAATAATAGAATTTCTGGATCTATTTTTCACATTTCTTTTTTTTTCTCTGCACTTTTAATTTTTTTATTTTTATGTGCTGTGTTCCAGGAGAGTGTCTCAGTTCTATTGTACATTTCACTGAGTTGTGCATTAGCTTTGTTTCACAGCTGCTTATTTATCACAACCTTCTTTTCTTTAATCTCCTGTTCTTAATTTTGCATGATTCCTGCTTTTATTTCTCTGAGGCTCTGAAATACTCTTATTATGCCCCCCACCCCTGCTCCCCAATTTGGTCGTTTTGATTTTAACTCTGTTCTCTTTAGATGTAAGGATTGATCTCTCATTTGTTTGAAGATTGTGTACTTAGGCAACCACATTCTCTTCCTCATGTCCCTATTGCAAATGATCTAATGAGCAGCTTGCTGGGCAGCTCCCTGCCCTAGAAGGTGGCTACTTGGGACAGTCTTGCCTTTCTTCCAAGACTTCCTCTGTACTTTTTTCACCTGGGATACCTTCTAGCTTCTATTCCAAAGAGAACTCTTCCATGTTATGGAGTTATTTCTCTGAGTTTTGTATAAGCAGGGGAGATTTCATCCTGTTGATTCAGTTTTCTTGAAACCAGATGAAATATTTTTTGAATGCTTAATGTTTTTTTTGAATGCTTAATTTTTATAAGAGGTTGGAAACCCTTGTATTTAACTAAATACAAGAGGACATGAATGGGGTTGTACGTCTTTGAAAAATGGCACTAACTGGTAAAATAGGAATGAAAGAAAGGAAAATTTCTATGGAAGATGTTTTACAACTGGCAGTGCTGAAGCTCATCCTTAAATACTTAAGGATTTTTATTTGGCAGGTTCTGGAGAGTGGCATGTATGTTGTAAAGGCTAGAAAGGAAAGAGACTGGGTTAGCTGAAGAGGCAATGAGGGCCAAGAACCAGAGCTGCAGGAATAATCTGGTTTGCTTGATGGTGCCCAATAGTGGAACCTCATAATAATGCAGGAGTTCTGAATTTAGAACTTAAAGTGAAAAGTGTATATAATAAAAATGACCCTTAAATTCTGTGAATTACTTACAAAAGAAAGTATCTCATGGCCATATTTTTATCTTACTGGAGATTGGCAAGGTATCTTTTGGTAACTACCACATAGTTTTTTCATTAGCAATTATTAGGTTGCTATTTTACTTGCACTTTCAAATTTGTATAGAGATGATTTGTTCTTGATAGAACTTAACTATAAACTGGTTGGACCCAGCCTTTTTTTTTTTTTTTTTTGCATTTTAAAATTTTAAATGTACATTTTCTGTGTCTTTTAGGGTCAGTTTTTAAAATGTGTTTTCCTTTGAATTTGTCCTTATGTCTTTAAGATATTTTATCATAAGAGTTCTCTATTTTGGACCTGTATTTTCCCCATTTTCACTTCTTATTTGCTAGATATATAGAAATTTATACATAGAAATTTACCATTGATTATCTTGCCAGAAGTTTGTATATTTTATTTTTCACAGAAATCAGCTGTTAGGCTTATTTGGTCAGTTCTTTTCATTGTCTGACTCATCCTACTTTTGTTTGTATTGATTGGTTTTCCTTAGGCTGTTTTCTTCTAAGTTGTGTGCTTAGATCATTTATTTGTTCTTGCGTACTAATGAAAGTATTTAGTTTTGAGTTTTTGCCTTTATTCCCTGTTCGTTAGATGAAGCTGTTCAAGGGCGCCTGGGTGGCTCCTGGGATGGAGCCCCACCCATGTCGGGCTCTCGGCTCAGCAGGGAGCCTGCTTCCCCCTCTCATCTCTGCCTGCCTTTGAGCCTACTTGTGATCTCTCTGTCAAATAAATAAATAAAGTCTTAAAAAAAAAAGATGAGGCTGTTCTCAAAAAAATGAGATATTTTTTTAAACATTATAAAATCTCTTCCTTTGACCCCCAATTTTTTTTAATTATTGACATACAGACGTTAACATACAAAAAGGTATATGAACGAATTATCCCAGTGAACACACCTTGTAACCAATACAAACAGAACCCTCTCAGCTTCTAAAAAGTCTCCTCATGACTCTCCCTTCCTGATTGATCACTACTCCACCTTTCTGTTCAAAATAAATACTAATGTGACTTTTAACCTCGTAGATTAATTTTGCCTGTTTGGAACTCTTTATGGAAAGAAACATAGATTGTGTTCATTTGGGTCTAGCTCATTATTTTTGGCTTAACTGTGTGTTTGTAGTTGTAGTTCATTCATGTTCATGCTGTATAGTATACCACTGTATGCACATACTACCAAATAATTATCCATTTTTCTGTTGATGAATGTTTGGGTTAAACTGATGTATGATTGATGTGAATATTTCACAGATGATAGAAAAGTCAAGGCATACTCTTTTTGTAGGTGATAAAGTATTAAGACATTAAGTTGATGAATTATTTGGATTTTCTGTATCATTACTTAATTTTTATATATTGTTGACTTGCTAAAGACTAGAAAAGGTACTCTTTTTTTTTTTTGGTCTATAAAACCTCTTAGTATTTCTTTTTTTTTTTTAAAGATTTTATTTATTCATTAGGAAAGAGAGAGAGTGAGAGAGAGAAGGTCAGAGTGAGAAGCGGACTCCCCATGGAGCTGGGAGCCCGATGTGGGACTCGATCCCGGGACTCTGGGATCATGACCTGAGCCAAAGGCAGTCGCTCAACCAACTGCGCCACCCAGGGGCCCTCTTAGTATTTCTGTTACATCTCTCAGTACTCATGTCAATTCCTTCTTTTACTTTCTAACAGTTATTCTTTGTAAAGTTTAATTGTTAACGTTATTTGGTTTATTGGATAGTTTTATCTTACTTAGGAATTAAATGTTGGTGTAATGAGTTTTTTGTGGGGGAATGCTATTAAATGACTCAAGATTTTCCATTTTTAGTTATTAAAAAACAACTGCCATAAATGTAGGAATAGTTACTTAGCAGTGTCACCCTGTAACTAGAAGTAAAATCAGTAACAGCAGCAGTTGTGTCCTTATATACTTCACTGATATTTTGGGATACACTTGCTTTATTGGTACTTCATTTTAACTTCAAAAAATGCCTTTTAGGTAGTTGTAAACTGAGTGGGAAACTATTACTGTTTTCCCTTTTTAAAATGAATATATGTAATTTAGACATTATTATGAATTGTATATTGAAAAAAAAAAACTTGAGTCACAGCAATTTCCAAAAGATCTAAATAAACAAAGGAGAAAAAAAGAACTTAACTTTTTTGTGTGTGTGTGTGGGGGGGCGCCTGGGTGGCTCAGTGGGTTAAAGCCTGTGCCTTCGGCTCAGGGTCATGATCCCAGGGTCCTGGGATTGAGCCTCGCATCGGGCTCTCTGCTCAGTGGGGAGCCTGCTTCCCCCTCTCTCTCGGCCTACGTGTGATCTCTCTGTCAAATAAATAAAATCTTTAAAAAAAAAAAAAGGTGTTTTGTTTTTTTTTTTAAAGATTTTATTTATTTGACAGAGAGACACAGCAAACAGCAGGAGAGGGAACACAGGCAAGGGGAGTGGGAGAGGGAGAAGCAGGCCTCCAGCTGAGCAAGGAGCTCTATGTAAGGCTCGATCCCAGGGCCCTGAGATCATGACCTGAGCTGAAGGCAGCCGCTTAACGACTGAGCCACCCACAGCACCCCAAAAGAGAACTTCTTAATTGGATATAATTTAACATATTTTCTGTGACTTTTTTCATTCCACTCACAAAGCACAGAGGTTTTTTTGTTTTTAAATCGAGATATTTACGTATAGTAAATATGAAATATCTTTGGTGTGATCAGTTTTGATAAATGCAAATTCTCTGTAACCCATTTTACAAACTATAGAACATTTCCCTCATATCAGGATGTTTATGTACTTGTACCTTTCCCCAGTCCTCATCTCCTCCACCACCTAGCTCTGCAAGCAGCTACTGACCTCGTATTAAGTTCCGTGCATTCTGGAAGTTGAATGTACAGAGGTTTGGCTTAGTTCGCCAGCATAGTCTTTGAAGTTTATCCATGTTATTGATGGTTTGGATAGTCTGGTTGCTCCATAATCTTGCCACTCTTGGTTGATTTCAGTCTTTTTCATTTTAGTCCCTCCAGTGGGTTTTTTTTTTTTTTTAAGACTTTATTTATTTGATACAGAGAGAGAAAGAGAGACAAGAGAGAGAACAAAAGCCAGGGGAGAAGGAGAAGCAGCTTCCCACTTTGTGGGGAGTCCAGTGAGGGGTTCGATCCCACAACCCTGGGATCATGACCTGAGCCGAAGGCAGATGCCTAACGACTGAGCCACTCAGACGACCCTCCAGTGGATGTTTTAATTATAGTGAATAGGCAGTCATTCCCCTACCTCTCAATGTTTGATGCTATCTGAATGATAATTTCTGATCCTGTGTCGTAAGACATTGTATGAGTGAATACTATTATTTATTTCCTTTGGATGGCCAGTCCTTTGTGCTTTTGTAAATTAAATGAGGATGATAAACTGAAAGTGAATTTAGAAGTCTTTTAATAGAAACACTACAGTATATAGGTAGCCGATGGACTTGAAAATTAAGTGACTTATTTAATGATACATAACAAGTTAATGCTGAATGTAGGTGTATTGACTTTGATTTAATGTTTTTGATATAAGGCTTTTTTTCTTTCTGAAAGTGTATTTTATGTTCTTTGTAATAATGAACATTAAGAGTGTACTTTTTTGTTTCACATTGTTTTCAGGAAGTTTTTAAATTTTTTAGATAAGTTAGGAGAATGAATTTAAAGTGGGCTTCATTCATCTAAATTCCCTTTTTTCTTAGTGTTCCTCTTTTGTCCATATAATGCTTATAGGAATAAGACCAGAAGAGAAGAAGACAGAAAGATGGGAACAACTCAGATTAAGTTGTAGTTGAGGGTGTCATCATAAGCTCTTTTAATTAGTTTCTTACCTTTTGAGTTTCAGAATGAATTGAATCTTATTTAATTCTGCCTTTATGTTCCCAGGTATGCAGGTGCCTTGAGAGCTTCAGGGGAAATGGCTTCAGCACAGTATATTACTGCAGGTCAGTATCTTAAATATACGCCTTTCCGACAGGACAGTGTAGTATTCAAGAAATGTTATTTTTCACTGACGGTTTTTTTAGTAGCTTTCAGTTTACAAAGCATGTTTTGTAAAACATCATCTCATTAAAACTGCAGTACTTATACTTATTGTTAAGCAACTTTACGGACCTATTTTCTTCAAATTATAAACCAGTGATACCTGTCTTTTCTGAAAAATAGTCTGGATTTTTTGGATTAAAATGAATTTTGGCTTTAGGTTCTATTAGTAAAATATATCTCTGGGGATATCCAGAGATAGGTTTTATTGTAGTTGATACAGTCATTATAAGAGAGAGTCTTGGTGTTAGTGTAAGGAAATTGTATGAGGTATGAAGAAAAACAGAAATTCTTAAAGGATAGAAATAACTTATTTCGTCATTACATAAGACCATATATTCTGTCCCCATTTGTTTGGGGCTGGTTTTAAAGATGAATGCTCTTAAATCATTGGGTTAGGTCGGTCAGGTATTTTTATAGCTGTGCCTTTTTTGGGGGAGGGGGTAACAACTTTATAGAGATAGAATTCACATCCCGTACAGTTTACCCAATTAAAGTGTACAGTTCATTGTCTTTTAGTATATATGGAGCTGTGCAGCCATTAGCACAATTTTAGAATGTTTTAGTGGCCTTGAAAAAGAAACTGTAACATTTAGCCCTCAACCTGTTTTCTCCTCACCACTCCCAGCCCTATGCAACCATTAATCTGCTGTCAGTCTCACCATATTTACCTATTCTGAACTCTTGACATAAATGGGATTATACAGAATGTGGTCTTTTTTGACTGGCTACTTTCACTTGGAATGTTTTCAAGGTTCATCGACATTGTAGTATGCAGTAGTACTTTTTCCTTTTTATTGCTGAATAAGAGTCCGTGGTAGGGATATATCATATTCCATTTGTCCTTTCATCCCTGATAGACATCTGGGTGGTTTCCACTTTTTGACTATTACAAGTATTGCTGAAAATTTGTGCAAGCATTTCTGTGGACATAATGTTTTTATTTCTCTTGGGTGTGTATCTGGGAGTGGAATTGCTGGGTCATATGGTAACTATATGTAACCTTTTGAGGAACTGCCAGACTGTTTTCCAAAGCAGTTGGCATCATTTTATATTTCTCCCATGAATGAGGGTTCCAATTTCTCTTGATAATACTCGGTATTGTCTGTCTTTGATTATAGCGAGTCTAGGGGCGTGAAATGGTATGTCATTGTGGTCAGCTGTTCATTTGTAATACTATAAACAGTAGGTTTCTTTGTGTCATTTGGAGTTAGAGATTTTCCTTTGACCTTTTTTTTCCTGAAAGTAGATTTATTTGTTGAAGTGGGTTTTTTTAATGAGAAAAATATGATCACTTACTAGTTTACTTGGTTGCTTGTGTATCTGAGAGTAACTTGGAATTGCAGCAACTTCAGTATCCTGTGAGTCTTGTAGTGAAGGGATTAAAGATACTGTTCTTCATTTTTAAATTTTATTTTGTGCTAAATTTAAAATTAGTACAAAGAACGGTTCCAAGAATTCACCAATTACAAACTTTTTTTCACAGCTGGCTCATCATTCTCTATAACTGTGTTCTCTTTTTTCTGAACCATTTAAGAGTAAGGTACAGACATCCTGTCTTATTCCTGAATACTTCAGTATGTATTTCCCAAGAATAAGGGCATTCATAACCACAAGACAATTACCATTTTTCAAAATCTAGGAGTTTAACATGGATAAAATACTCTAAAATACAAATTACTTAAATTTTGGGAGTTGACCCAATATTGCCTGTTATAAAGTTCTTTTTCTATTTTGCTTTGGGATCCAGTTTAGGATCACATATTGATTGCGTTTAGTTGTCATGTCCTACTAGTCTCTCTTAATGTACAGTAAGTGCATTTTTGACTTTTCAGTTTCAAACTAATGAAGTACTTTGAGATGCTGTTTATGGTATATATTAAATCTTTAATCATTTTTTATTTTGAGTAGTGTGTACCTTAAAGCATTACTATAATTTAGGCTTTTCTATTTTAAGAAACATTCGATTGGTAGTGATAAATGATTTTTAGCTATACCTCCCTTCCCAATTTTTTTTAAAGCTTTTATTTATTTGTCAGCACATGTGCACACAAGCAGGGGGAGCAGCAGAGGGAGATGGAGAAGCAGGCTCTCCACTGAGCAGGGACCCTGATGCGGGACTTTATCCCAGGAAACTGGGATCATGACCAGAGCTGGAGGCAGATACTTAACTGACTAAGCCACCCAGGAGACCCCCCAAAAATAGTTTTAAACACCATGTTTAGTTGTTTTATTTGGGAACATTTTATTAAAAACTGGCTTTATGCTGAGATGTATTATTTGCAGGGCTTCAGTTTGTATAATAATGGTAGGTAACATTTCACATATTAGTTAATAGTCAAGATAAGCTAGACTAGAATTTTGCTGTACTTGAAAAGGTAAGGTGTGATAGCTAGGAAGTCAGTGGAGGAAAAGTATTCTGAACTCCCAGAGTAGCGCTGGCACTATGACCGTGAGATTTATGAAGGTGAGAGGATAGTGGAGGAAAGATTTTGGAGAAGGCAAATTAGTTTTGGTTTTTAGCTATCAATAGAGCCAGAAAGTATATTTAACAGATTTTAAAATGTAGGAGTTGAGTAGATGGGAACCAAGTACAGGCTTAAAGGGAGGTGGGTTGAGAATGGTGACTTGATGGCCTGATAATGGCATAGTACCAGAACAGTAACATTAGCCTGTTTGATCCCTAGACAGAGGTTATGTGTTTGCTCTAGTGAATGAATATGCCCTGCTTTGTTTGGGAAGACAAAGCCTGGCAAGGAGAGAGAGACGGAGGGGCAGGACTCAGAAGTTGTTTATGGTTAGTGATTACATTATAAAGTCTGGTCAGTTCTTCAAGATTTAAAAACAAATCTTTTTCCTATTGGGAATTCGACAACTACAAAAGGAGTAAATACACTTAAAAATATTACTCAGCAGTTTTTGTTTGTATTAATCTAAAATTAATATATAGTAACATGTATGAAATATGTCATTGTTTTGTTAAAGCAGTATCTGCTTTGTTTTTAAGCCCTTAGAGATTTGTTTGATTCCATGGATAAAACTTCTTCTAGTATTCCACCTATTATTCTACTGCAGTTTTTGCACATGGCTTTTCCACAGTTTGCAGAGAAGGGTGAACAAGGACAATATCTTCAACAGGTAAACAGGGCAAGGTTCTGTGGTTTTCATTCTGTAAATGTAAAACTTAGGTGTTATACACTTACCAATGTTTCTCTGTATTTCCAAGCATGCTCCAATTATCAAGTCCTCTGTAGTTCACATCATCATTATTTCTTGCCTGGAGTGGTCTGTTAACTATTACCTTGCTTCTGTTTTTGTCCTTCTGCAGTGTTTCTCCACAGTTTCCATAGTCTATAAAATGTAAATAGGGTTATCTTAGTCCCTTGTTCGTTACCTCCTAGTGATTTTGTATCCCATTCCTGAATAATCAAGTTCCTGGCTCCCTATCTGAGCTCCTCATGTGCCACTTTCTCCCTTGGTTACTTCTTTGGCTCTCAAACACTGGTTTCCTACTTACTTTTTTAACCCTCTGGTATTGTCTTTCTGTAGGGTCTTTGCTCTTATTTCTTTGGCTCTCAGATAAGAGCATGGCTTGCTTCCTCACCTCATTCAGGACTCATGGCTCAAATATCAAGGCATCATAGAAGTTTTCTTGACTCTCCTATTGAAATAGTACACTTCTTTCCCCTCATCACTTTCTGTTCCTGTATTGCTTTTTTAATTTTAATTTTTTTCCATATTGCTTTTTTAAATTCATAACTCTTCTCTTTAGGTGAATTTGTTATATTTTGTTTATGTCCACATTGAGAACATTTTCTGTTTTGGTTACTGCTGTTTATTCCTGTGTCTAAAATAGTAGTTAGCATAAGGAGGAGCTCAATAAACATCTCTTGAATGAATGAATATTGTGGAATTCCTCATTGTTCTGAAGATCTTATAATATCTAATTTGACTTAATATTTTTAAATAAAAAATAGCTTTCTTCCCCTTCCCTAAGGAAACAGTAATTCTTTTGGAAGGATTTTGTAGATAAAACATTATCAGCAGCCAGGATTATTTACTTTGTCATCTTTTTAAATTACAGGATGCTAATGAGTGTTGGATACAAATGATGCGAGTATTGCAACAGAAATTGGAAGCCATAGAGGATGATTCTGTTAAAGAGGTAATTGACACATGCTTGTGATTATAGATTTTCATTGTACCTTGATAATTATACCCCCATGCCAAAAGCTTGAAATAAATTCATCCTAATAGATAGACATGTATTTGAATACTTAAGATGCTCAGTCTGTAGTTGGAATTTGAAAGCTTGCATTTGACACTCGAACTCATTGTATTATTTATTAAACTTAATTGATACTACTGAGCATCTGTAGTCTTTTGGTAATGTTTTTTGAATAGTAGAAGGATCTTACAGAAAGGGATTACATTTTTAAAAGCTTGAATATGTATTTCCTAAACTGGATTGTATGGGGGAAATATACATTACTATCTATATAAAGAAAAATTGGAATTTTTATTTCATTTTAATTTTTGCAGACAGATTCTTCATCTGCATCAGCAGTGACGCCTTCTAAAAAGAAAAGCTTAATCGATCAGTTCTTCGGAGTTGAATTTGAAACTACGTATCCTTATGAGCCAAGATTTGTAGAGACTGTACTTATAACTTAAGAGAAATGAATTGGTATCAGTAGCATTGTTGACTGATTGGAGTGGCGGGTGGGGTATGTATATAAATTCTTCAGAGGCTTTTATGCCTAAAAGATATAATGAAACTTAGGAATTTGGAAGAATACCCCATTAGAGTAATCCTAAAGTTTAGATAAATGTACACTTTAAATTATTTTTTTCCTAAGAATATCTTTAGCAGAGTCAGCCTCATTAATTCATGGGGAATTAATTTTTAATTGTATGAAACAGAGTATATCAGCCAGATTATGTAAGATTGAACCAATTCATTTAACATGAATTCATGAATTCAAGGAAGGACTATTTTCTAGGTCATGGGTAGAAACTTGAAGATTTCTGTTTATATCTTTTTTTTTTTTTAAGATTTTATTTATTTGACACAGAGAGAGAGATCACAAGTAGGCAGAGAGGCAGGCAGAGAGAGAGGGGGAAGCAGGCTCCCTGCTGAGCAGAGAGCCTGATGCGGGGCTCGATCCCAAGACCCTGAGATCATGACCTGAGCCAGGCAGAGGCTTTAACCCACTGAGCCACCCAGGCACCCCCTGTTTATATATTTTTGTGTTAAAACCATTTTAAGACTGTGTAAGTACCAACTTTTATTCATTTAGAGTTTATCCTCTTATTACTTTCATTGTTCATTACTCATTATTGTTGGTGAGTGCATGAAGTACTTTAAAGTATGTCTAAACAAATGTGGGAAATCAAAATGTTTAAAATACCGATGAATGATGCTATTTTTTAAATTCCAGTATAGTTAATATACAGTGTTATATTAGTTTCAGATGTACTATTTAGTGATTCAACAGTTCCATATATTACTCAGTGCTCATTTAATAAGTGTACTCTTAATCCCCATCACCTATTTCACCCGTACCCTCACCCACCTCCTTTATTTTTGTTGAGAATGAAATCATATAGTATTTGTCTTTCTCTGACTATTTCACTATTACTGTACACCTTTGATCCATCCATGTTGTTGTAAATAGCAAGATTTCATTCTTTTTTATGGCTGAATAATATTCCATTGTATATACCTCCCACTCATCTTTATCCATTCATCTGTTGATAGACACTTGGGTTGCTTTCATAATTTGGCTATTGTAAATAATACTACAATAAACATAAGGGTACATATGTCTTTTCAGAGTAGTGTTTTTGTATTCTTTGGGTAAAATACCTACTAGTGGAATTACTGGATCATATGGTAGTTCTATTTTTAATTTTTTGAGGAGGTTCTATTTTTAATTTTTTGAGGAAACTCCATATTGTTTTCCACAGTGGCTGCACCAGTTTGCATTCCCACACACAGATGTGTATGAGTTCCTTTTTCCTCGCCAACACTTGATTCCCCCTCCCCCCCCCCCCCCCCCCCCCGCAGTGAGGGATAGAGACGTGGGGTGGGGAGAGGGAGAATCTTAAGTAGACTCCATGTCCAGTAAGGAGCCTGACGTGGGGCTTAATCTCACAACTCCAAGATCATGACCTAAGCTAAAATCAAGAGTCAGATGTTTAACCAACTAACCACCCAGGGACCCCAGCACTTGTTTTTTGTGTTTTTGATTTTAGCTATTCTGACAGGTGCGAAGTGACATTTTGGTTTTGATTTTTATTTCTCTGATGAGTGACATTGAGCATCTTTTCATGTGTTGGCCTTCTCTTATGTCTTTGGAGAAATGTCTGTTCTCTTTATCTTCTGCCCATTTTTTAATTGAATTATTATTTTGGTATTGTATAAGTTCTTTATAAATTTTGGATACTCACCCTTTATCAGATATCATTTGCAAATATTGATGCTATTAATTTTAATAGCATGAGAATAATTCATTATGTTCAACATAGAATTTATTATATTATGGCAGATTGATTATCTGTTGGTATATTCCTTATCTTATTTCTCAAAGCATGAAATGTACAGAATCTGAAGAAGAAGAGGTCACTAAAGGAAAGGAAAATCAGCTTCAGCTGAGCTGTTTTATCAATCAAGAAGTCAAGTATCTTTTTACAGGACTTAAATTGGTAAGATCAATTATAGTTGATCCTCATGGATTCTGTATTTGCAGATGCACTTACTTGCTAAAATTTATTTTAGCTTAAAATTCATTTTAGCTTAAAATTTAACTTTTTTTTTAAAGATTTTATTTATTTATTTGACACACAGAGATCACAAGTAGGCAGAGAAGCAGGCAGAGAGAGAGGAGGAAGCAAGCCCCCCGCTGAGCAGAGAGCCCGATGCGGGGCTTGATCCCAGGACCCCGAGACCATGACCTGAGCCGAAGGCAGAGGCTTTAACCCACTGAGCCACCCAGGGGCCCCAGGAGTACTAAATTTTAAAAGAACGTTAAAAGTGTGCTTCTAGGGGTGCCTCACTGGCATGCGACTCTTGATCCTTGAGTTGAGGTCATCAGTTCAGGCCCCACTTTGGGTGTAGAGCTTACTTAAAAAAAAAAAGTGTGATTGTATATTGCAGAAAAAAATTCTTTAAAACTAAAAATGTTTGGTCTCCTGTTCTTTTTTTAGCGACTTCAGGAAGAAATCACTAAGCAGTCTCCAACATTGCAAAGAAACGCTTTATATATCAAATCTGTAAGTTGTGCATTCCTTTTGAAATTGAATCCATTTTGATGAAAGGTTTCCAATTAATTTTACCCAGTCTTTGTTTTTACCAAACCAAGGCATTAAAAACTTGCGTTGTATTTGTATGTGATAGGATTTCTTGCATTTTTTTTTCCCCAGTCTAAGATCAGTCGACTACCTGCTTACTTGACTATTCAGATGGTTCGTTTTTTTTATAAAGAGAAGGAATCTGTGAATGCTAAAGTTCTTAAGGTTAGTAATGAACTTCAGTATAATAAAACATTGTAATTCTTTGACAGCAATTACTAGTTCACAGTAGGTTTCTTTCTTCTTTAGGGATAAACTTTCTTTGAAATATTGTAAGTAGGGAAGTTATTAACATTAGACAAATGGTTCTTTTTTCTTTTTTTTTTTTGAAGATTTTATTTATTTGTCGGAGAGAGAGAGTGCACAAGCAGGGAGAGCAGGAGGCAGAGAGAGAAGCAGACTCCCCACTGAGTAGGGAGCCCTATGCTAGACTTGATCCCAGGACCCTGGGATCATGATCTGAACTGAAGACATGCGTAACTGACTAAGCCACCCAGTCGCCCTGTCCTTTTTATTTTAAATCATATACATGCCTGACTTTCACCACCAGCCCACCCCTAGTAAATTTGATTAAGTAGGGCCTGAGGTCTTAAAAATTTTACAAAGGATTCCCAATTAGTTCTGATGGATACCCTTCACTTCCCAGAAATACTGCCATCGACCAGATCCTCAATTCCACAGGTACTGACACAGCAGGTTTAGAGGATGGAAGTGTGGGGAAGGAGGCATGCTGTGTTCTCTAGCGTAATATTTGTAATTTCTTAAGAGCCAACCTTAGGATGTAGCTGTTTTGTAGAACTGTAGCTCTGCTACGTATCCGAAGTCTGTGATGCCTGGGAGAGTTAGATGTAATTCTAGCTTCTTGAGCTGAAATTCATAATACAATTTCAAATATACTTACTATTATATGATAAGGTTAAATGTAGTTGGAGTACTTAATATTGTTAACCTTATATTAATGTTAGTTATTGAAGCATATCACTTATTTCTGTGTAAAGGTGTATTTCACATTACAAAAAGTCATTAAGTGACCCCCTTTGTAAATTGATTCCATTGTCAGTTTTAGGTATCCATTATTTTCTGATGTGCTGTGTTTCTGAAATGTGCTGTGTTTCTGAAATGCTTCTTTTGTCATGTATGTTTTGGTAACTCTTCTGTGGTCAGAGTCGTGGGTTTAGTTGGAGAAAAAAGCTAAACAAATTTTTTTAATCTTAAAAAATTAGGACCCAAGGTGCCTGGTTGGCTCAGTCAGTAGAGCATGTGACTCTTGATGTTAGGTTTGTAAATTTAAGCCCCATATTGGGCATGGAGCTTATTTAAAAAAAAATTGGCACCAGATTGAAAATAAGCACTATGATGTTTTCAGCTGTATAGATTTCCAAGTGATTTTTTATAAATTTTATTCTCAACTTCATTTGAATTATTAAAGTACTGCTATAAAAGTATGATAGATATTTTAAATAACTGCCTTTATAAGGGTGTTGACACATAATTTTTCTTTTTGTATATAGGATGTTAAATTTCCTCTTATGTTGGATGTGTATGAACTGTGTACCCCAGAACTGCAGGAGAAAATGGTCTCTTTTCGATCAAAATTCAAGGATCTAGAAGATAAAAAAGTGAATCAGCAGCCAAAGACAGTAGGTTCTTATTGCTGATTTTCTCATCTTAATAGTTTAGTCTTTAATCAGTGTTCAATAATTACTTTGTTAATCTCTTAGTAATTACTTTGTTAATCTCAGTAAAAATGGATGAACCTGTATTTTATTTAGCACATAAAGTTTTAGGTCTATTTTAGTGTAAGAAAAAGAACTCTGGTTCTGGTAAATAGGCCCTTTATGGTAAGAGTAAGCTTAATATTTTCTTTTCTCTGTAATCTGTAGTCTATATTCCTTTTATATTTCTGTCCTCAAAGCATTTCACATAAAATCTTGCCTAGTATTTTCAGTGTATTTTACTGTTTTCCCTGTAAGTCATGAAGTTACCTCTATTTTTAGATGGAATTAGTGGTGTAGAATATTGGCTCATCTATGCCTACAGTGACATATAAGTTGTATCTTTTAATTTTTATTTAAATTCAAGTTAGTTAATGTAGAGTGCAATATTGGTTTCAGGAGAGGAATTCAGTGATTCATCACTTGTATATAACACCCAATGCTCATCATAACCAATGCCCTTCTTAATGCACATGATCATCATCTAGTTTGTCTCCCACCTGCTTCCCTCCAGCAACCCTCATTTTGTTCTGTATGGTTAAGAGTGTTTTATGGTTTGTTTCCCTCTCTCTCTCTCTCTTTTCCCCCCTCCCCCTCTGTTTATCTTTTTGTTTCTTAAATTCCACATGAGTGAAGTCATAATGGTATTTGTCTTTCTCTAACTCATTTCACTTATTGTAATACACTCTAGCTCCATTCACGTCATTGCAAATGGCAGGATGCCATTCTTTTTGATGATTGAGTAATATTCCTGTGTGCGTGCGTGTGTGCACGCACGCACGCTTGTGTGAGTGCGCGCATATCTTTATCCATTCATCAGTTGATGGATATTTGGTCTCTTTCCATAGTTTGACTTGTTGATAATGCTGCTGTCAACATCAGGATGTATGTACCCCTTCGATTTGAATCTGTCTTTTTGTATCCTTTGGGTAAATACCTAATAGTGCAATTACTGGATGGTAGGGTATTTCTATTTTTAACTAAATTTTTAAGGAACTTCCATACTGTTTTCCCAGAGTGGCTGCACTAGTTTGCATCCCCACCAACAGTGCAAGAGGGGTTCTCCTTTTCTCCACATCCTCACAACACTTGTTGTTTTTTTGTGTTAATTTTAGCCATTCTGACAGGTGTGATAAATTGTATCTTTTAATAAGTGCAGCTTGTATGCCTGCCTGTAATTGCTAAAATCACCACCTTAGGAAACTTTATATTTAATAAGTTGTATTATTTTAGGGTACAGCTGACTGTGTTGGATTTATTTTTTTCCCACAGTAAAAGAGATCTCTCTGGTAACTAGAAATATTTCCAGTGTGATATTTTATATCATATTTAAGTTCTTCTGTGACTTCTGTGTGTATTAAATGCTTTTTTTAAATTAAACTTTATTTTGAGTTAATTGTGGAATCACATGCATTTATAAGAAATAATATGAAGAGGGGCGCCTGGGTGGCTCAGTTAAGTGACTACCTTCAGCTCAGGTCATGATCCCAGGCATTGAGCCCCGCATTGGGCTGGCTGCTCAGCTCGCTGCTTCTCCCTCTTCCTCTGCTCAGCTCCCTGCTTCTCCCACTCTCTGCCACTTCCCCTGCTTGTGCGCATGCTCTCTTTCTCTGTCAAATTAATATTTAAAAAGGAAAAAAAATAATATGAAGAGATCCAGGTACCTTTTACCAAGTTTCCCCTATGGTAATATCTTGCAAAACAATAATACAGTATCACAACTGGGATATTGACTTTGCAGTCTAGATACAGTACGTTCTCATCATTACAAAGATTCCACATACTGCCCCTTTATAGCCAGACCCACTTTCCTTTGGACCCTACCTCCTCCTCAGTTCCTAGCAACTGCTAACCTGTTCTCCATTTCTGTAGTTTTGCCATTTTAAGATATAATATATCGTTTAAGATCTGTATATTCTATTTATATATATATTCCATATCATATGTATTCTATATATACACACACTATATAAATGAAATCATATAGTATGTAACTTTTCTCAGCATACATAATTCTCAGGAAATTAGCCTAGGTCATTTTGTATAGCAGTAGGTCTTTTTTTGTTGACAAGTATTCCATGGTATGCATATACCACATTTTGTTTAATTGTTCAGCTGTTGAAGGATAGCTGGATTATTTGTAGTTTCATTTATTTTGAATGAAACTGCTGTAAGAATTCATGTACCATTTTTAAAAAAGATTTTTTATTTATTTATTAGAGAACATGAGCAGGGGGAGGGGCAGAGAGGGAGAAGCAAACTTCCTGCTGAGCAGAAAGCCTGACGCGGGGCTCAATCCCAGGACCCTGGGATCATAACCTGAACCAAAGGCAGATACTTATTGACTGAGCCACCCAGGCACCCCTCATGTACCAGTTTTAGTGTAAATATAACTTTTCATTTCTCTGGGAATAGATACCCAGTGGTATAAGTACTAGGTAGCAGGTAGTTGTATATTTAATTTTAAAGAAACTGTCAAAGATTTTCCGTAGGGACTCTACCATTTTAGATGCTCATTAGCAGCATATGACTGATCCACTTTGTGCATTCTTGCTAGAATTTGATGGTGTCAGTATTCTTTATTTTAGCCATTAGGTTAGTTTTGCAGTGATATATCATTGTAGTTTTTAATTTGCTTTTTCCTAATGGCTAATGATGTTCAATGTGCCTTTATTTATTTATTTATTCATTTATTTTTAAAGATTTTATTTATTTATTTGACAGAGAGAGAGAGCGAGAAATCACAGGTAGGCAGAGAGACAGGAAGAGAGAGAGGGGGAAGCAGGCTCTCCGCTGAGCAGAGAGCCCGATGTGGGGCTCGATCCCAGGACCCTGAGATCATGACCTGAGCCGAAGGCAGAGGCTTTAACCCACTGAGCCACCCAGGCGCCCCGTGTCTTCATTTATTTATTTGCCATCTGTATATCCTCTTTGGTGAAATGTTTCATCATGTCTTCTCTTCATGTTCTATTTTTTTCTATTTTTCACTCTTGAATTTTGAGTTTTTTATATTATAAATACTAATCCTTTGTCAGATACATGACTTTCACATATTTTCTCTTTGCCTTTGTCTTTTCATCTTCTTTAGGGTCTTTTGCAGGGGAAAAGTGTTTTG
>CM052808.1:35341774-35412204 GCA_028533885.1 Nasua narica | reverse complement strand
AAGCTTTTTATCTCTCCATCTATTTTCAGTGACAGCCTAGCTGGGTATAGTATTCATGGCTGCATATTTTTCTCCTTTAGGGCTCCGAATATATCGTGCCAGTCCTTTCTGGCCTGCCAGGTCTCTGTGGATAGGTCTGCTGCCAATCTAACATTCCTGCCTCTGTATGTTACCGATTTCTTGTCTCGAGCTGCTTTCAGGATTTTCTCTTTGTCACTAAGACTTGTAAGTTTTACTATTAGATGGCGGTGTGTAGACCTATTTTTTTTATTTTTGAGGTGGGTTCTCTGTGCCTTCTGGATTTTGATGTTTGTTCCCCTCAGCAGATTAGGGAAATTCTCTACAATAATTTGTTCCAATATACTTTCTACCCCTTTCTCTCATTCTTCTACTTTGGAATCCCAATTATTCTAATATTGTTGCGTCTTATGGTATCACTTAACTCTCGAATTCTCCCCTCGTGGTCCAATAGTTTGTCTCTCTTTTTCTCAGCTTCTTTATTCTTTGTCATTTGGTCTTCAATGTCACTAATTCTTTCTTCTGTCTCATTTATTCTAGCATTAAGAGCCTCCATTTTTGTTTGAACCTCATTAATAGCTTTTTTGATTTCATCTTGGTTAGATTTTATTTTTTTATTTCTCCAGAAAGGGATTTTATTTCTCCTGACAGGAATTCTTTAATCTCTTCCATGCTTTTTTCGAGCCCAACTAGCACCTTGATAACTGGCATTTTGAACTCTATTTCCGACATATTACTGATGTCTGTATTAACTAGGTCTCTAGCCATCGGTACTGTCTCTTGTTCTTTTTTTTGTGGTGAGTTTTTCCGCCTTGTCATTTTATCGAGCTAAGAATAGATGAGTGAGAGTGAAAAGTACTCTGGAGTTCCACAGTTCTCACTGATTCATGAACTTGGGTTTGGCTGGATATTCTCACTGATCTTCTGGGGAGGGGCCTTTTCAACGTGGTTCTCAGATGTCTTTGCCTGATGCGCTATTGCCCCGCCTTTTTCCAGGGAGGGGCCAAACAATTCACTCAGGTTCGCTCTTGGGAGTCTTTGTTCCCTTAGCGCTTTCCGTACCACCCTGGAGGCCGGGAATGCAAATGGTTGCTCCTAGTCTCTGGTGGGAGGAGCTGAGTGCTGGAGTCCCAGCTCCTCAGCGTGCCCTCAGAGGAAAGCAGTCAATCTCTCCCATTTCCCGGGTCCCCGCACAATCTCCGAGCTCAGCCACCAGTGGCGGCACGCCTCTATCTCTGGCGCGTGGCCCCGCTGGAGTCTCCAAACCCAGCAGATTCCTGCTGCGCGCTCCCGCTCCTCCCCGAGGAGGAAGGAGGGGATCTTTCTGGAATGCCTTATGTAGTCCCTGCTCAAAGGGCCACGGCCATGGTCTAGGGTGAGCCCCAGTTGAAAACGCACTGCGCAGCTCTTTCTCTGCCGCCGGCTTCTCCACGCGGATATCTGGGAGCTCTGCCTCACTCAGACACCCTTGGTTTCTTTGTGACCTCACAGGTCCTGAAACCACTCTGTTCCCGCAAGGGCTAAACCTCTCGCTTAGCCTCTGGAGGGATGTCCCTCCGCGGAGCAGACTCTGAAAGTTCCGATTTTGTGCTCCGCGGCTCTGAGGCTGCAGAGAGCCAGCCCCTCCCCCCCGTGGTCTCTCTTCCCGTCGCTTTGGATTCACTTTTCCAAACGTCCTACCTTTTGGAAAGTGGTTGATTTTCTGCTCCTAGAATTGCTCTTCTTCCTCTCTTCTCTCTCCTGTTGAGAATGCTGGCTTTTAGAATAATTTAATAACTATCTAGATGAACTTCTGGGATCCGACTCTATCTTGACCTCCTATTTCTCCACCATCTTGCTCCTCCGAAAAAGTGTTTTTAATATTTATGTAATCCAATGTATTTTTTTCTTTGGTTATTCTTGCTTTTGGTGTCATATCTAAGAAACTATTGCCTAATAAAAGGCCACAAAGATTTATATCTGTTTTTCTTTTAAGAGTTTTATAGTTTTAGTTCTTCCCATTTAGGTTTTTGATCCATTCTGGGTTAATTTTTGTGTATGGAATGAGGTGCATATCCAAATTCATTCCATTGCATGTGAATAGCCTATTCTTTGCTCATTAAATGGTCTTGGTACTCTTGTAAAGAATGAGTTGACTAGGGCGCCTGGGTGGCTCAGTTGGTTGGGCGACTGCCTTCGGCTCAGGTCATGATCCCGGAGTCCCGGGATCGAGTCCCATGTCGGACTCCTGGCCCTGCGGGAAGTCTGCTTCTCCCTCTGACCTTCTCCCCTCTCATTCTCAGTCTCTCTCTCTAAAAAAAAAAAAAAAAGAATAAGTTGACTATAGATATATATTTCTGGAATATCAGTTTTATTGCATCGGTCTTTGTGTCTTTCCTCATGCCAGTACCGCAGTCTTGATTACTGTAATTTTGTAGTAAGGATATAGCAAAGCCTGAGCCTTTCAGCTGTTCTTCTTTTCCAAGATTGTTTTGGCTTTATGAATCCCTTATATTTCTGTTACTTAAGGATCAGCTTGTCTGTTACTTTGAAAAAACAAAAACCAGTTGGAATTTTGATGGGATTGCATTGAATCTGTAGATCGATTTGGGAAGGATTCCTATTTTTAAGAGAATTAAGTCTTGGCTGTCCATCAAGTCTTTGTATTTATTTGCATCTTCATTAATTCTTTTCAACGTGTCTTACAGTTTATAGTATATAAATCTTGTACTTTGGCTAACTTTATTCTTAAGTATTTTATTCTTTTTGATGTTTGAGTAAATGGCATTGCTTTCTTAATATCATTTTTGGATTATTCTTTGTAATTGATTATTGTATATTGATCTTGTATCCTCTTCTTTGCTGAATTGGTTTATTAACTTTTTTTTCCCCTCTTTTATTTTTTGAAAGAGATTGTGTAGAATTATTGTTAATTCTTTTTTAAAGGTATGGTAGAACTTTGGTGAAAAAATTAGTGTGGAGTTTTTTTCCAGGCATTTTTAAATTGGATATTTGACTTCCTTTGTAGTTATGGCCTATTCAAATGATGTATTTCATATTAGGTTTATTTTGGTACTTTGTTTTCATGGAATTGATCCATTTTATCTCACTTGTCAATTTGTGTTGTAGAGTTGTTCCTTGGAATTTTTTTTTTTTTTTTTTTATGTCTACATGGTCTGTAATGATATCTGTCCTCTGTTTCATTCCTGATACTGATAATTTGTTGTTTGTTTGTTTGTTTGTTTCTCCTTTTCAGTTTTATTAGAGAATTGTCAGTTGTATGATCTTTTCAAAGAACTGGCTGAATGGATTTGTCTCTTTTTCTGTAATATTAATGATTTCTACTCTTCTGCTTGCTTGGGGTTTATTTTGTTCTCCTTTTTAGGTTCTTAAATTGTGGGAGCTTAGATTTTTTACTTCACTTTTCCCTAATGTATTCATGTAGTGCTATAAAGTCTGTCTCAGCAGTATTGTCACTGTGTCCTACAAATTGTTATATTGTATTCTCATTTTCATTCTGTTCCTTGTATTTTTTTTTTAAGATTTTACTAATTTATTACAGAGAGCACAAGAGCAAGAGAGAATATGAGCAGAGGCTAAAGTAGAGGAAGTAGCAGGGGCTAAATATGAGCAGGGGCTAAAGTAGAGGAAGAAGCAGACACCCCGCTGATCAGGGGAGCCCTATGCGGGGCATGCCATGTGGCTCATGGCACCTGAGCTGAAGGCAGATGCTTATCCAGCTGAGCCACCCAGGCACTTCCCTGCTCCTTGTATTTTTAAAAAATCTCCTTTAGGCTTCTCTTTGACCTTGGATTATTTAGAAGTATCTGATTTAGTTTCCAAATATTTGGAAATTTATCTATTCTTGCCGTTAACTGCTTCTAGTTTGATTTCATTGTGGTGAGAGAAACCACTTGTGTGATTTAAATTCCTTTAAATTTGTTGAAGTTTAGTTTATGGGTTAGGATGTGATCTATCTTGGTATATGTTCCATGGGTACTTGAAAAAAAAAATTGTATTCTACTGTTGTTGGATGGATTGAATTTTAGATGTAGATGTTGATTAGATCCAGTTGGTTGATGGTGGTGGTGCATGTTCCTATAACGATGCTATTTTTCTGTCTAGTTGTTCTATTAGTTTTTGTGGGATGAGTGAGGAAGCTAAAATTGTGGTTTTATGTGTTTCTCTATTCAGTTCTGTCAGCTGTTGCTTTGCATGTTTTGTAGTCTGTTATTTGGTGCATGTATATTATGCAATGTTCCTCTCTATCCTTGATCATTTCTTTTCTCTGAAGTCTACTTTTCTGATATTACTACTGTCAATTCTGCTTTGTTTCTGTTAACGTTTGCATGTCTTTTTGTATTCTTTTACTTTAAATTTGCCTACATTGTTATATTTGAAGAGTTTCTTACAGACAGCATAGAGTTGGTTGTGTTTTTTAATACACTGTTAATCTCTTATTGGTATATTTAGACCTTTTACATTTAATATAACTTGATTTGTTAAATCTGTGTTATATTTTGCTTTCTCTTTGTTTTTCACTTCTCCTTATTGCCTTGTAGATTATTTGAACATATAATAGAATTCTAATTTGACTTATCTTCAATTTTTTAAAAATCTTTTTCTTTGTATACCCTTTTCTGTGGTTGCTCTAGGTTTGAAATTTTAATACAAAAAGGAATGGTTGACTTCATTGACTTAATTGATATTTTTTTGTTGTAGGAGCCTTTAACTTGTCACTCCAGCTATCTTTAAACTACTTGCATTGTATTCATGACCACTGTAGTTTTTAAGAACTTCGTGCCCATATGCCTAGATAAGTTTAATATTTTTGTATTACACCAAAATGGGTTGAGGCAGGGAATTCTCACCAAAAGTCTTTGTCTAAAATAGTAAATCCTGTCTCTTTCAATATTCAGTTCATTTGGGCAGGTGGCCATGTCTTAGTAGGTTTAACGTTTTTTTTGCAGTAATTTGACTTTTCTGTTTCATTGAGGTACCTTTTTTTTTTTTTTAATGCAAATAGTTTGATAGTATTTTGGTAAAAATACAGAGTTGTGTTTTCCTTTCCTACCCTAGAGCACTGTTTATCTGTACTGTTATATTCACTGGTGTGCTGTAGGTTTAGTGGCTCATAGTTGGTCCTAGAATCAGAGGGTCTGTTACTGTGCATATGAGATTGTATATTGTTTAAGTGTAGCTCCTTTGGGTTTATAGTTTTTTTTTTTTAAAGTACCACGTCTTTTTTTTTTTTTAAAGATTTTTATTTATTTATTAGAGAGCGAGAGACTGAGAATGAGAGGGGAGAAAGTCAGAGGGAGAAGCAGACTTCCCGCAGAGCCGGGAGTCCGATATGGGACTCGATCCCGGAACTCCGGGATCATGACCTGAGCCGAAGGCAGTCGCTCAACCAACTGAGCCACCCAGGCACCCTAGGTTTATGGTTTTAACTATAGTTATATCGTTTTAGTAATTTGTAAGGTAGTGTTTTGCATTGTACCAGTAAATATTTGTGGAAATGAATACTTACTGAGAATACAAATTTTATTTCCGGTGTCATGATTAATTTTTTTTCCCCTCAGAGTGACAAAAAGAGTAGTCCCCAGAAAGAAGTTAAATATGAGCCTTTTTCTTTTGCTGATGGTAAGTAGAAAAAATAATTTCAATTGAGTTACTGTGTGTGTGTGTGTGTGTGTGTGTGTGTGTGTTTAAGGTAAAATTTCTATCTTGACCCTTACCTATTTTTTTCAGATATCATGCTTTTTTTTTAAAAGAAAGTCAGATGTCTTAAAATATAATTTACCTTTATTAGACACTTAGTAAAAATTAGTCTTTTTAGGATATATTTCTGTGAATATGATACTTCTTAAAATATCTTCCATAAACCCTTAATTTTGAACTGTAGTATCTTACTGAATTCTAATAATAGGCTAACCTGCAGACTTCTTGCTTGCTACCTAGCTGGAGAAAGTGCATCTCTTCATTGTCTAATAATTTATATCTTTCTTTAGATATTGGCTCCAATAATTGTGGATACTATGACTTACAAGCAGTGTTAACACATCAGGGAAGATCTAGCTCTTCAGGCCATTATGTATCATGGGTAAAAAGGAAACAAGGTAAGGATTCTGGTTTTTTTGTTTGTTTGTTTTTTCCAATTGTTAATTATTTTACTAGTTTAGTACAAATTTTAAAGCACAGTGGTTTTCAAACTTTTTAGTTTCAGAACCCCTTTACATTCTTAATTGTTGAGGTCCACAGAAAGCTTTTGTTTGAGGATTTTCTTTAATATTTACTATAATATTTACTATTTAATATTTACTATAATTTACTATAATATTTACTATAATAGGAATTAAAATTCAGAAATTAACTCATTGGAAACTGGCAGCAATAAACCCATTACATATCAAATAAATAACAAAGATAACAGTATTTTCCAAAACAAAAAAACAGCAAGAAATAGTATTGATTTGTCTTTGTAGGCTTGCTTTGTCTGGCTTAATAGGAGACAGCCGGATCCTCCTGTTTCTGCATTTAGTCTCTCACTTTCTCACACATCCTGTGACTTCTGGAAAACTCCAAAGCATACTTGAGAGAATGAAGGAAAAGGCAAATAATGCTGTAGTAGTGATATAAAAAAAATGTGGCCTTCATGGTACCCCTGAAATGGTCTTGAAACCTGAAACTTGAGTGGCATCTGGATCCCACTTTGAAAACTGTTAGTGTGGCAGATGGAATACTACTGTGCATAAAATTACTCAGTATCTTTTTTGGAACGGAACTGAGAAAACCATGTAAGATATTAATTTCATTTTCTTCTCTTGCTCTTTAGATGAATGGATTAAGTTTGATGATGATAAGGTCAGCATCGTGACACCAGAGGATATCTTACGGCTTTCTGGTGGTGGAGACTGGCACATAGCATATGTTTTACTCTATGGGCCTCGCAGAGTTGAAATAATGGAAGAGGAAAGTGAATAGTAATCTTCATTTTAGCTATTTATGTTTAGGTGTGAAATAAATGTTATTTGTTGATCATTTCTATAATCCAGAGCTGTAGAGGAGGATATATAGGTGGTGGTATGTGTTTCTCCTCTCATGTGGAACAGAAGAGGGTGAAGCAGACCACTCTCTGGATCAACCTAAAAAAATTACAGAAAAAAGAAAATTGCCTTTGGACTGTGTTGCCCTGTATAAAGGTTGCAGGAAGACATTTAAAAAAGCTTACTTCTTGCATTAATCTTTAAAAATTCTGATTTGAAATGCCTTTCAGCCATTATCTTTGGTGATCAATTTTTTCTCCCTGCCTTTTTCAGCCCAGGATTCAGCAGTCAGATGTTTATTGCACACCTATTACTCTTTTTGTTGTTGTTGTTGTTCTTGCATGGTTCAAACCACCGGTGATTCATTGCTGCCCATCCTTTGCCTTATCTAACACAAATTTTGCCAGGAAGGTGGAAAGGAAGTAAGTGTTGCTCTCATTGTGTTACTCAGTGCTGCTGCCCACATCCCATGGAGACATGGGTACAATCAAGTATTTGTCCAGCCCGACTGTTGCTGGCTTTTCATGACTTCAAAATAAATTGTGATCAGTAAGAGTACATTTGATTATACATTCATTCTTGTGTCTCTCTGAGGTACTGTGGTTTGTATATTGAACTTTGCAATGGTTTTGTAGTAATCAACCTTAAAAAGAAGTTGACAAGCTCTGGTTGCTTATTTTTAGAAAATGAGGATATTTAATAAAAAAAGGGACTAATAGCTTCTGACCTCAAGTCTTTTGTCTGCTGAGTGTTGGAGCTTGGGTTAAGTTTAGGCATATTTAATAGCAAGCAGTTGCTGCAGGTGGTTAGTTTTACTCTGTTAAACACCCATTTAAAAATGTTCTCTTCTGCCTTCTCACATTATGTTCTGTTTAAAAGAAATATAAAGTTGTAAAAGTAATGGAGTTCTTTGGATGCTGAATGCAACGATATTTATTGGTCTATCTTTTCTTTGGCTCAGTTGATGTTTTTACTCTCGTCTATTCCCAAATCTTAATGTCTATCTCAGAATTGAATAATAGCAACGATTTTTAAAATGATGGTGAAAGTACCAAGAGTAAGTGGTGTTTCAGTGGTTTCTTACATTTCAATTTCATTCTAATTAATTAGTTCCTCATCTTTGTTTCAAGGGCCTTGATTGCTAGACAGAGGAGAGGAAATTAGCTCATTTATCTGTGATTTTGAGTTAGGTATGTAAAATGAAGTATAGGGGATTATCATGAAATCTCCTCTTTACTTCTGCTGTCTTCATGCTCTGCAGGGCATAGCACTGGTAACTATTAGATTCCTAGAGAATAATGGCCATTTTCCTATCAACTTTGAACAATCTGATAAAATCTGAGAATGCTAGGGGATAAAATAAGCATTTCGGGGAAACTTATTTGTATATAGCTTCTTTTAGCTAAATGGTAATTACTGGCAATCATTACTCCCTTTGCCTTGGTGAAGAGTACATATTAGAATGGGGAGGAGACCATAAGAAGTGTAAGTATTCTTAGATATTGCTATGATGCTTGTGACTCCGCATTTCTTATTCAGTCTTACTTGGTCTGAACAATTCTGAGGACATAAATTTATCAATTAGAATTCTGATTTCTGATTTGCAGGATGCTGTAGTTGGTAGATCAGATAAGGTAGGTTTAGAACAAATGGAGGTAGAATTTTAAAATTGTAATTCCTTGTTATAAAAGTTGATTTCATTTTATTTGATCCAAATAAGCATTCTTCCAAAGGTTTTTTTTTTAAGAAATTGGATTTATACCAGCATTTTAAATTTTATACCTTTAAATAAGGCTATTTTAGAGTTCACCTTGCATTATAAGGTCTTTGAGAAGGGCAAGTCGTTGAGAAAATGTCTTGATTCCTGAGTGTGCCTTCTATGCTGTGCCATGAGCACTGAGGCCCTTTTGATATTAGAACTGTGATGTATGAATGTTGGGCTAGCCAGTGAAGTTATGCCCAAGCGAGAACATTTATGGTATAATATGCACTTAGTAGCCTTTCAGGATACAAAACAATAAGGACCTAATGTTAGAACCCTACAAGGTAATTACACTTACTTGGGAACAGGAAAAGTAGATGGTACTGTCTCCAGCCATTATTACATAGTGCTTTGTTGTTTACAGATTGCTTTCACCTATATCTCAAACTTCACATCAATCCTGAGAGTATACATCCTTATTTTAAGGACTTAGGATTTTTTTAGACTTCATCCTATTTCTTTTAAAGTTGGGGGCTGGCAAACATTTTCTGTAATGGGTGGAGTGGATAGTAAATATTTCAAGTTTTGCAGACCATAGTCTTTGTCACAACTAAACTCCGCTGTTGTAGCATGAAAGGAGCTGTAGATGATACTAAAGTCAGCAGAGTTGTGTGCTGACAAAATTTTACTTGTAAAAACAGGTGGGAAATGGGCTGTTGTTTGCTGACCCTCTGCTTTAAAGCAGAAAAAAGACTAGAACAGTTATATGGTCTCAAAGTCATTCTGGGATTTTCAGAAGAGCAAGTTAAATTTTATAACTACTAATGGCACGCAGGAAACGAAGTTGGCGTAGTGTATCTAAGGAAAACACCATGCTCCCTAAATATTGCTTACTGAATTCCTTATAAATAATTTAACAAGAATATGACCTTGAGGTCACTTTACTTTGTCCATTTCCCCAACCTGTTCCCTTCTCCTGAAACCCTGAGGTCAGTTATCAAGAGCCAATACACATTCTGTTCTTGGAGCACCAGCCAACTGTACAACAACTGTTATAAAAATGTTTATTGTTTACCAAAACCATTGGACCTCTTATCAAATGCTGCTTGGTAACAAAATCTTATCACAGTTTTAATAAAAAAAAAAAAAAAGAAAGAAAGAAGCTAACTATTTGTCTCATTGTCATTAGTTAGACTTTCTGCAAGGTCACTTAATCCGGACTTATTCAGTGCGTTCATCAGATTCTCAGGTGTTGCATGGACTCCCTCTTGATCTTGCCAGGCAACCAGTAGCTGCTTAGCTCTCATCTTCATGTCTTCGCTGTCACACTCAATTTGTCTAATTTCTGAGTCTTTCATTTCCAAATAGGGAGCCAGGATCTTCCAGTGCTCGCCCAGTTTACTGGCAAACGCCTCTATTTGTTCCCC
This sequence comes from Nasua narica, assembly GCA_028533885.1. NCBI lineage: Eukaryota > Metazoa > Chordata > Mammalia > Carnivora > Procyonidae > Nasua > Nasua narica. The sequence goes on along the minus strand of CM052808.1, from coordinate 35,402,032 downwards.
TGTTACAGGTTTGTCTCGTCGAACATCAGGGCCTAGGAAACACAGGAGATGTGAATTATGTACCAAGTCTGAGGACACGTACAGTTCAAAATATACAACAGAACTGGGAAGATACAGGGCCACTGAAATATTAATCACCTTTCATAAGAAGTAGAATAATTCCTTTCTATATTTTCCATGGGGTAAATATTGTTCTTATAGTCATGATGACTAGGTATCAGTACTTTTGAAACTGAAGCTGTTGCCTTTATTGTAATTATGAAGGCCTCCCCTGAAAAGCAGCTGCTCCCTTCCAACTGCCCCCCCCACTAACAGGTGAGTCGCCTTCAAATATAAATACTTCCCTTCCCATCGTTCCACATTTTATTGCATAAAGTGTAATATTTTAAAAGTTGTCAAGCAATATTTAAAATTCCTTACTATAAGAAACAACTGAGATAACTGGTAGAAGTTGAGAAGTAGATCAAATAACGTACCTCTCAACAAAGAACCCCAATCTTTTCCAATTTTGTAAAATAGCCAAGAAAATTCAATTCTTACTTTCATTTTCCTTCAGTAAAGCATCATTATCTTCCTCATCTTCATCCTCACCTGTTTTTATTTCTTCAGAAGGAGGCTAAAATGAGGAAGAAGAATGTTTAAAAGAATGCCAGCTTGCAGAATAACTGGGGATACTACGGGTTTAGACATGAGTGGCTGAGATTCCACATACAGGGCCCAGAACTTTATCCTTGAGCATGTTAAATGTGAATGTCAGGTAAGGATCACAAAGGATAACCTGGAGAAGGAATGGATGGAAAGACTCCCCTTCCCCCACACCTGGGAAGAAGGGAGCCAGTAAACAGTATGTAAGATGAAAGATGATTTGCAAATATCTAGTGGATAGTAACAATGGACTGGAGAAAACTAGGGAAGCAATCAACCAGGTCCTTAAAAATTTTTGAGAAATTTTACAGGATAGTTTTACCATATTGTAGGAATACAATGAGAAAATTGTATTGGAAAAGAGAACAGAGTAGAAAGGTCAAAGTGCCTACTACCCGTTACAGATCCTGTTTGATAAAAGACAACACATGGGCAGATAGGAAAAATTTATGTCTTGACTTTACAGGTGAGATAATTGCTTAACCAAAATACTGTGAGCTTTAACATTAAATTACATGCTTTATAAAAAAAACATCAATTTATGTACTTCCTATAAATGTACACTGAAATGCATTTTTCCTTATTCTTAAATATGGAGGTCTGTAGATGATTTTTTTCCACACAATAAACTGTAAATTCAGCTTCTTAGCAACAGTACTTTTAAGTAAGATAACAACTAAAGACTATGAAAATACTGATGTATATTACTTACTGGTAGTTCCTTTGCTAGCTTTATTACCATGTTTTCGAGATACTCTGGCAAACTTTTAAATTGCTGGTTGGTTGGCTGGAAGAAGTGAGGGCTTCTCCGTGCTAATAGTCTCAGGGCTCTCCAACCATAATTTGAATTGTTCACAGCCCTAGGAAAAGAAATGTCAGTCTTGTAATTTATGGTTTTTTATTTCTCTATGTCTCCCAGTTAGAGTACAGAACGTCACACGATAAATTACATTAAGTAGCTGAAGGCACCATTCTTTTCATTCTGATCTTATTCCTAAAGAACCTCTAAGTGTGCAGAACACTTACAAAGTAACACTAGAAATCAATCTGATGAGGCAGGTTCATATGCAGCAAACACATCTGAAAAATCTGTACACATTAATTTAAAAATTCAACTGGTATGTGTATAGTAATGAGGTGTTCTGTGTGTGGGACAGTAATCATGTACCTCTTTTTTTTAAGATTTATTTATTTGCCAGAGAGGAGAGAGATCACAAGTAGGCAGAGAGGCAGGCAGAGAGAGAAGGGGAAGCAGGCTCCCTGCTGAGCAGAGAGCCCAAGGCGGGGCTCGATCCCAGGACCCTGAGATCATGACCTGAGCCAAAGGCAGAGCTTTAACCTACTGAGCCACCCAGGCGCCTCAATCATGTACCTCTTTAGAGAAAAAAATTAATAGATTTACTATATTCAGTGAGTTGATACACATATTGGCAATGCCACCTGCAGGTGTGAATTTCAGAATATTTTACAAGTTCAACACTGAGTTTTGACCATATTCAATGTCATTTTCCACTTATATAAACATCATTTTAATTTGCTTAATACCAAACTCAATGAGTAAAAGTGGTTCCAAAACTAAAGGGGGGAAACATCGAATAGCCACCACCGTGAGCAGTGATGATATCGAGTCCCTGAACTGTTCCCTAATGAAGCACAGCACCAGGTGATGCACAGTAAGGTGAGAAATGGAAACCTCACAAATGCTAAAGATAATGTTCCAGAACCAGCCAAGCTGCAGAAGAATCCAGAGCACAAATTTATGCTGTTTAAAGATTCCCCCTAAAGTTCTTAAGGGTAGCAACAAGTGCAAAACTTGCGAAACTACTCTGACACTGTGGTCTTGCCAAATAAGTGTCATGGTACAAGGCTTTGCCTGATCAGTTAACCAGCCTATCTCTGACATATTTCCATTTAAGCAGTTTCAATCTTTTAAGCATTTTCAAAATTCCCGCCAGCTGCACAAACTTTCTTACTCTCTAGGTATCCATAACATTCAGGTTCTTAAACCAAGGTTCATGGAGAACTACCACCTTCATTCATTCAACAAATACTTGTTGAGCTGGGCACTCAGACCTTATGGGTACCCTGTACACCTGAGACACTACAATCTTGCAGTTAGAAGCAGGGCCCTGAGGCCAGAGTGATTTCCTGGCTCTGCATTTACTAGATGAGAACTTCAATACATTCACCCTCTGCCTCACTTTAACTGGAGAGAAGGGCAGTTTCTACCTTAGAGGTAAAAACTGTAAGTGTTCAGGGAGTCCCTGACAATGTGGAAATGTGTTGGCAAGCATCATTACTATTGATAAACACAAGGTATAAGAATTTCACACAGTGGTAAGGATGAGAATGTAAGAAATGAGAATTTCAGATAAGGAAGAGCTTCTAGGCCAGGGAAAACTGCCCTGAGGCAGTATGTCAGGACAGGTGAAATGAGCCCAAACCACAGGAATAGCATGAGGAAAAGTTTCAAGCAGACAGAATAGCAAGTGTAAAGGTCCTGAGGTGGAACCTTTTTGAGTTGAACAGAAATGTGGCTGGTGTAGCTAGAGCAGAGAGAAAATGAACAAAGGAAATGTGGTTGAAAGTTAACAGCAGCCAGACTGAGGGCTTTTAGACCCCAGTAAGGAGTTTGAATTTCATCCTAATTTTAACAGTCACTGGAAGTGTTTAAGCAAGAGATCAGACTTTTTGAGTTTAAAGATCACAATTCTCATGCTAGAGAACTGACGAGAGCATCATTAAGAGATCATAGTAACTTAACTCATAACTAGTCACAGCACTCTATTTACTGTGTGCTAACTACATGTCCTGTGTGGTTCAAAGTGAATCACAGTATTTAATCCTCAGAATAACCCCATGAAATAGATGTTGCTATGCAGCAATGAGAAAACAAGCAGAAAGGGGTTACAGTAGCCGTAGCAGGCTAGCCAGTGAGTGACAGGGTGTCTTGGATTAGGAACCCAGGCAGTCTGACAAGAAAGCCCTTGCCCTTAAAAGATGACACCACAGTGCCTATTTAAAACCATGGGGCTGGGATGCCTGAGTGGCTCAGTTGCTTAAGCATCTGCCTTCGGTTCAGGTCATGATCCCAAGGTCCTGGGATCGAGTCCCACACCAGGCTCCCTGCTGAGCAAGGAGCCTGCTGCTCTCCCTACTTGTGCTCTCTCTCGCTCTCTAAATCTTAAAAAACAAAACAAAACACGAGGCTAGGGTATGTGGGTAGCTCAGTTGAGTGCCTGGCTCTTGGTTTCTGCTTAGGTCACTATCTCAGGGTTGTTAGATCAAGCCCCACATAGGGCTCCACCCTCAGAGTGGATGGATGGATGCTTGAGATTCCCTCTGCCCCTCACCCTGCTTGCACACTCTCTATGAAGTATGTAAATAAATAAAATCTTAAAAAAAAAATCTTTAAAACTACAGGGCTGTGTGGTGTTGCCTAGAAGATTAGATAAAGCTGAGGCTGATCCCTAAGGTTACTCCAAAATCTGGGAGTTAGGCAGAGTGGATGGGGAGCAGCTGAGATGCAGTGAGGCAGGAGTGCAGTTTAACGGATGTCAAGAGAAAAACACATTAAGGAAGGAGAGACAAGTGGGGAATGCTGCTGGGAGGTAGAAAAAAGATGCCGTGACCTTGACAAGTGCTACTTTGGTGGAGGCACAGGGAGGCCACCCAGTGGCAGTGAGCTGACAAGGGAATGGAAGGCGAGGAAATAAAGGCGATGGTTATCAACCCGTCTCAGGAGGCACTGATTTGAAGGGGGAAAAGAGGATCGTTGGAGGGAAGGTGGAGGCCCAAGGGGATTGTTCTTATTTTTCAAAACAAGTGTGATTCTGTCATGGTCAGTGGGCATAGCCATTGAAATCAGGAATGGGTACCTATGTGAACCTGGTACATAAATTCAACTAAGAGGAAAAGTACTACCCTATCAATGGTCTCCCTTGATCAGTGTTCTAATGTATATACAATTCCTAAAAAAATACTGTAGAACATTAGCTCATAAGAAGTACTACTTACTTGTATTCATTTTCAACCATGTTTTCAGGGTCTGCCTGTTCAATGGCTTCTTCAAAGAATTCCTCCAAAGTTGGCATGTATTCCCTGGGTGTTAAAAAACAACTACTGAGGATCATGTGTGTTCGTTCTTAATAGTAAATACTCCTAAAATAGTGGCACTGAAAGATTCTAATATTACCCACACTTGAGTTAGTTACATTACTTAGGAACTCAGATTTTTAAGGAGGTAAATGACTCAAATCTGAACTTCTCAAAGAGGACAATAGTGCGGTGCTGCTTCGTGTCCTATACCACGTTAGGATGTACATTAGACGTTACGTGGAGTGTCACATCTCACTCCCAGTCACTGGGCTCTACCCTGTAATGTTACCTGGTCACAGGGGCAGCTGGGGTTTTCACACCATTTGAGTTTCCCCAGCAAGGAGGAAAATGTCACACCCAGTGTCCATAATCAAGGATTTTTTCCCTTAAGCCAAAATTAATAAAACCTACACTAATACCTATGCCATACTGAGATTTAAAGAATTTAACTGTGAGCTTACTTTAGGTCATTCCCATGATATGATTGGTTTTTAATTGCATCTTTCTGGAATTTGGTTTTAGAAATAAGATTTTGATAGTCAAGCCAATAAATAGGATTCAAGGGTCTGATTTTAAGACATCTTTGACTAAAAACTAGAAAAATGGGCTCTGTAAGGAAAACTCAAGCACCCAGTTTTACAACTTTCATTACTATAACACACTAACTGGTAAACCTAAGAGGGCTGGAAGGTTCCCCTGGAGTTTACCACCACTCCTGGGTATCCACGTTAGACAAAGCAAGGTGACACTAAGATCCCAACCAGACTATCACTGATCAGTGTTTGGAACCATTTATTAGTTTAAAAATTACTATATAGTTGACCCTTGAACACCACTGAGTTTGAACTGTATGGGTCCACTTATTTGTGGATTTTTTTTCGATAAGTACAGTACTCTAAATGTATTTTTACTTCCTTATTTTAGTATTTGTTTTCTCCAGCATCCTTTACCATAAGAATATAGTGTATAATATGCATAGCATATAAAATGTGTTCATATTTTTTGTATCAATATATCACCCGTTTATGTTATGAGTAAGGTTTCCAATCATCAGTAGGCTACTGAAGTTTTTGGGGAATCAGAAGTTACTTGTGCATTTTTTACTGTGTGGGGGTTGGCACCCTAACCCCTGTGTTGTTCAAGGGTCAACTATACGGTGAGCAATCAAGACTAAAAATGGAACAAACCTCCCAGGCACTGCCATATCTGCCTTTTACAAACACTACAAATACAACTCCCCTCTCTCACCTCATTCTCTTTCCCCAGAGGTGGCCACTCTTCAGAAATTGGTATTTATCACTTGATTTTTTTTTTTTTAAATTGAGTGTATACTGTTCTGAAGCTTTCCAAACTTCTATAATGGAACCCTGCTTGTACCCTTCTACAACCCTGATTTTTCTGAAGTACGTCTGTCCGATGCAATAGTCCTCAGCCTCATTCTGGTGCCCGATGTACAGCAGTCCCCTACGCAAACATGTCACACATTATCCATTCCCTCATTTTTGCTATGACATTGCTAAATGAATATTCACGTACCAGTCTCATTTATGCACGCGAACTAGTTTCTTTAGACACTATGGTCTTCAAACTTCCCCTACACCCCACAGGAATGAATGAATTTTATATTATAACACAAAACACACACATAAATGCAAGTGTGTGTCATATGTAAATAAAGCTAACGTTTCACAAAAATGTATTTTCTGTTTCACTAAAAAAAAAAAGCTGGTGGCAACTAATAAACTGACTTCACAAATCACCAGTTCTCAACCTGTAGTTTAAAAGAACTACTTTAAGATCAGCCGGCCCAGGAGTGGAACTGTCAGGATGTAGGGTGTGCACATCTTTAACTTCTAGTAACTGCCAAATTGTTTTCGAGCGGTACCAATTTAGGCTCCCACCAGCATCACTGGCAAATGATTCTTAACAATTCATACAAAATCCCGATACATTTAAATTATTGAATTTCTTGGCTATGAAACTGCCTGCTGTGGTTTTTAATCTGATTTCCAGTTACTACTGAAAATAAGATGATTTATTTAATATTATTTATCTTTTATATTTTCAAATATTTTTAATTATATATTTTAATATTTTTATTTTATATATTTTGTAATATTAAATTTTAAAATATTATTTATATTTTCCTAATGAGAAAATTTTTTTTCTTATTAAGATTTCCACTTTTAAAATTGTCTATTGCTTTGTCCATTTTTCTACTGGGTTGATTTTTCCCCAGATTTAGCAGGGATCTAAATTTACTTATCAGCTTGCCAGCATTTTAAAAGTTTTCCTAGTCTTTTAAAAAAAACTGGTTTTGCTGATGCTATTATTTGTTTGCTATCTTACTAATTTCTAGTTTTACTTTATTCTCCTTGTAGTTTACTTGGTTCAGTGTTAGATTCTTTTTTTCTTCCAAGTTTTTGTTAAATTCTAGTTAGTTAATATACAGTGTAATATTAGTTTCAGGTGTAGAATCTAGTGATTCGTTACTTCCATACGCCATCCTCTGCTCATCACAAATGCTTTAATCTCTATCACCCATTTAACCCACTTCCCCTCTGGTAACCCTGTTTGTTCTCTGTAGTTAATGCCTTTTTTCCCCCCCACCATGTTCATCTGTTTTGTTTCTTAAATTCTACATGAGTGAAATCATATGGCATTTGTCTTTCTCTGACTTATTTTGCTCAGCATAATACACACTAGGTCCACTGATGTCGCAAATGGCGAGATTTCATTTTTTTATGGCCAAGTAAATTCTATTATAGACACACAAACATCTTCTTTATCCATCAGTTGATAGGTATTTAGACTCTTTCCATAAATTGACTATTGTAGATAATGCTGCTATAAACATTGGGGTTTGGTGCTGGATTCTTAGTTTTAAGTTAACTCAAGTTTATAGATGTTTAAGGTCATAAGTTTTCTATTTCTCAAAAGTTTAAACCTATATTTATCATTTAATTGTTTTCTAATTAACATTATGATTTTTTTAAAGATTTTATTCATTTCTTATTTCTTAATGCACAAGCAGCGGGGGGGGGGGGTGCAGCAGAGGAGGAGGGAGAGGCAGGATCCCCGCTGAGCAGGGAGCTCAATGTGGGGCTCAGTCCTAGGACCTGGGATCATGACCTAAGCTGAAGGCAGATGCTTTACTGGCTGAGCCACTCAGGTGCCCTATATGATTTCTTGATTCTGGCGTTATTTAGAAGTATCTGAAAGCTTTAAAAATATATTTTGTTATTCATGTATAATTTAAATGCATTTCTGGGGGCGCCTAGGTGGCTCAGTCAAGCGTCTGCTTTGGCTCAGGTCATGATCCCGGGGTCCTGGGATTGAGGCCCGCATCAGGCTCCCTGCTCAGTGGAAAGCCTGCTTCTCCCTCTCCCACCCCTCCTGCCTGTGTTCTGTCACTGTCTCTCTCTCTCTCTCTCTGTCAAATAAATAAATAAAATCTTTAAAAAAATGCATTTCTGTTTTCTGTAAGACTAAAGTCTGTTAATCATCTTGTTAAATCCTAAGTTTTTTTGAGCAAACTTACTAAATACTGAAATTCTTTAGTGTCAAAATTCTAGTAAAACATTTTGCAGAAGTGTTCAAAATGAAGTGTCAGGATGGATTAAATTTCTCATTCTAATTCTGTCAGTTTCTTGAGACTATGTTCTTTAGAAACAAGGTTTAGAATATCTGTTTCTGATGCATTTTTTGTCTTTGTGCAATGATTATCCTTATTTTTAATAATGCTTTCTGCCTTTTAAGACTCTTCTGATATCAATATAACTATTCCTCCTACATCATGTTTTTTTTCATTTATTTTATATTCTTCCCATATCCTTAAGGTGTTTCTTATAAATAACATATAGATGAGCTTTTAAAATAGAATACCAATTTCTGTCTTTGAACTAGAAAGTCCATTTCCCTTTGTGGTTGTATCTGAATTTCTTTTAACTATATTGTTTTTATGCAGAAGTTCCATCACTTGTTTCTTAAGTGCGTTTTTCTCCTTGCCTATTTTTGATTGCTTGAGTTTTCTTATTTCCTTTTATCCTCAACTCATCTGAAAGCTATATATTTTATTTCTTTTACATACTTAGCAAGCATGCTTAATGGAAGTTGGGTTATTCATTGTCTCGAGCTTTATATGTAACATTAATTTTGATCATTCCTTGTATCATATTACTTTTATCAAATATTTAGTTCCACCTTTTAAAATAATTCCCAACTAGGAATTATTACTGCTTTATACAGCAAGATCTTGATAAGATTTATTCATGTTTACCAATGTCTGAATAGCAATGCTTCTTGCAATTTACTCAGTGTTTCTGGGGTCAATTTCTTTGACGGCCTTTTTATTAAGAACTGTTGATAACAAATTCTCACAGTTTTAATCTGAAAGCAACTTTCTGTCTCAGTCACTCCTGATTGACCCACTGTTTAACTTGTTACAGAAATCCAGATTGATACTTTAACACTGTGAAGCTGTCATTCCAATTTTCTGGTTTCTTTTAAAGTCAGCTGTCAGTCTGATTTTGCTTTTTTTGCAGGTAGTCTGGTTTTTCTCTCTGCTAACTTTACAACAAAGTACAGAGATAATAGATTTATTCTGTTTATCCTGCTTAAAACCTGTATTTCTTGAACCCAAGAATTTATGCCCATTCTTAGTTCTGAAGAATTCTTAGTCATTATCTTGATTATTGTCTCTTTCTCACTCTGTTTCCTAATTCTGTGGTTCTTGATCTCTTTCATATTTTCTAACTCTTGATCCCTTTTACTGCTTTCTGGGTGATTTCTTATTCATTAATTCTCATTTCCACCTGTCTAATCTATTTAACATGCCTATTAAATCTTAAAATTTCAATGACTATATTTTCTTATTGCTAGAATTATTACTTGTTTTTTTCAAATTTGCTTGGTCCTGAGAATGTCCTATTCCTCTTTAAGTTGCAATTCCTTCTTTTATATCTTTAACTATCTTAAACATATTTAAGCTGTATTTACTTGATGGTTTCATTATCTGAAGTAGTTGTCTAACTTCTGTTGTTTGTTCTACCTGCTGATTCTTTCTCTCATGGTACACTGTTTTCTTTAATGTTTTAAGTTCAGATGGTTGAGTATCTTCAGACTTTTGTCTGTAGGATCCTTGTGTGGCTTAGGCTGAAGGTATGACCTCCAGAAAGCTTTGCATCATCAGACTGAGACATCTGAATTCACCCCCTTAGCTAGGAGGTTCCTTTACACCGCTGGTAGTGTAAATTTAAACTGGAGGACTGCATGACAGCAGACCTGTGCTTATAATTTCTCCAGGTGTCCTTTTTTGCTTTTCACCCACACCCCAGTTAGAAATGGACAAGCTTGTTTCCTGGGCCAGTGAGCAAGTCTCTCCTCCCCAGTCTGCTCCTCTTTTATGTTTAGTGTAGTGCTTCAAGGGCCTCAGCCTATTCAAAGAAAACTCAGTAACAATTTACTTTCTGTCTTTATGGCTCTTAAAACCCAAGTTCCCTGGTTCCCCAAAGTGGGAAGCATCTGCAAGCTTCCCAACTAGAAACACTCATATTGGCTCATACTTTGGTTTTCGGTTCCCTCTTCTTTTGTGAATTTGTATTTTTCTGTGATTTCTCAAAGTATTTTATCCACACTTCTAGGTGTTTCAGGGTGGGAAGCCATATTCTGCTATGCCAAAGTCAACCATAACAAATTAATTTCATTCACTTAACATTTGAGAAAAGCAGTACCTCAAGTGAAACATTTTAAACTTGCCTTGTCTCTGACTTGCAAGCTTCCATATTATCAGGACAGAGATTCCACAGCCTTGTTAACTCCTCACTACAAAACAGACACATAAATACATTTTTAATGGACAGCATCCTCGTATGCCTTAAAGTTGTAAAAATACTTAAATAGTGAATTTTTAGGTGTCGACAAAAAGAGTTTTAATTTTCTTCATTAATTTTTGGTATTTGGCAAATTTTCTACATCAGCATGTATTTAATAATAACAATCATTTGTTTTTTTTAAAAAAATATTCAGCAGAGTATAAAGCAATGAATAGTTAACTAGAAGGAACAAAACCTGAAGGATCATGGTACCTTGCAGCAACTGGAAGTGAGCTGGATCAATCTAATAGCAATTGTATTGTCTGTGACATGGAAAAAATGGTACAGCCTAGAGCCATCGGTTTGGGAAGCAGGAGACAAAATGGAAGCTTATCTATCTATATGTAAATCCATGTAATGGGCCCTCGAGATTGAGAGTATGTGGTCTACTTAGTCATCTATGGATGTACCAAACACAAAATAATATGAAAAACACAAAAACTGGGGAGGGCTTACACTAACATCTTAACAAAACAAAACAAAACAAAACCATCCCACATACGGAGACAGGTTAACCTACTTTCCCATCAGAATCTTTTTGTTGGGTCCCTTCCCTAGGAAGTCCTCTGGTGCTGTTCTCTTGCGAGTTACTCTTGTCGGCTTGGTGTCTGACGTTCTGTGGTGAATAAAACACACCGGAATTACAAATGGATAGCACACGTGAGAAGTGTTTCATGTAAAAGAAAATTCAATTATTGTTTTCTTCCTATAAAAACATAAAAGTTTCCTATTATTATAGAACACTCATCAGAAGACAAAAATGCCACATCTGGGGACAAATTATAAGGAGTGGGTATATACCATTTTTTTCAACAATAATGGATTAATTTGTTCTGGGAACTGGGAATGACAAGAAATCTGAGGTGAAAGATTCAACTAGAAGTAAATCAAAATGGTTGTATTCTTACAGAGTTCAACCTATACTTTTTAATATAAAATACATATATCTGTACATAATGTAAAATAATCACATCAAACTATATTTTGAAATGCCTTTCTTCTCATAGGGCTTGAGAATCATAGAGATCATATGTCATAGAGATGAGTATATATTTACCTTTCTTTCACAAAACTTGGGCAGCCTTCATTTTTCCATGAGTTCCAGTTTTCTTCAGTGTTTAATATATGCTGGGAAAAACAAGGAAATGACATTTGTGTAATGAAGGCCTTTGGAATTCTATTTGGTGCTAAGAAGACTATGTAAATATAAAACACATACCTCTACCATCTTTGAAAATCTTTCTCCATCGGGGGGGTTTTCAGATAGTAGCTGTGATTAGAAAGAATATACTAAGCTTTCAACAACTTTCTGCATCATAGGAGTGGTTTGTAGGCAGAGGACCAAGAAGTGTTTGTGGTCTTGTACCTGAGCTTAACTTTATCCTTATTTTCCTATTTGGGGCTGAAACAAAGAAAATTCTAAATTTCCATTTTGTTCAATCATGGGTTTGTTGCATGTTGAACTTACTTGATACACTGATTTTGTAGTATCTTCAATCCAGAGTGATTGTTCATCAGTTAAAACATAGTTTGAACTAGGGAACAAAGCAACAAAAGTATGCTTGAGTTACAGCAACGTATATTCAATTTTAAGGCTTACATACGGTCTTATAAAAACCCAAGGGATGTAACAGGTAAGATAACCAAAAGTGTCAAAGAGTGTCAAAAATTACCAAGATAAGAACAATCACAAATGAGAGGATTATAAGAGAAAATTCTTGTATTTCACTTAAGATGGTTAGAATTGAAGACACAAAGATGTATGAGGGAGGATGACACTCAACCAGTCTGATTAACTATGAACAGAGCAATGAGTGTTTCCTAAAATAAAAAATTCAATGTGGAATGAAAACCTCTGAGAGAATAATAACATATTCCTCTCTATGTTATCCATTCAGATACGTTCCTCCAAAAGGCTAGTCAAACACAATGAAAAAAAACCTCCCAAACCTTAGAGAAAGCGGAAGGCAGACCCAAAGTGTTAATGGGTGCCATTACTCCCGCTCTCACTAGCACTGGATGCTTTGCAGCCAGGCAATAAATAGTGATAGACTACTGTGCCAGGATGAGCACTTTAGACACATTATTCATTTAATTCTCAGAATGAGGATGTGTGCTTATTAAACAGAGACCATACAGAGAAAGCTTGAATTCAAACCTAGGTCTGGCTCCAAAGTCCCTGATCTTCCTACCTTGGTATATTAAAACTCAACAACAGAAGGATAAGAAAAACATTTTGAGTACTTGCTATGTGTCATCTTAAAATCACAAGTCTGAAGGAGCTGAATTGCACCTAGTGAGTCATGAAAGTGGGATTCAAAGCCAGCAGGTAGTAAAGGCATGTTTTTCACACAAGTAATAAATGCAACATTGCTTTGCAAACTTAAAAATGCCATCGATTAATGACGAGCTCAACTTCAGGTATGGGTAGGATAAGAGGAAGTGGTCTATGCTGTAGGTGGAGGTACTCAGGAAGTAGAGGAACTGATTAGGTTTTCTGAAACCCCAAAGAAACTGGAACTCCTCTGTTCTTCAAAGATTTAATTCACTTTTGTGAGTTCTAACGTTCTAGACCGCTTCACACCTTGTGAAAGAAGTATTACAGGCTTAGTGTTCCAATCAGGTTTGGAGAAGGCCTGAGTGAGGTGAGAGGGGAATGGTGGAAGTCTGGAACACAGATGCACCCACACAGCTGAGGACCCCAGCAACCCCGGTGCTCAGCAGGACAGACTTCCGTTGACAGTAGATACAGTCAACACCTTTCCTCTGAAACAAACAGCCTTACATGCAGAGTCTCTAACAAAAGCCCCGGATTCTCTTGTGTTGCTGCAAAAGAAAGGTGTCAGGGATGTGACCCTCATGCATTAAATGTGTCTGATACGTAAGAAAAATATATCAGTCTGTGAGTCCTCTTTAGAGAGGACTGTTCAGAAAGCATTTACTACCCACCCACATTAACTTACCTTTTGAATTTGACCTGCCCCTTGAGATACTGGAATAAAATGAGATATTGCAACAGGATGTGTCGACGAAAGTTACTGTCACTCAGTTGTAAATCCATCAACTAGTTGAAAAATAAGCACAAAAATACAAAACACATTAAATTCAAGTTCTGCGTAAAGGTACAGGTTATGCTATTATAAAAATGAAAGATTTTAATTAAAAAAGCATTCGCTGAGGGCTCACTGAATATGAGGCATTACTGCACAAGCCCTAGGACAGAGGAACAAAGGCTTCAGAGTTTTTAACCATTTTATGCCAAGAGATGTTTATGTTGGTAGACAGCACTAGTACATCTGGGGTCCTGAAGTCAAGATAAAGCACAGCAGAAACAGACATAGGTCAAGGCATGGCTGCCACTTGCTCACATATAAAGAAACAATGGCTAGAGAGTGGTCCATATACAGATAACCCCAAGGGATGCTGCCCATTTTTGTAGCCCGATGAAATGCCTGCAACAGAGCTAGCTGGTGCTTGGGGTAAACAAGGAATTACAAATGAGAAATCATCTGAATTAAGTGGACTATTTCCTTGTATTTTAGATAAAACTGTACATATTTGTATTATCACAGAATCGACATCAGAAAGGACTTGAAGGTGCCTTATGAGCAAGTTGTTCAACAACGCTGCCCCGAGGTGATCAGTGAGAATGGCCTCCAGCGTGAAGGCAGTCATGCTAAGTGCGTCCCTGGAGCACTGAGGAGTGCTGAAGGCTACTCTCCACAAATGTGTGCTGCTTTGGCCTTTCAGAGCTAACGCAACAATGGAAAGCTGCCTTATTTTAAATGGATGACCAACCCATAAGACACCCCAAAGCCCTAGAAATGGAATTCAGTTGAAGGTCCTAAGTTCCCTTGGCTATGCTTCCACTACCCAACATTCACTAGCCACTTCCTCCTTTTTTTTTTTTTAAAGATTTTATTTATTTATTTGACAGAGAGAGAGATCACAAGTAGGCAGAAAGGCAGGCAGAGAGAGGGGGAAGCAGGCTCCCTGCTGAGCAGAGAACCCGATGCGGGGCTCGATCCCAGGACCCTGAGATCATGACCGGAGCCGAAGGCAGAGGCTTTTCACCCACTGAGCGACCCAGGCGCCCTGCCACTTCCTCCTTTTTAAACATCATTGGCCTTCCAGTCTGGGGTTCCTCTCCTTTATGATTGACTCTTTGATTCCGTTATTTATCAGATCAACTACCCCATCCTAAATTGAATGGCACAACTCCCCTACTTCCCTTCCCGAAACTCCTGGGTGACTTCACCATTCCCCCACTCAGGCTCTCAAGCTCCCTGACAGATCCACGGATAGGCACAGCCTCTACTGTGGCCCCACTGCCACCGCCAGCAGCTTGAGCACAGCAGCCCCAGCTCTGAAACCTTGAACTCACCATCCTCTCACTACAACCTCCTACTCTTACAGTCTCCTACTCAGCTGTCCCAAGACCTGACTGAGACCTTCAGGCCCCCGAGCCCTTTATGTCCACCTGTCAGTCTCATCCTGTTTTTACTGCAACCCTATTTTGGTTGAAATAAGGGGTCAGCAAACTTTTCTTAGCTTATTTTAGGCTATGTGATCCAAGGGGGCAATATTATATTACACAGGTACTTTTGTAAACATTTAAAATGAAAAAACAAAAAACAAAAAACCGAAAAAACCAAGCAGTCAGATTTGGTCTGTGGCTGCAGTTGGCTGACCCCTGGTCCTGACTTTTTGGTTTATCTCTTCAACTCCTTTGTCGCCAACTTCCTGAACACCTTTGTGCCACGCTTCTGTCACATCTACGGTGCAAAATGGCAACCCCAGATCAGGTAAAATTACTCGCCCTCTATCAGCACTAAAACTCCCCATGCAGACTGCAGGGGAGCTGCTTGAAAGAAAACACAAGCCATACAGCTGTGCAGATGGTAGCGCCGCTACCTCCTTGCCTCGAACTTAAAACTGATCTATAATCAGCGATTTTTCTTTACTCTCCAAGGCTATTACGCTCTCCTCTTCTCCACAGCAAATCCTACTTATCACAAGCATAACCACCCTCTCACTCTCAGTACGTTACTGATCCTCGACAAGAAAACTATATTAAACTGGAAGCTTTAGCTTCACACACATCTGAACATCCCAATCTCCCGAAATTAACTGAGTCCCATTGGTTCACTGTCCTGGTGCCTGTATCTTCCACCCTTTCTTCTTTCCAAGCTCATTTCTATTAGCATTAAGTAACTTCTCTCAAAGAGATCCTCAGCCTCCCCGCATCCTCCTCGAAGAGCCAAACTTCTTCAAAGAATTGGCTACATTCACTGTTGCCAATTCACCCCTCCACCTGCCATAATCTGTGGCTTCCTGGTTCACCAATTCACTGACAGTGTTTTTGTCAAGATCACCAATGACTTATTGTTCGATCCAGTGAACAGCCCCCCACGCCCCCCAACCCCAGCCCCATGAATGCTTCTTTTTCACAAGTCCTCATCCTACTCGATATGCTTGGCTTCCATGAGGTCCTACTTTTCCAGTTTTTCTCCAATCTCACTGGCTACTCTTCAATCTTCTTCCTCTTCCCTAACTACCCCACCCCTTAAATTTAATTGGTTTTCTTCAGGACTCAGTATATTTTCTCTTCTTTCCAGTCTATATTTTCCCTTGAATTATCACATATAAGCTGGTAACTATACTATATGCGAAATCTTTACTGTGCTCTTTAACCTAGACTGTGCTCCTAATCTCTACATCTGTATACTTAAAGAAGCTACTATATATCTCTATTTGAATATTCAACTGACATTGGATCAGATTTCATGTTCAAGGTAACACACAGCAATTTTCCCCACAAAGCCTGTTCTTCTCCATTGTTGGCTAATTCGGTAAGAGGCTCCACCATCCATTTGCCGAGGCAACTCTAAGACCGCCTGTAAAAAGCACAACTATAAACCACAGACTCAACTCTCTAGCTGGAGCATGCAAGAAGGAAAAACAGGAGGTACCAAGACTCTGAGCCCAGTAAGACACGGGCCTGTTCGAAGACCTTAAGTAGGTCAGCCAGTCAGGAGTGAGGACAAAGAAGCCTCCTGGCTTGAAGAAATTAGCTGAGGTGGCTAGGCACCGTGTACGAACTCTTCATCTAGTTCAGGCTTTAAGTCCCCCATATTTATTCATGTTGGAATATTTTTTTTGATGGGAACAATGGACTGAACATAGGAGTCAACAAGACATTGACACAGAGGTGGGAAGGGACCAGTGTGAGCATTCAAGCTAACTGCTTCACATTATGGTTCTGAAAACTAGGACCTCTGTAAGATCACACAGCTAGTTAGTGACAGAGCTGAGACTAAAACTGACACACTCAACTGTACTCTTTCTTCCATAATTTGTATTTTCTAAGTTCTACTTTTCTTTGGTTATTTAAAAAATTAGACCACTTACATCACGCGTCAAATATTTCTTTGTTGTCTTTGTTTCTTGAACAAAGGGCCTTTTATTGTCCCTAGCTTTTACTGCACATCTCAGCTCAGGCCTCAGCATTCCCGATTATTATTCTAAACCTAAATAAGGATCATGCTATTCTTAGTTGTCTTTCTGTGCCTTTCTGTCAATAAACTGTATATGTAAATAATATTTCTGGTAAAATTAAACTGAAGTATGAAATTTTTCATTCTTATCACTTTATAGAACGTAAAATCCATACTAGAAAAAATACTAAGAGCGTTCTCATTAAAATATTACTGATTTGTCATTAACACATTAGCTGTATCAAATTATTTTTCAAATCATAAAAAACTTTCAATTTCAAAAAGACACAGCTAAGTAATGTAACATTCATGTCCCCCATCCAGTAATGTATCAAATCCTAACATTTTCACTTGTTCCATGTTTGTTAAATAGCTATTAATGAAACTGGTTAAGCCTCCTCTGTAACCTCCCTTTTCTGCTTCCCCTCTTTCCCTCCACCATGGAAAATGCTACCATGTATTTGGTGTTTATGATTCTCATGCACATTTATACTCTTACTGTGAGAAGCCCTATCAGCTGACTCAGATGGGTAGTGTCAAGACCTAAGGCTCGATGACTGACTTACATCAAAGTTCATTAGTAGAAAATATTGCTCCAATTCTGAGAGCTGTGGAGTCTTTACATGATTTTTAAAATAAGACTTCCTTCCATCTTGGAACCAAAAGAAAGTATCAGCCCCCACCTATTTAACAGCTTTCGCTATCAACTGTTTTCTCTCAAGGCACAGGGACCAACAATCTAGTTTCTACTTAAATTTCAGACCACGATAATGACCTACAAGAGCATCATGATAAAGTCCTGGAATTTGCTGGAGGGCTGGCTCTATCTCTGGCCTGCAGACAAAGAAAACTCAAGCCATGTTCCAGAGCTGTTCAAAAACTTCTGAGACCTGCTTACAGGGAGGCTCCCATGAAACAACTAATGAGACAAAATGATAGGATACGGATTAGCCCGTCTGTTCCTAACTAAGCTGTAATAATAGAGCAATAGACCTATCTTTGCCTTTGCAAAGATTCAACCTCAGATACCTCTCAAATGGATACAGAAAGTACAAAACATTTAAGGCAGAACAACTTTCTGCCAGGAACTCTTTTTTTTTTTTTAAATGACTAAAAGTCTTTACTTGAGACTTCTGCACCCAATGCAGAGTCTGAGCAGGTTGTTAATACCCAAGGCAGCATAAGAGTGGCCCTTGCAAATTATAATACCACTTTGTTTCTAGAAGAAATATCCCACTTTGAGAAAGAAGGTACGATAAGTTACAAAGTCACCTATCTTACTTGCAGAACCTGTGCCTACCTGTGGTTACCACATAACGGGCCTGTCTGTAACTATAAAGGTTCTATCATCCTTTCCATGCACTGATCTCACTTCTCCCTCCCTAAGGAAAAGTCTGATCACATTCATGTAAGCAAAACACAATCCTTCTGGGTAATAACATTCCCATTAGATGTGCAAGTGTAGCAAATGGATTTAAAACATCGTGTAAAGTATTACAGAGATGTGGAAGGCTTCTTTCAGAGGAACAGTAAAACTTATAAAATGGTGCATATTTTTAATGCTGCAGGTAATGCACTACACATATTTCCATTTGGATACTGAGTAGTAAACACTGCCAATACACTGTAAAAATATGAAGAATGTACAAGAAGGATCCTTATACAGATCTAAGTTTAAGGTAAAATTGTTACTTAAGAGACAGTAAAGAAGAAAACTGAAGATACAAAACATTACATGCTTCACATTCTCTTCATTACAATTCTCTGAGCCTTTTCTCTTTTCTATATTATAAAGTGTGAAGCTTCTCAAAGCTGCTTTTACCCCTCATGGTATTAAGTAACAGAATTCCAGAGCTTAACCCTGGAAAGCTTATGCTCTCCTAACTGCTGGTTAAAGAAAGCTCACAAAGAATCAATAAGGAAACTACTCTGAGAGCCAGTTCTGAGAAAGTGGTAAATGGAAACCAGTACAAGGGCACAGAATTTATACTCCAATTCTCTTGTACTCTTGTTGTATTCTATTTTTGTATTCCTGTTGTTTTCTATTATTAAAATGTCCTTAGAAATGTTATTTATACAAAGAACTTTAACAACATCCAAAGTTTTGAAACAGCTGTCATGTCCCGAAAAATATAACTTTTAACTCCTAAAAGTATACAGAAATTTTACTGGTTTTATTTTAGAAGTTTTTTGCCCCAGTATTATTTAAATAGACATGTAAGCTTTCTGAAGTGTGTTTTTAGGAAGGTTCTTTGTTAAAGCTAGAAGAGCTCTGGGATTGTCTTTCCTTCTTCTAAATAGGGTAAAATAAAAACTTTGAATTCTTTATTCAACCAGAGAGTTTTTATATATTTCAACTAATAAATATGGCCAGGTTTAAAAAAATCCATTCTGGTAAATCATCTGTCTTATATTTGTTTATACTTGCTATTATTGATATAGTTGGATTTCTTTCTTTTTGTATTTTTTTCTCCCTTCCTGCCATTAGTTGGGTTTACAAAATTGTCTATATTCCTTCCCGTGCCCCTTTTATCTCTTTGCTGTTTAAGAGCTACAGGTTGTTTTCTTTTGGTTTTTAAGGTTTTCTCTTTATCTCTGGAATTATAGCATGATATACTGAAGTATGGATTTAACTCTCTTTATCCTGTTGGTAGTTGTGGCATACTTTTAATCTGAGAACTTGGTATTACCTTTAATTCTTTTCTATAAATATAGTTTTCCACCATCCTGTCTATTTTGTTCTTTAAAAATCCTATTGGATATTTGCTGGAATTTCTCAATTGACCATGCATTGCTCTTAATTGCTCTGAACTTGAAGTTAACAAACAACTCCCACCTCCCCCCAACCCCACGCCCCATATCTGCATGTTCTGGGTGAACTTCTTATCATTATCTTCCAGTGGATGCTATATCATCAATTATCTCTTTGAGTATCTAAAACATAATTTTAAAGTTTTTAAAGTCATGATCAAGCCATGTATCTGGAATAAATACATATATATCCTAATAATTGATTTGGTTGGTGATCTTTCCTACTATTGAATTTCAATGTATCAGAGTTTTGAATGAGAGGCTTTTGTTTTGTTTACTTCTACTTCTTTCTCCCTGTGTACATCCTTTCTTGTCAGTAGTTCTGCATTTATTTCCACTAGGGCCCCTGGAGTCAAGTTTGGAAAAAGCCTTATGATGAATTTCTGGAGCCAACTATTTCATTAGTATATTGCAGATATCATATATTCAGTACAGAGCAAGCTGACACAAAGCTTGACACAAAACTGTGTCTTTGTTATCCCTTGACCCACAGCTTCCTATGAATCCACAGCTCTGGGCAGAAGTTTGGTAACATTTTTTCTTAGCTTCTTTTCAAAAATAGGTAAAGTTCCACCCCAGTTCCTGGCTTTAAGCAGTGAATCTGGCTCTGGTCCCTGGACCCACATGAAACACACCTGGTGTCTATCACTTGTAGACAAACTCTTGGGTGTCACCACCTGCTTAGAATGAGGCCAGCAGGCCTGACACTTCAGTTTCACTCACTACTTGGTGTTTCTGGTCCATTAAGATATTTTTCTTGTTTCTGGAAGGCCAGCTTTGTCTTTTGGTTTCCTCCTTTCATATTTTACCTGTCATTTCTATGTGTTTGGAGCAAAGGGAGTAAGTCAAAACATACACTTAATGTGCCATCTTGACTGGAAAATTTACATAATTCCTTAGCATTATATCTGAACAAAATTTACTTAATAAACTGTGTAAATGAAATTCTTAGGGAATGTTTAAACCCTTTATTTGTTCTTAAATGACACACTAATTGTAAAATATTGTTTTCATCAATGCAAATGAAATCCTAACATGAGGTTCAAAATATATACACCTGATAATAATTAAACTGCAAAATAAGCCTACAAAACAGACAATGCAGAACAACTTCTTTCACCTCTGAAATCAAATTACTCTTACTTGTGCAAGGAATTCACAGGACTCTCAAACTAATACTTACCAGCTTTAACCAAAAATAAACATTTCTATGAAACTTAACTTAAAAAGAATATCAGCTAAATAGAAAAAAAGACCATTACTTATGCTTAGCAAAAAAGAAAAATTTATACCTTTTCACTTGTTAAAAATTTTGCAAAATATACATGTTCTCCTCCAGTTTTTAATTCTTCCATCTTCTTCCTGGAGGCCTGAGTATCATCTAATTTATAACTCTTAAAAACAGCTAGAACTTCTTCAGAATACTGCAAAGTAAAAATACCAATTAGTTTTATTTGGCATTGTTGCCCAATAATTTTTTCGTGCTTTTCTACATCAAAATACCTAGAATTTACTCATAGTTAACCATGTATGCACACTGTAAAGAACATTAAACAAGAAAAACTATGAGGGCAAATGGGATTAAAACTACTTGGTATGAAGAGTTCATGGTATTGTCAAAATGAGAATAAACTCTCTACTAAAGAAATGTCTTACGCAGTTTGTTTAAGAGGCAAAAAGAGAAAGTAATGCTTTGAAAGTATACAGAAATTTAAAAGTGAAATTAGATGTTTAATCAGCTGTGGAAAATGCTCAAGCACATTTCTTGCACCAAACGCTGTGACCACATAAAACAATGACGTTAAATCCTATCCAGCTGGGGAACAAACCTGCACGATTTCTCACTCACCGCTTAATCTGAACACATACCATGCTACTTTTAGGAGCTACCTATTTATCTTGGATTTTGACTACAACCAAAAAGGACAACTGGTATTTAAGTAGCCAAGTAAAAGAAATAAAGAGAATTCTTATAAAACAAAGATTACCCATTTTTTTTTCTGATAGTAAGTATGTTAGGCTTGTTAACCATTTTGTCTTTTAAGGTTTTATTTTTAAGTCATCTCTACACCCCAAGTGGGACCTGAACTTACAACCCTGAAATCAAGAGTAGCATGCTCTACTGACTGAGCCTGCAAGGTACCCATATGCTTCTTAACCTTAAAAATAAAACTACCAGGGGCGCCTGGGTGGTGCAGTCGGTTAGTGTCTGGCTCTTAGCTTTAGCTCAGGCCATGATCTCAGGGTCCTTATATCAAGTCCCCCATCTGTGCTCAGGGGGGAGTCTGCTCGAGATTCTTTTCCTCTCCCCCTCTGCACCTCCTGCTCAAGTTCTCTCTCTAAAATAAATCCTCAAAATAAAATTAAACTGTCAGTTATTTCACCAGCAAAAAAATGGGTTTATTTGGGAATAGCTGAGAGTCTGGGACAAGCAAGCTCCAGTTCTGGGGGAACAAAGAGGAATGCTCTTTTACAGCGGAAAGGAGGAATCAGTAGGGGCTGATATAAACTAGAAGTCCATTGGACTAAATTGGGAGTTCCAAGTATATTGGCTTCTCATTGGCTGAGCTGTGACTGCCTCTCATTGGCTGGACTGTTGGTGGGAGAGGAGGAAATCTTCCTTCCTTCTGTTGGGATAGTAAAGTACTTTGACTGGCAAGGTCCATCTCTTCCAGTTGGCTCTACAAATGACAACTAGTGCTGAATGTGAGAGTCCCTCTGCTGGCTTCCTCATTCCATTTTAAATGAGGTTTCCTTCTATTAATTTTCACAGGCTATATGGCTCATGTGGTCTCAGTCACACTACTCAAGTCTGCCATTAGAGCACACAAACAGCTGCAAGTATTAGCGTGGCTGTGTGCCAATATCTCTGTCTAGGAAAACAGGCAGGAGCGTGGATTTGGCCCACGGCCATTAGTTTGCAACTCCTGCTCTAACAGGATACTTGAAATAATTTTGTGTAAAGACAATATATTCGACAAAAATTCATCAGTTCATGTTCATAATACTATGTAGAAACAAACAAAAAACCCAAGGCTGTAATTATTAACTTTTAAGTCCCTAAGTCATTTATAAACTACTCCACAAAATCAGTGGTTTAACATTATGAAGTAGGCATAAAAATGTAAGATGTAAAATTATATAATAAAAAGTATGTTGGATAAGAGTCAAGTTTTGCCTCTGCCATTAACTGTAGAATACTGGGTTTTGGGTAGTCTACGAGTGAACTCACCTTAAGAAAAGTTTTCCATGAAATCTTCTCATAGCATTGCACAGGGTTCCTGAAGTAATCCTGAAGTGACCAGAATTTTCGATACAGGTTGTAATCAATTGGAATGGAGCTAATAAAATAAATGTTAAAGAACTTAAGTTCTTTTAGAAATATCTAAGTGCTTCTAACTTTTCTTAGGTCATACACCCCTTTAAGAAGCTGATGAAAGCTATAGCTCCTTTCCCCAGAAAAGTGTATATTCTCACTTAAACAAACTTTTATAAACAATTTCAGGGGATTCATAGACCTAACAGACCCACTTTATCTATAGTGGTAGAACCCCTGAATTGTGGCCCAATACATGGTTATTCAGAACTAAATACTATCTTTCTCAACCTCTCTTGCAGCTAGCTGTGGCCCTGTGGTTAAGTTCTGGCTAATTGGAAGTAAAAGTCACATGTGCAAATTTGGGGCCATGTTTTACCATTTTCCTTTTTCCCTTTCTGCTGGCCAGAATGCAGATATGATGATGAGTCACATGGACTATAGAAAAAAAAGCAAACACCAAGAGGTGGTGGGACAAGAAGTTAGGAGGAACATAGGTACCTAGACAAGCTCACAGCTCTGAAATGCCTGTCTGCAGACTTCCATAAGAAAGAAATCAACTTCCACATTGTTTAAGCTAATGTCACCTAAAACCACAGCATGAGACAAATATGTAAAATACATAACTCAGTATAAAAAAATAAATCGCCTTCTGTTTAGTGTCTTTATTAGAGCATTACTAACTCAACTTGCAATTTCACTGTTACAAATCTGCAATATCAATACATTCTTTTAATTTTTAAATTTACCAAAATTGTTTTAATATTAAAAGTTAAACATTTTAGATTTTCTTACCCAAGAGATTTCTGTTTTTAACAAAATCTTTATCATTCAAATCAGCCATTATAAAAAATGCTTTAGGTACTGACTATCTCATATCCTCAAATATCCACAAAAATTTTCAAATCACCTCTGTAAAATTAATTTTACTTGTAAACACAATTGTGTACTACCTTCTATTCTTTCTAAATAAACCTTAATAAACTGAATCTATGGATTACAGTTAGCATTTTTTCTAAGCATCACAGCCATACAAGTGTTCCAAGGAAGACTGTAATTTTATGTGGGAAAACAAGAAGGCAGTTTAATGATCGACACAGCACTATGATATTAAGAGTCTTAATTTCTCAGGGCGCCTTGGTGGCTCAGTCGGTTGGGGGGCTGCCTTCGGCTCGGGTCATGATCCCAGGGTCCTGGGATCGAGCCCCACATCGGGCTCCCTGCTCGGCGGAGAGCCTGCTTCTCTCTCTCCCTCTGCCTCTTGCTCTGCTTACTTGTGCTCTCTATCTCTCTGTCAAATAAATAAATAAAATCTTAAAAAAAAAAAAGTCTTAATTTCTCTATTCTGGTCAACAATAGGAAGTAATCTTCCTCTTCATCTTTGAGACGGACATATTTAAAATTAATGACTAGGGAGTATTGGGGGCCATATCATAACGCATTTTAAAGGATTACAGTAAATTAAAAGAATATAATTTTTGTTATGTACTTTTTAAGCTTTTTTGTGGGGGAGGGTAATGTTTAAAAGACTGAAAAATGCCTTACTTTGTATATATATGTAAAGGAAGGTTAGAATAGAAGAATAAAAAATAATTTTCTAGTGTAAAAAATCAGTTTTCTACAAAAATGTCTTAAAAGGCATTAGTTAAGAATGACAAAGGTAAGGGCGCCTGGGTGGCTCAGTGGGTTAAAGCCTCTGTCTTCAGCTCAGGTCATGATCTCAGGGTCCTGGGATCAAGCCCCGTGTCAAGCTCTCTGCTCAGCAGGGAGCCTGCTTCCCCCCTCTCTCTCTGCCTGCCTCTCTGCCTACTTGTGATCTCTCTCTCTCTCTGTCAAATAAATAAATCAATCTTAAAAAAAAAAATGGCAAAGGTAAAAGTAGTTTAGTATAACATATGGAACCACATTTGATGAAGATTCTTACCATATGACTCTAATTTACATATGGTTAATATTACGAACTACAACTTGATATCATAAAATGTCTGTTTGTTTAAAGAATTTTATCAAATTTGTATTAATTGGCATATCAATTAAAAAATCCACATACATCGGGACGCCTGGGTGGCTCAGTGGATTGGGCCTCTGCCTTTGGCTCAGGTCATGATCCCAGGGTCCTGGGATCGAGGCCCGCATGGGGCTCTCTGCTTAGCAGGAAGCCTGCTTCCCTCTCTCTCTCTGCCTGCCTCTCTACCTACTTGTGATCTCTCTCCTCTCTGTCAAATAAATAAATAAAATCTTAAAAAAAATACACATACATCTACACACACAGTAACAGATCACTTATTTTACATTCACACTTCTGACAACTGTTAACTGTCTGGAACTAAGCTGTGAACTTGGCAATAATTGAAAAAAGCCTTTGGTCTGCAAGGAAATAGCAGTCACAGAGTGCATGCACTTTATTTTACAAAAGAGGCTTGAAATTATGCGTAGGTACTTATTCAGATTACAATCACTTTGAATGATGTATAAAGGTAAATAATTAAGCAAGCTAGCTAATTTTGATAAAATAACGCTAACTTTGCTAGACCAATTACTAGTATTTGAAATATACGGATCTTCCTTCAAATGAATAGTGAAGAGTACTGATAACTTTTAATTGACCAAAATCCAGCTCCCGCCAAAAGTTTTATCAAGAACCAGCAGTATTTGAAAGAATATAATGGGCATGTTAACTTTTACTCTTTCTACACTCTTTCCTAGTAACAACTCTGAAAACAGGAAAACAATGATCTGAACATCAACTGACAAACTATTTTCTATACTGAAGTGATTTTATTGATTTCTAACAATAAGGTTGTAAGTTTGGGTTTTCTACAGATAAAGTTAAAAAAAAAAAAAAAGCTACACATACCAAAAAAACCAAAACCACAAAAGGAACATTTTCCAAAATGTGCAAGTAAATTGGAAAAAGAAAAAGCTACATATAAAATGATTTACACTACATATAAAATGATTATAACCAGTATTTATGTAGTTCCATGCACTTAATAATGTTCTTGAAACAAAACTGTTTTCGAAGACTTTATATAGTTTTATATATACATAGCTATATGCAAACACACAAAATGTTACTCAGTTACCACATATAAGAATATAATAAACACCTCTCGAAATGTAGTATAAGGAAAGTTTGCCTGTTAAGAAATAGGATACTACCTCTAATCAGAGAATGAGAATTATGTAACCATTATGTGTTCCATTACTGTCCCAGTTGCTAGAAAACTCACATCTTAATTTAATGCTTCATACTAACAATAATCTAAGGTGTTAATTATCATCTCCTACTTGTAAAAGCTTCTGATGTCTCTTTTATTTTTAGTTGGCCTAGTATTTATTTGAGATGCCTCACAGAAGAAATCTGAAAGTAGTATTAATATATGACTACTAGGAAACTTTTATAGCTGAGGTACTAACATTTTTTAAAAAGATTTTATTTATCTATTTGACAGAGAGAGTGAGATCACAAGTAGGCAGAGAGGCAGGCAGAGAGAGAGGGGGAAGCAGGGTCTCTGCTGAGCAGAGAGCCCGATGCCAGGCTTGATCCCAGGACCCTGAGATCGTGACCTGAGCCGAAGACAGAGGCTTTAACCACTGAGCCACCCAGGCGCCCAGAGACATTAACATTTTTAAAAAATCCTCTCCTCTGAAAGTTCCAATTCATGCTGTGTCTCCATGGCTTTTCCTTCATATCTAAACATCTTGAAAGAGTTGTCTACACTCAATGTCACCACTTCTTTACCCTCCTTTAATATTCTGATTCACTGCAATGTGCCTTCTAACTTCACCATTCCACAGATACATTTGGATTCTGTATTTATCCACACAAAGCAAATGTGACTACTTATTGTATATGCAAACCATAACAAATTAAGGTGAGAGTTACTAAAAATAAAATGTTTTATAACTATTTTAACCAAGATGTTCTGCAACTTGACATATTTTTTTCAATATTCAATTAGTGATTTTATAGAACATTATATTGGAACATTTTTTAGTACAAAGTTTTTTTACTGGTGCATTTGAGCCAAATCTGAAATGGGTTTCATACCATAACTACATGGGTAATAATATGTTCTTTGTAAATTACAGTGTCTAAGACACTCTAGTGATACAGTTGGTCACATTACTTTGTCACAAAGTAATTTCCCAATCTCTTCCTCCATTCCAAAAATAGCGAAGAGGATTAAAAGGTAAAACATGCAGTTTTAAAATAAGTAAGTCACTCAAATGTAAAGCATAGCATAGGGAATATAGTCAACAATACAACAATATTGTAACTGTTTGGTTGACAGATGGTAGCTAGACGTATCCTGGTGATCACTTCCTACTGTGTATAAATGTTGAATCACTATGTTGTATACCTGAAACTAATGTAATATTGTGTCAACTTTATTTCAATAAAAAAAGGGGAAAAAAAGAAAATATAATGATTGTGACAGATTGAGAGGCAGGTGAGAGTTGAATCCTGTTAGTCCCCCTGCAACTGGGACTAGCTTATAAACAATCAATGGGGCTGACATATCTATAAAGGCTTCGGCAGAGTCTAACTAGACAAAACTGCACTGGGCAGTTTGTCTTTGAGGGCTCTTTTTACATTTCAGGTGACTTGTTATGTTGGAGCTTACTACCTTAGTCCTTTATGTTGCTCAGGTCAGACCCCAAAAGCATATGCTATCCATAATGTACATTAACAAATAGGTGTTAAAAAAAACCAAACTCAAAACACAGAACTATAGCTAGTAATAACAGCTACTGAATAAATACTGTTCTACTGCTTTCCATATATTGCTCTATGGAACATCAACAACTATGGTAATAATAAGGGTAACTACATTCTACCTTAACAGACCACGGCCAAGCAGCATCTCATTTAATAATCTCAACAAGCAGGTAGGTGGCATTACTACATTTTAAAGACACTGAAACTGAGTTACAGGGAAGTTAGGTAACTTGTTTAAGGTTACAGGACTAGGACTGGAATTCAGCCTGGAACCACATTACTCTTGATGCTTCTTTGGAGATATGTGTTTGAATCTGAAATCTGGCATGCCAGCTATATGTCTCCGTGTGCAGATATTGGAAACCCTTCTTGATCCTCCAGAAAATCAATTGCAACTGATGATAACTTTTGTCACCTCAGACACCTGGAAGTGAAAATTTTCCTTCATATCTCCCTTTTTCTCTTCCTCATTGCTTCTACTCAGCATTAGGAAGAAATTATTTGGAAAGAAAGCACAGAGTTAGCAGATGAGATAGGAAACAAGAGATGGGAGTGGGATGGGGAGAAGATGGAAAGAGGTTACTTATTCCTTCCACTTCATTAAAAAGTCAGCTCATTATCCACAGGCACTGGGTCCACAAAGTTAAATGGAAGGAAAAAGGGGAGGAGTGTCTAGGTTGCCTATGGTTGGCTTTCCAAATGGGAGGAATATGCAAACAATAAGCCATGTAAATAACGAACTGTCAGCATGTAATTTAGAAACCAACTGGGTGCCTGGGTGGCTCAGTTGGTAAGCAATTGCCTTCGGCTCAGGTCATGATCCCGGAGTCCCGAGATCGAGTCCCACATCGGGCTCCCAGCTCCATGAGGAGTCCGCTTCTCACTCTGACCTTCTCCCTTCTCATGCTCTCTCTCACTCTCTCTCTTTCCTAATAAATAAATAAAATCTTAAAAAAAAAAAAAGAAACCAACTAACAGAGCCTATTAGTGATTTAGGATTTATAATTTTAAGTAATATGCATAAAAAATACAAATAAATCTGTAAGCATGATTTCTTCCTCTTTGTGTATATCCTGACACTAGTACTTGAGAAGTTATTAAGGTATTAGTTTTGTAAATCATGAAATCTGAACTTCTAAAACTCACCAAGTTGTTGGAGCTTCATCATCTCCCATTTCCCCTTCTTCTACATCCATTCCTTCTTCTCTATCCTCAGTGTGCTAAATTTAAAAAAATGTAGTCTGTCACAAAGCAGTTGTCAGGTAGAAGACATGCTGGAATAGCATCATTCACACACTGCTAGACAAACACTGTTAGAGAAATCTAGTTGCACTTCTGTCTAGACCTACAGTTAATCTTTAAGGCAATGGCAATTCCATGTGACAAGGATCTAAGAACTCAAGAGCAGTATTACGATGATATAAGATAGTCATGAAGATATAATAGAAAGTTTTAAATCAGTATTTCTCCAAACATGGTCTGTAGATTCTCTATGGGAATAAGGTCTACGGCAAAATATATTTTAGAAATATATATAATGACCTTTTAGAGAGACGTGTATTACACACTTATATACTTACATATAGTATATTAAGAACTCTAAGAATTGTAGTAAATAACTCAAAGCATACCTAAGTAGTTTTGTCCCCAACTTGAATTGGACCATAAAAATTCTCCCCAACCACAGAGAACTCTTATTATTGGGGAACACTTTAGGATATGCTGAGTGTCTAGCTCTATAGTGAGAAATTCAAAATAACAAGTTTATACGAAATAGTCCAAGAAGACCCATAAGATACACAAAAGTGAAAGACAAAATTTTTAAAAAATCTTTTTAAAATTAACATATAATGTATTATTTGCTTCAGGGGTACAGGTCTGTGAATCATCAGTCTTACACAATTCACAGTACTCACCATAGCACATACCCTCCCCAATGTCCATCACCCAGCCACCCTATCCCTACCTCTGCACCCTCCAGCAACCCTCAGTTTGTTTCCTGAGATTAAGAGTCTCATATGGTTTGTCATCCTCCTGATTCCATCTTATTTCATTTTTTCCCCCCCTGGCCCCACGATCCCCCACCCGGCCTCTAAAATTTTTAAAAATCTTAGGTAAAGTTAACATCATTTCCAAATTGATGATAATTACATTTTAAGGAAAAAATTATGTAAAATAATCTAATTTACTATGAGATATTAGTTTTATCTAATTAATAATTTTTCAAACTTCGTAACTTGTTCCTAAATGAAGAACAAGTGCTGAATGTCCAGAAATTTGCCAACTCTGGACTGTCTTTTGAATATGTCATAAATAATCTTTAAAAATAAAGTGATTATAGCTGATGTCCTTTTAAAAATCAGTGGGCAGGGGCACCTGGGTGGCTCAGTGGGTTAAAGCCTCTGCCTTCGGCTCAGGTCATGATCTCAGGGTCCTGGGATCGAGCCCCGCATCGGACTCTCTGCTCGGCAGGGAGCCTGCTTCCCCCTCTCTCTCAGCCTGCCTCTCTGCCTACTTGTAATCTCTCTCTCTCTCTCTCTCTCTGTCAAAAAAAAAAAAAAAATCAGTGGGCAAATATGGATTATTTAACAAATGGTTCTGAGTTAACTGGCTCACTATTTGGAAAAAATAAAATTATAACACAACCTATTCCATATACCAATGTTCATGTTGGATTAAAGATTTAAAAGAAAAAATAAATCATAAAACCATCAAAAAAAAAAACCAACAAAAACTTATTCTTCTGGACTGGAAGCCTTTAACATGACACAAGACCAGAAATAATTAAATGAAAGACCAACAAACATTAATATTATATCAAAACTTAAAAGTTCTATACAGCAAAGGCACCATAAATAAAGTTATAAGAAAAACTATAAACTGAGAAAAAAAAATCAACAAAATGGTAGGCAATGAATTAATAATATTCGATATGAGATTCTACACATCAGTAAGAAAAAGACATTTCAAAAGTAAAATGGGCAAATGGCATGAATAAGTAAATCTCTTCCTCATTGCTTCTAATTGGCACAGAAGAAAAATAAATTCCAGGGGCGCCTGGGTGGCTCAGTGGGTTAAAGCCTCTGCCTTCGGCTCAGATCGTGATCTCAGGGTCCTGGGATCGAGCCCCACATTGGGGGAGTCTACTTCCCCCTCTCTCTCTACGGGCCTCTCTGGCTACTTGTGATCTCTGTCAAATAAATACATAAAATCTTAAAAAAAAAAAAAAAGAAAAGAAAAATAAATTCCAATAAACATATAGTCGGTCCCTCACCTTCACTGATAACCAAGGAAATATAAGTTAAAACAAACATTTACTTTTCAAGTATGTATCAATTAAGCAAAGATTTTTTTTTTTTAGATTTTATTTATTTATTTATTAGGAAAGAGAGAGAGAGTGAGAGAGAGCATGAGAAGGGAGGTCAGAGTGAGAAGCAGACTCCCCATGGAGCTGGGAGCCCAATGTGGGACTCGATCTCGGGACTCCGGGATCATGACCTGAGCAGAAGGCAGTTGAATTAAGCAAAGATTTTTAAAAACTGGTAATTCCCAGGGTTGGTGTGAGGCTGTGGGAAAATGGGCAGGCATTCTCCAAGTGCCACTGGTGATGATATAAATGGGTACAACCTTTTTGGGAAGTAACTGGTCAACAGCTATCAAAATCTGATATATGCATACATTGACACAACAATTTCATTTACTGGAATTTATCCTAAAGCAACACCTGCAAAATTTAGCAATGTTATATATGAAGTACTAGTCATTGTAATGCTGTTAACCATTTTTCACTATTAGAAATTATCTAAATGCCCATTGACAGGATTACGATAAATATCCACTTAGAAGACTTAATACAAACCATTAAAACACTAAGATCTAAATGTACTGATACAGAAATGCATCCATTTTATACTGTTAAAGAAAGTGAATTTCAGAACAATATGTATCATATGACCTCATTTTTAGAATAAAACTACACACACAATAAGTCCCATAAAGACAGTCAGACATGCTAAGAGTGGTTATCTTTGGGGTCTTGAATTATGGGGTAGTTGTATTTTCTATTTTAAATATTTCTGTTTTGTTTGCATTTTCTACACACAATACACATTATTTCTATACATTAGAAACAAAGGTTTTCAAAATTTTGGGTGACTTAGAAGACCCATTCATAGGAGTTATCTTAGAACACACTTATAAATATGATTAGATTTTGTAAGTTTTTATTTATAAGGTTAGATTTCTTATCAGCCTCACCTTCTGACCTAGGGTGCTTTCCTGCTCATTGGTATTGAAAACAGTGACATTTTCCAGATTAAATTGACTCTGCAAGTTAAGACCTATTAAAGAGAAAAAGAAAAAGATTTTCAAAGTAATTCTACCAAACAACTAAACTTTAGACTATCACTTTGTCATATAACCAAAACATATAAAATGATAAATCCATAATTAAACAAAAGATCAAGTGAGAAATAACACCACACATGATTTCCAAATCCTTTCTAAAATTCATTCTTTAAGGTGCCTTTAGAGTATTCAGAATTCCACATACATTATAACAAATATAGTTGTCCTTGTTATTAATGAAAGTCTAGAACAATTTTACAGAATGCAAAATGTAATTTATAATTTTGCTGAAGCAAAAATAAAAATTGTATTAATCAGAAAGTGAGAATATATAATAACATATACAGTAAATATACTTTAGTTACTGAGAGCTTTCTCACTGTCAAAGAACAAACTTATAAATGAGCAGGAATATTGGTGCTGGATTAAACTCAGAAGTATCAGTATGATCTCATGGTTCTTGCTAAGTTTAGATGTATATGCATATAAGTGTTAGTATACATACATATGTTTCCTAGCTCTGTCCACCAACTGAACCCAGAAGCAGTGATATTCCACTAGTAATCAGCGGATCTGGGGCCCAGATTTTGGTTTCTAAATACCATTCTTAAATAAAAGGAATCAGGCTCTTTGGAGCAGCAGGTGATTCCAAGGGTGGGGTAGAGAAAACAATAGATGAGCCCAGACTATCTTATCATACGAGGAAAACATGAAAGAGCTCCCAATGGGTAAAACTAGAACAATCTGAGTGAGAAACTAATTATACTATGGGATTGTAACCCAGAGAATAAATATCTACAAATTCACACTGAAACAGATGACTGAATTAGTAAGTAAATAAGAGAGAGGAGACAACTTTTGCTTATGAAGAATCCCAAGAAATACATGTAGAAGGCATAAGAAAAATAGAAAATCACTACTAGGGCAACCTAAAAATTATTGCTGTAGGCAAAATTCACTGATCAATACTAAAATTAGTGGGCAAAGGTTTAAGGAGAAAAAGAATATTTGCAGAGCCTCAAGGTATTTCCCTTCAAATATTAATTACAAACGCAAAAATAGTTCAACTTAGCAACAGAAAAATATGGTGATCGAGGATACCACCACCAGTAACAAGGCATATCAACATCATGTTGAAATGATGAACCAAGAAGGGCACATCACCTCTACAGTCTTCCCCCAAATCCATAACCTCGATCTAATTATGAAAAAAATCAGACAAATTTAAACTGAAGGACATTCTGCAAAATACTGATCAGTACTCTTCAATAGTGTCAAAGTCATGAAAAAAGCAGTCTGAAACTGGGGAAAGTAAAACA
This sequence comes from Nasua narica, assembly GCA_028533885.1. Classification (NCBI taxonomy): domain Eukaryota; kingdom Metazoa; phylum Chordata; class Mammalia; order Carnivora; family Procyonidae; genus Nasua; species Nasua narica. The sequence goes on along the minus strand of CM052808.1, from coordinate 35,368,400 downwards.
ATGTAGCAACTAAATGCAATGTGGGCTCCTGGATTGAATCCTTGAACAGAAAAAAGAAAAACAGTGATAAAACTGGTAAAATCCAAATAAAGTCTATAGTTAACAGTGATGTACTACCAACGTTGATTTCTTAGTTTTGGTAACTGCACCGTGATCATGTAAGAGGCTAACATTACATGAGGGTTATTCAGGTACTCTCGCTTTTATCTTTGCAACTCTTCTTTAAGTGTAAAGTTATTTCAGAACAAAAAGTTAAAGTGAAAAAAAACTATGCTAGATCAAGTCATTTAGCTAGTGAATGAATCTGGTTGCCCACTTAGCACTAACTACTTAAAATATGTTTGTCTACTCCCCATTCATTATTCAATATAGCACACACCATAATTACATAAAAAATTTCTGTCATATTTCACCACATGATAAATTACAAGTTGAATTGGCTTTTTGAAGGTCTTGGGCTATACCCTAGTGAATGTCAAGCGTGTACAAATGTTTAAGAAAGATACTATAAGAAAATATCCCAAAATGCCGACCTAGCTTATGTTAGGGTGGTAGTATTAATTATAAACAGCTTTTTTTCCTTCATCATCCAAATTTTCTGAAATAGGTTGTGTTATTTTTATAATTTAGAAATTAAATTTAAAGACAACACTTATTAAAAGATATTGTTTAAAGCTACCTTTAGCAATATAATAGTTTTTTCAGCCAGTCAATAAGAGAAAGAAAAAAATAGTTTATGTCCTGCCAAATTAGTAATGCTGTACATTGAAAGAGAGGTCTAAAATGTTCTTTAAAAAAATGATGAGATCTACAAATAATGGGGATTAAGAGTACATTTATCTTGATGAGCACTGAGTAACAGAATTCCTGAATCATTATATCATACACTTGAAACTAACAAAACACTATATGTTAATTATAATTCGATTAAAAAATAGAAAAGGAAGACAAAGCTATAAATAATATACACTTAAAATTTTAGATAATATTCATAAATTCCCAGGGGGAAAAACAGTTACCAAAACTGTCTCAAGAAAAAAATGAAAAGTCTGAAGAGTTCTAAATCTGTTACATAAATCAAATCCATAGCCACAAAATTTTATTGTGGCTTTTTCACTTGTAAATTCTACCAAACATTCAAGAAAAAAATAATACACAATTACTCCAAGTCTTCCAGAAAAGAAGAAAAACGTGAAAACTTTCAATTCATTTTATGAAAGTACTTCACTTCACTTCAAAAATCTGACAAGATCATTACAGGGAAGGAAATTTACAGACCACTCTCCTTCCTGAACTAAATTCACATATCCCCCCCAAAATTAACATTTCAAATCCAGCTACATTTTTTAAGGAGACCATATCACAACCAAATTTGGATTATGCAATGTAAAAAAAGAAAAAAGTTTGAAAATTGAAATCTTGTTCTTATATCTTCTATAACTTCCAGAAAAGAAACTACATATTAGTACTTAGGAGGGGGCACATTTGGTTTCACAAAACACAGCCTTCATTTATCACAGATTTAAATAGCAACTAAGTGTCTGGCACTGTTCTAGGCACAGAGAACACAGAAGTAAACAACACAAATACACTGATAATGCCAGATGGAAGAGATGTGAAATCAGGTGGTGATAATACATGACTGTGGTGGCAGGTTTAGATTAGATGCTTTAAGAGAGGCTTCCTGAGGAAGTAAAATTGAGACTGACAACAAGAGTCAGTAGTGTGACCCTAAAGAACAAAAAGGTTTACAGAGGGAAGAGTTAGTGCCAACACCCTAAGGTTCTACTGACCCTGGTATTTTTGAAGGCATAAAGAAGGTGAGATGCAATTCAACGTGGAAAGAATGGTTTTTTCAACAAATGATGCTGGGACAACTGGGTATTAACACACAAAAGAATGAAACAGGACTCCCACCTCAAACCATCCACAAAAATTAACTTAAAATGGACCACAGAGCTAAATCTCTTATAAGAAGACACAAGAATAAATTTTTTTTACCTTAGGTTAGGCAATGATTTCTTAGATATGACACTAAGAGCACAAGCAACGAAGGAAGAGATAGATATATCAAACTTCATCGAAATACAAAACTTCTGTGCTGCCAACAATACTATCAATAAAGTGAAAGGAAAGCCACAGAATGGGAGAAAATATTTGCAAATTACATATCTAATAAGAGTGTTCTACCTACAACAGAAAGAGAACTCATACAACTGATTAACAAAAAGGCAATCCAATTTTTAAAATGGACAAATTAATAGCCATTTCTTTAAGGAAGACATACAAATGACCAGTAAGCACATGAAAAGATGCTAACCTCTCTGGTCATTAGGAAAATGCCAATCAAAACAACAAAATACCACTTCATATCTATTAAGATTGCTATAGTAAAAAAAGTAAGACAATTGTGTTAACAAGGATATGGAGAAATGGGAACCCACATGCATTGATGACAGGATTGTAAAACGGTGCAGCTTCTTTGCAAAAACGGTTTGGTAGTTCATCAAGAATTTAAATACAGAGTTACCATATGACTTAGCAATTTCACTCTACGTATATGCCAAAGAGAAATGAAAATATATGTCCAAATAAAATCTTATAAACAAAAGTTCACAACAGCATTATTCATAATAGGTGAAAAGCAGAAACCACCCAAATGTCCATCAACAGAATGGATAAATAAAACATGACATATCCATATTGAGAATATTTAAAAAAAAAAATCCTGATATATGCTGTAACACAGATAAATCTTGAAAATGTTATGCCAAGTTAAAAAAGTCAGTCAATAAAAGTCCACATATTTCATTATTCCATTTTTTAAATGTCCAGAATCTACAGAGAATAAGTAGATTAATGGTTGTTTAGGGCTTGAGGAGAGGGTAAGAATGATGATGAGTGGGGAGTCACAGTTACTGGGTACAGGGTAGGAAAAGTGTTAAAAAACTGGACTGTAGTCATTGTAGTACAACCCTGTCAATATGTTAAAAAACAATGAATTACACACTTTAAATGGTGAACTGTATAATATGTGGACTCACATGCTGAAAGCTTTTAAAAGAATAAAAATGGTGAGTTTCCAGTAACAAAAGGCCAAATTAGATAATTAATTCAGATTAACCCTACTAAAGACAACTAAAAACTTGCATAAATTACATTAATTCCATAAAGATTTACAGGGTATAAACCATGTTCACATCATGGTTCTAGGCAATGAAGTGAAAAATGCTGTTTTTTTGTTTGTTTTTTAAAAACAGTCAAGAGCTGACAAGAAAGGAATATGTGGCAAACATCCAGAAGGCAAGTAAGATAAGCAATGTAACATGAATACTTAAAGCCACTTCTGTCTTGAGAACATCTGCCAAACAGAAGATCAGTTGTAAAATTGAGCTACCCTTTTCGTAGCTTCCTGAAGCTAGAATTTTAAAAATAAATCTGGGCCCAAAAAAGGTAGGGAATCTAATAAATCCCACCCCACCCATCTTCAAGGCTGGGAACCAGTAGGGCTATAACTCTCAGGTTAAAATAAACCAACTATAGTTTAGCGCCAAGTCTTCTCAATGTTTGAAGGAATCACAGGGCTTAAACTGGGCTGAATGAAGGTAACCCTGGACTGGTGATAGCCTCCTTCTAAAGGCGCCTGGTAGAAGCAATGAAAACTTTTATCTGGAGAAAAGTATCTACCCGAGGCCTCTATCCGAGGCCTCAAAAACTAATCCCTCAATATTTTCTCAAATACAACATCCTTACCATAAATACTTACCAGATACTCAAACAGATAAGACATCCTAAGGAACAGTAGAAACAAACCCACAAAGACTTAAGGTACTGGAGGGGCGCCTGGGTCGCTCAGTGGATTGAAGCCTCTGCCTTCGGCTCAGGTCATGATCTCGGGGTCCTGGGATCGAGCCCCGCATCGGGCTCTCTGCTCAGCGGGGAGTCTGCTCCCGCCCGCCTCTGCCTGCCTCCCTGCCTACTTGTGCTATCTCTCTGTCAAATAAATAAATAAAATCTTAAAAAAAAAGAAAAAAAGCCTTAAGGTACTGGAATGATTAGATACATAACAATGCTTATCCTGGTTAAAAAACTAAAGAACAAGTTTGAAAATATGAGTGGGGAATAAGAAACTAGAAAGTGACATAGCACACTTAAAAAAGACCTTCAACAAGTGAAAAAATAAAACACAATGAAAACAACAAAAACTAAAATTAAAAACTCATTTAACAGCTGATCATTCATAGCTTAAGAAAGAGATAGTGAACTGGAAAACCATTCTGAAGAAACTATTGAGAAGTGGCAACTAGAGATAAATAGATGAAAATATACAAAGAGTAAGAGATAGAGGATACAGGGACAAGGTATAATAACGTTTACTGGAATTCCAGAAAGGAAATAAAAGAAAGAGGCATACACAATATTTGACGAAATAATGGCTAAAATTTTTACAAACTGGACGAAACACACTAATCCACAGATTTAGGATTCCCATAAATCTCAAACATGATAAAGAAATCCACAGTAAGATACATCATAGTACAACTGGAAAAACAAAAACACCTCAAAACCAAGAAAAAAATTCTTAAGAGCAAAGAGAGAGAAAAAAAATCTAGATTATCTTCAAAGAGGTTACACTGATATTCGTGTTGTCTAGAGAACAATGGAAGACAGAAGGCAGGGTTATCTTACACACGATGAAATCTTATATCTAGTGCCAACCTAGAATCTTTTATGTATTGAAATCATTCTTCAAGAATAAAGATTTTCAGACAAAACACAGACCTGCACTAAAGAATAGTCTTAGGGGGAAAATTTTCACAACTAGAAGGTCAGATATACAAGCAGTAAATACCTTAGTAATCTAAATTAATCTTTGATCACATTAAATAGGAAGCGGAAAAAACCATCTAGCTACGAAAAAAAAGGAAACACGTAGAAACCATTGCCAGCATACACAATGGGTTTCACTCCATGCAGGCACTGTTGTAAGCTATTCATATATTTTAATTCCTTTAATCCTCACAACAACATATGAAGTAGGTGGTATATTAGGCTGATATTAAGGGAAGGAAGACTGAAGGAAAGAGGTATTAAAATCTGGCATATGTGAACAGAATGTGGAGAGTTCTGGCGAACGGGTTACATTTCCTTTCTGGAGTTTGACAGTGGTTACATAAGGATTTGATTCAGAATAATTATAGTATACATTTATTTTATTCACTTTTCTATATGAATGCTATATTTCACAAGAAAAAATGGTAAAAGAAAGGAAAGGAAATAAGTTAAACAGTAGTGACTGTGAGGGAGAAAATGGAAGCAGAAAAATCAGCATACATTATAAAATGAAATACAGACTTGATAGTTCAAATCTACATATGTGTGATTTGACTACACATTTTTATTATTAATAAGCTTGGAACTTAAAGAATCAACTGTCCAATTACTATGTTGTACATCTGAAATTAATATATGTCAACTATACTTCAAAAAAAAAATCAATGACTTTAAGGGTTATCTGTATTATATCATCACATACAATCACACATCATTATATTATCACAGCAGCTTCTAATCCATTAAAAACTGAAAAAGATTTTCCTTCAAAGCATTTATTTAATGTATAAGAGCTTACCTGATTTCTCAGATAAAGGGAAAAGCCTGGCCAAAAAGAGTTGAATTCGTCCACAGAAGACTGTATTCTGGGATTTTGATAATCTTCTCAGGAGATCTAACAATATATGGAAGTGAAGGTTATAGGAAATCATTCTATGTTTGTTACAACTATAGCCAGATTTGTTAATCAGTCTGTCAAGAGTATTGTCCTAAACCAGTTCTCAAAATTGGGAGTGGAAACTATTGTTCCAAAAAAGCATTAAAAAAATTAGGAATAAAACGAATTTAGCATGCGCAAGATAAACTTTACTGAATTTTTTTGGTTTTAAGTTTACACCCACAACAGGAACAGTTTATTTTTTTTATTTTTTAAAATTTTTAAAGATTTTTAAAATTTTTTTTTAAAGATTTTGTTTATTTATTTCAGAGAGAGAGAGAGAGAGAATCACAAATAGGCAGTGAGGCAGAGAGAGAAAGGGGGAAGCAGACTCCCTGCTGAGCAGAGAGCCTGATGCGGGGCTCGATCCTAGGACCCTGAGACCATGACCCGAGCCGAAGGCAGAGGCTTTAACCCACTGAGCCACCCAGGCACCCCAGGAACAGTTTAATTTAAAGGGAATGATCAGTTGTAATAAATCAGTCTGTTATTTAAAAATGAAGATACTAATCAATTTTTAAATTTTTATCACTTGTGTTTAATTCAACCACCTGTTTTTTTAAAAACAAATGTTTTAAAACATTTACAACTGAATTACTTACCATTGCACATACGAAGTAAATAATTTTTCCCAGCAGAATAGAATGTGTTCTGAAATTAAGACAGAAAGTACTATTACTGTTCAGATGCTGGTACACTCTTCAATAAGTCACAATAAGATATTAAATGCTGACATACACTGAGTCTACTAGCCACTTTCACTTTTTTCCCCACAAATAACATTTTCAATTAAATATATTTTCACATATATAATAAAATATGATACTAAATACCTGTTTTAAACACGTGGAAGTGTGCATTTTCAAATTAATTTTTAGTACGCAAATTTTGCACTTCAACTTTTTCTACACCATGACTCTTACTTGGCCCCCCTCAAGACAACAATGTAATTCCCTCAGAAGGACAAATTTTTGGCAGTTAGCAATACTAAAATATAAGCCAAAAAAAAAAAATCTATCTTTTGAACTCTGGATCTAAAGAAACATATTAGCAGAAAAAGAAACTAAGGCACTTACTGATTTCCAAGTAGCAACATTTTTTTCCACAAAAGTGAATATTGTGTCACATTGATCCAAAGGAAGACAATCCAAAACATCTCCCAACAATACAAAAGGTGTAGATGCAGTACAAATACCTTCAAGTGGAGCACAAGCCAATTTAAAAGTTTAAAAAAAAAACCTGTACAGTAAAATAGCCCATGCAAAATAATTTTGAAGAATATCTTAACAGTATAGTCAGTCCTAACAAATTTTTAAGAGACAAGAAATGGAAGCAACCTAAAAGTCCCCAAATGGGACATACTTAGGTAAATTTTGGTATGTGCACTCAGTAATAATGATGATGATAATTCTTGATAACACTTCTAGAGCATTTACTATATGTCAGGCACACTAAGTGCTTTACGTATACCAACACATTTAATCCTTATAACCCTATGAGGCAGATAATATCACCTCCAGTTTATAGAATGGGAAAACTGAGACACAGAGAAGTTAAATAACTTGCCCAAGGCCATAGAGCCAGTAAGTGGTAGAGCTGGGATACGAACCCAGGCAGTCTGGCTCCACAGTCTGTTTTCTTCACCACTAAGCTATTCAAAAGAATATAATGCAGCCAATTAAAAACGATGGTTATGACGACTATCACTTGGAAAATGCTTATGATATAATGTTAAGTGAAAAAGGCAGGATTCAAAACTGTACGTATATTATGGTTACAACAATAAAAGTTTTTAAAAAAGACTAGAGAAATTAAAAACATATACCAAAATGAATGGTAGTTTTTTAAAGTTGAGGAATTATGAATAGTATTTTCCCTTTTGCTCATTTCCAAATGTTCCATAATGTTGCTAAATAATCTTTGTGATTTACCTTGAAAAAAGATAATAAAAAACTTTTATAATGATTTCAACTATTAAACATTTAAAATAAAAGTACTGTTTCAGGGGAAAGAATGGTATAGTAAAAAGTTGTTTATTTCAAAAGTCAGTGTTATTTAACTAAAGCAATAAATTAAAACATTTTTTAAAGAAAAGGTCATTTGGACTAGCTAAACATATTTTCATCTCCCTGCTTATTCTAAGGTAAAACTAATACTTGATTAAGTGTTTAAGTAGCCTTTTAAGCATTTATGCAAAGAAAATATTTAGGGAGCACTGTAAGCCCAAAACACTGCATTTAATATAGTATGTTCAAAAAAAGGAAGTAATATATCCAGCTCTACTCTGCACTGGTATGATCACATCTGGAATGTAATGTGAGGGAAATTGCTAAGAAATGGTGGGTACTTCCAAGAAGCAGATTTCAACTCAGTATAAGGGAAATCTGACAAGACTAACAGAAATCAAAACAGTTAGCCCCATCGATCGGCATAGACACTAGATGACCACCTGCAAGGGACAGCACAGAGGGGAGCAGGAAAACCAGAGACGAGACCAGACCGGATAAGTGCTGAAATCCCTTACCACTTAAGGTTCTGAGATACTATATACCCTGTTTGACCTAATGCCTGTTTGAGAGGAATACTCCTCCCTGTAGTTGCAGCATAGTCTGACATAAATTAACTCACGTTTAATTATATAAACTAAGAAAATCACCTAGATTCCACTCCCAAGATTCTGATTCAGTAAAACTACGCTGAGGCTTTGCAATCTTATTTAAAAATAGAAATTCACTGATGATTCTGATGAACTGGACTATAGTGTGATCCCCCAGCATTTTCCACAACCTGCGCCTCACCCTCTGCACACCCTCTTTGCTTCACCTTAACCTTGTCCACTGACACTCTCTCTTAAGTTGATACTTCCATGGTTTTGTATACAATGCTTTTTTCTGTCTACACAGTCTTCCTCCTCTCATGTGGCAAATTCCTGCTCCATCTTTCAAGTAAATATCAGTGCATCTAAAAAACTCCCAATACCTTTCAACAGGCCACCCCATCCACACTTCTGAAAAGCATAACATAAATAAATTATAGCATTTATCATATCTTGTTTATTTTTAGGTAGACTACGAGCTTTCTGAAGGCAGGCATTTTTGTACTTTTAACCAGTAAAGTGTCTGACTCTAAACAGAAGCTCAATAAATATCTGCTGAGTAGAATTCAACAAAACATATTTATGAATAATTTGAAAACATGTCACATAAAGAATAATCATCTCTCTCCAGAAGGACTTTTCCCTCATCCAGTTAAAATAAAAAAGCATCTAAGCTTTTATCAGAAATCCTTATCTTTCTCAAATAAAGTAGAAGTTCTAAAAATAGACTTTGTACAACTTCAAGAGTTAAAAATATTACTAATCTACAAGAGTAACACATCAAGGTAATCAATGAACTAAGCAGACTGCTGTTTGACAGAAACTGGGCAAGGAACACTCCACTGTAGCACCCATTCAAGTATGCTGAATGAACGAACATCTTGTATAAAAGTTAACGTGTAAAGTTAGAATTTATGAATTATGCTTAAGTTCACAGAATAGCTTGCTGCTATACCAGCGAACCACTTTTACTTTGAATGTTCTAGTTTTTGTAGGAATAGGTATCAAAGTAATAAATATGTAAGTAATGCTTTGTGCATTAAAAGGCCCTTCTCATAAATTACCTCAATTAATGAGTATTTCAACTAAATTTGTTAGAGTGCTGACGAACTAGTTTTTCACTGCTTCTTTCTGCAAATATTTAATGAGCTCCTACCATGTGTTAGGCACTGTGTACTTCCTATATGCTTTTTTAGTCTTGAAATTATCCCCCATTGCCACTGCAACTATTTTAATAGTCCCCCACCTAGTTTTTCTGCCAGCAGTTTCTCCCAATCCAACTCTTCCTCCATAGCTCTCTGTTAGCATGGTATATAAAGCCCTTTACAAATGACCCTAAGCTACCTCCCCCACTTCCTTCCTCAACATTGTCATCATCCTCTCACCTTTCTGCTCCATCCAACTCTTTAGCCAGGCTGAACTTGTCTTTACATAGCTATGTATTTCCTTCTCTTTCTGCCTGACAAATCCATTATCCCTCACAACCCAGCTCCTGTTATAGCTTTCCTTCTAAGACCTTCCTGATGCCTTTAGAGTTTAGAAACTTCAACCACACTTCACTCCCACTTCACAGTAATCATACCTCAGGAAAAAATTTACATATCTATTTCTTCCATTAGCCACTAAGCTCCTTATGGGCAGTGAATCTTTACCAGTGAATCTTTTAGTCCTACCTCAGTACCAGGCACATAGTAGATGCTCAACAAATATTTACTGAACGAATGAAACAACTGGAGAACAAAGAAAGTGCCAAAATGTGTGCTGTATACTAGAGATGAGGAAGTGTGGGCTAATTTCATTGGGACAACTTCCTGGCAAAAGTGGTAGGCAGAACTTGAAAAATGAACAATATCAAATAGATGAAGAAGTAAAGGGAGAATAACTTCTACATAAAGCATGTCACGTCCATGATTACTTTAGAAAAACAACGCTGTACTTACCTTCAGTTACTCCCCCAATAGCAAGAGAAATAATAGCTAAAACGTTTTCACATGATGAGTGATTTATCTACCAACAGAGGAAAAAAACAATTTGATTTAGGGGCCAGAGTCCAGACTAGTTTGGTAACAATAAAAACATATCCTCTGACATTAAAGCCTAAGAAATAGAAGATAAACATATTTCTTATAGAAAATAAAATTACTTTCTAAGATGAAAATACAAAAAATGACTAATAATAACAGAATCACTAATTGTTAAAATAGATCAAGTAAATAATAAGGGGGTGATTCACTTAAAACCCCATGGTCTTAGGAAGATAGTTACATTAGCATGATTATGGCTACAAGCTAATCAAGTACAGAAGTGCTGAGGCAGGATCAATCAATGGCACAGGGCAAAGGCAGGGCCAGGGGAATTAATTGTACTAGTGAATCAATATGTCTAAGTAAAGGTTTTAATAAGAAGGGAAGTAGTGCTTAGATTCTAAAACATTATAGAAACTAGCATTTTTTGAGTGTTAATTGTTGTCTTATACAACCTTGAAAGAATGTTATATTCCCTCTTACAAAAGAAACTGAGGCTCAGAAAAGCAAAGTAACTTGCCCAATGCCTCACAACATGTAAGTGACTAGGTCTGAAGAAGAGGACAAAAATAGGTTTTGGTACAGAATTGTTCAAAAGAAAGGAACACTGTATTTGGCCATTAAAAAAGGATCTAGCTTCTCGGGACACAACTTTCACTTAACTAAGAATAAACTGCTGAAAGTTTTCCTTTCCTTTGGGTGCCCCACTAATGGTAAATAAATAAAGAATTTTCATGTTTAGGTTAAATTTTTCTACTGACGTTGGATAGACTCTTATTTTTGTGTAAGACTTATTTTTGTATGCTAACTGATGAGGTTACCACAGGAAAATGAGGACATGGAATCCCAGTTCCCTTGCTAAACATCCTTGGACTAGACCTTTGATGCTACCAAAGAATGTGTCACTGTTATAGAGCAATGTGAGAGGGCCCACCTTCAAATTCTAGTTCTTGCTCAGGAAAATCTCATAATAACTTTTCTTATATTGACTTGGAGAGAGCTCATTCATTAAACCAAACCTTTAGATTGTACTTGTGCTGCCAAAACCCTTAACTATTACATCATTCCTATACTATGATCAAATCAGCTTTCACAAAGTAACAAGCTCACTGTAGAAAAAATAATCTTGTTTAAATATCCATTCTGAGAATAAAAGCAATTAAAAAAATAACATTGATTAATTTGGCAACAAAATTTTAACAATAAAGAAAAACATACTTACAATTTCTTCTTCTAGAACACCTCTGAAAGCTTGGTCAAGGGTACATTTTTTTTCATTTTCACTATTAAAAACAAAAGACACCTGCATTTTTTAAACAGCTCAAGGTTATAAAGATCTCGCAAATGTATTTTCTGGATATCAATGCCTTACCTGCCAGGTAATTGGCTGAAGGTACTCAACAATGGCTTGATATTTTTGTTGTTTAGGGCCTCTCTGGTAGACTTCTAGAGAAATAAAAATAGCATGTAATGCGGAAAGATTTTTGCTTATTATTTACAGAAAAACATCATTAATCAACAATATGTCTAACTGGAAACACTTATACTTGGGAAAAATTACCTATCAATCATTCTATCAGCAATTCTTATTCAAATGCCACTTAATGATACAGAGTCTAATCACTTTAAAATTGATAAGAGCTTGCCAACTAGACTTTCTCATTCCAGGGTTTCCCTCCTACCATTTCTTTAAATATCACATTCATGAGAACTCTGAGTACTCTGCCTTTTTTTTTTTTAAGATTTTATTTATTTATTTGACAGAGAAAGTGATCACAAGTAGGCAGAGAGGCAGGCAGAGAGGGAGGGGGAAGCAGGCTCCCTGCTGAGCAGAGAGCCCCATACAGGGCTCACGCCCAGGACCCTGAGATCATGACCTGAGCCGAAGGCAGGGGCTTTAACCCACTGAGCCACCCAGGTGCCTCCCCCTTTTTTTAACCTCCAAATGCTCCTTATTTACAAGCTTTGGAGCTTTGGTTTTAAAATTTCATAGCTCCCTCTCAAGGGAGACAGATGTTATCTCCCTCAGTCTATACAACCTTATTTCCCATTACTGCCTAACACAGTCTCCACTAAGGTCAACCTATTTTTTTTAAATTATCTATCAAGTATTCACTCTCTGTTCTTCCCACCTGCTCACGCAAATTCTATCCATTTTTCAAGACCCATCTCAAGCCCCACCGTCTCTAATTTGATCAACCCAGTCCCTGACACATAGTCAACAACAAATACTTGCTAATTGTCTTAGTATAATTGAAAGCCAAAACAATAAAAAGGGGTTTTTGGTTCAGTAGATAAAGCATGTTACTCTTGATGTTGGGGTTATAAGTTCAAACCCCCCTTCGGGTGTAGAGATTGTTTAAAAATAAAACCTTAACAAAAAAAAGAAATATGAAAGACAAAAATATTGCAAAGTCATTCATTCTGCGGAAATTCACATACACTTGGAAAGTCATCTCATTACCCCCCCCACAGGAGTTTGATTTACACTGGAAATGTCCATTCCTGACTGCCAAGAATAAACTGTATAATCTTGGGCATATCTCCTTATCTCTTTGTGCTTCAGTTTCCTCTTAAATAAAGGGGCTATGGTAGATGCTTATTACTAACAGCAGCAGTGGCATCACCTGGAAACTTATTAGAAATGCAGCTTTCAGGTTCCATTTCAGACGTACTGAACCAGAATCTCCAAGTGATTTCATTGCACAATTAACCTTAAGAAGCCTTAAGGTTAGACTAACCTTAGATTATCTCAAATAGCACTAGATTATCTCAAATTCCCTCCGTGACTAATATGATATTGGACATTTCTAATAGTTACTCTTAGCAGAATTTCAGAGCACCAGGGATTACAGCAAAATACACAGAAAGAAAACGACTCTGAAGACATAAAATATAACCTGATTAACAAACAAACCCTCATTGTATGAAATAAAAAAATATCCTGCACACATGAAAACTTTTTATTCTGGCGTCACTAGAACAAGGTAAGCACAGTTAAGCATTTGAATAGTTGAATCATGACTCGAAACATTGGCGCAAATTCTAAAAACAAATACAGGCAAACAACTTAAAACAGCGTTCTTCAGGCTCTGATGCGCTACATAAAAGGATACTGGGTCTGAAGTCAGAAACACCAGCGAAGTATATCACCTTTCTTTTTTGAAGGAGGGGGTGGTCTCAAGTTCTATCTCATCTACCAGGGTTAACAGAACTTTGCCTACTTCACTGTGCTATTCTAAGAGTTAAGTAAACTAACATGAAAATGCTGTGTAAGGCGTTTCCCAAATGCTGAAACTACTCTTCCTCATTGTGTAAGAATAAAATGACAGCCGGCAACAATTCCCAAGCTGATTTGTTTGCCTTTTCCTACTCAGGAGGTCCTTGTTAATCTCCTAGGAGTGAGATAAGGAGGGTTAAAGGGTGGGGTTAAAGGGAGGGTTAAAGGAACTACCACCTGGCAGTTTAAGAGGCGGAGCAAGAGCCAATTCTCTAGGTTAAAACCACTGGCGCCCTCACCCTAAGGCAATTTTGGAGACACCTGTCCAGCTAAGCGAGCACTGCAGAAAAGCTCGACCGCACCGGAGATAGCCTGCGGATGAGTCCTCCGCGCAGGTCACACAGGCGCCCAAAACGCCGGGTTCAGAGACCTGCGAGCAGAAGGACGGCGGCAGACAGCACAGGACGCACGGAAGAGGCAAGTAATGCGTCTTTCCCACCTCCCAGCCCCCGACGGGGCCGGGAGCCGACAACGCGGCGTACACACCTCAGTTCCCGCTTTACTCCAGGGTAAAATTCGAGTATTTTCAGGGAGAGGAGAAAAAAGATAGAGCTGGGCTAGGGCCCCACCCGCCCACCGTGTACTCACCGTAAACCGCGTCCGCGCTTCGGGCAAACTGAAAAGCGGCGGCGTCGGAGACATCTTTTTCGGCTGCGCGTGCCCGCCACCGCGCTGCGGCGCCCGCCGATGACGTCAAGCGAGAGCAACGAGATTGCTGTCTCCGTGCGCGGCTAGAGCGGCCTGTGAGTCAAGGGGTGGGCGGGTTGGTAGCTGGGAGCTACTGTGGGAAGAGTTCAGCCCGGCCTTGGAAGGCCGAGGCAACCGTACCATGCTCAGTCGGGATTCGTGGAGAACCTTTGGGTGACGCCATAAGGGCGTCCTCGCCCTGTAAGCTTGGTGCTACCTAGCGGGGAATAGGCTGGGACTCGCACCTGCCGTGATTTTCCTGCTTTGGGGAAGCTGGGTGAATGAGGGCTAGTAAGGCTTACTGAGTCGCGCGGGAAGGTAACAACTGTCTGGGAATCCAGGGCAGGTGGGTTATCAGGGAGTGCCGGTGATCTCCGGACTGCAGTCATTGTCCCCGAGGGAGTGCTTTTAGCTACTGCCTTGCTGAGTAGTTAATAGACCCTGTAGTTCATTGGTCTCTGTAGCTTGGGAGCAGTTCGTCTGTGAAATAGGAATAATGTTTCACAGGACTGTCGAAAAGCGCGAATGAAATAATGAGAACAAATGTGGCTTCAATGGAAATGAGTATCATTATCAGTATCTTGGTATCCATTAACTTTGCTGCACATAGATGACTCCGCTGAAAGAGAAAGACCGAAGAGGAATGCAGTACTCGGTGTTCTTTTAAAATGGGTGGCACTGCGTCCAGGGTAGAGGCACCCGTTGCAAGATCCTTTCTCAGCAACTTCCTCCTTTGTCTTCTCACTGGAGAGGCTTGACCAATGAAAAGCTTTCTCAGTTGGAATTAGGCTGTGGGGAAAGCGGCTCTGACCTAAACACTCTTATTCCCTTCCATGTGTACCTTCTCCCTTCATGACACCTAACAAGAATACAGGAAGCTTAACCAAAAGATAACTTTGCATAGTCTTGCCCTTAAGTGGGAATTGTGAACCATGGTGGATACCTGAAGCATTACAGTCTTCTTTAGAATCAACAGAATCATTCAAGTTTGTATGACTTAAATTCCAAATTGGCTGAAAAAGCTGGTATTAATTGATTTAATAGGTAGCTGATGTAATAGGATTATTATTACGAATGATTATTAAGTATCTGGAGCACAAGTAAGACCAGAGAGGTAAATAAATTTCACTTTTTTACAAGAATTCAAACAGAAGAAGAGCTGGAGTTTTTTGACTCCTTTATCAAAGCGCAGTGACTTAGAATTCTATTTGCTTATTCAGCAAACATCTGTTAGGCACTTTGTACACAGTGGACGGTATTTGTTGAATGGGTAATAAATATTTGAACAAATAATTGAATGAACAGAATAATATAGCTTAATTCTTTTTTAAGGAATTCCAGTTGACCCAAAAGAAATAACTAAGGTACACAATTTCTATCATGACTAATTTAGATAATAGCTTCTATAAGTGATCAAAAGAGAGAATCAATACCATATGTAGTACTCAAGGAGGCTTTTTGGAGAAGATAGACTGGATGAGCTGGACCTTGAAGGATTCCAAAAGATGTAGGTGGAAGTAGCAAAGAATGAATAGGAGAAACCTTCCCAATGGAAGGATTGGTATGAGGAGAAGTGTGGAAAGGAGAAGGTACAGTGAAAGATAGCCATTTATGTTGACCATAATATTGGGTTCTGCACAGAAAAAGGGCTGAAGAGTCCAGCTGGAACTCGATTATATTACTGTTTGAGGCCAAAGAATGTTATGGGGTTAAACATGGCTTTTACAGGGGGTGCCTGGGTGGCTCTGTTGGTTAAGTATCTGCCTTTGGCTCAGGTCATGATTCCAGGGTCCTGGAATTGAGACCCGCACTGGGCTCCCTGCTCTGCGGGGAGTCTGCTTCTCCCTCTCCCTCTGCCTGCTGCTGCCCCTGCTTGTGCTCTATCAAATAAGTAAATAAAATCTTTTTTAAAAACAGCTTTTATAGCAAGTTATTACTGGCAGTAAATTTTGGAGTGGAGAGAAGCCAACATGTTTTGCTGCTAATGAGTGAAGCAACACCAGATGAAAGAGTAAGGGAAAAAATAATCATCAGGTGACAATGGGGAGTTACTGTTTAATGAGTGCAGATTTTAGCTTGGGATGATGGCAAAGTTCTAGAGATGAATAGTCCTAATTACATAACAATATGAATTAATACCACTGAATTGTACACTTAAAAATGATTAAAATACTGAATTTTATGTATATTGTAACACAATGAAAATTTAAAAAGAAAACCTGTTTTTAAAAAGGCACCACTATGGCGCTAGATAGCTTTTAAAAAAGGCAAAAATGTCCAAAACGTTGGTATGATCTTGAAAACTCAGGATAAGTTTATATTCAATAAGGCCAAGAAGTAGAGAATGCATTTTTGAAAGGTATGCATCAAAAACCACTATAGTAAAAATACTTTAGCATTTAGATGATAACAAATGCTTTATAATTCCAAATGTGCTTGACTGTAGTACCTCATTTAATCCTCTATATGATATTTTGAGGTGGGTAATACAATTATCCTACAATTATTTCATCCAGGAGGAAGCAAAATTAAGGGTTCTTGATAGTCAGCAAAATAAGACCACCTAGGAGTTTTGATTCCAAATTTCATGCTCATAACACTATATTATATTGTCACAGGTAATGCTCAAGTTTTAGTGAGTATCTCCTTATGACACTTTCTTGTAGTATTTCTACTCCTTCCAATAATATTCCACATAGTTATGTAACCGTGAGAAAAGAGGTTCATCTGTCCTAGCTCACATGGCTAGAGAAAGCTAATTTGGGAATTGGGCCTAGCTTTATTCCCAGAGCTTGTATTCTTCTCAAGTCTTAACTCTTGAATCATTACCAAGCCACAGGCCTAATTAATAATGTTCTGTAAGTTATTTCCTTATAGTTGGATAAGGGTGAGGATCATATTGTTGTAACAAAACACTATGAGTTTTCAAAAGTGTGTGCTAACATCCAATGGCACTGAACAACTTCACTTACAGTTACTGAGTACCTATTTTTCTTAGCGAGGTAAGGTGGACCAGGAACTGACTCTCTTAGCAAATATCCTCCAATGAGAATTGTAGGCTTGGTTGTTTAGATAAGTTCAAAGCATTTGCATCACGATTCCCCTTCTTTTCTTTGGTGTTCTTTCACTGGGATTCAAGTTACTGTTGGAGTGATGACAGAAAAGGACCAAGGAGGCAGCTTAGTCTTTTGTTCTAGTCTTTATCCTCTAGTCTGGGCCTAAGGAAATGCTCACCAGCTACATTAGGATGTTGGATTGCAGCTTTTGCTGGTTCAGGTTCTGGGCCCTAGCCATTTTTCCTTTTCTTTTTGTAACTTGAGTGGATTGAAACAGAACTGATGTTTGAGAGAAAAAGCTGAGCAAAAAGAATGAGATTCCTACATTTGGAGAGGAGTGGAACTGTGAATAATAAAAATGGAAGAGAGCACTTTGTACATATTTGGGGCTTAATTTTTGTGGGAAAAGGAATTGTATGAAAACCGTGGCTACTGTATTTTTTTATGGGGTGTTAGCAGTTTTCAGGCATTTTATATTGTTAATATTGTGCTAGTCATTCGATACATATTTATTGAGTACCTACTATCTACCAGGTACAAATACAATATTGTTGGATTATATATGTAGTATTTCATTAAAAGTACTATAAATGTCACTATATAGTATACATTATAAAGTCCTGTGTGGTAAGCGTGGTTGAACCACACAGGTGAACATAATTCAAGGTGAGACTAGAAGTCACAGAAATGGATGAATGGATGACTCCTTGCCCTGGTAAGCCTACCTTCTCTCCAGGGTCAGGCAGAGATTTTGCATGAAATAGTGCCATTGCTTGACTTGTTCCCCTTTCTTGTCCTGATCCTCTCTCTCCCTCCCTTACTGGCTTCTCCCGACAGCAGCTAAATGAGTTGCCTACAAATTCTCACCTCAGGTGTGCTTCTGAGGGTTCCGACTGTGGTAGTTTGGGTCTACCAAGAAGCATACACCTGCACAGGATTAGCATGCAAGAATTTGTTACGAAGGGAGCAGGAGCAGGCAGAAAAGCCTCTGGACCACAGTGTGGGACTGATACCTGTGGAAGGAAAGAGGGAAGGAAGGAGGCGTAGGTAGAAAGTTTCTGAGCGAAGTGCAGCTCCAAGAAAGGTCTGACTTTGCCAATGAGTAGTCCTCACATCAAACTTCTTGTCAGAGCCCTGCAGTTTTCCAAAATGAGCCTGAACTAGGACCTCTGTCATGCTCAGTCATTGACTAGGAGCAGCCCTTGGAAAGTCTGGCCTCCGTGCCCATGTGGCGGATCCAGACGTTAGCAGTGAGGGCTGTCAGCATTCGTGCTCCCTACAGCAAAAAGATCGGAGTGGAACATTTTCAGGGCCACGGCAGAGTCCTAGGGTATTCATATAATCATGTTTTATTCATTAATTTTTGGAAAATATTTTCATTTGTTTATTCTCAACAAATAAATATGAACCAGGCACTGTGAACAAAACGGAAGAGTTATTGCCCTCATGGAGCTGTGATTCTGTGGGAGAGCAGATTTTTTTTAAAAAGTAAATACAAATGTAACAGAATTTCATTGTGTGATAAATGCCATGCAGGAAATTATAGCATCTATTGAGTGTGATTGTGTGCTTGAATTCAAAGTGCTTTGCATCTGTGAACTCCCTTAATTTTCCCAGCAAACTTAGGAGGTTTACTCTTTATTATTCCCAGTCTACAGGCAAGAGTTTGAACAGTGCTGAAGAAATGGAGCCCCACGGTCACTCAGAATTAAAGGAGTGTGAGCCTCAGGCTAACAGTGCTTGAGCAGTATGTAAATAGAGTTGTCTGGAGAGGCTTTTCTGAGGGAGTCATCTGTAAGCCAAAACTTAAAGGACAGAAAGGCATTAGTTGTTGTATTTGTGAGAGTGGGACTTGGAAGGGAACGGCAAGAAAGAACATCCCAGGTAGACGGAGCAGTGCTTGCAAAGGCTTGTGTTAGGAAGGCAGTTAGAATAAAATATTTGAGAACTGAAAGAAGGCATCGTGGGAGCAGGATGGAAAGCACTGGACAATGAGGTTGGAGAAATGGACAGGGCCAGATCGTTCAGGACCTTGTATTTCACTGGAGTTCCAGTCTCCTCTATGGTATACTCTAGCCTTCTGGAATCTCATTGAACACACAAAAGCTTGTTTTAAAAGTTCTCTGTTTTTTGCATTGTTTCAGAGAGTCCTTTGCTTTCATTGACCACATTGCTTCCACTCTGCGTATCATCTGATTTCCTTCATGTTACTGGTGACTTTTAATTATGGATTCATGTTTATAAATGAAGGTCAGAATGGCTCAGTCCTAAGAGCTATCGCAGAGGCTATTCAGCTCCTATGTTTCCCATTCCTGACTTGCCATTCCCACCCTCCTTCACCCCGTTCTTTTAACAAACAAAACAGTGGTGGGCATATGATGGCTTAGTTAGCAGTAAGTCTTTAAAATTTGTCTTCTGTGTCTGGAAAATATGGCTGTCATTAGGGTTTTTTTGTTTTTGTTTTTTTTTTTTTTATAAACAACAGGGAAACTTACTCTGGTTAGTGTTTTATAAAGTAAGTCTTTGGGAGGGTATCCAGAAGTTAATATGACAAAGGCTAGAAATAAAGCTTGGGCAGGCCTCAATGGAAGCAAGACATACCATCAGTCTTGGGGCATCTGGGTGGCTTGGTCAGTCAAACATCTGCCTTGGGCTCCGGTTGTGATCTTGGGTCCCAGGATTAGGCCCCGCCCCGAGTTGGGCTCCCTGCTGAGTCCAGGGTGGGGGGGCGATGACTGATTCTCCCTCGCCCTCTGCCCTTCCTTTCTACTACTACTTGCTCGCTCGCTCTCAAATAAGTAAAATCTTTTTTTTTTTTTTTTTAAAGATATACCGTCAGTCTTAATATGCCCCTGCTAATGCCATCTTCAATGGCTTGGTTCTGTTCCTGGTTTCTGCAGTCGGTGGACGCTTGCCATCACATCACTGAACACTCACCACCACACCGTGCTGCTGCAGATGTCCTGTATCCCTTCCAGTCCTCAAACTTTGCACATCTTCCTCTGGGTTCGAGATCAGGGCTGGGAGTATCTGAGTGGCTATACTCAGCTCTTATGTTCATGTTCTAGCTTCCAGAGAAGAGCAAAAGTGATACCTATTCTTCCTTGCTTTCAGCTTTAGTAGTGAGCCCCTTTTGGGATTTCTTTTCAATTGGAAAGGGTCTTTGGATGCCAAACAGTCAGTAGGATGATATCCATTGGCCCTTCTGGCTGCCCAGTACAATTTCTGTTACCTCAGGGGCTGTGGTGAATTTTGAGCTAATGTTGCCATCTTGTCACTTGGATTGAGCCCATCTGCAGAAAAAGCAAATGAGGCCAACACACAGAACTGGTGTGGAAAGCCGGGCTATAAGAAATGAAAGGAGGAGGAGAAAGACATTAGGTGGGGAGGAGATGCAGTGAGGAGAGAGGGTGGGAAAGTGTTGGGAAAAGATTAATTACAGAAGAGTCAGAGCACTGCTCTTTTTCATATCAGATGACTGCCTCAGTGCCATCTTCACACAAGTAATTCCCTTTTATAATAGTTTAATGCTATTTGGAGTCAGATTTCTTTTATTTGCTGTCAAAGAGACCGAATTAATGCAGGAGCTGAGGTAGGTTTCATCTACAACTGTGTAAGTTATTGTTTAGTTTTCTTTTCATTTCTGAATCCCACAAAGAGGAGGCGGGGCCACACCTCTGATGTTCTGAATAGGGTGGATTGACTTTCAAGTGATCAAGTGCGTTGGAGATTATGATCTAGCAGGTGTGTACCTTTATTACCTCCCATGAGCCAGGTGAAGTCTTTAGTTGGATTTTTCCTTAGAGTGGCGGTAGATCTTTTTTCTGGCTGCAGAGGCAAGTAGTAGGCATGCCTCCTCTTAGGGGTAAGGCATGACTTGAATGGCTGTAGACATGAATATGAGTCTATCATTACATGACCAGTGAGTGATCTCATAAATAGGATTCCTCTTCTGTGGTATTGGTGATGCTGAGACCTCAGTTTACCTCAACAGAGCTTGGGAAGTTTGGGAGAGGGATGGAAAAAGAGTGTTTTGGTTTGGATTACCCCCCAAAGTAAGCCAACTTACGTGCATATAAATTATTTGAAATGTGATCCAAGGAAGCAGTTGAAGTAGGGAGAATCAAACAGAGGAGGAAAAAGCCATTACAAAGCTATCTTACGGTATCAGTCACTGCTGCAGGTGAATGGAGCTCCAGGGCACTGGAATCTTTTGAGAAGCTGCCTCAAAACTGCCTGCCCAAAGAAATTGGGAGGAAGACATTTATGTACTAATTTTGGATCTTTAGTCATCAAAGGCTGACTTACAGGCCACTGCTGTTGTGTATGCAGGAACACATAGAGGGTTCCCACAGAGGTTCTTGAAATAGCACAATATTGGAGAAACCTTGAGGCAGAAAAAGATGTATGATGTAGCTGAGGTGGATAGCTGTGTGGAGCTGGCTGTCAGCAGTGGTGAGAGTAAAAAGCGGGTCCAGGGGATGTCAGTATAAAGGGAGGAAATGTGCTGAATTATTAATCATGCATAAGGGGAGCAAAATAAACTATTTACTTGGGTCTTAGCTAAGTTAAAAAATAGATTAAAGTATATAGATTTTATTTTATTATTTATTTTTTAATTTTTTTACTAATGTAATGTATTATTTGCCCCAGGGTACATGTCTGTGAATCATCAGGCTTACACATTTCACAGCACTTACCATAGCACATACCCTCCCCAATGTCCACAATCCAGCCATCCTATCCCTACCCCCCCCACCCTCCAGCCACCCTCAGTTTGTTTCATGAATTTAAGAGTCTCTTACAGTTTGTCTCCTTCTAGATCCCATCTTGTTTCATTTCCTGGCCCTACGACCCCTGCCCTGCCTCTCAAATTCTTCATATAAGAGAGATCATATATTTGTCTTTCTCTGACTTACTTCACTTAGCATAATACCCTCTAGTTCCATCCATGTCATTGCAAATGGCAGCATTTCGTTTCTCTTGATGGCTGCATAGTATTCCAGTGTGTGTGTGTGTGTGTGTGTGTGTGTGTGCGTGTGCGTGCGTGCGTATCACATCTTTATCCATTCATCTGTTGATGGACATCTAGGTTCTTTCCATAGTTTGGCTATTGTGGACATTGCTGCTATAAATATTCGGGTGCACGTGCCCTTTTGGATCACTACATTTTTATCTTCAGGGTAAATAACCAGTAGTGCGATAGCTGGGTTATAGGGTAGCTCTATTTTCAACATTTTGAGGAACCTCCATACTGTTTTCCAGAGTGGCTGTACCAGCTTGCATTCCCACCAACAGCGTAGGAGAGTTCCCCTTTCTCCTCATCCTTGCCAACATCTGTCATTTCCTGACTTGCTAATTTTAGCCATTGTGACTAGTGTGAGGTGGTATCTCACTGTGCTTTTGATTTGTATTTCTCTGATGCCCAGTGATGTTGAGCACTTTTTCATGTGTCTGTTGGCCATTTGGATATCCTCTTTACTGAAATGTCTGTTCATATCTTCTGCTCATTTCTGATCAGATTATTTGTTCTTTGAGTGTTGAGTTTGAGAAGTTCTTTATAGATTTTGGGTACAAGCCCTTTATCTGATATGTCATTTGCGAATATCTTCTCCCATTCTGTCAGTTGTCTTTTGGTTTTGTTGACTGTTTCCTTTGCTGTGCAAAAGCTTTTGATCTTGATGAAGTCCCAGTGGTTCATTTTTGCCCTTGCTTCCCTTGCCTTTGGAGATGTTTGTAGGAAGAAGTTGCTGCGGCTGAGGTCGAAGAGGTTGCTGCTTGTGTTCTCCTCAAGGATTTTGATGGATTCCTGTCTCACATTGAGGTATTTGATCCATTGTGAGTCTATTTTTGTGTGTGGTATAAGGAAACGGTCCAGTTTCATTCTTCTGCATGTGGCTGTCCATTTTTCCCAACAACATTTGTTGAAGAGACTGTCATTTTTCCATTGAATATTCTTTCCTGCTTTGTCGAAGATTCGTTGACCATAGAGTTGAGGTTCCATTTCTGGGCTCTCTATTCTGTTCCATTGATCTATGTGTCTGTTTTTGTGCCAGTACCACGCTGTCTTGATAATTACAGCTTTGTAATAGAGCTTGAAGTCTGGAATTGTGATGCCGCTGACTTTGGTTTTCTTTTTCAACATTCCTCTGGCTATTTGTGTTTTTTTCTGGTTCCATATAAATTTTAGGATTATTTGTTCCATTTCTTTGAAATAAATTGATGGTATTTTTATAAGGATTGCATTAAATGTGTAGATTGATGGGGCCCCTGGGTGGCTCAGAGGATTAAGCCTCTGCCTTCGGCTCGGGTCATGATTCTGGAGTTCTGGGATCGAGCCCCACATTGGGCTCTCTGCTCAGCGAGGAGCCTGCTTCCCCCTCTCTCTCTGCCTGTCTCTCTGCCTACTTGTGATCTCTCTCTCTCTGTCAAATAAATAAAATCTTAAAAAAATATTTAAAAATGTAGATTGATTTAGGTAGCATAGACATTTTCACAATATTTGTTCTTCCCATCCATGAACATGGAACGTTTTTCCATTTCTTTGCATCTTCCTCAATTTCTTACATGAGCACTTTGTAGTTTTCTGAGTACAGATTCTTCGCCTCTTTGGTTAGGTTTATTCCTAGGTACCTTATGGTTTTGGGTGCAATTGTAAATGGATTCGACTCCTTAATTTCTCTTTCTTCTGTCTTGCTGTTGGTGTATAGAAATGCAACTGATTTATGATTATTAATTTTATATCCTGACACTTTACTGAATTTCTGTATGAGTTCTAGCAGTCTTGGAGTGGAGTCTTTTAGGTTTTCCACATAAAGTATCATATCATCTGCAAAGAGTGAGAGTTTGACGACTTCTTTGCCAATTTGGATGCCTTTTATTTCTTTTTTTTTTTTTTTCTTTTTAAACGAGAATTAGAGAGAAGTCAAGGAACAGATTTTTTTTATTTAAAGATTTTATTTATTTATTAGAGAGACAGAGAAAGTGAGAGAGAGCATGAGAGGAGAGAAGGTTAGAGGAAGAAGCAGACTCCCTATGGAGCTGGGAGCCCCATGTGGGACTTGATCCCAGAACTCAAGGATCATGACCTGAGCCGAAGGCAGTTGCTCAACCGACTGAGCCACCCAGGCGCCCCTTATTTCTTTTTTTTGTCTGATTGCTGAGGCTAGGACTTCTAGTACTATGTTGAATAGCAGTGGGGATAGTGGGCATCCCTGCCATGTTCCTGATCTCAGGGGAAAAGCTCTCGGCTTTTCCCCATTGAGAATGATATTCGCTGTGGGTTTTTCATAGATGGCTTTGATGTTGAGGAATGTGCCCTCTATGCCTACGCTGTGAAGAGTTTTGATCAGGAAAGGATGTTGTACTTTGTCAAATGCTTTTTTAGCATCTCTTGAGAGTATCCTATGGTTCTCGTTCTTTCTTTTATTAATGTATTGTATTACGTTGACTTGCGAATGTTGAATCAACCTTGCAGCCCAGGAATAAATCCCACTTGGTCATGGAGAATAATCCTTTTAATGTACTGTTGGATCCTATTGGCTAGTATTTTGGTGAGAATTTTTACATCCGTGTTCATCAAGGATATTGGTCTATAATTCTCCTTTTTGATGGGGTCTTTGTCTGGTTTTGGGATCAAGGTAATGTTGGACTCATAGAATGATTTTGGAAGTTTCCCTTCCATTTCTATTTTTTTGGAACAATTTCAGGAGTATAGATATTAATTCTTCCTTAAATGTTTGGTAGAATTCCCCTGGGAAACCCTGGGCTCTTGTTTGTTGGGAGATTTTTGATGACTGTTTCAATCTCCTTACTGGTTATGAGTCTATTCAGGTTTCCTATTTCTTCCTGGTTCAGTTTTGGTAGTTTGTATCTCTCTAGGAATGCATCCATTTCTTCCAGATTGTCTAGTTTGCTGGCGTATATCTGCTCATGATATGTTCTTATAATTGTTTGTATTTCTTTGGTGTTGTGATTTCTCCTCTTTCATTCAGGATTTTATTAATTTCGGTTCTTTCTCTTTTTGATAAGTCTCGGTTTATCAATTTTATTAATACTTTTTATTTATTTTTTTTAAATTTTTTATTAACATATAATGTATTATTTGCCCCAGGGTACATGTCTGTGAACCATCAGTCTTACACATTTCACAGCATTTGCCATAGCACATACCCTCCCCAATGTCCATAGAATTTTATTAATTCTCTCCAAGAACCAGCTCCTAGTTTCGTTGATTTGTTCTACTGTTGCTTTGGTTTCTATTTCACTGATTTCTGCTATGATCCTTATTATTTCTCTTCCTCTACTGGGTTTAGGTTTTATCTGTTGTTCTTTTTCCAGCTCCTTTAGGTGTATGGTTAGGTTATGTATTTGAGATCTTTCTTGTTTCTTGAGAAAAGCTTGTATTGCTATATATTTTCCTCTCAGGACCACCTTTGCTGTGTCCCAGAGATTTTGAACAGTTGTGTTTTCATTTTCATTTGTTTCCATGAATTTTTAAAATTCTTCTTTAATTTCCTGGCTAACCCATTCATTTTTTTTTTAAGATTTTATTTATTTATTTGAGAGACCGAGAACATGAGAGAGAGCATGAGAGGAGAGAAGGTTAGAGGAAGAAGCAGACTTCCTGTAGAGCTGGGAGCCCGATATGGGACTCGATCCTGGAACTCAAGGATCATGACCTGAGCCGAAGGCAGCCACTCAACCAACTGAGCCACCCAGGCACCCTAACCCATTCATTATTTAGTAGGATGCTCTTTAGCCTCCATGTATTTGAGTTCTCTCCAACTTTCCCTTTGTGATTGAGTTCTAGTTTCATGGCATTGTGGTCTGAAAATACGCAGGGAATGATCCCAGTCTTTTGGTACCAATTGAGACCTGATTTGTTTCCTAGGATGTGATCTATTCTGGAGAATGTTCCATGTGCACTAGAGAAGAAAGTGTATTCTGGTTGCTTTGGGATGGAGTGTTCTGAATATATCTGTGATGTTCGTCTGGTCCAGTGTGTCATTTGGAGCCTTTATTTCCTTATTGATCTTTTGCTTAGATGATCTGTCCATTTCGGTGAGGGGGGTATTAAAGTCCCCTACTATTATTGTATTATTGTTAATGTGTTTCTTTGACTTTGTTATTAATTGGTTTATATAATTGGCTGTTCCCACGTTAGGGGCATAGATATTTACAATTGTTAGATCTTCTTGTTGTACAGTCCCT
>CM052808.1:35323215-35341674 GCA_028533885.1 Nasua narica | reverse complement strand
CTTTGGGTCTAAGATGAATTTCTTGTAGACAGCATATCGATGGGTCTTATTTTTTTATCCATTCTGATACTCTGTGTCTTTTGATTGGGGCATTTAGCCCATTTACATTCAGGGTAACTATTGACTGATATGAATTTAGTGCCATTGTATTGCCTGTATGGTGACTGTTAACTGTATATTGTCTCTCCTCTTTTCTGGTCTATGTTCCTTTTAGGCTCTCTTTGCTTAGAGGACCCCTTTCAGTATTTCCTGTAGGGCTGGTTTGGTGTTTGCAAATTCTTTTAGTTTTTGTTTGTCCTGAAAGCTTTTTATCTTTCCATCTATTTTCAGTGACAGCCTAGCTGGGTGTAGTATTCTTGGCTGCATATTTTTCTCGTTTAGGGCTCCGAATATATCATGCCAGTCCTTTCTGGCCTGCCAGGTCTCTGTGGATAGGTCTGCTGCCAATCTAATATTCCTGCCTCTGTATGTTACCGAATTCTTGTCTCGAGCTGCTTTCAGGATATTCTTTGTCACTAAGATTTCTAAGTTTTACTATTAGATGACGGGGTGTAGACCTATTTTTATTGATTTTGATGGGTGTTCTCTGTGCCTCCTGGATTTTGATGCTTGTTCCCTTCAGCAGATTAGGGAAATTCTCTACAGTAATTCGTCCAGTATACCTTTTGCCCCTCTTTCTTTTTCTTTTGGAATCCCAATTATTCTAATATTGTTGTGTCTTATGGTGTTACTTATCTCTCAAATTCTCCCCTTGTGGTCCAGTAGTTGTCTCTTTTTCTCAGCTTCCTTTTTTCAGTCATTTGGTTTTCTCTATCACTAATTCTCAATCTTCTGTCTCATTTATCCTAGTAGTAAAAGCATCCATTTTTGATTGAACCTCATTAATATCTTTTGTGATTTCAACTTGGTTAGATTTTAGTTTTTTATTTCTCCAGAAAGGGATTCTTTAATCTCTTCCATGCTTTTTTCCGAGCCCAGCTAGCACCTTGGTACTTGTCATTTTGAACTCTAGTTCAGACATATTACTAATGTCTGTGTTGATTAGGTCCCTCCCTGTTGGTACTGCCTCTTGTTCTTTTTTTTATGGTGAGTTTTTCTGCCTTGTTATTCTATTGAGATATGAATAGATGAATGAGAGAACAAAATACTAAAAAGGTAGCAATGACCCCAGAAAAATATACACTAACCAAATCAGAAGATAGCCAAAACCAGGGGTTGAAGAAAAGGGGAGGGGGGGGAGAAGAAGAAGAAAAAGAAAAAAATAATAAAATGAGAAAAAGAAAAAAAAATATATGCATTAGAGTTGTGATTAGAATAGAGCCCCACATCTGATTTTGGGTATTTTTGGTCTCTTTGAAGCAACTACCTCCAAAATTTTAAAGAAAAACTTATAAATATACAAAAATATGGGTAAACACTATGAAGGGATGGAATATGAGTAAAGATGAAAATTAAAAAAGATTCTAAAAAAGGGATTGATAAGAGTTTGGTTGAAAAAAAGAAAAAGAAGAAAGAATGTGAATAGGCTGGAGACTAGAACCAAGCCTGTGCTAGATTTAGGGTATATTTTGATCTATTAGAAGAAATTGTATCCCAAAATTTTAAAAGGAAAAAAAAAACCCCTATATCTATACAAAAAATAAGGTTAACTACAATGAGGGGATAAAACATGAATGTAACAGTGGAAATTAGAAAAGATTTTTTTAAAAGGTATTGAGAAGATAGTAGTTAAAAACATTAAAATAGGAAGGAGGAAAAATAAAATAAGAAAAAAATAAAATTAAAAAAATTTAACTCTGAAAGACTAAAGGATATTGGGGAAAAAAGCCATGATTCTATGTGTTGCTTTTTCCTAACTCTGGAGTTCCACAGTTCTCATTGATTGATGAACTTGGTCTTGGCTGGATATTCTTGTTGATCTTCTGGGGGAGGGGCCTGTTGCAGTGATTCTCAAGTGTCTTTGCCCAAGGTGGAATTGCACCGCTCTTGCCAGGGGCCAGGCTACATAACCTGCTTGGGTTCAGGAGCTTTTGGTCCCTGAATGCTTTCCGTACAGCTTTGGAGGACAGGAATAAAAATGGCGGCCTCCCAATCTCCGGCCCATAGAAGCCGAGAGCTTGGTGCCCCACTCCTCAGTGCGCCCTTAGAGAAAAGCAGTCATTCCCTCCCGTCTCCCTGGTCTCCGGCCACACTCCAAGCTCGCCCAGCCTGTGTCTGAGCATTTCTATCTCTGGTGGATGGCCCAGCTTGGAGTCTCCAAACCCAGCGGATTCCTGCGGCGCGCTCCTGCACTGCCCCTCCTGACAGTGGGACCAGGGGGTCTCTCCAGATCTGCCCCTTGTCGGATCCCTGTTCAAAGGCAGTGCCCGACTGTGCCTCGGATCATGATTTAAGGTAACCTCGAGCTGATAGCCCACTGCTCTGCTCAGTCTATGCCCTTGACTTCCCCACTCTGATACCTGGGAGCTCTGCTGCACTCAGACACCCCCAGTCTTTCTGGGGCCCCACAAGTCCTGATACCACACTGTTCCCATGAGGTCTAAACCCTCCGCTTAGCCTCTGGAGCAATGTCCCTCAGTGAAGCCAACTTTTAAAAGTTCCGGTTTTGTGCTCTGTTGCTCTACAGGTTTCCGGGAGCCGGTGTCTCCCCCTGTGGTCTATCTTCCCATTGCTTTGGATTCACTTTTCCACATGTCCTACCTTCCAGAAAGTTGTCGATTTTCTGTTCCTAGAATTGCTGTTCTTCTATCTTCTCTTCTATCACCTGTTGAGTTTGTAGGTGTTTAGAATGGTTGGATAACTATCTAGTTGAACTTCTGGGACCTGATACTATCTCAGCCTCCTACTCCTCTGCCATCTTGCTCCTCCTCTGGTTCAGTGAAATATTAATAAAAAATCCCAGCAAACATCTTGTAGAATTTGGTAAGCAGATTTTAAAACTTACAAAGACATGCAAAGGATTTAAAGTAGCTAAGATAATCTTGAAGAACAAAGAGGAATTACGTGATCAGATTTGGGTATTTTCTATAAAACTATTGTAATAATGTCAATAAAATAATGATTAAAAAGTAGACTGGAGAAACAGAAGAGAGTTTAAAAATAGACTCAGACAGTTGGCCACTTGATTTTTGACAAAGGTGTAAATGAATTGGTAAAGGAAGATTTTTATTTTATTTTATTTTAAAGATTTTATTTATTTATTTATGAGGAAAGAGAGAGAGTGAGAGAGAGAAGGTCAGAGTGAGAAGCGGACTCCCCATGGAGCTGGGAGCCCGACGTGGGACTCGATCCCGGGACTCCGGGATCATGACCTGAGCCGAAGGCAGTCGCTCAACCAACTGCGCCACCCAGGAGCCCCGGAAGATTTTTATTTTTAAGATTTTATTTGAGAGAGTGTGAGTGGGAGAAGGGGTGGAGGAAGAGGGAGAGGATCTCAGTCAGACTCCCTGCCAAGCATGTAGTCCAAGGCAGGGCCAATCCCAGGACCCTGAGATCATGACCTGAGCCAAAACCAAGAGTCAGATGCTTAGCAGACTGAGCCACATAGGTGCCCTGGAAAAGGAGGATCTTTGAATGACTTTGAAATTAAGTGAAATAGAGAGTAGAAAAACAATAGGAAAAAGTCAGTGAAATTAAGAGTTTTTTCGAAAAGATAAAATTGACAAACCCTTAGCTAGACTGGAAAAAAAAAGAAGACTCAAAATCAAATTAATGAAAGAGAAGATGAGTTAAACCTCTGCTTTCAGCTCAGGTCATGGTCTCAGGGTCCTGGGATCCAGCCCCACATTGGGCTCTCTGCTCAGCAGGGAGCCTGCTTTCTCCTCTCTCTGCCTGCCTCTCTGCCTACTTGTGATCTCTCTGTCTCTGTCAAATAAATAAAATCTTCAAAGAAAAAGAGAAGACGTTGCAATTGATGTCACAGAAATAAAAAGGATCATGAAACTATTATGAACAATTAGATACTACCAAACTTGATAACCTATAAGAAATGAGTGAATTGCTAGAAACATACAACTTATCAAGAATGAATCATGAAGAAATAAAGTCTGATCAGACCTGTAAGTAGTAAGGAGATTAAATCCATGATCAAAAAACCTTCCAATAAACAAAAGACCAGGACCAGATGGTTTTACTGGTGAATTCTACCAAACATTTAAAGAATTAATGCCAATCCTCAAATTCTTCCAAATAATTGAAGAGGAGAGAATACTTCTAACCAAATGAGACCAACTGTACCTTGATACCAAAACCAGAGAAAGACCCACAAAAAGGAAAATAGGTCAATACTCTTAATGAAGATAGATGCAAAAATCCTGCACAACATACGAGCAAACCAAATTCAATACTACTAAAAGGATTATACACCACGACCAAGTGGGATTTATTCCTGGAATGCAAGGATAGTTCAATATATGCAAATTAATAAATGTAATAAATATACCACCTTAATGGAATGAAGGATAACCATCACATGATAATTTCACTAGATACAGAAAAAACACTTGATAGTCAAAAATTCAATATCCTTTCATGATAAAAACTCAGTGAATTAGGTGTAGAAGGAATTTACCTCAACATAATAAAGGTTGTATATGAAAAGCCCACAGCTATCATACTTAATGGTGAAAAGCTGACAGCTCTTCCTCTAAGTTCAGGAACAAGACAAAGATGCTGGCTTGGTCACAAGCTCCTCAGGAGCTTGTCAGTTGTAATCTGAAACCCATCCCCACACGAGCAGGGCAGAAAAGACTGAAGAAATAGGCCACTCCAGATTGGTAGGTGGCAGCTTTAATAAGCAAAGGAACTTATATATGTAGCTTGACTCAGATGGCAGCAAGAAGAGTAGATCCCCATACCTGCTCACCAGATCTTAGAATTTATATAAAGGCCTTAACTGAATTCAGTCCCATAGACGGTCCATTTAGTCTTAACCTCATATCACTATCATGAAGCTATGTTTTTGGGGCAACCTCAGGAAGAGGGAGGCCAAGCAGAATGCACATTCCACGGACAGGGAGAGGGTGAGGAGCCTCTGATTGCCAGGTCCAGCTCAGGGATCAACTGGCTGTTATTGTCACCCCGATGACCTCTCCTAACACAAACCCATTGTGACTGGCTTTTACAATATACTATGCCCCCCTTTTCTGCAATGGGCCCTGAGCAGTCGGCAAGGGGTTTTACTGGCATGGAGGTAACTCTCCAGCTGCATTAGCGGCAGATGGCACAGCAACAATACAGGCACACTTAAGAGAAAACACAGAATAAGAATAATTTTCAAAATCAGTGACAATTTTTTTTTCACCAAGAACCCCATGATCTGACTAATTTATTAAGCTTCCTAAGCTAGAGGGTCGGATCACTCAGGGTATTTACTTGTGTCCCCATGGGATTTAAATATGACACATTAGCAAGCTAATCAGGTATGAACGTACAACATTGTGTTCGGATAATGGCACAGCTGCTTCATGATGCACTAATAATGTCCAAAGATAGCTTTTTCTCATTAGAGACATTTCAGTGTTTAGTAAAGACGGGCTTTGTTGGCTATCATTTAAGTCTCATTGGGCGAATTTAGAAAGAGCTTCTATATGTGCCGTAACATCCTCCGGGCCCATGGAAGGAGCAAAGATAGTGGCCAAATGACCCTAACAGTAGGAAACAGAACACGTCCACCTGGCCATCAGAAGAAGGAGGTTGGTAGTTTTAGGAACTTGACCTGGTCATTCATACCATATGTGTTGGCTGGGGGAAACAGGTGTGAGGAAATGGATGGGGGGTGGGATATGCCAGACCAGGACCCTGACCTTCTCTCTTTCAGTGGTGCATGTTCCATTCTAGGTATAGTGTGTTTCAGCAGGTCCAGCTTGCAGCAGGACAATAGGATCCCAAGGGAGAGTAGCTTCTCTTTCCCCCGGGGGTGCGAAGTTACTCACCCATTCCAGTGGGGTGTCCCATTGCAAATTCTAGTAGATAATGCCTCTCTCAGGTATGATGGGTCTTGGTACTCCCAGCAGCATAGCATGTTGATCCATGGTGCGATTTAGGGCAATGGCTATTTCCCATGATTTTCATACCTTTTGGTATTGGGTGCCTTGGCAGAAGTCCCCAGTCTGGCTGGGACAACAGGCCCTAATGGTTGATCATTCAGCTGTATTAAAGCCTGGGACAGTACTTCACGTCACCTGCTCAAGGTAGCATTACTTATTAGTAATTTAGTCCACTGCTTTAATATTTTTCCTTTTTACCAACACTGTTTTTTGGGGAGGAGATGGAACCTCTATTTAATGTCATTTTTTTTTTCCTCACTGTATACTTGATGGCCTTTGAAATATGCCCCTTGATCACTGTCTAGGTGATGAGGGTGTCCATACGTGGTACTTAGTTTCTTTAAGCCTCAAAGGTCGCAGACTGGTTTGCATGGTGACTGAGAAAAGCTTGGGTTGGGCAGTGTGGTCTCCACACAAACCAAGACTTAGAACCCTTACTCAGAAGGAGGGAGACCGTATGATCCATTTACCATCCCTGGAAACTGGCTGGAAACTCTGGTGGATGGCCCAGACTCTTTTGGCACTTGCCTTGGGCATCGTTTAGAATACACAGGACACCCTGCTATCACATTAACCTAGTCACCATACTTCAAGGGCAATTCAGCATCTTTAGCAATATCCATTCCACCTGGGCACTGAGGCGGCCATTTTTTCTATGCATTTAATCTGCTGTATCTTCTGAAAGGTCAGTTGCTAGGGCTTGTACCTGAGTTAGGGCATCTGTTTCCTGATTGTGCCTTATGAGCCGGAACATGGGAGACAGTGAGGACCACTTCAGGCTCTTGCAGGTGGACCCAAATGTCCCCACACACATCCTGACCCCAGAAGGGTCCACTCGTGATCATCCATCCCTTCACTTCCCATTGTCCACGATATAGGATTAATCTTTTTAGAACAGCCCAACTGTTAGTATGAAGGGTTAATGGCCAGGACTCATGAGTGATAACCGTCCAAACCATTCTGAGTTCAGTTCACTGGCTGCTGTGATTTCTTCCTTCCTAAGAAGCTCCACCTGGAGGAGTGCTATGTATAATGCTAGGAGCTTTTGCTATTGGGGAGGGCTGTATATTGGATTTCTGTCCCCTTCCAGAGCTGAGACCAGAATCCTAGGGGCACTCTCCCTTTCTTTTGTCTCTGTCACGGTGTCTGACCCATATCTCCCAGAGTCACAGACACATCTAACTCCAGTGGTAACTCTGCTTGGGAGATGCCTGGAGCTTTAATCAGATATACTAATATTTTTGTCTTCTGAGAGGTGGCTTACTGCTCTGATCTCCACTCCTACATGTGCCCTTTCTTTGCCAGGGACAGAGACACCATGCCAGATGGGGAATAGAAGTCTTCCAAACCCCCACATCCTTCCAAAGTCTTGTACCTCTTTCATAATTATAGGGGTTGGATAGGCTTATGCCTTATCAACCAATAGCTTCTAGGACGATGCAAGCCTTAGTCAACCAAATGACTCCCCAAACCATATGGGCTTTGAATTATCTGGGGTTTTACTCTCCATCCTTTCATAGATGCTCTAGCAAAGCCTGTAGGGTGTCCTACAGCAGAGGCAAATCTTCATATATTAACACTGTATCACTTTAATGGTCCATTTTACTGATGTGGGGAAGGAGAATGAGGACAGGTCTCAAGCTACCAGCCCGTGAGATATGGTGGGGCCATGTGAGTAGCTCTGGGGAAGAAGCACCCGAGAGGTTTATTATTTGTCCCTCCTATATGATCTTATATTGATCTTGTTATCAGGAAAAATGTCTTTTCCACAAATCTTGCAGATGAAGGGCCTTTACAGGAACACATTCTTTTAGTCAAAGCATCAGTTAATAATTGTAAGTGGCCATGGTTAAAGATCTGATGAGAGTTTACTTTAATGTAATTGATAAAGAATTTTGCTTATTGCTGTGATATGCATTTTAAAATTATGACTAATGACATTATACCAGTACCTAACAGATTTTTAGGAATTCCATACAAATAAGAAAGAAACTTCAGCGTCAATTCTTATTTGACAGTACTTTCCATGAAATTTAATGTATAAAAAGTTACATAGTTAAAAAAACTTAGTTCTTTTAATGGAAAAGACTCAGTTTTTGTAAGTATTCAAAGACCCGATAAAGGCAAAACACAGAATCTTCGGGTTTTTTAGGCAGATTACATTAGAGGTAAAGAAAAACCTTTTTACAATTTCTTATTAAGAGTAGACCAATAATCTAAGAAAACTTTGTCCTTTTAGTGGAGAGAAAACCAAATTCTAATTTTGTACTAGTGTACTTTTGGTATTAAAATTCTTTCTCTCTCTTTTTTTTTTCTTTTAACTCTGGGCAGTGTTTTGGTTGTCTCCTGGTGTTTGCATTTCAAAGACATGATAAGATTTCCAACTTCAAGGAACAGAGAAATAATATGTTTTCTTCTAAGAGTTTTTTGGTAATTGTAATTTAAAATTTTCCCTTATATTAGGAGTCCAATTGGCTTGGACATGAGTCTATTTCCTCATCAGTCACCACATCTTCCTCTTCCTTCTTGTCACTTTCCCTGAGATTCTACCTCTTAGCATCTGAATCAGACTTTACCCAAAGCATCTTGTGCCCTCCTAGCTTTGTAAAAACACTTGTAAACTAGTCTCCAACTTATTACCCTGCTGTCCCATTTTGTCTGCCAGCCTCAAAGCTGGCAGACCAGTGGACACTTGCAACTCCCTTCTCTAACCTTAGCTCTTCTATCTTGAGCTTCAGCCTCTAGTTGGGCATGGTGGCCAGACTACTGTGGCAGCCTTGTTTCCCTTCTTTGCCGTAGTGTGCTATGTTCTGTTTCTCAAACAAGCTCCTTAAAGCAGCCAGTGTTTTTGTGGTGTCTCTGTACCCACATAGTAGTCCACAAGCATCAAATGTGTAGGCTACCCCATCCACAGAGAGGTCAACGGCCAACTTGGGATTTTCCCTGTGGATGCCTCTTTCCCAAGGCTTGTGTCTTTGGTTTTCTGGCTGGCTCACCAGTTGTTGGTTCACAAGCTCTTTGGGAGCTTCCCAGGTATGATCTGAAATACATGTTTTCAAAATATATGACAAAGTTACAGCAATCAAAGTAATATGGCACTGGCATTATATCAGTCATATAGTCCAATTGAATAGAATAGAGAGCACCCAAATGAATCTATGCATATGTGGTTAACTGATCTTTAACAGGGATCCTCAAGATATATGATGGGGAAAGGATGGTCTTTTCAATAAATAGCATTGGGAAAACTGGATATCCATATGTAGAAGAATGAAATTGGATCATCATCTCACACATTATACAGAAACTAACTTAAATGGATTAAAGACTTAAATGAAACACCTAAAACTATGAAACAGCTAGAAGGAAGCAGAAGGAAAAAAAGCTTTTTAAAAATATATTTGTTATTACGGGACGCCTGGGTGACGCAGTTGGTTGGGCAACTGCCTTTGGCTCAGGTCATGATCCCAGCGTCTTGGGATCGAGTCCCGCATCGGGCTCCTTGCTCCGCAGGGAGCCTGCTCCTCTCTCTGCTTCTGCCTGCCTCTCTGCCTGCTTGTGTTCTCTCTCTGTTAAATGAATAAATAAAATCTTTAAAAAATAAATAAATAAATAAAAAATAAAAATATATTTGTTACTAGAAAGAGCATGGGGGAAGGAAGAAAAAGCTTCTGGATATTTGTGTGAGCAGTGACTTTTTTGGATATGACACCAAACCACAAGCAACAAAAGCAAAAATAGATTAGGAGTGCATCAAACAAAAAAGCTGGACAGCAAAGGAAACAAAAGAACAAAACAAAACAGAAACAGATTCATAGTTACAGAGAACAGTCTGATGGTTGTCAGAGGGAAAGGACCGGGGAAGGGGGTGAATGATGAAATATGGGAAAGGATTAAAAGGTACAAACCTGGGTGCCTGGGTGGCTCAGTTGATTGGGCAACTGCCTTCAGCTCAGGTCATGATGCTGGAATCCCAGGATCGAGTCCCACATCGAGTTCCCTGCTCCGCAGGGAGCCTGCTTCTCCCTCTGACCTCTCCCCTCTCATGCTCTCTCTCTCTGTCTCAAATAAAAAATAAATCTTTTTTTTTTTTTAAAGATTTTATTTATTTATTTATTAGAGAGCGAGAGACTGAGAATGAGAGGGGAGAAAGTCAGAGGGAGAAGCAGACTTCCCGCAGAGCCGGGAGTCCGATATGGGACTTGATCCTGGGACTCCGGGATCATGACCTGAGCCAAAGGCAGTTGCTCAACCAACTGAGCCACCCAGGCGCCCAAAAAATAAATCTTTAAAAAAAAAAAAGGTACAAACTTCCAGTTATAAAGACATGGGGATTCAATGTACAGCATAGGGAATATAGTTAATACTATGTAACAACTTAGTATGAAAAGAAAGAAAAACAACTTTGTGAGAAAGCAACGAGATCTATCATGATGATCACTTCGTAATGTATCTAAATGTTGAATCACTATGCAGTATATCTGAAAGGAATATCATATTGTATGGCAGCTATACAAAAACAAGAAAGACATGTTGTATACCTTAAATACGTATAACTTTTGTCAATTATTCCTCAATAACACTGGAAAAAATTAAAAACTTCCCTACCAG
The DNA here is from genome assembly GCA_028533885.1 of Nasua narica. Classification (NCBI taxonomy): domain Eukaryota; kingdom Metazoa; phylum Chordata; class Mammalia; order Carnivora; family Procyonidae; genus Nasua; species Nasua narica. Next base: position 35,331,016 of record CM052808.1, on the reverse strand, counting down.
ATATCAGTTTATTATAACCATAGACAGTAGATGCCATAGTAATGGTTTAGGAAAAGATAGAGTAATGAAAGACTATATCCAGGAGTCTCCAAACAGACCCACATATATATAGAAACTTTGTTTCATTGTATCTCATTATAAGACACTGTGACTAACAGTGTCGGGCCAAGTTGGGAAATGGGAGATTGTATGATAAATCATTCTGTGAGAATTGGTTATCCAGATGTGAAAAAAATAAAAATGGATCCCTTTTATTATACAAAAAAATTCAGGTGGGTTGAAGAGATATTATAAAATGCAAAATGAAATTATTTAGAAAATATATTTTTCAAAACACAAAAAACATAAACCATAAAGGGAAAGATTGATAATTTTGGTACTTTAAAATTAATTTCAGCTCATCAAAAGACATCATAATAAAAATGGAAAGATGGAACTTAGAGTGGTAGAAGATATTTACAACTCCTATGACCAGCGATTAATGTCTAGAATATATTGAAAACCTTAAAATCAATGAAAAAAAATAGTGAACAACCAAGTCAAAAATGGCAACAGATGTAAATGGGAAATTCATACAAAAGAGGAAACATGAAAAGCTGCTAACCTCACAAGGAATCAGGGAAATGCATAAGATAATGCTGAGTTCCTGTTTTCTCATCTGTCAGATTGGCATGAGTTAAAAAGCCTGACGATTCTTGGTGAGGAAGTGGAGCTTGTCTACTTAATGGATGGAAATGTAATTTGCTCCAACCATTTTGGAAAAGAACCTGACATTCTAGTAAGATTGAAGATGTAATAGCTTTCAATCCAACTAATTCCACTCTAGGTATAAATACAAGAGGATTTCCTACACATGTATACAAAGAAATGTGTACAAGAATGTTTCAGTACTGGGCGCCTGGGTGGCTCAGTTGGTTAAGCGACTGCCTTCGGCTCAGGTCATGGTCCCGGAGTTCCGGGATCGAGTCCCGCATTGGGCTCCCAGCTCCACGGGGAGTCTGCTTCTCCCTCTGACCTTCTCCTCTCTCATGCTTTTTCTCTCTGTCTCTCTCTCAAATAAATAGATAAAAATCTTTAAAAAAATGTTAAAAAAAAAGAGAATGTTTTAGTACTGTTGGTGATCCTGCAGGACTAGAAACATTAAGTGTCAATTAGTGAATTGGTGAATAAAAATGTAAATATTCAATGAGTGTGTAAGGCAGGGAAAATGAAGGAAGTACGTGTATTTGTTTCAGTGGGAATAAATCTTTCCCTAATGGGAGTGATCATGTTTTATAATTTTCAATAGGAATATAATAGGCAAAATGAGAAATCCTATGGAGGAAAGAAAGTTCTGTGGATATCCAAGGAAAAAGCATTTTGTGGATGAAGGGGTTTGGGGTTTGTTTGTTTGTTTTGCCATTGAAATATCATTTAACTTGCTTTGCCTCTTTCTATCCTTAATAACCCATTATCTTAAGTTCCGTTGGATACTCTTTGAAGTGACTGATTTTTACCACAAGAGGTCAGCAAAGCATGGAAATATTTCCCCCAGAGTAGTAGAGTGAAAAAACTGAGACCAAAAGAAGTGAACTTTTTGTATTTAGATGAATTCCTGTCCGAAGTGGATTTTGGTCCTGATCTTCAACTGGCTTAGTCAATGCGAATTTTAAGCAAGTTATTAGAGAAAACGATTGATATAGTGTTGCCTTAGAATACTTAATTCTCATTAGTTCCAAGCATCTAGCAGTTTCAGACTCATCTTCACCTCGATGGTGTTTTTCTTTCAAGGAGTTCCTCTACTGTCAGTTTATTTTTTTTTTCTATTTTTTTTTCTACTGTCAGTTTAAAAAATAAGTGATACATACCTGAATCAGGGGAAATTACGAAGTTATTATTATTCCATGAAACTTTGTGACCTTCTCACTAGCATGCATTACATTCATGAGTATCTCGTAGAGGAAAATGAAGCACATTGCCTGCGGGGCTGGAGGAGGTCTCCACCATTTGGTTAGACTTTCCACTACAATGTGTTTTCACCCAACGCCAACTTCTTTCCACCCACTTTGTAAATGGAAAATAGTGACGAGTTTCCTGTTTTGAAGTTAGACCTCCACAAAATTGTCAGTGTCGATGGCAATGAATCATAGGGAATCTAGATAGCATTTTTATTGGAACACTTTCCCCACAGTGCTTAGCACACTGCCTTGTACTTGAATGTCTGCCTTAATGAAAACAGAAACCTGATCAATCCATTCCCAGCTAAAAATCTGTCAGTGACTTCAAATAGCTTTCAAGGCCTGGTTGAATTACCTCTACATTCAAAACTATTAATAATATGGCCCTGACTAATCTGTCAGCCTTATGCAAAGGGTACAATATTCACATATACTACTTAGAAATATATACGAATATTAATACTTAGTTACTATATGTTGAGCATATCATATGTCATTGTCTTTCATACTTTATATACATGATCTCATTTATTCCTTTTTGAAATATTGTATGCAAATGAGGAAACCAAGACTCGGAGAACTTAAATCTTTACAACAGCTGGGATTTGAACTTGAGTTTTTGACTCCAAAGTCATTATTATATATTACAATTCTCTCATCTTGCCTCTCCTCATAACCACATACTCTGCAGTCAGACTGAGGTATTCTCAGTTCCTCTTATGTCTAATAACTTTTGCATAATCTTTACTTCTTCTGGAATGCCTTTCTCCTCTGCTCGAACTAGTCAAATCCTTTCTGGATTTAAAACTTAGTTTATCACCTGCTGTGGTTGACCCTCCCTGATCTATTCAACTGTGTTTGTTGTACCTGCTCTGAGTTCTAGTCCTGAGTAGTTTTTCTGGAATGTGTGTGAGGGAGTGTGGCAGAGGATGAGGGATGTAATTGCTGATGCTTTACGCAGCGCGGAACTCCATTTTTAACTTGAACTCCAACAAGGAAGTGATTCTTCCTTCCAAAGGGAGCAAAATAAGTCCATCTCCTTTGACCCCAAAATATGGTTACTAGGAGAGAGGGGAAGAGAGACTGAGAGAGAGAGGGAGAGAACTGAAGGAAGCAGTAACTAAAGTTTCTACGCCAAGCTCCCTAGAGGGAATAGAAGAACACAGGGCTAAGAGAATAGAAGAAATTATCTGGGTTAACAATCAAATGAGTAGCTGTATTGAAAGGCTAGACTTGAAAAGAATTTTGAGCTTTTGCAAATGTAAAGACCAGAGGGGCCTTGAAAGTAAGGAACAACAACCCCCACCTAAACTACTACAGGGAGGATTTGAGTACTCAGAATGGGCAATTCCAGAGACTACATTCCTTTCTTAAATTCTTTTAAGGTAGCTTACTGCTGTTTGAGCATGCTATGTGGGAGCAGAAACTTTGATGGATTCTATCTTCAACATTCCCGTTTCATTTCTTTCTCAAAAATTGGAAGCTAGACTTTCCCTTAGATTTCTAGCATGAAGTGTTGCCTTTCTTATTTATTTATTTATTTAGCCTTTCTTATTTAGCTATGGCTTCTTCCTCTTTTCTCTTTGCAGGTTGAACTTGCATGAGACTCTAGATGAGACTTGATGAGACTAGAAATTTCTAGGAAAAATATGATACCATTTTCTTGAGAGGAAGGAATTCGTTAAAGAAATGGCCTTATTAGTTTATCATTTCAAGTGTTTTCTTTTTATTACTCATTTTGAAAATGTTATGGGAAAGGGAAGTGCCAGATGACTCATTCATATGCATTTCCTCATTTAATTCCAGACACAGTCCCTACGATGCTATTATCCCCATTTCATAGAGGAGGGGATAAGGTCTGATAGTGATTGATTAACCCAGTGGTAAGTGGGGAAGCTGCGATTTGAATAACATTAACTCCGATTCTACCATCTCAGAGTTTCCCAAATTTGAATGAAGAATAAACTTTTTTAAAATTTATAGTATATTTTAATATATCTAGATGAGCTTCAGAAATGATTGAAGCTTACTAGACCTCTTTCTTCTTTTTTCTTTAATTCCCATTCCCTATTTCCCTCATACCCCCCACCTACGTCCCCTCTGGTAACCATCAGCTTGTTGTGTGTAGTTAATAGTCTGTTTCTTGCTTTGACTCTTTTTCTTTTTTTCCTCCTTTGCACATCTGTTTTGTTTCTTAAATTCCACATATGAATGAGATCGTATGATATTTGTCTTTCTTTGACTGATTTCACCTAGTATTATACTCTCTAGTTCCACCCATGATAGTGTTCATTCTTTTTTATGGCTAAATAATATTCCATTGTGTATATCTACTACGTCTTTATCCATTCATCAATTGATACTTGCGCTGCTTCCATAATCTGGCTATTGTAAATAATGCTGCAGTAAACATAGGTGGGCATGGATCCCTTTGAATTAGCGTTTTTATATTTTTCGGGGTAAACACCCAGTAGTGTAATTTCTGGATCATAGAGTAATTCTATTTTTAATTTTTTGAGGAAACTTCATACAGTTTTCCAGAGTAGCTGACTAGTTTGCATTCCCACTAATGGTGAAAGAGGGTCCCTTTTTCTCCATATCCTTGCTAACCCTTATTTCTTGAGAATAAACTTTTTTTTTTTATTAGAGAGATAGAGACTGAGAATGAGAGGGGAGAAGGTCAGAGGGAGAAGCAGACCTCCCACAGAGCCGGGAGCCTGATATGGGACTCGATCCCGGGACTCTGGGACCATGACCCGAGCCGAAGGCAGTCGCCCAACCAACTGAGCCACCCAGGCGCCCTAAACTTTTTTTTTTAAGAAAAATATTTCTGGGGTGCCTGGGTGGCTCAGTGGTTAAAGCCTCTGCCTTCGGCTCAGAGCATGATCTCAGGGTCCTGGGATCAAGCCCCACGTCGGGCTCTCTGCTTGGCCTGGAGCCTGCTTCCTCCTCTCTCTCTGCCTGCCTCTCTGCCTACTTGTGATCTCTCTGCTCTCTGTCAAATAAATAAAATCTGAAAAAAAAATATTTCTGTAGATGCCTTGTGTTGGCTAAAATTATTTTATGTTTCTTGAGTGAATAAGCATAAAACTACAAGTAAATATCTCGCGCTTATGGCATTTATATAACTACAGAACTAAAAGCTAGTGTACATATTAAATAGAATAAAAAAGTCAGATAATATTAATAATGAACAATTAATATAATTTTGTTGCACTAAAATTGAGGTTTGCAGTATAAATGTAATACTGATTTTTACCGTGCAGGTTCCTTTCAGTTTGGTGTTTCTATATTCTGTGAGATGATTCTATTTTAACATTATTGTTTTCTCTTTAAACTACTGTTAAAACCCAAGATTTTTGCAGCACATTGTGGTATGATGTAGCCTTTACTTAACCTAAGTGATTATTTTATGAAATTCACCTCTGTTCTTATTAGCTCATGACAATAAAAATAGGATGTTTCTGGAGCGTTCACTCTTTGAGGCTGTGTCTTCTGTCTTCCCTGTTGTATTCTTGGTGTCTAGATTAGAGTCTGGCACATAGTAGGTACTCAAGAAATGTTTATCAAATAGAGTTAATAAACAAAAAAATACTTGAAGCTAATACATTATTAAGTGTAAATGCAGGTCCTGAAATCTTGTGGTAGTAATAGGTAGTTAGATGGCCATCTAGAGGATTCAAAATGTGCTTATATTGCGAGAGAATATTTTGAGTTACTTCCTTATCAATTTCTTTGTTGTCTCTAGCCCTTCTCTTTCTTCTTACTTCAGCCACTCAAGCAGGTACTTGGGGTTCTATTCCTATGACCTCAGAGAGAGAGCTGATGGGTCAGAAAAGCAGAGATTATTTATAAGCTTTGTTGATTTTTGTTCCTTAAGCCTTCCAATGAAAGAGCCAGTTTTGAGCATACCCTTCTTCAATGTGATGTTTTTCTCTCATTCGTACCTCCAGATCTACTCTCCATTTTCCTCCATCCTCATCAGTGCCCTTGGAGGCTGATCCTTATGAGCTACATAACTGGGCCCTCTTGACTTCTGGCTGCTTCTTCTATTTGGTCAGTGGGAGGCAGTGGCATGAGATTGGAGGGGCACACCTCAGTGGCTTCTTATTTGGACAGACGTCCTTCCTCCCACACAGTCCCCCATGTGTTGGTGTTTGGGTTCTGTGAAAGGTTGCAGAGTGGGGACAAAACCCCGGAGATGTGAGGTGAGCAAGGAGACTTGAGGTTGTCTGGCTTCTTGGTGAAATTGTGGACTCAAGTTAGAAACTAAGTTTAATTATAGAGAATTAAGTAGGAGGGGGTGCAAGATGGCAGACAGAGTGTGAGGGCCCTAAGCTCACCCCCAGCCATGTTTACAACTAAATACCATTCACATCTAAGTCAGTAAACCAGAGAGCAATTTGAAGACTGGCATAACAAACTCCACAACTAAATGCAAGAAGTTGCATTGGAGAGGTTAGGGAAGACAGAAATGGTAGTTGGGAGCTGCCCACGGGTGGGAGAGAGCTCCAAGTGCAGACAGGGGAAAGCACCAGGAAGCCTATATGGGGAAAACGAATCTCTATAACATCTGGCCTTGAAAACCAGAGGGGCTGAATTCCATGAGTTTGTATAACCAGCGAGGCTTGGAGCCTGGAGTTAAAAAGTCACCTGAGGCTAAAAAGCACTAATTCAAAGGGATTCATACACCATTGTGTTTATTGCAGCATTATTTACAACGGCCAAGATATGGAAGCAGCCCAAGTGTCCATTGATGTTGAATGGATAAAAAAGTGGTATGTGTATATGCACATAAATACATGGACACGCACACAGTGGAGTATTACTCAGCCATAAAAAAGTGAAATCTTGCCATTTGCGATGACACGGTTGGAATTAGAGGGTCTTATGCTAAATGAAATAAGTCAGTCAGAAAAAGACAAATGGGGCGCCTGGGTGGCTCAGTTGGTTGAGCAACTGCCTTTGACTCAGGTCATGATCTTAGAGTTCCGGGATCGAGTCCCACATCGGGCTCCCAGTTCCACAGGGAATCTGCTTCTTCCTCTAACTTTCTCTCCTCTCATGCTCTCTCTCACGTTCTCCCTCAAATAAATAAATAAATAAAATCTTAAAAAAAGAAAAGAAAAAGACAAATGCCATGTGAACACAATGGTGTTGAAAACAAATGAGCAAAGGAAAAAGTATGAGAGACAAAGCAAGAAAAAACAGACTCTTAACTATAGAGAACAAAATCATGGTTACCAGAGGGGAGAAGGGTAGGAGGATGTGTGAAGTAGGTGATGGGGATTGAGGAGTGCCATTGTCATGAGCCGGAGTGATGTACTACGGAACTACTGGATTACTGGATTGAGCATCTGCACCTAATACAACACTGTATGTTAACTAACTGGAATTAAAATAAAAACTTAAAAAAAGTCAGCTGACTCAGCACTGGGTATGCCAGGAGGATGATTGATAGCTGGGTCCCCTCCCTTAAAGGGACAAAAAAAAAAAAAAAAGAGGGAGAGAGAGGATCGAGTATTGCAGACTGAGATTCAAACTTGCAGACATGTTTCCAAATTTGTTTATTTTAATTTTTCAGTGTTACAAGATTGATTGTTCATGCACCACACCCAGTGCTCCATGCAGTACATGCCCCTCTCGATACCCACCCTCCCCACCTCCTCCCCTCCAAAACCCTCAGTTTGTTGCTCAGAGTCCACAGTCTCTCCTGGTTCAACACCCCCTCCGATTTCCCCCCATTCGCCCTTCCCTTCCTTCTCACGATGCCCTCCATGATTTTCTTTATACTCCACACGTAAGTGAGACCATAAGATAATTGACTCTCTCCGCTTGACTTATTTCACTCCGCATAATCTCTT
>CM052808.1:35136473-35322715 GCA_028533885.1 Nasua narica | reverse complement strand
ACTTAATCAGTTAGCTCTTACTCCTTGAATGCTGTGTAATAAACAACCCTCAAATCTCAATGGACCATACATTTCATGGGTCTGTGGGTTTCCTAGGTGGCTCTGCTGAAGGCTCTGCAGGTTGAGGTGGCTTTGCTTCTCACTGCAGGTATGTCTTTGTTGGGGCCATTTTGCTCCATGTGTGTTCCTTCTACAGCCCAGGCTGCCGGGGCAGCAGCTACCCAGCGGAAGCCCTCCTTAGGTGATGGCAGATCCACAAGAGGGCGGTTACCTTAGCACTTCCCCAGCCTTTGGTCCTGTCATACCCACCAACAATGACCAAAGCAAGTCATATGGCTGAGCCCAAATTCAAAGGGCAGAAAGGTCTCCTCCCAGAGAGATGGGGAAATTACCAGGTTGCATGGCAAAGGGGTAGATACAGAGAAGTGGAAGAATTGGAGCCAGTAATTCAGCCCACCCAAGTCTCCCTAAGAGTTCAAGGCAGAAAACAGATTGCACAGATGGGGAATTAGAGTGAGCAGCTTTGGGTGGTTCAACTACTATTTATAGCACCCACTCCGCCGCCCCCTATATCCATTCTCCCTTTTATCACAATAGAATTTTAAGCTTGAGGATCGATTGTATTTCACAGCTAGAGACTACATTTCCCAGCATCCCTTGCAGTTAGTGAGGCTGTTTGATGAGGTTCTGGCTAAAGAGATGTGAGTGGGAGTGATGCAGTTTCTGCCCTTACAGGGATTAACTTCTTTCCTCACCTCTCCCCCAAGCCCTCTTCCTGGAATGTGGGTGTGGCGCTGAGCCCTCCTGGCTCAGGCTTTAGGGAGATAGCTTCTGGATGGCACAGCAGGAAGACAGGAGGAAGGTGGCTCCCTGGGCTGCTCATGTGCGGAGAATTAGGTGCGAGGAGAAGAAGCCTCCATCTTTTCTAGGCTGCCATTATTTTGGGTCTTTGTTTCAGGAGCCAGATCTGTAATTAATACAAATTGATAGGATCCTCTACTCTGATACCCAATGGAAGGGATCAGAGAAAGAGGTACAATTTTTTTCAGTATTACTGGTGTAAGGGAGAAGAGACCTCACAATTTCAGTTTTTCACCATGTCGGCCCCCCCCCCCAATCTTTTGAAGATTAGCTCATTATTAGTGAGCTAATTGCCAATGCAGTTTCCCTAATGATATCAGGACAGGTAATGCCAGATCTGAACCAAGTCTGGACCAATGCCGGTTCTGTATGTGAGCAAAGGGCCTGGTGGGCAAAGGAGGGAAATGAGAGGAGAGACTTAATTGCCACTTGTTTGAGTATTATGTCACAACTGGGGAGTAGATATCAGGATTCCGACCTGGGCCCATTTGGCTCTAAAGCCCATCTCTCTTCATTTGGCACTAATTATTTCAGAAAACTCTGTGAGACGTCCAGCTACTCTAGAGTAGAGGGTAATTTCTTGCAACTAACTGCTTTGGTCATCCATGGCATTTGGTGCCGAGTCAATCTAAGGCTCTTTGCTCATCAATATTGAAGGGATTCGTCTAGTACTTTTATCTGAAGTGTGCAAATAAGGATTCCTACATTCTCTCTCCAGTTCTGTTAGAAAGCGAGAGGTAATCTTGGTGGCTTGAGATTTCTCATGGCAAAGAACAAAATATAATGTGAAAAATCTAGGCTCTCAGGAAGGTCACGGTTGGGAGGACAGGAGACAGTATGAAGGGGTGGAAGCTAGGTGGCCATGGATTCAAAGTCCAGTTCTTGGAAAATTATTTAATCTGTCTGATCTTTCATTTTCTTGCATAAGGGTTGTCTATAGTATATCCCAAGTTCCTAACCTATAGTAGAAGCTATTACAGCTACTGTATACCCAGCATTTTGTGCTTGTCAGGCCTGGCGTGGCTCCTGCTCCATGGCACAGGAATTTATTTTATTTTATTTATTTTTTTATACTTTATTTTTTAAACTTAATTTTTCAGTGTTCCAAGATTCATTGTTTATGCACCACGCCCAGTGCTCCTTGCAGTACATGTTTCCCCTATTATCAACCACCAGGCTCACTCCCCCAACCCCCTCCCTTCCAAAATCCTCAGTTTGTTTCTCAGAGTCTACAGTCTCTCATGGTTCACCTACCCCTCCAATTTCCCCCAATTCACTCTTTCCTTTCCTTCCTTCCCTTCCTTCTCTTCCCCTAATGTCCTCCATGTTATTCTTTATGCTCCACAAGTAAGTGAAACCGTATAATTGACTTTCTCTGCTTGACTTATATTACTCAGCATAATCTCCAGTCCCCTCCATGTTGATAGAAAAGTTGGGTATTCATCCTTTCTGATGGAGGCATAATATTCCATTTTATATATGGACCATATCTTCTTTATCCATTCAACTGTTGAAGGGCATCTTGGCTTTTTCCACAGTTTGGCAGTTGTGGCCATTGTTGCTATGAACATTGGGGTACATATGGCCCTTCTTCTCACTGCATCTGTATCTTTGGGGTAAATATCCAGTAGTGCAATTGCAGGGTCATAGGGCAGCTCTATTTTTTAATTTCTTCAAGAATCTCCACACTGTTTTCCAAAGTGGCTGCACTAACTTGCATTCCCACCAACAGTGTAAGAGGGTTCCCCTTTCTCCACATCCTCTCCAGCATTTGTTGTTTACTGTCTTGTTGGTTTTATTTTTTTAGAAGATTTTATTTATTTATTTAACAGAGAGAGCACAAGCAGGTGGAGCAGCAGGCAGAGGTAGAGGGAGAAGCAAGCTCCCTGCTGAGGAAGGAGCTGGAACAGGGGCTCGATCCCAGGACCCTGGGAATCATGACCTGAGCTGAAGGCAACCACTTAACCGACTGAGCCACCCAGGTGCCCCAGGAATTGATTCTTTTTTTTTTTTTTTTAAGATTTTATTTATTTATTTATTTATTAGGAAAGAGAGAGTGAGAGAGAGCAGGTCAGAGTGAGAGGCGGACTCCCCATGGAGCTGGGAGCCCAATGTGGGACTCGATCCCGGGACTCCGGGATCACGACCTGAGCCGAAGGCAGTCGCTTAACCAACTGCGCCACCCAGGGGCCCCCCAGGAATTGATTCTAAGATGCTTATAATTCCTTGCAGTTTTCAAGCATGATTTGGTGGGTCGTGGCAATGAGTGACACGTAAAGAGTACAGCAAACTCTGGCACCAAAGATTAGAAGACTGGCCAAAGAACAGTTCTCCATACCTGGCCAAGAAGACTGAATCAAGACCCTTTGGTTATTCCCATTTTTAAAAAAAGATTTTACTTATTTGAGAGAGAGAGGGCACATGAGTGGGAGGGAGGGGAAGAAAGAGAGGAAGAAGCAGGCTCCCCACTGAGCAGGGAGCCCAATGTGGGGCTCTATCCCAGGACCCCGAGATCATGACCTGAGCCAAAGGCAGAATCTTAACCAACTGAGCCACCCAGGCCCTAAAGTTGGTTTGCTTAAGCCTGCTTTTTTCTGGACTTTTGCCCAACCGGGCATGCTATGTACTTATTTGAACAAGAATATCTAGGAGGGGAGGAAAAACGACGAATAGGTGAAGCAAAATCTTTTTGACATCTCCTTTGTGATTTATGAAATAAATATGACACCATACCATTAAGGTATTCTTCCTAGGAGAATGGAACTATTATATAGAGAAATATCTCAAAAAGACTGGAAAGTCTACCTGTACTTGTAAAATCACTGAGTATAACAGCAAGAGAAGAGATACTTGATCATACTGCCATTTAGAAAAAGTTTCTAAAGCTTTTCTCAGACTCAGGGCCATACTTTGGTAAAAAAAAAAAAAAATGAATCTGTTTTATCATCTCATTCTTTTCAGTCTGTCTGCCATTCATGTTGATGGAAATAATATTTATAATATATTTAGATTCAATATAGTGGATATATAATAAGCAATTATTAGTAACATGAATTCCTTCATTTCTCCTGCTTGACTTCTCCCACTCTTCAGTGCTTTTATGATGTTGTAACTCACTGGCCACATTCACTTTCCTCTCTTCTCAGTTCAGTCATTTTAGGTCTTGCAACTAATATGTAGATCATCTAACACAGTGAAGGAGTTTTATTGTTTCATCCAGAACACTTGTGCGTAGTTTTTGGCATGGAAAGAGGAATCAGCTCTACTTTCAAGGTGCATTTGTTGGGAAAGGAATCGGATAAGAAGTGATGCTGGGCCTGAGTCTTAAAGAAGGTTCTTTCCAGGAATAAAAGACGAGGAAGGAGTCCAGGTAGAGTAAGGGAGTGAGAAAGAACGTGGGGGAAAGTGCAGGGGGCTTGGAAGGCTGTTTGCGTGCGTGGTGGAGGGAGGGTGGGGTTGCTGCTCAAAGGAAGGCTAGAGGTATGGGTGGGTGGGAACCTGCGATTCTCTGGAAGATGTTAGGCTGTAGGATGGACTTAGATTTTGAATTAAGAAGGAGGAACCTGATCAGATTTGCATTTTTGAAGGCAACTGTGACAGCAATGTGGGCCACAGCAAGTTTTCCGAGGAGCCCCTGTTCCCTCATTTCTAAAGTAGGGACAAGGGGCACCTGAGTGGGTCAGTCGGTTAAAACAAACCTCAGACTCTTGATTTCAGTTCAGGTTATGATCTCAGGGTCATGAGATCGAGCCTCTGTCAGGCTCCGTGCTCCACGGTGCCTGCTTGAGATTCTCTCTCTCCTTCTCCCCCCACCCCACTTTTACCCTCTCTCTCAAATAAATAAGTAAAATAAAATATTTTAAAAAATAATGTAGGGCGCGCCTGGGTGGCCCAGTGGGTTAAGCCTCTGCCTTCGGCTCAGGTCATGATCCCAGGGTCCTGGGATCGAGCCCCACATCGGGCTCTCTGCTAAGCAGGGAGCCTGCTTCTCCCTCTCTCTCTGCCTGCCTCTCTGCCTACTTGTAATCTCTCTTTCTCTGTCAAATAAATGAAAATAAGTAAAGGAGCGCCTGGGTGGCTCAGTGGGTTAAGGCCTCTGCCTTCCGCTCAGGTCGTGATCTCAGGGTCCTGGGATCGAGCCCCGCGTCCGGCTCTCTGCTCAGCGGGGAGCCTGCTTCCCCGCCCCCCCCTGCCTGTCTCTCTGCCTACTTGTGCTCACTTGCTCTCTGTCTCTGTCAGATAAATAAATAAAATCTTTTAAAAAAAATAAGTAAAAATAAAGTAGGGACGATAGGTTTTGAATGAAGATTAGAGGAGATAATGTATGCGAAAATGCTAAACATATTTAAACTATTATTCTCGTGTGGCTTCTTTGAGTCATGAATGAGTTAATATGCTTACTTTTTCAAGAAGAGACCAGTTTTATCATCTGGGGCAAAAAAGTCGCTCGGCGTTGTTACCTGATTTATATAGCTTCCTACTTCCTTAAACATCTGGTTTTTAAAATGGGAGTGGCTATTACCATTTGTTGTCTGCTTTAGCTTAAATTTTAACGCCCAACGAATTGGGAGGGTAGTGAGGGAGCTGATGAATATTGATAATAGAAGAGAAGAAAGGGTTATTTTCCTCCCAGTTGTGCATTCATCCTTTCAAGAGCCGTTAAGGAAGAAGATGATTTCTTTCTTCTCCCAGCATGTAGGAAATCAGGTGCCTGAAGACATCATAGTTCATTAAATCTCTCCTCCCAAAAGAGCATCAGTGGTAAGTAGGTGAACAGAAGCCTGGTGCATAAATAGCTAAATGTACAGAGAAGCACGTGAGGCATCTTATAATGTGTGATACTCATCTGATCTTATTCAGGGTATTATTAAGAAGGACCCTGGTTTCTAAAGAACATTAGAACATTTTCAGAGCTCAAGTCTGAATCCTGTCTCACTGCTTGGTGATGGTATGACCCAGGGAATGATGTCACCTCTTTGAGACCCTCCCCTTTTCTGTCAGCAGGGAGGGTTGCAAAGCCTGCTTCATAGGGCTGCTGGGAGGAGGACAAGAAATTGTCTGACTCAAGCACTTCCTGTAGTGCCCGCCAATGACAGTGCTGTAAGGTAAGGGCTAGCAGAGGAACAACCTCAGCTGTGGGAGCTAGCACTGGTCCCTTCTCATGCGGGCAGCAGACATTTAAGTTGCTTCTAGGCACAAATCTGAATTACTTAAACAGGAAAAGGATGAAAAGAGCATTTGGTTTGGTCTCTGAAAGGTCTCGAGGGATTGGGTTTCGTCTCTGAAAGGTCTTGAGCCTGCATAAGTACTAGAGTCCAGCGCTTGCCTTGTGTCATGGGGCCCAGATGACAGTGGGTCCTGCCAACCTGACCAGGCCACATGGACCAGGCAGCAGGGCATAAAGGTGCCGAGGAGATGGCCGTTTTTGGCTGCAGAGATGGGAGATGGCATGAATGGTGACCAGGGGTAAGACAACATAGTCCACACAGCTGCAGGTGTGAAAGTCAAACTCCATCTTTATTCTTTTGCCATTTTATTTGGGATAGGTAGCAGCATTGCCTAGGAAGCTCCTCGGAAGGGGAGGAGAGGAATTCTGTTGGATGGAAATCTTACCTTTGAGCATCAGTTATATCTAAGGTCTATTTTCAGTACATTTCATGTTAAACTTTTCAATGGCAAGTCAAGGAATAGAAGGAGGATGGGCTCAGAGGAAAGGTTCTTTGCAATAGTTCAGTGTAGTGGCCAAAAGTTGACTCTTGCATTTCATTATGCATGCGCCTTGGAGTTAGGCTTTTTGGAATGTGAATTAAGAAAATACAAACTTCCCAGGTAGCATATAGCTTTCCACATCTTTCTTGCATCTCTGCCTCTGCCCTTGGTTGCTATGACGCTTTACTTTCCTGACAGTCACTAGCAGCTCTGTTACGGGTCTGATACCATGCACATTCATACCGCAGCCACAAAACAAGGCTTTCTAGGTGCTTGGTCTTTTCCAAACAAGCAGCTACCTTTCCACCACCTCTAACTCCACCCAAATGAAGCAGAAGCATCCTGAGTTGACCACTTCCTCTGGGCCCAGCCAGGCACACAGCAAGAATGTTGGCTGGTGATGGGCTCAATACACAGCCCACTTGGCTGAGACGTGTATATGTTCAGGCTTGACATACCCTGGCCAAATCTGTAAGGATATTTGTAGACATTTCAAGTGATTTAGTCTTCTGAGGAAATGCTACATTAAAAAAATATATATATACACACACACATATATTTAATTATTTTTTTTAAACCACAATTGAAAAAATTCTTTGCCATTGGGTAGAATTAAATCTGACAAGAAACCCTAGGAGTTTTTTTTATTAGTACCATTATTGTTTTCTTTGGCTCCATGTATTATATTGGTAAAGGATCAAAAAAAAAAAAAAAAAGGAAGAAAAGGAAAAAATTGTAAAAAGGCAAATATTTTGTACAAAAATACAAAGTTTTAAAAGCTCTTTAAGTATATTTCATATTATCACTAAGTTGGCCTATATATCTGTATGTCTGCATATTTTTCTTATATTTGGGATTTTAGAAATGTACGGTACTGTTTACACAATACAATTTAAGTTCTTAGAGCTCAACAACCAATGATAGCTTTTTTTTTTTTTTTCTGATTGGAGCAATCCATAGTTTGGAAGATGTGATTTGCATAATTGCACAGTTACTGGCTGAGAAAAATCCATGTGATTCAGTCCATTTGCATACTGGAAATCAATATATCATACTGGGGGAACATTTTAGTTCTGAAATCCTTGAGTAAAGGAGGATGGTAAAGATAACCAGCTGTCAATTTTTTCAGGAATTGGTTTTCAGTGCTTTTTTTCCAATCTGGAGAGAAGGCGATACAATCAGAAAGCAGTATCCTTTGCCTTTGAGAATCATCCAGAAATTTGCTCATGTTATTATATCACAGTCCATTATAATGCAGATGATAGTCCTAAAAGAGAGGAAAAATAATGGGAATTAGTTTTTTTTAAAGACTGCCCTTAATGTACAATTCAAAAACAGGAACATGTATTTTTATAGGAAAGATTCCAAAGTACAACATACGATTTTTTTCAAAGAAATGCCTGTAAGGTCATATTCATATTAAAAGGTAAATTTCCTTTTGAAGAAGCCTATTTTGGGCTCAGCTCAAATCCCAAGCAGCCAAACAAGGCAAACAAATGAAAATCTGGGTCACTTCTCACCCTCTATTATAATTTCTTTCTTTTTTTAAAATTGAGGTATAACTGACATACCACGTATATTTCAAGTGTACAATATATTTTGATATTTGCTTACATTCTGAAATGATCACCACAGTAAGTCTAGTTAACATGTCATCCCACACAGTTAGAAAAATAATTTTTTCTTATAACTTTTTTTTTATTTTATTTTTTCAGTGTTCCAAGATTCATTGTTCATGCGCCACACCCAGTGCTCCATGCAATACATGCCCTTCTCAATACCCACCACAAGGCTCGCCCAACCCCCCATTCCCCTCCCCTCCAAAACCCTCAGTTTGTTGCTCAGAGTCCACATTCTCTCTTGGTTCATCTCCCCCTCTGATTTCCCCCAACTCATCCCTCCTTTCCTTCTCCCAAAGTCTCCCGTGTTTTTCCTTAAGCTCCGCACATAAGTGAAACCATATGATAACTGACTCTCCCTGTTTGACTTATTTCACTCAGCATAATCTCTTTCAGTCCCGTCCATGTTGATACAAAAGTTGGGTATTCATCCTTTCTGATGGAGGCATAATATTCCATTGTATATATGGACCATATCTTTTTTTTTTTTAAGGTTTTATTTATTTGGCAGTAGGTTCACAAGTAGGCACAGAGGCAGGAAGAGAGAGAGGGGAAAGCAGGCTCCCTGCCAAGTAGAGAGCCCAATGTGGGGCTTCCAGGACCCCGAGATCATGACCTGAGCTAAAGGCAGAGGCTTTAACCCACTGAGCCACCCAGGCACCCCTGTTTCCTGTCTTGTTGATTTTGGCCATTCTAACTGGTGTAAAGTGGTATCTCACTGTGGTTTGGGTTTGAATCTCCCTGATGGCTAGTAATGATGACATATTTTCAGACAGACATTTTCATATGTCTGTTAGCCATTTGTATGTCTTCTTTGGAGAAGTATCTGTTCATGTCTTCTGCCCATTTTTTGACGTGATTATCTGTTTTTTGAGTGTTGAGTGTGAGTTCTTTATAGATCTTAGATATCAGCCCTTTGTCAGTAGTGTCATTTGCAAATTATCTTCTCCCATTCCATGGGTTGCCAGTTTCCTTTGCTGTGAAGAAGCTTTTTATTTTGATGAAGTCCCAAAAGTTTATTTTCGCTTTTGTTTCCTGTGTCTTTGGCGACATGTCTTGAAAGAAGTTGCTGGGGCTGATGTCGAAGAGGTTACTGCCTATGTTCTCCTCTAGGATTTTGATAGATTCCTGCCTCACGTTGAGGTCTTTTATCCATTTCGAGTTTATCTTTGTGTATGGTGTAAGAGAATGGTCAAGTTTCATTCTTCTATATGTAGCTGTCCAATTTTTCCAGCACCATTTATCGAAGAGACTGTCTTTTTTCCACGGGGTATTTTTTACTGCTTTGTCAAAGATTATTTGACCCTAGAGTTTCGGGTCCATATCTGGGCTGTCTACTCTGTTCCACTGGTCTATTTGTCTGTTTTTGTGCCAGTACCATGCTGTCTTGTTGATCACAGCTTTGTAGTAGAGCTTGAAATCAGGCAAAGTGATGCCTCCAGCATTGGTTTTCTTTCTCAACATTTCCTTAGCGATTTGGGGCCTTTTCTGGTTCCATACAAATTTAGGATTGTTTTTTCCAGCCCTTTGAAAAATGCCGGTAGAATTTTGATCGGGATGGCATTGAAAGTACAGATTGCTCTGGGCAGTATAGACATTTTAACAGTGTTTATTCTTCTGATCCATGAGCATGGAATGCTTTTCCAACTTTTTGTGTCGTCTTCAATTTCTTGCATGAGTGTTCTGTAATTCCTCGAGTACAGATCCTTTACTTCTTTGGCTAGGTTTATTCGAGGGTATCTTATGGTTCTTGGTGCTATAGTAAATGGAATCGATTCTCTAATTTCCCTTTCCATATTTTTGTTGTTAGTGTATAGGCAAGCAACTGATTTCTGTGCATTGATTTTGTATCCTATCACATTACTGAATTGCTGTGTGAGTTCTAGTAGTTTGGGAGTAGAGTCTCTTGGGTTTTCCATATAAAGTATCATGTCATCTGCGAAGAGAGAGAGTTTGACTACTTCATTGCCAATTTGAATACCTTTTATTTCTTTTTGTTGTCTGATTGCTGTTGCTAGGACTTCTAGTACTATGTTGAACAAGAGTGGCAAGAGTGAGCATCCTTGTCATGTTCCTGATCTCAAAGGGAAGGCTGTTGGCTTTTCCCCATTGACTATGATATTTGCTGTGGGCTTCTCATAGATGGATTTTATGAAGTTGAGGAATGTTCCGTCTATCCCTATACTTTGAAGCTTTAATCAGGAATAGATGCTGAATTTTGTCAAATGCTTTTTCTGCATCAACTGAGAGGACCATATGGTTCTTCTCTCTTCTCTTATTGATTTGTTCTATCACATTGATTGGTTTGCGAATGTTGAACCACCCTTGCATCCCAGGGATAAATCCCACCTGGTCATGGTGGGTAATCCTTTAATGTGCTGTTGGATCCTATTAGCTAGAATCTTGTTGAGAATCTTGGCATTCATATTCATCAGGGATATTGGTCTGAAATTCTCCTTTTTGATGGGGTATTTGGTTTGGGGTATAGAAAGAGTCTGGAAGTTTTCCTTCTGTTTCTATTTTTTGAAACAGTTTCAGGAGAATAAGTATTATTTCTTCCTTGAATGTTTGGTAGAATTCCTCAGGGAATCCGTCAGGTCCTGGGCTCTTGTTTTTTTGGGAGGTTTTTGATAACTGCTTCAATCTCGTTCCTAGATATTGGTCTATTCAGGTTGTCAATTTCTTCCTTTTTTAGTCTTGGACGTTTATAGGCTTCCAGGAATTCATCCATTTCTTCTAGGTTGTTTAACTTATTGGCATATAGCTGTTGATAATTTTTGATGATTGTTTCTATTTCCTTTGGATTAGTCATGATCTCTGCCCTTTCATTCATAATTTTGTTAATTTGGGTTGTCTCTCTCTTCTTTTGGATTAGTTTGGCCAGTGGTCTATTGATCTTGGTCTATTGATTCTTTCAAAAAACCAGCTTCTGCATGTGTTGATGTGTTCTACTGTTTCTCTAGTTTCTAACTCGTTGATCTCTGCTCTAATCTTGAGTATTTCCCTTCTTGTGCGTGGGGTTGGCTTAATTTATTGTTGATTTTCCATTTCTTTAAGGTGTAAAGAGAGCTGGTGTATTCGGGATTTTTCCATTTTTTATTTTTAAAAATTTTTAAAAGATTTTATTTATTTATTTGAGAGACAGAGAAAGTGAGAGCATGAGAGGAGAGAAGGCCAGAGGCAGAAGCAGACTCCCCGTGGAGCTGGGAGCCCGATGTGGGACTCGATCCCGGAACTCAAGGATCATGACCTGAGCCCGAGGCAGTTGCTCAACCAACTGAGCCACCCAGGTGCCCGATTTTTCCATTTTTTTGAGTGAGCCTTGATGGCTATATATTTCTCCCTTAGGACTGCCTTTGCCATGTCCCATAGGTTTTGGACCAATGTGTCTTCATGCTCATTGGTTTCCATGAATTGTTTCAGTTCTTCTTTGATTTCCTGGTTGATCCAAACATTCTTGAGCAGGTTGGTCTTGAGCCTCCAAGTGTTTGAATTCCTTCCAAACTTTTTCTTGTGGTTGAGTTCCAGTTTCAAAGCACTGTGGTCTGAGAATATGCAGGGTATCATCTCAATCTTTTGGTATTGGTTGAGTCCTGATTTGTGACCCAGTATGTGGTCTATTCTGGAGAAAGTTCCATGTGCTCTTGAGAAGAATAAAAATTCTGTTGTTTTAGGGTGGAATGTTCTGTATATATCTATGAGGTCCATCGGGTCCAATGTGTCATTCAAAGCTCTTGTTTCTCTATTGATTTTCTGTTTGGATGATCTGGCTGATACTGAGAATGGTGTGTTAAGATCTCCTACAATTAATGTATTCATATCAGTATGACTATTTTGATTAACAGTTGTCTTAAGTAGGGGCACCTGGGTGGCTCAGTGGGTTAAAGCCTCTCCTTCAGGCTCGGGGTCCTGGGATTGAGCCCCGGATTCGGCTCTCTGCTCAGCAGGGAACCTGCTTCTCCCCCCCCACCCCGCCCCCGCCTGCCTCTCTGCCAAATAAATAAATAAAATCTTAAAAAAAAACAGTTGGCTTAAGTAGTTTGCTGCTCCTATATTGGGGGCATAAATACATACAATTGTTAGATCTTCTTGGTGGATAGACCCTTTAAGTATGATGAAGTGTCCTTCTGTATCTCTGACTACAGTCTCTAGCTTACTTAGTTTTAATTTTAAGATTATTTATTTATTTAATTTATTTGAAAGATGACAAGTAGGCAGAGGCAGGCAGAGAGAGGGGGAAGCAGGCTTCCTGTTAAGCAGGGAGCCCGATGTGGGGCTCGATCCCAGGACCCTGAGATGACGACCTGGGTCAAAGGCAGATGCTTAACCATCTGAGCCACCCAGGCGCCCAGATAGTTTTAATTTTAAATCCAGTTAACATGGAGTGTTATATTAGTTTCAGGTACATAATACAGTAATTCAACAATTCCTGATGCTCATCATGACAAGTGCACTCCTTATTTCACCCATCCCCCACAACCTACCTCCCTTCTGGTAACCATCAGTTTGTTCTCTATAGTTAAGAGTCCATTCCTTGGTTTATCTTTCTCTCTTTCCATTTGTTCATTTGTTTTGTTCCTTAAATTCCACATGAGTGTAATCATATGGTATTTGTCTTTCTCTCCATGATTTTGCTTACCATAATACTCTCTAGCTCCATCTATGATTTTGCAAATAACAAGATTTCATTCTTTTTTGTGGCTGAATAGTATTCCATTGTACACATATAACACATCTTGTTGATCCATTCATCTATCAGTGGAGGCTTGGGCTGCCTTTTATTTTTTTTGATGGTTTTCTTCACTGTGTAGGAGGTTTTTAGTTTGATGTAGTCCCATTTGTTTATTTTTGCCTTTGTTTGATTTTGCTTTTGGTGTCAGGTTAAAAAAAATCATCACCAAGGCTGATGGCCAAGGAGCATAATGCTTATATTTTGTTCTAGGGATTTTATGGTTTCAAGTCTTAAGTCTTTAATCCATTTTGAGTTAATTTTTGTGTATGATGTACACTTCGTGATTTTGCATATGGCTCCAGTCTGCCTAACATTATTCACTGAAGATACTATCCTTTTGCTGTTATATATTCTTGGCTTCTTTGTCAATAGACAATAGATGTATGGGCTAATTTTTCTATTCTGTTCCACGATCTGTTCCATGATTTACATGTCTCTTTTTATGCCAGTACCATACTGTTTTCATTACTGTGCCTTTATAATACAGTTTGAAATCACATATCAAAATGCTTCTAGATTTTTTATTCTTTCTCAAGATGGCTTGGGCTCTTTGGGGTCTTTTGTGGTTCCATACATATTTTAGGATTATTCTATTTCTGTGAAGAATCCCTATGGAATTTTGATAGAGGTAGGACTGAATTGCTTTGGCTAGTATGGACAGTTTAATAATATCCTTCCAATCCATAAGCATGGAATATCCTTGCATTTATTTATATCATTTTCAATTTTTTTCATCAATGTCTCATAAGTTTTCAGTGTACAGGTCTTTCACCTCCTTGGTTACTTTATTCCTAGGTATTTTCTTTGATACCATTCTGAGTGGAAATGTTTTCTTAATTGTTCTTAGCATTCATTATTAGTGTATGGAAATGTAACAGATTTTGGTATACTGGTTTTGTATCCTGCAACTTTACTGAATTCATTTACTAGTTCTAGCAGGTGTTTTGTTTGTTTGTTTTTGTGGCATCTTTAGGATTTTCTATATATAAAATCATGCCATTTGAGAATAATGACAGTTTACTTCTTCCTTTCTAATTTCGATGCCTTCCCACCCCCCCCCCCCCAGTTTCCCTGTTTAGGACCTTTTTTCCCCCCATACATTTGAAAACACTTCTATCTCCATAAAAAAAAGATGTTGAATGGGATTTTTTTTAAATTTAAACTCAATTCGCCAACATATAGTACATCATTAGTTTTTGGGGTAGTGTTCAAAAATTCACTAGTTGCATGTAACACCCAGTACTCATCATATCACATGCCCTCCTTAATGCTTTGGCTAGGACTTCTAATACTGTATTGAACAAAAATGGCAAGAATGGGCACATCCTTGTCTTGTTTCTGATCCTAGCTTAGCTTCTGATCTAGCTTGTCATATTTGCTGTCAATAATTGCTCATAGTAGGGTGCCTGGGTGGCTCAGTGGGTTAAAGCCTTTGCCTTCAGCTCAGGTCATGATCTCAGGGTCTTGGGATGGAGTCCTGTGTTGGGTTCCCTGCTCAGCAGGGAGCCTGCTTCTCCCTCTCTCTCTGGACTCTCTCTCTCTCTCGCTCGCTCTCAAATAAAAAAAATTAAAAAAAATAATAATTGCTCATAGTAGTCTCCTATGATCTTTGTATACATGGGGTATCAGGTGTAATATCTCTACTTTCATTTCTGATTTTACTTAAAATTGAGTCTGCTTTCTTTTTTTGTTGGTGAGTCTAGCTGTAGTTTGGTCAATTTTGTTTATCCTTTTAAAGAACCCGCTCTTATTTTCATTAAGCTTTTATATTATCTTCTTAGTTGGCACTGCATTCCTTTCTGCTCTCCTTTTTGTTATTTCCTATCTTCTACTAACTCTGGACTTCATTTTCTAGTTCCTTGAGATGTAAACTTAGGTTATTTATGTGAGTTTTTCTTCTTTATGGAGGTGGGCATTTATTTCTGTGAACTTTTCTCTTAGAACTGCCTTCGCTGCATCCTGTACATTTTGGTTTGTTGATCTCTCTTTTGATTTCTTCTTTTATCCACTGGTTTGTTTAGTAGCATGATGTTTAATCTTCACATATTGGTGAATTTGCCAGTTTTCTTTTTGTAATTGATTTCTAGTTTTATATCATTGTGGTCAGAAAAGATGTTTGATAGGATTTCAATCTCCTTAAATTAGTGAAACTTGTCTTGTGGCCTAATACATGATCTCTCTTGGAGTATGCTTCATGTACAGTTGAGGAGAATGTTTTCTGTCGATTTTTGATGGAGTGTTTGGTATATGTCTGTTAAGTCCATCTGGTCTAATACATTGTTTAAGGCTGATGTTTCCTCATTGATTTTCTCTGTCTGGGTGATCTAGCCATTGATGTAAGTGGGGTAGTAAAGTCCTCTGCTATTGTACTGCTGTCTATTAGGTCTGTTAACCTTTGTTTCATATATTTAGGTGCTCCTATATTGGGTCCATAAATATTTATAAATGTTATAACCTCTTGTTGGACTGACCCCTTTATTATTATGTAATGCTCTTGTCTCTTTTATTGTCTTTGTTTAAAGTCTATTTGGGGGGAGCCTGGGTGGCTCAGTGGGTTAAAGCCTCTGCCTTCGGCTCAGGTTATGATCTCAGGGTCCTGGGATCGAGCCCCGCATCGGGCTCTGCTCAGCAGGGAGCCTTCCCCCTCTCTCTCTGCCTACTTATAATCTCTCTCTGTCAAATAAATAAATCTTTTTAAAAAAAAGACTTTAGGGGTGCCTGGGTGGCTCAGTTGGTTAAGCGACTGCCTTCAGCTCAGGTCATGATCCTGGAGTCCCGGGATTGAGTCCCACATTGGGCTCCCAGCTCCGCGGGCAGTCTGCTTCTCCCTCTGACCTTCTCCCCTCTCATGCTCTCTCGCACGCTCGCTCTCTCTCTCTCTCTCTCTCAAATAAATAAATAAGAAATCTTTAAAAAAAAAAGACTTTAAAGTCTATTTTGTCTGATATAAAATAGCTATCCCATCTTTCTTTTGGTTTCTGTTTGCTTGGTGTATCTTTGTTTATTCCTTCACTTCAGCCTGTGTGTATCTTTATGTCTGAAGTGAGTCTCTTGTTGGCAGCATACACATGGGTCTTGTTTCTTATCCATTCAGCTACTCCATGTAGCTGCTTTTGATTGGATAATATAATTCATTTCATTCATTTAAAGCAATTGTTGATAGGTATATACTTACTGTCATTTAAAAAATTGCTTTTGGGGTTGTTTCATAGTTCCTCTCTACTCCTTTCTTCTCTTGCTTTCTTACTTTGTGATTTGATGACCTTCTTTAGTAGTATGCTCAGAATCTTTTTTATCTTTTGTGTATCAACTACAGGTTTTACTTTATTGTTACCATGAAGGTTACATATAACTACTTATATTTATAACCATTTATTTTACCTTGATAACAACTTAAGTTTGCCTTCTAAAGCTCTACATTTTTACTCCCACTTCCCACATTTCATCATCTTTTAACCTTCTACCAGTTTTATAAATGATTAATCCACCACCTTTACTATTTACCCTTACCAGTAAGATTTATACTTTCGTATGTTTTCTTGTTACTAACTAGCACTTTTTTTTATGGTTAAAGAAGTCCCTTTAACATTTCTTGTAAGGCTGGTTTAGTGGTGATGAACTTCATTGGCTTTTGATTATCTCTGCCTCAATTCTGAATGATAAGGCTTATGGGGTTTCCCTTGCAAATACCTGTTTTCTTTCCTCTTGTTGCTTTTATTTTTTTTTCACATTTTCACTTAAATTCTAGTTAGTTAACATATATGGTAAAATTGGTTTCAGCTATAGAATTTAGTAATTCATCACTTACATGTAACACCCAGCACTCATCACAAGTTCCGTCCTTAATATTCATTACTTTTTAGCCCATAAATTCTCATTACTTTTTAATTGTTATGTCTTGGTGTAGATATCCTTGGCTTATTAGAGACTCTGTGTGCTTCTTGGACCTGGATGTCTATTTCCTTCCTCAGATTAGAGAAATTTTCAAGGAAGTATTCTTCCCTTTTCTCTCTTTTCCTTCTGGGATCCCTAGAATGTACATGTTATTATGCTTGATGATGTTATAGGGTGCCCTTTAACCTACTCTAATTCTTTATTCTTCTTTTTTCTTTTGCAGTTCGGCTTGGCCACTTTCCATTACCCTGTCTTCCAGATTGCTGATCTGTTCTTCTGTAGCCTCTAATCTGCTACTGATTCCCTCTAGTGTATTCTTTGTTACTGAAATCTTTTGGTCCAACTGGTTCTTTTTATATTTTCTCACTGAGTTCATCTATTCTTTTCTCAAGTGCAGAGAGTACCTTTATGACCATTACCTTGAATTCTTTATCAGTCATATTGTTTTTGTTCTATTTGGGACATATCCCTCTGGCTCATTTTGTCTGTTTCTATGTATTAGGTCGGTAAGCTGCATTTCCTGGTCTTAAAAGTAGCGGCCTTGTGTAAAAGAGGTCCTGCGGTGTGCTATAATGCAGTCCCCCCAGTCACCAGAACCAGGCGTTCCAAGGGTGTCCCCTGTGTGGGCTGCATGTGCCCTCATGTTGTGGCTGAGCTGACTGCCTTCAGCACAGCCAGCTACAATGACCCACCTTGCCTGCCGAGGGTGCACTGGGCAGGGTTTGCTCCCTGTGCTGTTGAGAGGCCTGTCAGCAACCACCACGAGTTCACTAACGGGAGGGACCAGCAGTCAGGCTAGCTCACTGCAATGAGCTTTTCTTCCACAACTGCAGGCCCACTAAAGGACAGGCTTGTTCCCTGTGCAGCCAGCTTTAGCAACATCCTCTCATGTCCCCAGGGCAGGAGTCAGTTTAGAGTAGTGGTATCCTGGCCAGGGCTCCCTCCAAGGTGTGGCAGGGTAGGAGCTTCTCGGGAAGGATGGTTGCTGAGATGGGGGGGTGGGCAGGTTGAGGGGCAGGGGGTCTGCAGAATGCCAGGACAGAGCATGTTAGGTAGATGGAGAGTGTTAGCAGTGGCTCTCCCTGGCTTGCTAGCCTTCGCTTGCCTTGGTTATCTAGGCCGGAAAAAGGAGAAATGATGCCCACCAGCCCCTTTGTTCCTGGAGACATCTTCAGATCCCTGAAGGTGCCCTTCCAGCACATGTTCTAAGATAAGTCCCAGGTGTTTTCAAACTACTGCTTCTGTGCCGTGTCTTGGGTAGAGTTACGTGTGCTGGCTTTTTAAGGGTGGGGACTCAGTTTCTCATTGCTCTCCAGCTCTCCAGGTGCCTGGTGTGGGGTCTGATCCTCTCGCCTCACCATGCTTGTGATGTCCCTCCTATTTTCGTTAGTCACAGGGGGGGTTTGGTTTCCAGCCACATCTCTGCCCCTCCTTTCTCTTACGATGTGACCTCCTCTCTCTTACGATGTGACCTCCTCTCTGTGATCAGCCATGGGCGGTCTTCAGTTAGTCGCATGGAGGTAGCTGTTATTTTGGGTGGCTTTAGGACAAGGTGAACTCAGGATCCTCCTATTCCGTCATCTTCCCCAGTATTCCATCGAGCATCTTTATGACCATTACTGCGAACACCTGATAAGGTAAGTTACTTATCTCCATTATATGAAGGCTTTTTTGTACCCTCTGAAGCTTTATCTTGCTCTTTGGTTTGGAATAGTTTCTTCCATTTCTTCATTTTGCTTGACTCTGTGATTTCTATGCATTAGACAAAACCACCTCTCCCAGTCTTGAAGGAGTGGCGTCGTGTAGGAGATGAGCTTTACGATTCAACCCCACTCTAGCTGTTGGTTGTCTCTCAAACTTTCTGATTGTCCAAGCAGCCTATTTTATTTTTAATAGCTCCGCAGAGTTGAGGGTGTGCCAAGGTCAGTGTCCCAAAGGGGAAGATCGCAGTCAGCACCTAGATGCAGGCTGATTGGAAGTCAGACCTTCAGGCAGCACTGCTTAAAGTCTGCAAATAGATACAGTCCTGTGGGACCACATGTGTAAGCTCTGCCGGCCACCAGGGCCAGGTGATCTGGAGGTGTCCCCTGGGTGACAGTTGCAAAAATACCAGTGGGTACAGGGAGAGCACAAAGATGCTCTCTATCCCCGAATGCCTCGGATGTATGCCAACCTGATAGGTCCCCTAGCCCATGAGACATTTGCAAGCCACTAAATTGTATACTTGAGGTGGGGAATTTTATATTTCCCTCCAGGAGATGCTGGTGCTCTGGAGCACGGCAGAGAGAGTGCACGGAGATACTGACCGTCCTCCGAGACCTCTGGAAATGATTACAGTCAGTCCTTAGATATGTCCTTCATTATAAGCCTGCACCTCAGGCTGCAGCCATGGTGATAAGCTGATGGAAAGATGGAGCTCTGGGTCTGTTACCTCTTGCTGTGCCCGGGGGTGGTAGCTGTTATGAATTCTTTCTCTGCTGGTTACAGTCCTGCGGGATCCATGGCCCCACTGGCCACTGGAACCAAGCCACGTAGAGATGGCCCGTGGTGACAGCTGCAAAAATTGGTGTACTGGACAAGGGTCTAAGCTCCTTTCTGGGAGATGCCAGTGAGCTTGAGTGAGTCTGAGGGATGGTGTGCAAGGGCTGCAGCCAACCTGCCTCCATTCCTGAAGAACACATCTGCAGGCCCCTAGATGTGTGCTAAACCAGAGGCCTGCACCTTAGGCCAGAGCTCTGGACCAGAAAATAAGCTGCTGCTGCTTTTTATCTTAGAGAGTGCCCGTGTGAATGGTGGGGGGGAGGAGGGTAGGAAAGAGAGAGG
The DNA here is from genome assembly GCA_028533885.1 of Nasua narica. Lineage (NCBI taxonomy): Eukaryota > Metazoa > Chordata > Mammalia > Carnivora > Procyonidae > Nasua > Nasua narica. Next base: position 35,303,077 of record CM052808.1, on the reverse strand, counting down.
GACAATCCGCAGGCAGACTCCCCACTGAGTGCGGAGCCCGTTGTGGGGCTCGATCCCAGGACCCTAAGCTCACGACCTAAGCTGAAATCAAGAGTCAGACGCCTGACTTTTGAATGGATGTATGGAGAATCTGTGCCCCAGTTACTACCAACAATAGTTTGAGCAAAATGTATTTGAGGTTTTTTTGTTTGCCACCACCATTTTCATAAAGGTTTTATGAGACCTAATTCACATATAAAGTTCACCCACCTAAAGTATACAATTCAGTGGCTTTTGGTATATATTCACAAATTTGTATAATTTAGAAGTATCTAATTTTAGAACATTTCATCACTTCCAAAAGAAATCCATACTTATTAGGATTCACTCCCCATTTCCTCCTTCTCCCACCATAAATGTTTAAATCTAGTCCTGGTGAAGAAAACAAAGATGCCCCATTCTGAAAAGGGTCATCTATTATGTGAAGCTTTAGATAAGGATTTTTTGAAATAAAAGATAGATACATCCAAAAGCCTCTTTGGCTTATAAGCTTTTCAGGGGTATAGTCCATTTCCCTCCATTATCTAGCATAGCACCTGGCCCATACTAGATGCTCAATAAATACAAGTGCAATGGAATGCTTGGCCACCTAAAATGTCCATGTATGGAACTCTATAAAGAAGACATAACACTGGTACCAATTACAAGATAATGACCTAGAACAGTTTAATATTTACTTCCTATGCGTGAGGCACGTTTAGTAACTTACTTAAGCTCTTACGACAACTGCGTGAAGACCATACTGTTACTATTTCCCTGGGGTTTACAACCTTCCCCCCCTAATAAGTGGCAGAACCAGGACTAGAACCCTTTTGCACCTCATATCTCACCCTTGAACAGGAGTAAGTTCTGCAGCCCACCCTCAGATCCCCTCTCCGGCTTACCTGTCTCTCTGTCCTTTTCGCAAATGAAGTTATTGATGTCTTCACACTGGAAGTCATTCCACTGCCCCGCATAAATCAGCCCAGCACAGTCTTCTCCTGGCCCGTGGCCATGACCCCAGTTATCTGGCTGTCCAGCTTTCCAATTTCTTTTAATAAAACAGAAATCGAGTGTTACTTGTAAGTCATGCAAAAGTTTTCTTTACCCAAGAGCAGCAGAGAAATCTAAAAAACGAAACTGCAGCATGTCATTTGTCCTGGAAGGAAAATGCACTGTTTAGGAAGCTGTTCTTACTCAGAGTAGAAAGCAGCTGTTTTGCAGGGTAGTGTGAAATGCAGCATCTCCCTGTAGGCTTGTAATCTTTGCCGCAGTGAAATCAACTCACTGAGCTGCTGCATCAGAATGTTGAGGGAGTAAATCCTTCTGGCAACACAGTTAGATGAGTAACCTGCCGGTGTGTCCTGGAATGCTGACTTCTGGGCATGTGTGTGTACGTTTGTGTGTGAATACACATGCACTCAGTGGACACACTACGCACACATACACACACATTCTCACTCTGAAGAGAACCAGAGGGATCCTTGCACATTTTCATACATTGCCTGTGACCAGCCAGTGTCAGGCAGGGAAAGTGAGAGACTGCAGATAGAAGTTTACGAGAATTTACCATTACCAACCCTGGGTTGTGATAGTCTGCTTTAGAAAGAAATAGTAATTTAATCTTGCTGAAAATGACTCATCCATTTCCTTGCCTTTTTTGGGAGGGAAATTCTCAAAAACAAGTTTTCTTTAGGGTGCGTTCACTTGGGGCTTATTTACTTGGATGCCACAGCTCAAAACACCACTTTGCTTGAGTCTGCACTTCTCGATTTTGTTTCTATGCAATAAATTAGATGTACTTAAAACTTGAAAGCTGAATTTTCTCTAAGAAGGAGGTTCTTGCATAAAAGCTTGTGGTTACTGCCTGAGAAGACAAGCTTGCCTCATGTAGAGGGAATGGAAAAACATGTACAGTGGAAGGTTCTTCTGATAAACAATGACTCACTACCCCGTCAGCCATAGGGTGTCCTAGGGCTGCCCGAGGACACAGCCCCTATTGCCCTGTGTCTTTTATATATATATATATATATATATATTTATATTTATATAAATATAAATATGTTTTTTAAATTAACATATAATGTATTATTTGCCCTAGGGGTAAAGGTCTGTGAATTATCAGGCATATACATTTCATAGCACTCACCATAGCACATACCTTCCCCAATGTCCATAACGCAGCCACCCTATCCCTGCCCCCCACCCACCCTCAGTTTGTTTTGTGAGATTAAGAGTCTCTTATGGTTTGTCTTCCTCCCTGCCCTGCCTCTCAAATTCCTCACATCAGAGAGATCATATGATAATTCTCTTTCTCTGATTTATGTCACTTAGCATAATATCCTCTTTCCATCCATGTTGTTGCAAATGGCAAGATTTTGGGTTTTTGATGGCTGCATAGTATTCCACTACATCTAAATATATATGTGTGTGTGTGTGTGTATACACACACATATATATATACACACACACACACTCTCTCTCTATATATATATATATACACCACATCTTTTTTATTCATTCATTTGTTGATGGACATCTAGGTTCTTTCAATAGTTCTTTCAGTAGTTTGGCTATTTTGGACATTGCTTCTATAAACATATGGGTGCATGTGCCCCTTCGGATCACTGCATTTGTGTCTTTAGGGTAAATATCCAGTATTGTGATTGCTGGGTCGTAGGGTAGCTCTATTTTCAACATTTTGAGGAACCTCCATACTGTTTTCCAGAGTGGCTGTACCAGCTCTCATTCCCACCAACAGTGTAGGAGGGTTCCCCTTTCTCCGCATCCTCGCCAACATCTGTCGTTTCCTGATTTGTTAATTTTAGCCATTCTGACTGGTGCGAGGTAGTATCTCCTGTGGTTTTGTTTTGTAGTTCCCTGATGCCAAGTGATGGTGAGCACTTTTTCATGTGTCTGTTGGCCATTTGGATGTCTTTGTCGCGAAATGTCTGTTCATATCTTCTGCCCATTTCTTGATCAGATTATTTGTTCTTTGGGCATTGAGTTTGAGAAGTTCTTTATAGATTTTGGATACTAGCCCTTTATCTGATATGTCATTTGCAAATACCTTCTCCCATTCTGTCGGTTGTCTTTTGGTTTTGTTGACTGTTTCCTTTGCTGTGCAAAAAGCTTTTGATCTTGATGAAGGATGAAGCAGTCATCAAAAATCTCCCAACGAGGGCACCTGGGTGGCTCAGTTGGTTAAGCAACTGCCTTCGGCTCAGGTCATGATCCCGGAGTCCCGGGATCGAGTCCCATATCGGACTCCCGGCTCTGCGGGAAGTCTGCTTTTCCCTTTGACCTTCTCCCCTCTCATTCTCAGTGTCTCGCTCTCTAATAAATAAATAAAAATCTTTAAAAAAAAAAAAAATCTCCCAACGAACAAGAGCCCAGGGCCAGATGGCTTCCCAGGGGAATTCTACCATTTAAAGAAGAATTAATACCTATTCTCCTGAAACTGTTCCAAAAAATAGAAATGGAAGGAAAACTTCCAAACTTATTTTATGAAGCCAGCGTTACCTTGATCCCAAAACCAGATAAAGACCCCATCAAAAGTAGAATTACAGACCAATATCCTTGGTGAACATGGATGCAAAAATTCTCACCAAAATACTAGCCAATAGGATCCCACAGTACATTAAAAGGATTATTCTCCACGACCAAGTGGGATTTATTCCTGGGCTGCAAAGTTGGTTCAACATCCTCAAAAGAAAGAACAAGAACCATGCCCTATGTCTTTTGACAGGAGTATCGGTATGACCAGAGAGCAGTGGGAAAGGACGGGTGAAATTTACAGTTAAAGGGTGAGAAGATGAGGTAGAATTGCCTCCCCCACACTAAATATATACATATTAGGATTTTTAAAAAATGAAGTGACCTCACTTAAATAAATCTAGTGACAAATAGATAATCTAGATGAAACCATCAACTGAAGAGAATAAAAAAAGGGACGATACTTAGGAGGGAGCGTTAGAAATACTCATTCACACATTCAGTCAACAGATCTCCCCAGAACACCTACTACACGCAAGGATGAAGCTACGTGATGGCGACACCGCAGTGCGGGGGAGAAAATGGAATGCCAGCCTTCACGGAACTTACACCACCGAGAAGAAACAAGTGAATTAAAAATCTCAGACCACCACTCGATGCCAGAGAGAAGTGAGATTGGAGAGGAAAACAGGTTACTTTCACGGCTGCTTTTCTGTATTTCCACCCACCTTGTGGGACCCCTTTGGCAATGTCAAAAATGCCTGAGCAGCTAGATCCTGCTGATGGACGTCTGGCTAATTCCTGCTAGCAACGCAGGGTGGTTTGATTCCAATTTTATTTACAGAATTTGAGATCTGTGATTCCTGAATGTGGGACATTTGATAGTCTTTATCTCAGTTTACTGCAAAGTTGTATAAATAGGACTTTGGAGAGAAGACGTGCTTACTATTATTCCCTTGCATTTCCTCCCATTTAAGTAGATAAATGGGATTTAGAGACAAGACCAAAAGATAACTGACTGATGAGATAAACGTTTATCACCATTCTCCTTTATTTTTCTAAGCCACTGAAATTCTTTGCATGCAGTGCTCAAGGTTTTCCTGTGGGACAAGAACTAGGACGCAGTCCTTTGGCTGTGAGGGAGTGACTTGAGGGGACACTGGCCTGGGAGGGGGGCGGTAGAGAAGCCTGAGGCCAGGCTGCAGGGGGCGATTCGTCCTGCAGCCTAAGCACCCGGTCTCAGAGAACCTCTTTGGAAACGCGAGAATCACATGGAGTGATCTGTAGCAAATACCGTGAGTCTGCATGCCTGTAATCCAACAGAACAGAGTGCATATATTGTAGAGAAGAATTTCAGCTTAAATCGTGCCTTAGCCGCCTTTACAAGTACTCTGGAAAGATGGCTGAAGCCTGGGCCCCAAATCCCTGAGTCCCATACTATCATAGAAAAATCACGGAAGTGGTTGGGTAGCCCTGGACATAGGCCCTTGGGCAGTGTACTCTGAGTACCCCAGGGGCCTGGGCAGCCCTTGGACTCACTGCTGCAGTCAGCTGCAGACACACAAGCACACCGGCCAGTGGGTGTGAACCTCCCCACCGAGGATCTTCGTTTCTCCTCATGGCAGCAGAGCACAAACTCTCCGTCTTGGGAACAGCCCCTTCCAACCACAAGACTGACTGAGGCTTCTGCTGGTAAAAGCCTGGCCTCAAAACAGGAAAATCTTCATCTTGAGAAGTGTTCCTTTGCTGTAGAATTTTCTTTCGATACCAGGTTCTGCACAGATTTCTCACCACTGTGCTAGAAGCGTGAAGCATAGACCAGAGTGAGTTCTTGGTGCATCAGATGACTCTGAAGGTTCCTTTCTGGTGGCCACTATTCTACGGCTCTCTAGCCTAAAAAACACACTATGTAATATGATACGGAGCGGTGTGCAGGGGTAGAGAGGCAGCCCAGGGCAGAGATGGGAGTGTTACTCGTCTCTTGACAGGATACTTCCACCAAATGATGTCCTGTGCAGGAGACCAAGAAGAGGACAAAAGGAAGAGAGGAGCTTCAGGTGTGTTTTGGGACACCCTTGGGGAGGTGATCACGTCTCTGCTGATCTGAGGTGGGCAACTGCACGCAGGGTAGGCAGGGAAGGCCTTACAAGGCTCCCTTACAGTTGTGCTGTGAGCCAAGCCGGTGGGCAGACTCCATGTCCCACCTGTGACAGAGTCCCCCACTCCCCCTGGGCAGCCTCCATGAAGAGTGACAAGCTCTGCCAAATGACACACTGGCATTTACTCCATCGGGAGCAGAAAGCTCAGCTGTGATGTGCTCCTGCTTTCACTGACCCTCTCTCTGTTTTCTGCGTCACTGCTCTCAGGTCGTTATTATTTCCTTCCTTCTACTTACTTGGGGATTAATGTGCTCCTCTTCTACCCATATAAAGTGGAAGGTGAAATCATGGATTTTCAACTTAAAAACTTTTTTTTCCAACATAAGCACTCTGAAGGAGTCTCAACACTGTTTCAGCGGCATCCCACAAATTTTGATATGTTGTAGTTTCCTTTTCTTTGACACACTTGCAGATTTCCTTTCTGATTTCTTCTTTGATCCATGGGTTATTTAGATGTGTGTCCTTTAATTTCCAAATATGTGGCAATTTTGCAGGTATCTTTTTGTTATTGATTTCTAATTTAATTTTGTTTTGGTCAGAGAACATACTCTGTAATTTCAGTTCTTTTTAAATTCATTAGGATTTGTTTGATGGCCCACGAAGTCTGTCTTGGTGAATATACTGAATGTACTTGAAGAGTGTATTTATAGCTCTTGAGTGAAATGGTCCATACACATCAATTAGGCCAACTTAGTCGATAGTGCTTACCATCTCCCTACTGATTTTTCTACTTGTTCCATCAACTACTGCAAGGAGAATGTTGAGATCTCCCTTGAAGCCTTGTTCTTTGCTGTGTCCACGTTTAGGGTTGGTATGGCTGTATTCTTGATTGTGACATGGTCTTGGAAATCGGACTTTTTGCTTACATGAGTAGGAGAGCAACAAGTCTCACGCATACTGCTGGCCCTACGCACTAGGCCCGCACAGAGGCTGGCTCATAGTGGACCCTCCAGGATAATTTAGTGAATGTGGACATGGGACAGTGGGTTACTTCTAGTCCAGGGTCTGATGCTGGCCACGAAAGAAGTTTTCACAGATCTGTGGTGAAATGAGAAAAATAAGGACGTGTGTGCACGTGTGTGTGTGTGTGAGGTTGGGTGTGTTAGAGGAAAAGGGTAAATAAAAGGGGAGCTGGGAGACTTTGCTGAAGCTTCTACAGCCTGGACAAGGCACAGGGAGGTACCAGAAGTATCTGGGGAGACATACTGGTGAGAGACTCCTAAGAGCCTGAAGCCCAGACCCCATCCCCAGGCCATGGAGGAGAATATTCTTCTTCACAGCCCTGGTGTGGGATCTGTGTGAGGTAGTGTGTGTGGCATCTCAACCAGGATATGGTAAAACCCTTCCGTGCCAGGTACTAGTTGTCTACAATTATGATTCTGACATCAGAGTAATACTGATACTGGGACTAGTAGGTGACCTTTCTTGAGCACTTCCCATGGGCCACACACTGTCCCTAAAGGCTTTATATATATAATCCCGTTTCGTTTTCACAATACCGCCATAGGCCCTTCTGTAAGACTGGCTGCTAGACGGGGACATGAGAGTCCGCAAGCTCGAGTAGCTGGCAGCGATGAAGGCCGCGTCCAAGCCTGGAAGCCAGACCTCACTGCACTGGCTCCTTTTCTAGTTTGAGCAGTGTTTATTATTCTATGTCAAATTAAGTTAGCCTTTCGTTGTTGAGGCCGCATAATCCGTCTGCCTTATTTATTCTTGCTTTTAAAACTTGATCCTATATGTTCCTCTGGGTGGGAAACGAGAGGGACGGGTGCTGCGGCTAGGATGCGGCAGACAAGGCTCTCGCGGGGCTCCATGGTGGCTGTGGCTGGGGTCGGAGTTCTCGGGAAGGGGGTCGGGTGAGCTCCTCCTCCTCAGGTCCCGGGTACCGACACGGGTGCTCTCCTCCCCAGTCCCCCAGCTCTTGCTAGAGCCGAGGGAAGAGGAGAAAGTGCCGCGTTGGGAAAGCCCGTGAAGCCTGTGATGGTCCAGCTCAATCCATCCCCTATGGGCCAATCCAGTTTTTTTCTTGGAGGAAGGCTTCCGACTAAATTTATTAGGAAGTCTAACCCAGACCTTTTTTTGCACATAGGGCTGTCAGCAAAGTAGAGGCGCTGATGTTTTTTTTAAAGCACACCTACCCTCAACTCCCTAAAAAAAAAAAAAAAAAAAGACCTGGCAATCCTAAAACCAGCTTTATCTTTATTCTTTAATAAGTTCTTCCTTCCAACTGTTTGAGTCTCCCTGGGGGCCTCTGTGCCATGCTGGGTGCTCTCCATGGGCCGCCAGCTGACCCCCCGAGTGCCAGGGTGTGGGATGGCTTCCTCTCCCCCAGGACCGGCGCGGAGGGAGCAGACAGGATGTCTGTTGGCCCAGCAGGCAGACAGCCATTTGCCTTAGGGGCACTGTGAGGCTCACCTTCAGAGCAGACATAAACGGCCTTATTCTGGTTTCTGCCTGTGCTCTAATCCCGCTCGTCACGCGGAAGATTTGTCTACCTGTGCCCAGGTACACAGAAACATTTTTTTTTTAAAGATTTATTTTTTAGGGGTGCCTGGGTGGTTCATTCAGTTAAGCGTCTGCCTGCAGCTCAGATCATAATCCCAAGGCCCTGGGTTGGATCCCCAAGTTGGGCTCCCTGCTCAGCGGGGAGAGAGAATCTCAAGCAGACTCTCCGCAGAGTGCAGACCCTGACTTGGGGCTGGACCTCACCACCCTGAGATCATGACCTGAGCTGAAATCTCGAGAGGCGGATGCTTAACTGGCCAAGCCAACCAGGTGCCCCCATGGAAACATTTTAAACACTCTCACTGGCTTCTCCACCACCTCCGGCCCCTGCTCCCCGTCCCTGACTGCTACAGGTCCCACCTCAATACTCCCGACACTGTCTTAGCCTGCAGCAGCTCTCGGTTTCCTCCCCAGGTGCCCTGGTCACGGCTGCCTCCAAACCGAGACGCCCTCACGCCTGCTTGAGCCTCTGCGGGGTCTGCCTTCTCTTCTCCAGCAAACGAAGGGCTGGTTATTTAGAGGTGAGTTTTCATAAATGCGGCTCCATGTGGTACAGTTCGTTGCATATGTTCATTCATTAGAGGCAGAGCAGGAGTTGGAAGAAGTGAATTCAAATTGGTACAACTCAGCCCTCTCCTGACACTGGGGTGGTATTCAGGAAGGAGTTGATATGACAGCCCTAGAGGTTGAGAGAGGGGCCCAGAAGTCTCCATGAGCCCGGAAGCCTGAGCAGGTATTATAAAGGGTTTCCAGTCTTTGTTGCTGCCTTTATAGAATTCAGGTCCCACCAGACTTACAAGGACTTCTCAAACACTTAGGGGATGATTATCCCCCACAGACCACACCTTTGTTCCTGGTGCACCTGTCACAAACTTGCCGTCCTAATCACACTCTGGCCAGAAGCCCAGCTGGGGTCAGGGCCCCTGACAGCTTTATCCTGAAGGGACCTCCCGGCCCTTGAGCAGGGCCGAGTTCCCACTGTGCCCGATGTAGTCTTACCCTTCACAGCAGCAATTAAAGAGAACACCTCACTTCAAGTACCATACTGTGAGATGTTATGAGTCTGATTTTTTTCCCCATAGAAATGAAAAAAATTCATACCATGAAAAGAAAAAAAAAAACCCCACTAGTTTATAGCATACTGATTCTCAACCACACAGGGAAATACACAACTGCTAGCAGAAGCCTCAGTGTGAGGGACATCCAGGGCACGGGGTGAAAAACAGAACACTGAACACTCACTTGTACTCCGGAGATGTCCCATCCAGCCACTTCCATTCATTTTCATGCTCCGAGTCTGTGAGGCCAATCCAGTGGCTCTCTCTCCCCGCCATCTGCTTCTTTATCCATTGCTGAAAGGCAAAGCAGTGGCAGTGTGTTATTATTTGGGGGGAACATTTCTGGAGGAATGCCCCCTTCCCCTGCAACATCTGGAGAAAAGAAAGGAAGGACATTTAAAAGAGAAGGTGTGTAAGGGTATTTCCATGCTTCTGGGTTTGTTTTTTTGTTTTCCCCTGCACCTGTTTTGCAGTGGTTGGGGGGCTTGGACACGTTTTCCTTCTGTAAGTTTGTGAGTGATATTTCAGGGATGCTCCTCCTCTTCTAAGTCACCCAGACAACTTAAATGACTTCCAGCCGGCTCCGTCCCTATCGCTCCAGTGCTCTGATGACACGAACACCCACTCCTTGGGCCAGCTCCCGTGTCCACAAGCCCTCCCAGCGACCAAGGCAGTGAGTGGCTGAGCTGAGACCGGACCCAAGTCTGCATGTCCTAAAGCCCGGGCTCCTTACTGGATGCCCAGCCCCAGTCAGTCAGTGCAGGGAACATCCGTGGTCAGGGCTGCGTCTGCTGAAGATACTTAGGGAAAAGGAAGGCGGTCACTGGAACAGTGCGGCACCAAAGAGCATCGGCACTGTTGTGCAAGGGACCTCAGTTTCAGTCTCAGCTCTGCATTTGCTTGTCACCCTATGAATAAAGCCATTAAGCCTTGTGGGGCCTCAGTTTTCTTATCTGTAAAAGGGGGATAATAATACCCATAGGTTTGGGGCTTGCTGAGAGGTGTAAAGGAGAGATGCCTTGTACAGGGCCTGGCCCACGGCAGGGGCCTAGGGAATGGTCACCAGGGTGATCAGGGGGGAGCTCGGCCCCGTGAGCTTCTCTACGGCTGAGGCCACACACTTGGTCCCCTGCACAACCCCCCCTCCCCCATGCCCAGTGCTCATGTCCCTTGGCTTCTCTCTCCACAGGTGTTCAGGACCTGCAGACTTCTCTTCCATATTACAGCTCTTCCGACAGCCACCGGGAGGAGCCACCCGTCTCCCGGCTTACTGGAGCAGTATCTCCCAGGTGGAAGCAAGAGGACGTAACTCCCACGGCACGAATGCTGCTTGTCACTGGATAAAGCCCAAATCGCCATAACGCGGCCTTCTGTGTTTATGTGACTTACGGATTTTTGATATCTTTGAATCCCCAGTTAAGCATGCAATTTCCAGATGTAAACAATCCTTAAATTACAGTTTTCTCCAAGCATACCGCAAACATACCTGTTCCTCTCTTGTGTTTATGAAAACGAGATGTGAAGACTTGTCTTCGCAGAAGAGTTTGGCATCCTCAAAAATTTCCTTCTCAACCGAAAAATAGTAGCATTTGTCCGTGAAGTTCTTCCAGTGAGGGGGGCAGCCTAGGAATGCAAACGTTTAGAATATTAATTAAAAAACAAACACACATACAAAGCACTATGCCTTTCTTCAGTTCTATTTAAGAGGCCACAGCCCTGGCCTTGGGTCCCTCCCACGTCCGTGTGCGAGCCTGTGACTGCCCGTGATGGACACGCTGGGAGCAGAGACTAGTGGGGAGGAGGGAGGCAGAGCACACAGTAGTAAAAACCACAGAGCCTGGAAAATTATGGACGCTGGGACTTAGTTCCTCTGCTTCTGGATTAGTCTTTACAATGACAGAACTAACAGAAACAACAACAAAAGGCTGAGCAGACACAGATGTGCCACATCAGTCGGGAGTCATATGGAATCCGTCAAGAAATAGATGGGAGAACCCCCGACCCAACCTGGGCTTGTGGAAAAACGAAGATGACCAGAGTCGTGCTGAAGGAAATCAAGTGGAATTGGGGGTGATTCAAAGGAGAGAAAAATAGGCTTAGTCACTAACTAAACATTGAGGGTTTTGCCAAATTATCAAAATTTGGTAATCGAATTTAATAATTCTAAGAAAGCTAGAAGCACCAGAACACCTCTCAAAACCAGTCTGGGCTTTAGTGACAAAGTTCCATCTACACGGGTGCTGAGGGGCATCTCTCCCCAGGTGGGGGGCATAAGACGAGAATAAGGCTGGGGGGAGTCAGCCTTAGACTTGCATGAAGGAAATGTCTGGGGGGGCCCGACTCTGCTGAATAAACAAGTGTGAGGGAACACGATGGCATAGAGAGAGAGGAACATATGTGCATGAGAGGCCTGTGAGGGCAGCAGAGGCCATGTGACTGCCTACACGGAGCCTTCAAAACATGGGGCATGGGGGACATGGGGGGCACACGGGGCTGCGTGCTGGGGGCCAGCCACGAGGGCACACAGTGCCCCTGACCCCGGGTGTGAGGGAAGTCTCAGACTTACCGTTGGCTTCGGGTGCGGAGGTCGGCTCGTTCTGCAGGGCTAGGGGCATTGCTGCCCCCGATGGGCCTGGGGGCCCAGGGGGGCCCTTTGGGCCCGGCATGCCGGGCACCCCAGGTAAGCCTGGCAGCCCCCGTGGTCCAGGCACCCCCGGCTCTCCCACGGTGCCCTGCAGTCCCTGGAAGCCAGGAGGGCCCTGAGGGCCAGGGAGTCCGTCCTTGCCTGGTGGGCCAGGGGGGCCTGGGTCCCCACTGGGGCCCTGAGGGCCGGGCTTCCCGGGGGATCCACGGGAGCCTTTGGGGCCCTGCAGGCCTTTGGAGCCTTTGCCACCACGTTCTCCAGGGGGGCCAATGGGCCCAATTGGGCCCCTCTCACCGGCGGGGCCAGGTGGACCAGGCTCCCCCTTCTCTCCTTTCTGTCCTTTGTTGCCAGTGGGACCAGGGGGTCCCTGTTGTCCTCTGTCACCTTTTGGACCTCTGGGGCCAGGAGGACCTAAAATATATATAAAAAAAAAATGTAAAAGGTGTGAGTATGAAATCCACTGTTGAGTGGTGGTGAAGAACTTACCTTCTTATAAACTCTCAAACTAAAAAAACCTAGACGTCCAAAATATATGTATTAAGGAGTGTTAATTGTTTCACCATACTTTATTGATTTTTTTTTTTTTTAAACAAAAGGTTTCTTTACTCAGTTCACCCTTTCTGCTCCAAGCATTTAGAATACCTCTTAATGGCACACAGCCCTCTGGTATCCACGGACGTCTCCGGGGAGGGACATCTTCCCGACGACACCGCAGCAGTGACTCATACCATTAACCTGGGTTCCCTTAGCCGTCTGGCATTTTTCTGTCACCAGCAGAAAACCTGTGCCGGTTGGGATGGGGGAACTCCTTCCTACTGGTTTCCTCTCCTTTTCATTAATTTGACAAATATTTATTAACAACCAGTTATATATGCCAAGCACTGTGCAAGGTGCTTTGGGTTAAAAGTCGAAGAAAAATGCCATCAAATGTTGAGAGGCACCAGTCTGCTATTCCCTCACCACACCAAGTGCCAGCCTCTTCTCTGTCACATCAGTCCTGGCCCCGTCTCCTCAGCCGTGCTGTGGGGATGCTGCTGTCCTTGGGGCTGAGCCTCCCTCACCCGTGGACCAGCTCAGAGGGTCTTGGTGGGAAAGGGCTCGACAGGCTGGGCTGAGAAGAGTGTCCTCTCTCCCAGCTTTTAGTCTAATAATGCAAACAGGGAAGGTGGGCTAGAGAAAAAAACAAAAACAAAAAAACGGGTGACCATCTAATTGGGCAGGCAAGAAAAAAAAGGACACCATTTATTCCCAAAGGAAGAAGGCAACTATCTGCTCATCCCTCATCATCCTAGAGAAGCTCACAAAACCTGGGATTGTTCTTCCTGTAAGTTCTCAGGGGCAACAGAAAACTGCATGCAAATACACCACAACCAGGACTTGTAGAGTGAATGAGTTATCGAGGTACTTTCACATACGTTACGTCTCTTGACCTTCACCTATGACCTCTGATTCCCAGAGCACATTTGAGGCAGAGCCAGAGACACCAAGCTGCTTCTTTAACACTAGCTCCTCAAGACAGATACACCCAGGAGGATGAGACGGGGACAGTCCCAGTCTAGTGGTGGAGCTGGCCCAGGAATTCTCGTCTTATGTGGCAATGACTGCGCCTAGGAGGACACCGTTCTCAAATATTCTATTCTCCAGAATTTTTGAGTTTCTGAAATCTCACTGTTCTACAGGAGTAAGTGAAAGAGATCCATACTCATTTCTTTCCATAGAAGTAGAAAGCCTTACAGATTCTCAAGTGTGAAAGAGAAGTACATTCATCCTTAGTTTACATGTATCTTTTTTGAAATTGCTTCCCTTAAACAATTTTAAATACTCATTTGTATTGATACACACAGTATTATTTTCTATAACATACCACAATTTTTTGTATCTACTCTCCAAAGACAACTAACTTAATAAACACAAATAGTTTTCCAAGAAAAGACAAAAAAAAGAAGTAGAAAGCCTTTCGGGCTGGGTGGGCAGCAGTGCTGGGGAGATGAAGGGTGGGTGAGCCTCCCGCCCTGTGTTTTTCTCGATCTCCCTTCCCCAGTCCTCCCCTGCCCGCTAGACAGGACAGAACAAGGAAGTAGGCCTTCCTGCCTCAGGAGGGCGATCTCTCTGCCCCACTCCCCTTTCTAAGCCTTGATGGACGTCTGCTGTACCCTCACACTATCCATGGCCCCCAACTAGCCCACCCATCTCTGTTCTCCCTTAGCAAGAACCTTGGCTCTGGACTCAGCTTTCCTTATTTAAGGCTACCCATGATGCCACCCTTGGATTTATCGGCAGACGTTCTACTGAGCTATAAGAGAGTTTATGCTAATGATTAGGACTAGTATCAACGTGTCCCTTTCTAGGGTTATCTGCTCCATAACTGAGAGACTTGAGAAGACCTTGTGATGAAAAATCTTCTCTCTGAACCCAACTCACTGACTTCTGCCCCAGCTCCTGTTGGCTCTCTCAATCATCGGCTCTCCTGGTCCTTACCTCACATTCAGATGGTCCACTTTCTCTGGGATGTCCTGCCCACACCTGCAACCTGGCAGGTCTAAAACTGACCTTATTTTCTATTGTTGTGCCCTTCACCACATCATCACAACCGTCTCTTCCGTCACTTGTCACGACCCAGTGTGGGTGCTAACCTCTTAACTGCTCTTCCTACCTTTGATTCCTCTCCATTCACTCCACTCTGCATCTTTCCCATATTTGTCTTCCTTACTCATAACTCTGACCTCCACTTGCTCTAGAATATTCAGGCCCCATTACATGGTCGTCTGGTATTAAATGAAGGCTTTCATGACCTGGTCTAGCATGTGTTTATTCTATCCTCCTCTGCACTTCTGCAGCTTTTCTCTTAGAATTTCCTCTGCCTATATCCATCTGGAAAATTCCTATCCGCCTACCATATAATCCTCCCAGGTGGAAGTTCTTCCTCTTTCTCTCATCTTTTAGTACTTGTTTGTTCTTTGAGGCCACTTCCCCAACTAGCAGCTAGCAGTGTCTCGTGCACAGTTGTTATTCAGACAGTGTTTATCAAAGGAATGTGCGCCGCAGATCCAAAGACCTAGCGCACTAATGCCAACGTTTTGGGCCTCGGGAGAGACCGGAAGGGAGAGATCTCTGGGGAACAATGGCCTGACTGGGATCCCTCACCTGATTCTAAGAAGCATGGCTCCACTCAATCTATGTCTCAGGATGACCCTGGCCGCTGCTATGAAATGATCCTGGGGAGATCGGTCTTTCTTGATTCTACTCACATTTAAGAATTGATCCAGTGGCCTCTGCATCTGCAGTCTGAGGGCTTTTTTTCTTTTTGAACTGAGGAGGCTCATTAAGTGTATTAGTAAATATAAGGAAGGTGGATTTCCACTGCCAAATCTATCTCCTGTAAAAAAGGATCTTAGTTCATTTGTGTAGTTGAGAAACAGTGTCCTAGAGATTAACAGTGGGAAGGTGGCGTATGCATTCCTGCATAACGGATGTAGCATTATGCAAGTTCTAGAGGAACAATACTGACAACACGCCAGAAAAAAACACAACAAAATTCTAATTTGTTAGAATAACAGCAAAAATAAAAGCACCTTTTCTTCTCACCTATTTCTGTTTTATGTTCTACATTTAGCCTTATGAAATCCAAATAATGAAGAAGGCCTGTTGGGAAATTCAAATGCTTTAGAGATTCTTTATCCTTATTGTCTTTATGGGTTTTGCCAACAATCGGTGTTTCTCAACGGCTCACAACTGGGTTTGTTACTCTACTTGCAGGTGATGGGAAAGTTTACCTGTGCCCATGGAAGAGAGAGTGTGCAGGGGTTTGTCTTCCTGGTGTGACAGACCAATGTGACAGCGAGTTCTGTTTCTCCCAGAGCACCTTCCTCGGGTCTCTGACAGACCTCCGAAGACACACAACGGTCTCTTCCTCTCCTGATATGAATCTGAGACCTACCTACCTTAGGATGACAGCTTTTCATGAATCTTATTTCTTTCTGGGGTTAGGTAGTTTATGGTATTCAGCTATTTCCCTCTGAAATGCGGCTCAAATGTCCACACAAAAGTTGTGGCTTATTTTAAGAATGGCACCAAACACGGATCCCACAGTCTGTGTAAAATATCGGCAGATGCTAACTTCCAGATCTTGGGGAAGAAAGGAAAAGACGTCAAAAGACGACGCAAGTTTTTGCGTTTGCTAGAGGTTGAAAGTCTTACTTGTGAGGCATTTACCAGCTGGATGAACATAAAAACTGAATTTTTTTTTTACATGAAGCACCACATCAATCACAAATCAGTTAACCGTTTTAGTACATTTGAGTACTCATCACTGTGGATAAACTCCCAGCAAGCACAGGGTTACTGACTTCTTCATCTGCAGCTGCCCCGGCCTTGGGAAAATCATCACGTTGCTAGAGCAGGAAGCTGGCCTTCCAATGCTGGGCTAAATAAAAATGTATTCTATGTATCCCCTGTACATAAGAGGATTCATCGGTATACTTACATATTCAATAAGACCATACTTTGCTCATTAAGACCTGGACATTTCCTACTTATTTCTTTTTAAAAATTACTGAGGGAAAAAAAAAAAAAGCTAAAACCACTTGAAAAGCCAGTACTGGACACTCAGATTATTAATGCCAAGGGTATATCTTCCTCTGGGACACAGGACTGTAGCATCTCTTATTAGCATCTGGATGATCCCAGGCTTTTAGGTCTTATGTGAACCTTTTATTGGGCAGTTGTTGAAGTGAAAATAAAATGAAATAAAGGACAAGCCATCCCAAGCTCCCGAAATGTCTGAGTCTGACTTAGACCAGGCCAGGCAGCGGCCAGCCTCTAATTCACTGCCAGCAAGGCCGCCTCCCCTCCAGAGCAGGGAGCCTGAAACACCTGAATCCTCCAAACAAGCAGTTTAAAGAGGACAGATGATTTTAAATCACTGCACTGTTTCTGCTTTGGACACCAAACCGCGGGCCTTGGGGAGGGCCCAGCCCTGTGTCCTACCCCTGAGATAAGTTTCCAATTTGCTAACAAGACAAAACAGAGAAACCGCTTTAATTCTTACTGCCGTCCAAAATTTTGGAGACTTGATTTTAGAACCTCTAGTGGTAAGGTTGGAAGATAGAGAAAACTAGTAATATAACCGGAGACATTTTTGCTTCTCATTTAAAAATCTACTCAATTAATCAAACATTTACTAAATACCTACATAATGAAAGTCATTCTGTTTCACTGAGGTATTTTCAAAGCACTTGTTTCACTGAGGAAATTTAAAGGATATTATTTGGCCATCATTTTGAAAAATAATTTTTTTTAAAGATTTTATTTATTTGAGAGACAGAGAAAGTGAGAGAGAGCATGAGAGGAGAGAAGGTCAGAGAAGAAGCAGGCTCCCCGTGGAGTTGGGAGCCCGATGTGGGACTCGATCCCAGAACTCAAGGATCATGACCTGAGCTGAAGGCAGTCGCTCAACCAACTGAGCCACCCAGGCACCCTAATTCAGTTCTTAACCTTCTGGAAAGCCACCGAGGTTCCTTCTCCACAAATATACCCTTGTCCACAGGGTGTGTTTAACCACCATTTCTCACCACCTGGCCACAGTCTGCTTCTATGCCTTCCAGTGCCTGCTCCGAAGGGTCCTCAGACACAGGGTCTCGTTTGAGGAAGCATGGCAGGAGTGGGTGGGGTAGACAATGAGAGAAACCGAGGCCTCCTGCCTGATCCTTTCAGCCCTCCTGAGATCCAGCTCAAGTGTCAATCTCTTACTTAACCTCTACTGATTGCTCTCCTGAAAATAAACTCTCCCACATTTCAACCTCCCAAACATGCCATCTGTTCTCTTTCATCATCACACGGCAGCCAGATGTCCTGTGGAAGCGTGGGTTTGGGAGCTAGGAAGATCCAAGGTTAGCACCGACATTTACTAGCTCCTGACCTTGGCAAAGTTACTTAGGCTCTCTGTGCCATGGTTCCCAGCCCTGCAAATGGAGACTGCTGGGAATTCCTACCTTAAAGAGCTGTAACAATGAAAGCGGACCACTGAACCCAGTGGTCGGCGGCATGCCTGGCATAGTGCAGGCAGTGGACTGAAAAATGAGGGGAAGCTGGCTGTCAGCAGCACCTGAGTCTGATTCCTCCCCGGGGCTGGGCTTTTAGACCCAAACTGGTGTTGACCCCCTTCTGTACAATTTTATTCCGTGGGCACATGAAGCTGTTGGCTTCCACTGCGATGTAGTGGCTGAGGCTGCAGGAGAGGGGAAATCTTGGGGAGGTGCTGAACTTACACTTGGGAATGAATATTAGCCAACCACCTGCTAGGCACTGCACTAAAAGCTTTATTTACATTATCTCATTAAGTTCTCATCACTCTAAAGGGTAGATGCAGACGAGGATAAGGACTTGGTGTTTGTGTCCGGGTCTGTCCCATTCGAGAATTCTTGTTCTCACACACTAAATCTGGTACCTCTCTCAGAAGAGCAGAGGAAGGGAGCCCTCTGCCTGCGCTAGGAGGGGGTAACTGAACATTCTCCGCAGCCTGCATTATGACATATGAAGTCCTCCATATACATAATGAGCATGAAACTATTTACATTAGGGGCACCTGGGTGGCTCAGTGGGTTAAAGCCTCTGCCTTCGGCTCGGGTCATGATCTCAGGGTCCTGGGATCGAGCCCCACATTGGGCTCTCTGCTCAGCAGGGAGCCTGCTTCACCTCCCCTCTCTCTGCCTGCCTCTCTGCCTACTTTTGATCTCTCCCTCTCTGTCAAATAAATAAATAAAATCTAAAAAAAATATTTACATTATTTGTAACAAAAGATAAGGCTTTCTTAATAAGGCTTTTTTGTTTTTTTGGTTTATGGATGCAGAGATAACTGTTGCTGACATTCAACATGGGGCTTCACGTCTATTTCCATGTTATCACCCAGCTTAGTGCGAGCAGTCAACTTCAGCTTCTACTATGCAATGAGGCCAGTGTCTCCCGTGAGCCATCCCGTAGGCGTGAAGGCTCACAAAGTGTGAGTCAGAAGGATTTCCCGGGAAGCACCAGAGCATTCTGAACCTCGAAGAGGCAGGGCCAGCATAATCCAAAGTGAATCCAATCCTGGCTCCAACCTGCTTTGTCCCAAATCTCTCCCTGGCCCTCGGGGAAGAGATCTGCTTGGATGGAAAGAGGATGGGAGCAGAGAAGTGCCCCAGGAAAAGGAGCTCTACCCCCACGCTCTCGTTCCCTGCGAGCACCTCATGGGCGTTTCTGTTCTGGGGGAAGCTGAACAGATGGAACAGAAAGGGGGCACCGTGAGATGTTTCTGAGGTCAACTCACAAAAAAGGTAATGAAAGGTAATGAAGGTAATGAAAAGACCAAGGATAAAAGTTTTATGGGAAGGCAGATGAGAAACGGAAAATACCACCCAGAAGCCAGGATCTCCGGTGTTTTAGAAACACCAAGTCAGAAACCTCCTCCTCATAGACGCGTTCCACTTAATATGTCTAAACGGGCCTCTCTTCCTGAACCTCCCCAGTCTGTCCATCCACCTACTTGCTCAAGCTGAAAACCGAGGAGACATCCTGCTCCTCTCTTTCCCTCACCCTCCACTACCGATCTGCCCATCAGCCTTGTCCAGACACACACATCGGCCCCTGACCCTGTGTTCCACTTCTGTCCACTCCCCTCCACCAGCAGCCCTACGACACACAGCCTTGGCCGCTCCTCTGGGCGAAGAACACGTTGGGTAGGAAACTCCAGGGTCCAGTGCACCAAAAGGGTCAGGACAGGTTGATGTGAGCTCTGAATACTCCCAGCCCCTGCATCCGTAGACTCCTCCCCTCAGGGGAGCATGGCCAGACGAAGCCAGGCAGGGCCCTGATGGCCAGCGAAGGACAAGGCTGCCCTTGGGTCTGCCTACAACACTCTTCCTGAATGAGGAGACCCATTTCTCTCACCTGCAACTCACCCTTAACTGGCCCATAGCCCCGCACTGGACCCGTCGCCCTGCTTGCTCCCCCATAATCTATCCTTCTCCCACCTCACTTCCCCCTCCCCATACGCAGAATGACCTTTTAAAAATATAAATCAGATCATGTCCCCATCATGCCTAAAACGTCCCCGTCGCACTCAGAATGGAATCCCAGCTCGCTGCCCCCACAGACTCGAGGGGCACCTGAGGCCTGGGAAGAGGCGCATACACTGTCGGCAATTCGAGGTGGGGTTAACAGCATGGGCTCTGGCACCAGAAAGCCTGGGTTCAGATCCTGTTTAGCTACATACCATCCCTGTGAGTTTGAGCAGGTTCCTTAAACACCTCTCCAAACCTTAGTTTCCTCATTTATAAACTGGCGATGATCTTATAAGTACTGTCTTACTCGGGGTGCCCAGGTGGCTAAGTCGGTTAAGCACCTGACTCTGGATTTTGACTCAGGTCATGATCTCAGTGTTGTGAGACTGAGCCCCGCAGTGGGCTCCATGCTGGGTGTGGAGCCTGCTTGAGATTCTCTCTCTCTCCCTTTGCCTCTCCACAACCCTCTCCCTGCCCCTGGCACACACACACTCTCTTAAAAAATAAAGAAAATAAATAAGTACCTGTCTTACAGAATTTGTGTCAAGCATTCAGTGCATTCTCACTCAATATTAGCAAATAAAAATAATCACGATAATGGAAACATTAATTTAAAGCCAGTTACAAGCTTTTCGTATACTTCCTTAGCTGCCAAGCCACACTGTCCATACACTAAATATGTTAGAAGTTTACTTGTAGAAGGCAAGCTAGCAACTGAATGGAATAATAAAACTATAAAACTTATAGCTAGAAAATATCCAGAGTCCTGCAACAGGATTCTCCAAGGTTTTACAGTGCCAAGAGAAATTTAGAAAGCTCTTGTTTTATGTGATTGCACAACTACTGAAATCTGCCCTCATTTTGAATTTAGGTGGAGAAAGAATAGGAAAAAACTAAAGCAATCACTGAAGAACTTTCTGATCATCTGAAAGCCTGCCCCTTATTCAGAGTATAACTCACACCCACAATGCCCGTGACTTGCAACTGTCCGTCTCCTCTGCATCTGGGACACCTATATTGCTCAGGGAAGCCATTATATTTACAGGTAACACCAAATTTTATAAGGAACATCACATAAAACCAAAATTTGTTTTCTATTCATGAATACCCACTAGTCTGTGTTTCATCCTCCTCAGATGTCACGTGAAATTTCTTCCACGTGATAGTCTTTAAACACCTGTAGACAGCTGCCTTGTTCTCCACTAAAACAGTCTCTCCTAAAGGTTAATGTTCGCGGGTCTTTCAATTCTTCCCCAAGCAGGTCTAGACTCCATAATCCTGGGCATATTTTTCTGAGCATGCTGGTCTGTGAATGACCCTTTGAAAGGGGTCCTTCAAAGTACACACTATCCTTCAGGGGTAGTCTTGCCACACTGAACAGAGTAAAATATCACCTCCTTCATTTTGGACATCATATTTTCATTAATATAATCAAAGATCACATTAGATCCACTGCCAGACACAGTAACTTGCTTACAGTCAATTAAAACCACCATGCTTTTCATGCACATGCTCTTCCATCAACATCTGTCTGTCTGGCCTTTTCCAACCACAAGCAGGATTTTACATGTATTCCCTATCTCTTTCATTTTGTTGGCACCTCTTTACTTTTCTAGCCTCTCCAGATCATTCTGGATTATGGTTCTAGCATCCATGGGCTAGTATATATAGTTTCATGTCACACAAGTAGTGGATTATCAGGTCATCCATATCCTCACACTTGTCACTGATGAAGCTGTTGAACGGGGCTCTGCCATCTGCCATCCAGACCTGCTGCTGGCCCCTCAGGGGCTCACTGAACTACCACTCTTTATGTGCATTCTGTGGAAGACACACCCAATGACTCACGTCCTTATGTCATACTTTCCCCTTGAGTGTCAACCTGGGACTTGCTTCTAACCAACAGAACATGGCAAAGGTGATGGCATGTCACTCCCTTGACTTACATTAGATGAGATTACGTTACGTAACACTGTCTCGGCAGACAGGAATGAAAGACTCCCTTGCCGGCTTTAAAGAAGCTGCAGTGTGGTCAGATGGTCTAGGCCTACTGGTCTAGGCCAGTACCCCACCTTCCCCCCAAAAGACCCCAGCAACCTCAATCTCACATTTGCAAGGACATGAATTCTGTCACGTACCCGAGGGAGCATAGAAATGGAATTACCCCAGTCAAGCCTCTGATGAAACCTCACCCCTCAATGACAGCTCCTCAATGACAGCCCCATGAACAGAGGCCCCAAGCCTTGCCCAGACACCTGATCCACAGATACTATGAGAGAAGAAATGGGTGTTGTCCTACGCTGCTGAGTTTGTAATTTGCAACATAGCATAGAAAACCAACATCACCAATAAATCCACCTAACTGCGCTATAACCCAGCACCTATTTTCTCCATCTTGTTCTTAACAGCATCAGTGACAAATGCCTTGGTAAAATCCAGGTAGGCTAATTTTTCATCCTCCTAGTTTAAACAATCTAATAACTCTTTTAATGCGCAGAAATAAGATTGGGTTCACTTGCCTTCTTCTTAGTGAACTCACTCTGATGATTGCCGCTTCCAAAAGCTCACAAAGTATCCTCTTAACAACCTCTTTTCAGGCCTGAAGACAAATTCCCCATTCTACACAGTGTGTCTATGCATCTATTTCCTCTTTTTGAAAATCAGGATTACTTCACTTATAGGCAGTCTCCTGATACTCTAAAATCCTCCTGATTTTAAGCTACCTGAGGGCAAAGACCATCTTGGCCTCTCCGCATGCCACAGAGTGCTTAGCACAGCATCTTTCACATAGTACTTCCAACGTAAAAGCAGTGAAAATAGTTCATGACTGAAAAATACTATTAATATATGGTTGCCACAAATTTTCAGAAGGAGACTTAATCTGAGCCAAGAATTTTCAATTTACATGGGTGACCTGGATGAGAGTACAACTTAGATTTCATATGCAAGTCACATTCTTTCTGTCCTCGGTGGCCTTACGATTACTGCGATGGCCAACCATCCATCTGCTCATGACACTTAGAAACTGAAATTCCTGTGACCTAAACAAATTAATCCTGCTTTCAAAGGAGCCAATTGATAAGGACATTGAAAGAGAAAGGCACTGAGAAAGTCCAAGTTCAGCAAATATTTAATGGACTGCCTTTGAGTGATGTCCACAGATTCACAGTTAAAATTCTTTTCAAGATGTGGAGCTCAATCTATCTGCCCCTTGAGTGCGTGCTGGACTTAATGGCCGTTTTACAGAACAGAATACGGTGGAAGTGATGGCATGTGACTTCTGAGGCTAGGTCATAAAAGGCATGTGGCTTTTTCTTATGATTTCTCTTGGATCACCTGCTCGGGAGTCAGCCAATTGCCACACTGTGAGAACACTCAAGCAATTTCACATTGCGAGGAACGAAAGTCTCTTGCCAACAGCCAGTAGGGAACTGAGGACCCCTGCCCAAAGCCATGTGAGTGAGTCATCTTGGGAGCAGATCTGAAGCCCTACTTAAAGGTTCAAGATGACTGCAGCCCTGGTCAGTATCTTGACACAACCTTACAAGAGATACTGAGCCAGAATTACCCAGGTAAGCCATTCCTGAATTCCTGATCCACAGAAACTGTGAGATAGCAAATGTTGACTGTTTTACGTTGCCAACTTTTAGGGTAATTTGTTCTATAGCAATCAATACCTAAAACGAATACATTCAGAATTTTCACTTACCTTGTAGTATTGTAAAGTTCTTGATGAGCTGACCATGCTTGGAGTCTACCAGCTTCATTTCCTCCATAATCACGGATAGGTTGGCTACTTCAGTGTCTAACCTTGACCTCATCATATCTTGCTGCATCCTGAGAGAAACAGAATCCAAACGGATGTTGGCCAGTGTGTTATTCAAGTAGGTCAGATCATCTGTGTGTTTGGTCAGTGTGTCAGTGCATGTGGTCCTGACTTCATTCAGATTGCTGGTCAGCGTCCGCAGGTAGTGGGCAGTGTAACTGATATTGCTAATGATGTTCACAATATCCGTCTCAAAGAGCTGGAAGCGTTCCTCCAACTGGCTGAACTTGATGGCCGTCCTATTCTCGGCGTCCTTGTGTACGTCCTGCAGGTCTTTCAGGTTCTGCTCGTTGGCTTGGGAGGCTGTGGTGATGTTGTCCATCTGACCTGTGAATGAATTGAGCTGGCTGTTCATATCCTCCAGGGTGTCGTTGTTAGCTTTGGCCAAGGCAGAGTTATTGGCAGCCAGCGTCTGTAAGCTCTGCACTTTCTCCTTCAACCAATCAGTGTCCTTCTTGGCTTGAAGGAAAACCTGCTGCAAATTTTGGAAGTCATTCTTGATTCGCTGGATGGCCTGGCTCGTGTCATCCACAGACCGCTGCAGATTAGTGATGAGGTTCCTCTGCTGCACCTGGGTCAGGTTCAGGTTGTTGAGGTTCATAACGACCACGTTATGAGAGTACATTTGGCTCTGCAGGTTGCCCTGCAGCACACTGGTGTCTTGTTGCAAATTTGTGACATAGCCATTATACGCCTGGAGGGTTTTGTTTACAGTGGTGATGAGGAAGGAGTTATTCTCCAAAGTTTCTTTCAGTTGACTCTGCCTGTCCACCAGGGCATCCCCACTTGCCTGTAACTTCTCCAGAGTGTCTTTGTTCTTGCTGGTTTTCTCTGTGATCTCACGCAGCTGCTGACGAAGATCAAGTATGTCTGATCTGAAGGTAGAGAGTTCTGAGTTGGTGCTCATAGCTTTCTTCCCAGTTTGGTCCCCTGGAATAAGACATATGTATTACTCAGACTGGTGGTATGGAGAAATGCTCAGGCAAGGTCAAAGATGCCAAAGAGGGGCACCTGGGAGGCTCAGGCATTAAGTGTCTGCCTCTGGCTCAGGTCATGATCCCAGGGTCCTGGGATCGAGACCCGGATTGGGCTCCCTGCTCAGCAGAGAGCCTGCTTCTCCCTCTCCCACTCCCCCTGCTTGTGTTCCCTCTCTCTCTCTCTCTTTCTCTCTCTCTCTCTGTCAAATAAATAAAATCTTAAGAAAACCCAAAAAACAAACAAAAAACCACAAAGATCCTAAAGAGACTTAACTGGCATGAACTGTGTGTCAGATATAAAACTTGTGGTCTATGCAGAGTGTTCTGCATTAGTAAAACTCACGGTATCTATTCAAACTGTGTCCTGGGAAACTGGGAAGGGTGCTAACTTTGTAAGCACTTTTCTCAAAGAAGGAGGGGGATTTTATCGGATTCTAGAGCACTGGGGAGGGTGTCAAGAAGGCAATAACCTTCTGCTTATTAAATTCACCATTAATTCCTTCCTAAAAAATGAAAACAAAAATCAAAGGATAAAAATAAGCTGGAATCTTTTAATTTTTTAAATTGATTTCTATAACTCTTCTATGCAGTTTAGAATATTTCAAGTAGAAATTTACTGAACATTTTATAAAAGAGCTTTTATTTTTGTTTTTTTCCCTCTTATTTTTTTTATTGAGATGAAAATTATAGCATATACACAAACTTTAAACTTTAAAAAATCACCCTAGGTTCACACCTCAGCTGTTCCTCTTCCTGGTTAAGTCACCGTTCTCTCCTGTGTAAATTAAGGATGGCAATACCAATATCCACCTTGTACTTAGAAACTTTTTCTGCAGGTCTACTCTAAAGAGCTTTTATTAAAATGTATTTGTGGTCCTTTTTGATCAGAATTGGTCTTCAGATTTTAACTGGCACATAGGGTGGTTTTTTTGGGAGAAGAACTCCAAAATTGCTCCTTAATGTTAAAATGTAGAAGCCTCTAAATTAAATCATGAGGAAAGCCTCAACACACAACACAAAAATTTAACATCTTTCTGGGTGAACATGAACTTATAGCAATATCATTCTAAATAGCCGTGGTCATTTAACATGGAATTAGAGGAGTCAGTTTAACGGTTCATTGTTGTTGCAGATTACCTAATTTTTTCAGGTCGCTTTCCACTGCCGTAAGCTTGTCATCATAGGTCTGGCGAGACGTCTCCATGCCACCCGTAACATTGTCCATTTTTTCTACAACTAAGATTTGAGAATTAAGGATTAGTACATACACCTGCTCATATTTTATATTTCAGTTTTGATTAAAAAAACCCCACTTCATTAGAGAATAAAGGAAACATTGAAACAAAAAGAGTATAAATGAAATCAAATATGGGGGAAAGGCCATTCTTCTAGAAAAATAACTTGTCACAAAACCCAGTGGTAGGTTACTTGGTTGAGAATTGTACGTTCTTTTTTTTTTTTTTTTTTTTTAAAGATTTTATTTATTTATTTGGCAGAGCAACACAGTGAGAGAGGGAACACAAGCAGGGGGAGCGGGAAAGGGAGAAGTAGGTTTCCCGCTGGGCAGGAAGCCTGATGTGGGGCTCGATCCCAGGACCCTAGGATCATGACCTGAGCCGCAGGCTGACACTTAACTAACGACTAAGCCACCCAGGTGCCCCTGAGAATTGTACGTTCTTAACTGTTCTTAGGATTCTGTATTGCCTAGGATGTGTTAGATGCTTGGAGCTCAGCTTTAATTTTTATGTATTATATAAGCCCCCTCAATCTGTATTATTTTCTAAAGTAATTTTCATAGATGGAGGTATAACACTGTGATCATTTATCAAGTTTTATCACTCAGCACACTCCCTACCATTCCTGGAAGGTGGTACACACTTATCTGGAAGAAAAGTCTGTAGTAAGGAACACCTAGCTGACTTCTATAAACAGTCTTTGTATAAGGAAGGGAAAGGAAGTCAAGAGTGTTCGCCACTCCCTTTCATGAGGCCTGAAAAGTCTGCTTCTCCTTAGTGACAAGTGAATCTGTCCTTTTTCATTTCCCAAGAAGATGCCTACATGGGTTTCCAGACAATTAATCATGAAGATTTTTTTTTTTTTTGCATTTTCTTGATTGTACATGAAAGGAAAAGAGTTAGTGACACAGTGTTAAATAAAAGCTTCTGTTCTTACTTATTCTCAGAAGGCAGTAGTTCTTTACGGTTGTGAATACAATTTTCTTTCTAAAATATTGCATAACTGTGTGTTTCTCCAGAAGTGAGTCCTGTGACATCCAACCTCTAGCAGCTTGAGATCAAGTCTGTCTTTGTATCAATGGCTTTCTGAAAAGGACTTCATTTTTTTTTGAAGCATGAATTTATTTTGTATATTAATTATGAGGTAACAGAGCCAATTTATTTTTATTCTTCAAGTGTTCCACTTATACATGATTGTATGAGAAGATTCTCCAGGCTCCTTTCAGGAAGCAGAAGTATGCTCCCATGTGTATGACCCAAAGTAAACCAGCCCCGTGGCTTCTAGCACCTTCCCTAGAGAATCCCTCCCTGCTGTTCCCCCCTCAAGCTTCTGGAGTGTGGCTATAATGAAATGTGTGCATGGCACCAAATGTTTTCTCACCCAAGCCCTTCCATGCCCTCTTCTTTCTACCTAGAATGTTCTTCCTTGGACTCTTCAAGTTAAGCCCTACTTGCTCTTCGAGACTCAGCTCATCGCTTTCTGTGGGAAATCTTTGCTGCAGTGAATCCTGCAGAAATTCTCTTGGCAAGCAGTGCTTTCTCTGCTATAAGACTTACTTCACTGTGTGGTCCTGGCTTGTTTACTATTAGATCCTTTAAGGCAGGAAAATTTCCATTCAGTTTTATCTGTAGCTCTTAGTGTGGCACTTAGTAGGTGTTCAATACATACTTGTTTATTACGCTATTTACTTAAATCAGTGACAGTCTGCCCCCTGGCTCCTGAGGCCTGTGAAAAACTGGTTGAGCTAGAGGTCGTGCAAACAGACATATAAACCAGCCCTCCCGACCGCCTACCCCCAGGAAGCCTCAGCACTGGCAAGGAATACAACAGCCAGCTGAATTATGACTGCTTTTTTTTTTTAAGTGACTATATAGACAAGAGAGGTATTGTTATAATAATCTGTACCTTAGGACTGTTAGATAGGCACGCACGTTTGTAAATCCCCAGAAACTCTGAAGAACACAATGTTTTAATCTGCATTTTTGCAAAGTCAAACTTAAAAAAAAAGAAAGTATAAAATGTTGATGACTTGAGATTCAGTTTTGATCCTCAAATCAAAACACATGCCTCTCAGTCTGTCCTCAAACCACACACAGGATCTTAAGTCCTGCCCGTTTTTTCCCGGAAGCCGAAGAAACTTCTAAATATGCTGACAGGCAGTCATTTTCTACCCTCTCTAATTTTCCTTCCATTTTAGTTTTAAAAAACACAGAACTGTCACGGACAGAGAAGTCAGGTTTGTGTAAAGGGAATAAATACGTTTGTTAAAAACAAAATGAAAATCTGTTCAGTTTCTCTTCGGCGCAGTGAGGAAGCTGCTGGCCTTGGCCGCAGGGGCTCATGAGCTCGTTACATGCACCGGGGCGTGTGCGTCTGCGTTTAAAAACAGGATCTGGGTCTAAAGCTGCAAACTTCAGGGCTGCAAAGCTGGTAGCTTGCTGTTGCATAAAAATACCAGGCTGATGGGCATCTAGAACCAACACTTACTATAACAGCACATGGCATTTTCGCTGGTTTTAACTCTTTTTTTTTTTTTTAAAGATTTTGTTTATTTATTTGACAGAGAGAGATCACAAGTAAGCAGAGAGGCAGGCAGAGAGAGGGGGAAGCAGGCTCCCTGCTGAGCAGAGAGCCCTATGTGGGGCTCGATCCCAGGACCCTGAGATCATGACCCGAGCCAAAGGCAGAGGCTTTAACCCACTGAGCCACCCAGGCGCCCCTGCTGGTTTTCACTCTTAACATAGCAGCGCAAGTTGCCAATCAGGAAACAGTGGCAGAACCGTCCTCCCTTACCCTCGAGACTCCCGGTCTACTGATGCAGAGCTCAGTCTGGAGATCCCTCTGATGGGAGAAAGATGAACATCAAACGGAAGAGTTCCTAGCTGTCTGTTTTTTCATGGGTTCCCCTTTATTAGAAAGGGTTTCTTTCTTTCTTTTTTTAATTATGTTATGTTAGTCACTATACAGAATGTCATTAGTTTTCTACGTAGTGTGCCAAGACTCACTGTTTGCGGGTAACACCCAGCGCTCCGTGCCATCCTGCTCCTTAATGCCCATTGCCGGGCTCACCCATCCCCCACCCCCTAGAAACTGTTTCTTGACAGAGAGTTTTTCTTCAGAGTATTACTGCTTTGGAGATCATACCCAAACAGTTGGCCCTCTTCTTGTACCCAAAGCCTAATCCTCTTGGATAATCCGACAATAAGACCTTTTCTGTAAAAGCCTTTTGGGTACCGTCCCTTGGCCTGGGCCATTAAGCTCCTTCTCCCTTGGCATGACTCCACCCATCCTTCAGGGTCCACTCCACTCTCACCACCCCAACGTGCTAAGCCTTCCCTGACCATTGGGTTTTATACCACACCAATAATAACACCACTAATAACAGCCTCGATTTATCACGTGCCTACTCTTTGAGAGATGCACTGCACCATCACCAAAGTTAAGTCTCAAAACAGCTGTTTTACAGATGAGGAAACTGAGGCTCAGAAATGTTCAGTAACTTGCCCAGAGTTACACAGCTTATAAATGACCAAGTGAGATGCCAGGCCAGGAGATCTAATTCCAAAATGAATGCTTTCTCTGGAATTCCACATTGCCTCTTATTTAGTATTTCTTTTTCCTCAATATGGTCACCTCCCACAAGACACATAGCTCACAGTCCAGGCCCTGAGGACAAGGAACAAGAGCAGGCCAAGAGCTCCTGCCTGGTGCCCACGAGAGTCCGTCCCAGACTGCGGGGCTGAGGGGGGAAAACAAGCCCCCCTGTGGGTACCTGGGACTTCCAGTAATACCAGCTGCACTCCCCTGGAATGCAAATCAGGCATTTCTACTTTGAACACTATTTCAGGTCTCACTACAAAAATACAGAAGATCTGGTTGCCGGGTGTTACCCTGTCTTCTCACAGTAGCCCCCCAGTGTGACGTGATGCCCACGTGGAAAGCCTACCCATCCAGCTGTCACTGCTACTTTAGCAGAGCTTAGCAGCAAGGTAGACATTCAAGGACTAGGAATATTGCGTTAAAGGAGATTTGTCCTGAGAAAGATTCAGATTTCTTCTTTCTTTTCTATCCTAATTCCCTTGAGATGGATGCCTGCTGGGCCGGACAGCAGAGTGCGATTTTCCTGTTGAGGGAATGTTTTGGAGGAAACATGACCCACTGAACTTAGGAGATGGCGTCTGCCATGGCAGCTCCACGATGGAGGATAAAGAGCCCAAGGCAGAGAATGCCCCGAGATGGAATGGTCCAAGGACATGGTTTCTGTACAGCAGCTGATGAGCCTCCGGGGTCATAGTCACTGTACAGCCCTGTGGGGGTGACTCAGCAGTTCCCCGCCTTGTGCAGCAAATTCTCCAGAAGGAACTTCGGTTATATCCTAACTCGAAGTTGTGTAAGTGACATAAAAGGAGAAGTAAAAAAGTGTTCTGAGAAAAACAGTATGGCGCTGCCTTTGCCAACTCCGATACGTAAAGCATTTTCTATTTTACTTCCTAACTTCTCCTTCAGAGAAATATCTCCTTTCACTGAATATTTTTTTTCTTCCTCTCTTTTTTGAAAGGGATAGAGTTTCTCTAGACTTCAAAGGGAGATGTGGGAAAGGAGAACTAGGTCTTATCTTTCTGCCTCTTCCCGTGTGGGGTTGCTAGGCTCTTATCAGCAAGAAAGAAGAACTGCTGTACAAGTAAAGAGAAAACACATCTGGAAAATATCCACATTTTAGTTCATTAAGACTATGTTTAGGAACCAAAACTGCATACTGTGTTATCTTATATTTGTCAGTAGATGTATGAGGGACGGGGGCCCTTGAAGGAGGGAAATGGGGTAAGACCATCATCTTGCGTCCACTCATACCTGCTCCCTCAGCATCTCCCCGCTTCATCCTGGACCAATTACATCCACAGAGCAGGCCATGCTGATCTTTAGGATTTTAGACTTCCAGGTAGGGCTCTGAATGAAAGCAATGCCTTGAATGCAGAATGGCTTACAGGTCCCGGAGCACTGACTGTCTTTACAGAAGTCAGCCCTGATCTACAATCCATCCATCCATCCATCCATCCATCCATCCATCCATCCATCCTCCCTCTCATTAATTTATCCAGTAACTTTAATTGGTGCCTAAAAAGTACCATGAGGCTAGGTGCTAGTAGGAGTTACAACAAACTAAAGATAGGAGTCTCTTGTTTTCATGGAGCTTAGAGTTTGGGTGGTAAGACAGACAAGCCCACTGGCCATCATGACAGAGTACGGACAGGGGCTAAGAGTAAACAAGGGAATGCTGTGGGAACAAACAGGAGGGCCTAACTTGGCCTTCAGGGCCTTCTTGCAGGATATGTGTCTGAGACATGAAGGGAAAGGAGTCCTTTTAGGTGGAGAGCAGAAAAAAAAGTGTTCTCGGCAAATGGACCAGCACACATACAACATGCCAGAGCTGAGAAGGGCTTTCCAATGTCGTAAAAATGGAGGAAATATCTGTACTTTAAGAACAAAGAAAAAAAAAACCCCCTCCTTTGGAACTTCTGTATAATTCTAAAGGCATAAAAAGATTCTAGATCTTGAGGTGCCTGGGCGGCTCAGTGGGTTAAAGCCTCTGCCTTCAGCTCAGGCCATGATCTCAGGGTCCTGGGATCGAGTCCCGCATTAGGCTCCCTGCTCAGCAGGGGGTCTGCTTCTCACCTCTCTCTGTCTGCCTCTCTGCCTGCTTGTGATCTCTTTCTCTCTGTCAAATAAATAAATAAAATCTTTAAAAAAAAAATATTCTAGATCTTATTTCTCTGCAGATAAAAGTTACAAAATACCATATGGTAGGTAATACGCTCCTCAAACCTTTGTCAACTCTCTTTCAGTAGTTGTTTGCCTTCATAATATCACGCAGTACTGAGCCCTAAAGGTACTTATTAAATGGCTATTTGACCTCATGATTCTCTTTTATCTGGATTTTCTGGAAAACGTCAAAGAGCAGTGAGTAATGTCCAAAGTAACCTGGTAAAGGAGGAGAGTGAGCTGATTTACCCAGGACATAAGAGACCCTCCCTTTCCCCACTAGACTCCCTCCTCCCCCCCTTGTCCTGCCTCGCCACAATTCAATAAACTTTCTTACTGCTTACCTTGTGAGTCTTAGGTTGGATTAACTAATCACAAATGTATAAAATGACCTGGTAACTTTCTAGACTTCCATTGCTCAACTTCATCAGCCAACACCCTACAGGATACGCACAATTTTCCATGTGTGTGGCCTCCGAGATGGGACTCTCAAGCTTCAACTATACTGTTATATTTTGCCATTCTACTGGCTACAGCTGTATAAATGCAGTTATGAAGAAGCAAGAAATACAGAAATATAGCCTCTCTTTACTAGAACCAACTACTGGACAGGTTCGATGACACCGTCTTTCCTCATCCCAAACACCTTAAAAATTGCCATTGTAAGAAATAGGAAACTCAGAGAGGGTATGATTCATGCCCAGGTTACACAGCCATGCGGAGGACTTAGCAGGATGCCCAGCATGTCG
Organism: Nasua narica; assembly: GCA_028533885.1. Classification (NCBI taxonomy): domain Eukaryota; kingdom Metazoa; phylum Chordata; class Mammalia; order Carnivora; family Procyonidae; genus Nasua; species Nasua narica. The sequence goes on along the minus strand of CM052808.1, from coordinate 35,270,614 downwards.
GCAAACACTTACGAAACATTCACAATTGTATTACAAATGGCAGGATCAAGAGTGAGCTTGGACCATCTGGCTCCAAAGCCCATTCTCATTTCAATACATTGGGTTTCCTCCGGAAACCTCCAGACACTCGGAGAGAGGAGGAACAGGTTGGAGGGAATTCACTTCTCTCCCCAAGGAGAGAAAGTCTATGAGCCAAGAAACAGAGAAGGGAATACATGGGAATTCTCCATTGTTAATCTGTCAGTTCTGAGGGAAGGCAGCCGGGATGGTTGCTGAGGGAAGGTTCTGAAGATCAGCAGCCCCCGCGCCTGCCTCTTGCTGAAACCAGACGACACATCTGTGTCATGTATCTTTGATGGGAAGGCTTCCATGGCTGTTTTCTATAAAAAGGTTTATGCAGCTCGTGATTCTGAATCCTGACACCTTCTACCTGTGGTGTCTGGAACGGGGGTGGGGACGGGGGTGGGGAGGGGAAGGGGGAAACCTACTTTGTCTGCAAGTCTGAAGGATTTAGGCAAAAATCTTCCACTGACCTTAAACCAGACACGGCCAAAGAATACCTAACATTCCATAAAGTATTGTTGGGGTAGCAGGGCTCCCCCTATGTTTAACTTCTACAGGGCAATATATTTATGGAGCTCTATAAACATCAGCGGTCACAGTAAATGTGCTGAAGAGGGAAAAAAAGGGAACTAGCTGCTCAGTCCCCGGGGTGAAGTAAGTCGTATCTCTGGAGATCTTGTGTTTGGCTTACCCTCTGTCAGTATAATTTTCCTGTGTGCTGACTCCAGGGTTTCCACAGGCCCTCTTAGAGATAAGATGAAAAAAAGATTGAGGAAGAGGGTGGAGCTAGAAACAGGTAGGAAAACACAACAATGAGGACAAATCTCTGTAACTCATAGAGGACCTTTATGATTGTGGAAATGCATCAAAAGGACCCAGATCCCACAACTACAAGCAGCTCGAGACACAAAGTTTATGATGTTGCTTACTTTTGCATTTGAGTCGTATTAATGAGATACTTCGTATTTGCAAACACAGGGTTTTTTCATGTTTAAATTAATAAAGGGAAACCTGCCATTTGGAAAGAGAAAGGAAAGAGCACTTACCTTTGTATCCCAAAATGGCTACTGTGATTGTTAGCAAGGCACACAAAATGTATAATAATATGATAGAAAACTTCAGTGCCCAGTTATTTTTACATTTGGTACATTGCGTTCCTTCCTGAATACCTGTAAGAGAAGTCAAATTTTAATGATAGTAACCAGAGATAGCATTTTGTAAAGTATCTTTCTGCATCTTGCCTCAAATACTATGACGAAGAGTAATTTTTACAGACGCCTTCCCATAGGATGAGTGGTATTTTAAACATACCATTTTGGCAACATAAGCACTTTAAATATCACCATGTTGTGGTAGTTAATAATGACTTGTAAATAGCACGTAACTTTGTCTCTGAATAATTTCAAATCCATTATAATTAGCATTTCGATAAAAATCTCTACATGACCAAAGATTTTAAACACCCAAATCGACTTGTTTCAGCTCTTATTGGACCTACAGCAATTCAAACACAATCAACCAGAAAAGCTGCAGATGGTCCCTTAAAGTCTGTGTCAGCGGTGTGCTTGAGCTAGCTCCTACGGGCTTACAAGGGTCAACTGTTACATTTGTAGGAATTTGGGGAGCTGGTTGTGAAACTGTTGGAAGTCTGAAATCAGCCCCAGAGGGAGTATTTACACCATGGAAATGGGCGACCACCACAAATTGTGACACCGCTCCACACATACACACTGTTTTACCATGCCCCTGGCTGTAATGCTCTATGACCTATAGCAGAAAACGCAGGTAATTTTCTGATTAAAATGCTCAATATGTAACCATTTTGGGACATTATATGTATACAGAAAACAGACGATGACCCTTAAGGTATCACAGCGATTTGAATAACAACTATGAAACTAAAAAAAAAACCCAAACCGGACATTTTTGATGAGAGGAGGTAAATTTTGACTTGCTCACTGTTCAACTTTTTGAAAAACATTCTAGTCTAAGTGGTAAACCACCATCACTTCTGCAAGTGACTACAGAAACTAACCTATAAAAAGGGAACTTTCCATCAGATGATTAGAAACACAGAAGACAAAAAAGACTGTGGACATTTTAATGTGAAAATCACATTGTAAGGAATATCGGGAGATCCCTTATTTTCCTATGTGCGTCTTATTAATAGTGTCTCACAGGAGCAACCGCACATAAAGGACTGATCTCCTATAATTGTGCTCAATAACTTTTGATGGATAAGTCGTGAGGATTAAGCTACAGTGAAAGGTCCCCCCTCTCGGTTTATAATTTTACGCATGGTGCCCTTCTTCAGTGAAAAGAGTTCTTCAGCTGTGTTTAATGCAAAATGATGAGAGAAACAGCAAAGAACAATGACTCCAATTTAATTTTCAGGCTTTAACCAATCCCTCTGGTACTCTGCGCTACAGACTCAAGGGGAGGGGGTTCATTTCATCTGTTCCATGACTTAGAGCGGTGGTTCTCAAACCCTGGGGTGTATCAGACTTGTCAGAACACAGCCTTTCTGACTCAGGAGGTCTGGGAAGTGCCTGAGAATTTGGATTTTTAACAAGTTCCCAGGGGATGCAGACACTGCTAGTCTGGCCGCCATGCTTGAGAACAGCGCTTCTCAAACTGTAAAGTGCTTACAAAACACACCGTCAAATGCAAATTTCTGATTTAGTCGGTCTGAGGTAGGAACTAAGATTCTGCATTTCTCCCAAGGTCTAGAAGATGCCTAATTAGAGAAACGCATTTCGAAGAGCTGAGGTTTCTTGAGAAGACGGTCATGCTGGATCAACCTTTGGTTAGCCAACCCCCTGAAGGGGAAGCTGGAAAATCTGGCTCAAACGGACCAAGAGTAAATCAACTTCTCTGGATCAGTTTTCCCATTTCTTTTACTCTGTTTCCTTTCCGTCCTCCTTTAATCGCCCCCCGATGTCTCAGCAGCACCTCTCCTGTCCAGCACTGACCTCGGAACCATCCCCGTCAAATCAGAACCCCAACTTCCACCCTAAATACAACCACTATCCCAATCCCCCAAAGACACCGTCGAGTCTTCTCTTATAGTCTTTGATTCATCCAGTTGCCAGGCCTGGTAATCTTCCCATGGGACATTTTTATCACGGTCATCTCCTCTGTAGGCTAATCTGGTACTGCCTATGCTGTACCAGATTCTGAGCCGGTGCTTGCCACATGGCATCTTCATTCGAAAGCACCCTTCAAAGAGGCACGGCAGCAACAGCTGAAGTGATAGAGACCCACAGCCAGGATTCAAACCTGGGTCTATCCGACTTTAGGCACCATGCTCTCTCCACTCTGCCATGGAGACTCTGGTCATCCCTTCCTCTCCACTTCACCGCCATGGTCCTCGTGCGAGACCCTTTCATCTCAGTGGGAGCTTCCTCTTCCCCTCCCACTGGAATCCAGCCTCACCCTGTCCTCAGATACTGCTAGCCTCATGACAATGCCAAAGAGAAAAAAACAAAAACACTTTAACAACTCCTCCTTAAATAATGAACACACACACACACACACACACACTCACCAGCTCTTAGATTCTCCATAATCTGGCAGCTTAAAATGACAAAGACCCCTTACATCAGAGTGAAAGTATCTTTGGAACGGGAGAGGGGGGAAGTGTAAGTAGACCCACAAACATGCCACATCTCATGTCCAGAACCCACAAACTTGCTTTGGTGGCAACTGTAAACACAGAAGGATGATAGATACAGCGATGTCGGACTGACCTCCCTTGGAAAGACTGGATGGTGCTTTTGTGGCTGATGGGGGGAGTTTCCTTCCTTTTGGACTTCAGAACAGTGGCGGGTGAGCTCTTTATGTCTCTCTAGGGCAATTTCTTGCATTCCATTAGCAGAGCCTCAGAAGATTTGGTCACAGGGGAGGTTAGGGTAGATAAGAGAATCTCGGGTGAGAAAGTTGCTTAGAGGTCATCTGGTCAAGTGTCATTGTGTTATTGACGGGGAAAGTGAGGTCAGGGAGGCAAAGCAAAGCCGAAGCCACGCGTCTGCACTCTCAGGGTGAAGGTCCTTCCCTCCCACTCTGCCCATGCATGCTGCTGCTGGTTTGCCGCCGGACCTCTTGGGCATGTGGTCTTCGTGCAGATTGCTCCCAGACAGTTGTCACTGTTCATAGTCCGAAGAGCAGGGTCACTTCCTCACGACGTGCCTTTCTCTCTGCATTTAATCAATATCAGATGGCTCCGCCTGGCCTCTCTCCACTTGACACACGTTCTGTGTCTTGTTTCTTCTCTCCCCAGAGACCTATTTTTAATAAGAATTCTGTTTTATCTTTCCCTCTCTGCCCTCCACTGGGAGGACATCTGGCCAAACATACAGATGCCTACTACAAAGAGACCCTGCTGGCTCACGAAGCTGGGGGACCCCCTCCTCCGTGAACCTAGATGGTCACAAAAAAACATTCAAGAGAGATATCCCCCTGTTACCCGCCTTTGTACTGTTTGTTTTCTCAGCATTACTTTCCAGAGACTGGGGGCTTTGTTCCTGTTGGACAGGGTTGGGTGGTGGGAAGGGCAAGGGAATCAACCCGCAGACTGCTGCAGATAAGACATTCCAGCTCAGGAAGTGAAGCAGTCTTGCCCCTTACCACCGGGGGAATTCGCATTTCAAAAATCCCGGCCCAAATAGCACATTTGCAATTCAGCACACCGCAGGCAGAACACGCCTGAAGGATCCCTGCTTTTCCATTGGTTATTCCTCTTAAACTATCTCCCATTGAACTTGATTCTTGGCTCATGTTTTAAATGTATTTTCCAGTGTCCAAGTCTCTATTATGCAGAAAAAGAGAGAAAGTTTGGGGGCCCGGTGAAATCAGAATTACTCTGGTTAACTCCTTGGGTTTTCCACGGAAGTTCAGAATAGGCTGACAATTCGGTCCCCAGGGCTCAAACTCCAAGTTCCCTGGGTTGCCCTGTTTCCAATAACACATGTTTAGAGTACGAAGAGTGGGGGCTGGGTGGGGCCACCGATCAGGGGGCAGCGGTTAGCTGGTTGGAGAGAATAAGTGAAACGCTGCAGGAATGACAGTGCAAGGGGCCAGCAGAATTCACCAGCCGAGAATTCCTTTCTGCTGTGGTTCTCCATAAAGAGCCCTCCCAAGTGCTGCGGTCCAGGCTCCAATCCAGTCTGTTTTTCCAATCTTTTTGGAGAACAAAAGAGTCTCCTTCATTCACTATCATATTTTTCGGCCATCACCAAAGGATGGCTTGTCTTCTGAAAAGGACTCATGCTGATCAATCCCCTTTCCTGTCAGGTGAAGCCTGGCACTGTGGGCAAGTGTGGGATGCTCCTGGTCTGTCGGAATTATCACAAGTGTCTATAGAGCTCCGTGGTGTTGCCATAAAGATCATGTTACCGGAGAGAAGCTTCAAAAAGCTGGTGGGTTGCAAAATCCAGAAAACCACAGGTTTTGATCTGAGATTTGCAGTGACCTTTTCATGTGGTTTTTTTATAGTTATTAATCTACTGCCTGGTGGCACATATTCCCATAAGCTCATGAGAATGATTTGGCTCTAACAGTAAAACTGATGATTCAAATCAATTCTTATAATTAAAATGCCCTCAAAAGCAACAAAATAGTAAGAGTTAACATCCTGGTTGGTTATTTGGATGTTATGTAATATCAGCAGAACAAAAGTTAAATATATAAAATACTTATCCCATAAATAATTGATTTTTCCTTATTATAAAGGCCATTTACTAAATGACAGAATATGGATTTAGTTAGCAACAATTTTTTTTATTAATGAGTAATTTAGTTCCCCAAATATAAATCTCAGCCCTGGACACCTCATTATGCCAAGTTTCCTAAACAACTTGGAGAAGTATGAAAAGAGAAGCAGAACAAGACTTGGGAATGAAATAACTTTCTGCACAAATTAAATGAAGCCTCATAGCATCCTTGTATTCATAAAAGTGTATTCAAACCAGAAAAATTATTTAGAAGAGAGTTTTAGGAGTCTGAAATCTTTAGCTCGCATTCTGAGCTTATATTAATATTCTGCACGGTCAGTAAGTATAGTTTTTTTCATTAAAACATTTCTATATGGGAGGCAGTTCTGGTTTGACTTTAATGTTAAAGAAGAGTATGTAGTATTTGTTTAAAATTTATCATTTATACCCTGCCTACTAAAAAAGAATTATAGGCAAAAGCCAGATACAATGAGCTACTCAGAGTATGCAGAGTCTCCTAGAATATATAGGGTCTCAACAGAACACCATTATTTTCTCTTTGTGGTTTTTATAAGAAATCCTTTATTATATGAACTGTACACAAATACTTTCAATTCTGAGGGAAGGAATCCTCGCTCATCAGGGAGCTCAAGCACCACATCTCCAACATTTGTCTCTTCTCGCTGGCCCCCTTCCCCTTGGCTCTATTCCTATTCGTTTTATTCTAGGGACACAGCGTGAACTGTCAACAATCCTGATGACATATTTCAGCAGCTCTGACTGCTTCATTATCTGGTACTACCAAACAATGTCCTTCTGTGATTAGGCACTGAGTCCTTCAACGAAAAGGACTTACGAAAATGCAGCTCCAGCTTGGGCCGTCAGAGTCTGCTGTATAATTGAGCTGGACACAGACACTGCACAGGTGTTTGGAAGGCGGCCACTGGACGTTTGCGGAGTGGGTGAGAGCGTGCCCTCACCGCTAATGCAGAGAGGAACGGCTGAGGATGGCTGCCAGGCATCTTCTCCTGGTCATTACAACGCCTTGAACGATCCTGCAAAGTAGGAAATCCCGCCCTAATTTTACAGAGTTCAGGAAGCTTTCCCTGAAAGAGGTGGACTCTCCAAGCCAGTGAGTGTCTGAGCCGTAAGATGAACCTGGGGTTATCACGCGCTCTTTCTCCAAGCTTACTGGAAGCAAAACAAAGCAAGATTAAGGATGCCTAACAAGATAGACTGTAGAAAGCTGACTGGTTAGACTTCTAGAAGTATTCCGTCAAAAATAAAGGGGTGCAGAAACGTCTTTTCAAACATTGATAGAAGATGCCTTTCTCAGAAATGAGCAGTAAAATTCGGTCCCCAGTAAGTTAACTGTTACAGGCCTGGGGCTTCTACAGGCTGTAATTTCTGACTATTCTGTGGTGACATCCTGAGCAGCAAGTTAATTCCCCCCTAAATAAATGCTCATTATCTCTGTGAGAGGTCAGAATTGTCTTGGAGGTTGGCTGGTAAGGTCTGTTAGCCCTTCAGGGGAATCACCCCCCAATGGCGATGGAATTTTTGGAATGGGGGAGGCTGGGAAGAGAAGCTAGCTTTATAATTTCAAGGCAAACTATGAGACATACAGGGGGCCTGCACGGTTTAAGTCCGAAACCAAAACAAGTTGGTTGCTCCTACTGAGTTTTCTTCTGAGCTTCTAGTACCTGATACGGTAGCCACAAAAGCCAGTGTCTAATGGCTCATTCTTCTATGGATGGTGGTCCTTACCTCCAGAAGTTGGGTGACATAAGAGAGTAGAAAGAAGGCAGTGAACGAAGGATTTATTAAATGGTAATTAAAAGCATTAATTTATCTCCAGCCTCTTAACCCCTGCAAACAAAAAAGTCTGCCTGGAGTACATTGGCAAAAACCTCTTACAAACACCAGCTTGAGCCCATGTTTCAGAAATCCATGGTAATTCTCCACTGCCACAGTAAGCTCCAGGCAGCTCACAGTGGATTCCAAGATGCACACCACCTAGCATCCGCTAACCATCCAGGTTTAAAGAACCTCAGGGCCAGGAGGAGAATCGGCTGTCATCTTGGCCAACATCCATCTTACAGTGAGGAAACTACAGTCCAGTGAACTCCACCGTCTTCCCCACTCACACAGGAGCCAGTCCTGGCTTTAGGCTTCAGGGTTCCTGATTCTCCTCTGGAATTCTAATTTAGCTCCCAAACCCTGTCCACTTTACCATGCCTCTTTCTTAGTTCATCCCATTATTCATTTATTCAAGAAATAAGTATGGAGGGGTGCCTGGTGGCTCAGTTGGTTAAGCATCTGCCTTCAGCTCAGGTCATGGTCCCAGGGTTTTGGAATTAAGCCCTGCACTGGGCTCCCTGCTTGGAGGGGAGTCTACTTCTCCACCTCCCTTTGCTGCTCTCCCTGCTTGTGCTCTCTCACTCTCTGTCATTCATAACTAACTAACTAACTAAACAAACAAACAAGTAAATACATAAAGTATGGAGCACCTACTATTATGAGGCACTGGGTATAATGGTCAACAAAACAGACAACAGTCTTGGCCCCTATGGAACTTACACTCCAGTAGGAGGCTACGGTCAGGGGTTAGGAGCTGATAAAACACGGGAGAAAAATAAAGCCAGAAATGGGCAAAGGGCATGTGGGAGAGGAGGTGGATGGCAATTTTAACAGGGTGGTCAGAGGCGGCTTCAGAGAGTAACGCAGAAGCAAAAGCTCTGGCGAGTGTGGGAAAGAGCACAGAGTACCCGCGCAGACCTGCACCCCCCAAAGTTCTGCTTACTCCTTCTCCCCATCTTGAGATTTGCCCTCCTTCTCCCCACAACACTTTCCCTCTCCACAAAATGACTTCTTTGGAAACCTTTACTCACACATCTCCTCCTCAATGAATCCTGTCCTAACATTAGCCTCTGGCACAAGCCCAGCTGCGCCTGAACCCCTTTAGTACCTGTGCGGTTCACATTGGGTAAATCAAGGCGTGCGCGCATGTTAAAGGCCATCTGCGTGGCTACCGCCTCCTGTAGGTGCGGGGATTTTATTTCTCTGCACTATTGCTTTTGCATTTCTCTAAACACACCAGGTAGTTCTCTAGAATTCTACACGTCAAGCAGTTTAACGAGTACGTGACTGCGGCGGTGTAGGTCCCGGGAAGGGGAATCACAGGCTCTGTCACCCCCTCAGGGACCATGTCTCGCACACGTTGGAAGCAGCGCACCTCCCCCAGCTCTCAGGTGCCTGGAACTCACGACCTTCCCTCCCACTTTGGGTCCAGCTTTCTAGGTGACAAGGGACATGCTCATCTGTCTTGTTGGCCCGGGAGTAACTGTCCTGGGAAAGCATTTAGCTCTGAGGCCTGACACTCAAAATGCGGACACTCGGGGGGAACCCCTGTCCTCCCAATTAGGTACCCACAGCCTGAAGGGAAGAGTTTTCTGTTCACCGCAGGACGTGGGGAGTGCAGTGGGGTGTACTAACCCCAGGAACGTGAGGCATTCTTTAGACCCTGGCCCAGCCCAAAATGAACCTTCAGATCGAAAGCAGGAGGGCAGCATTTCGGCGCTTTCTGTCCCTCAGCACTTGCAAAACTAAATCTGACAGGGCCAAGAAGACAAATGTAAACCCACAATCCAACATCTGCCTTGAGTGCTGTTGCTTCAAAAAGTGTTATTTTGGGGGCAGCTGAGGAGCTAATATCAGGATGAGGGGAACCCTGCTGAGCCGGGGGTGGTGGGCAAGTCTCAGTTAATGATAGTGTGTTCGCTGTTTATCACCGAAACAGTGTTGGGACATGTGGAAATTATGTGTGGGGCAGGTGTTGGCATAAAGAGGAGACTAATCCACGCTCTCTCACATACCTACTTGGTTTCTTTAAACCAACAGAACTAGTGTTTTGATGGGGAAAAAGGGGCCTCCGTGTAAATGAAAATATCAATCAGCCCGACAGACATTCCTCATTCCTTTGTGAATATGTGTTTTTTACTGTCTTCAAGTGAAGACTATAGTTGAGGACACTCAAATTAAGGGAAAAGTGAGCCAAGACAGAGCAAGAGATTTTACTATCCATGTTTTAACATAATTATCTGCTCTGCAATGAATGTAGCCTCAGTTCTGGACTGTGATGAGAAATGAGTCAATTAACTTGAAATAGCCCAAATGAGGAAATGCTGGCAAATAAGTAATGAGGGAAATGGGAGGGATCTATTTTAGGGACTACGGCCCAGCAGAGAGGAGTGGGGCCCCCAGGTTCAGTGAAGAGCCTCCTGTTCACCAGCCTCTTATTCATACTTGTTATTAAGTCTGGACAAAGGCCAGAAAGAGAAAGAAATGTTTCCATGGGGCAGGTGCCCATGGTTGTAGAGGTCAAAGGATGGAAACTTGATATACAAAAAAGAAGACATGCAACTGAAATATAACTGAATATAAAGTAAATGGGAAAATGCATGCTTTTTACAATTTTCCATGACTTGGTAAAGAATTCCTGGAGGAGGGAAATTTAGAAAATTATCTAAAACTGAAATAACTAGACAAAAAAATGGATAAATGTGCATATTCGTATAGACACACAGACCCGCTAACAAAGCGAGTTCCTTGACAGTAGAGATGTTTCAAAAATGGATTTCTAAGTCACGACTCTAATTCACAATTCCCCACAGATTCCTCAGGGATATGCTGGGACCAACTGATGCGGACTGGTGAGAACCAAGTGTTTGTATCTCTTCACAACTCCATGTTCAGTGACTTTCCATTAGCAGCTTGGAATTGGTCACACAGGGAGTATTTACACCAAAGGAATCAGCAAATGCTACAAAAATCAGGGCTTTTGTCTCCTGGAGGGCTGTTTGTTCAACATTTGCTGGCCCACTATTCAACCTGCTGCAAGTGACCCACCACATTTAAATAGATCAAATTGCTCTGTCCATATGGGGTAATCACTAGAGAAGTTCAGGATCACGGGACAGGGTGATGGTTATACTGGACCTTTGTCCTTTTCTCTCCCTCCAGGTTACAGAGATCATATGGGCATTCTTATTAGTGATATCTGTGCACATTAGATGTTTTGAATTCAGAAGTTCCAGGGAAACTTAAAACATTTCAAATTCATGATCTCTGCAGGGTGTGATCATCTTAGGTTCCCAGTGAAACTGACAATGCTTGGGGTTGAGTTCCCCTGAGTCTGTTAACTTCATACCACAAATACAGGTTTGACTTAACTCTGACCAAGCACCCTGAAACTGAATTTCCCTCTTGCTTGGGAGATGATGAGGACTGGCTTGATCTGTCACCTGCACGAAGCTAGAACGGCAAAATTACGAGCACAGATGAATCAGCCTAAGGATAGGCAGGATTCAATGGAGGACACACGCGGATGCAAATGAAGGAATCACCACAGAGGAAGAGATTTCAAATGAGAAGCCTCAGTCTGTAAGATATTCTCTTTGCCTCCCAAAACCATGCAGGAATTAAAACCCCAGCTGCCAGACAGAAAAAATCCAGAAGTCCAAAGGAGCACAAGACCTTGGTACATTCATGAGATGTACAAATATCTGACAGCAACAACCAGACCTGGAGACAGAAATGGGAAAACATCAGAAATACATCAGCGGAGTTGCCAACAGTGGAGAAAAAATACCTTTTGAACTTGACCTCTTGTAGCAAAAAACTGCACAATTTGGTCCAGGCCACATTAGCTCTGGTCCATTATTCAGTGGCAGTCAGAGATGCAGAAGATAAATACACAATTTCACCAATATGAACTTCCTGGTTCATGCAATCACTTCATTGTATTTCATACTCAAAGAAATGCATCTTATTGCCCAAATGGCCAAACAGCTTCTAATTCAATCTGTAAACTGGTTAAACAGGTGGAAAGAAAAGGCTTAAGACAAGTTCTTAACAAGGTTGCCCAACCCACACCTGGCTCAGGGTTTTCTCCTTTACCCCGATAAATATGGAATTTGAAATCTGTATCAGAACCACCCACTAGGGAGTCATTCATGTATTTTATTTCTAATTTGTAGCATATATTCGTTTACATTAATTCCTCCTAAGCTGTATGAGTTCACTGCTTATTATTTTTTAAAATATCTTGTGGTTCCTTCTGGTTAGGAAGTTTGTCTTTTGTTTTTATTTTTTTAAGATCTTGTTTATGAGAGAGAGAGAGAGAGAGACTGAGAGCAAGCACGAGCAGGGGGAGCGGCAGAGGGAAAGGGAGGAGCAAGCTCCCCGCTGAGCAGGCTCCATCCCAGGACTCTGGGATCGTGACCTGAGCCTAAGGCAGATGCTTAACCAACTGAGCCCCCCCAGGCACCCCAAGAAGTGTTCGTCTGGAGTGGCCACTTCACAATGGGACGCCAGGCATGGGCTCGGCTCAGGAGACCAAGGACACGCACCCCTTCCAGAGCCGGGCCTAAGCAGGGCTCTTCTCTCCTTGGCAGCAAAACTTCCCCAGGAAGTCTTGGAAGTGTTGGAAATGCTTTCGTCCTATTGCTGACAGGCCAGCAGTGGGATCTTGCAATCAAAAGACGGTGCTGTTTCCTTACTTTCACATCATGCATGGCCCTGAAGAGGCCCTAAAAAAGAAGGATTCAGTGATTCACAAAGCATCCATTCCTAAATGAGGAATCATATCAAGTTTGGACTTAATAACCCCAGCTACTACACAACGTTCCTTCCTTCCACAAAGTAGTTGTGTTCCAGCAGCAAAGCTAGTAAAGACAACCAACCACCTGTAAATACAGTCTACCCGTTGCCCTGAAACAATCCATCACTTTATACAGCACTTAGGGGAAACAACACCTAATAAACAACACCTAGTAAAGCACAGGAACATATACTCCAGTAAAAGGAAAAATCCCACTAACGACTGTGGTTATGACAGTGCTTATAAAATTAGAAGCACTAATTTACTAGGGTCTACAGAGCCCCCAATGACTACGTGATTGCAGATTGACTCAATTGTATCTACGGGACTACAGAGTAGAAGTAAATCTTCTTGGCTTTGAGCTTGGTGGGAAGATCCGACGGTTTCCACACTTGCTCACTTCCCAGACCGACATCGCGAGTGGGCACAAATCACCTAGGAGAAATGTTCATTCAAGTGGGGCCAGGAGAGTTGAGGGCTCAGGGAGGGCTCCTTCTTTCAAAGGCTTCGACTGTACAGGCCTCGGGGAGGATGGAAAGGCTCTCAGAGCAGGGGACACATCATGCCGTGACACAGGCAGTGTACTGATTCCTCACCCCCACAGAGGGTCCAGTTTTTGGCCTGATCTTCCAGCAGGAAAAGGCTCTGGGCAAACAGGTTAAACCTCCTCCCACCTGTCCAGGAAACACAGAGGACAGGTCTGTAGCAAAAGCTACTGAATCCCTCTGAGAGACCGGTATTGTTAAAATACTTAGACACGGAGGCCATCAGACTGAGGTGGCTTGCGAGTCCCGGCAGCCTACGGAAGCAACCCAAAACCTAAGTCCATAAATGCCTCTAAGTTACAGAATCAAAACCTAAAGATGGCCCACCACATACGGCCCACTAGGCCTAAGCCTTAGCTAATCAATTTCCTTGCTACGGGGCACCTTCTCTACAGGAGTCTCTCCCCTGGCTCCCGTCGGCGGCGCGCTTCTAACTACTTCTGGTTTGTCGCTGCCCTGATTTGAACAGATGTTTGCTTCAGCTGTCGAAATTCTTGATATGCCCCAGCTTATCTTCTAACAGCGTATTCAGGGGAGAGAGGAACACAGGCTAGGGCTCCCCTGTGGCCAGGACGAAACTGAAATGCTGCCCTTGTTGGGGGACAGAAACACAGACTGAACCCGTAGCAAGTGTCCTTGTCATAGTTTTCCTATTTATTTATTTAAAATTTATTTATTTAAAATTCCCATCTTGATCAAAAATGTGAAATTTCTATGCAATTGAAGAGTAAAATACACGGGCTTGTTTCATAATTTGTATGGAGGGATCTTCTCTACTCATCAAATACGAGCTTATTGTATTTGACCATGTTTCTGATGGCCCTACTTTGTCCCCACCCCAGCGATAAACGGCGGGGCGGGGGAGCTTCTGTGGACGCGACTGTGGACGCTTCTGACCCTGACGCGAGAGGCAGACATCGCTTCAGTCCGTTGAGACTAAACAGTGGGGGAAGGGGCAGTGGGGACATATGGAAGCAGATTCAGACAGGACCAGAACTATTTCCTTAACCGCAATGATGAAGGGTTTTTACCAGTTCCTTTAGTGAGGAGGAACTGGAACCTGATATCAAAACCCACTGTATGTCCTTTATAGTTTATTGTATATAATTACGTATCATAAACTGTGCGGGCTTTGCATTCCAGGGCGTGGGATCAGTCCTTCTCAACAAATCCTCTTGTTGACTTCTCTAAGTCCCAGCTAGGAACCCCCTGAGGGCTTCTCTGAACTGGGCCCCGAGGACTAATGTGCCCCCAGGGGGAAGCAGGGACCCATCGAATCCCGCCTTCAGGTACGTCTGCAGATGGCGACCGACAGGCACGCCAGGTGCTCACCCTGCCTCAGGAACCAGACCGTGTCTGCAGAGGCCAGCATGACTTCAGGAACATCTCTTTCTAGCACTGACTGCTACAAAGTCACTAGGCTTCCCTGTTAAGTTGTTCGCTTTGTTCCCCTCTGCAGCTGGGACCTCATCCTGTGTGGTGAGCCCTGTTCCACATGAGGACCTAAGGGTGGGGTGTTCCAAATACCTAAGGCCTGGGTGGTTGTTCTAAACTATTTGGCTCGTGTATATGTCTGCTGCAAAGCAACTAAAATTGGAGGTGTTTCAAAGGCAATGAGGAGCAATGAGAATAAGTGATCTAATATAGCCGGTGAATTCCTAGCAGTTTAGTCACCGAGTGAAAGGAGGCAAGACAGACCCTGTGTGATAGCACACCTGATGTCCTCAAAAACACATTCCGTGCCTTCCAAGAAACCACAGTTTCTCTTTCTGTCTTGGACACCCTACAAGTAACATCTGTTAAATAGAGACATTACCGATTCTTAATATTAGGAAACTAGACCCCTTGTTGAAATGTGTATATTGTCGCCCGCTTGCATACAGGTTAACACACGAGCATATCCAAGGTTGCAAATACGGCCTGCAGTTGTGATGAAGCCATTCTAGGAAGAAGCAACATGAAAGTCATGACCTCTCCCCAGCAAAATGCACACGGACACACATTTGGACTTCCTTTCAGGAGATCTCTGGGCTCTAGAAGCCACCCATACCTAAGGCTCAGAACCTGGGAGGCCTGGCCCCTCACAGGAACATCAGGATACCATAATCCTTTCCCAAAAAAAATGTACAGGTGCTAGTGAGCTCTCGGTCATGGGGTGGGGGCGGGGGGCGAGTCCATTGACAAGCATCTCCTTTTCATCCTTGCCCTCCGTTGCTTCTCTTGGTTGCCTGGCCGAAGCAATATTTATCTGTGGGTCCCTGGGCCAATAACTAACGCAAATGAACCCCACATCGTGAATCACGAGTGTAGACCACAGGCATCTATGCAGCAACTCAGCAGCATCCTCAAGACAGTCCAATGCGGAGAGGCAGCAAAGGATGGAATCATCCAGAAGGGAGGATGCTGGACACAGATACGGGGGAAGCTGGGGAAAGTTCATCTGTTGTTAAAATCAACAAGTACGATGTTGACGGTGGAGGCCCAGATGTCCTGTTAAGAAACGTCCTAGTTAAACAGTCTCAAAAAGTTGGCAGATGTCCTTGTGGGAACCAACAGCAGGGGCAGCAGCTGTAGTGAATGAATCAGAAGTGTCCTTTCTACACATCTGGCTTCGTCTTGATCATGCCCCGCGTCGGCTCAAGCTCTTCTGGTAGCTTCTCTTCTCGCTGTGACACAGAGCTGAGGCCCACGGAGCCCGACACAGTCTGTGCCCTAGCCCCGACCTCTCTGACCTCATCTGCTCTCCCCTCTGCTCCTTCGGCTCCAGCCAGCCTGCTGTCCTTGCTGTACCTCGGACAAACCAAACACATTCCTACAGGACCTTTGCACTTGCCTCTTCCTCTGTCCACGACTCTCTCTCCTGGCTATCCTCATGGCTTCCCTCGCCTCCCCCCGAACCCCGTCATTTTCTACAAGAGCGTTTACCCAAATATCGTCTGGCCAGAGAGGCTTTTCCTGGTCATTCTTTTGAAAATGACAACACTACTCTCCTCCATTTCCCATTCCCATTTTATCTCTCTCCACAGCACTAAGCATGATTTAACACGCTATTTATTTTCCTTCTCTTTTGTCTTTCCTCAAAAAGAATGTAGGTTTCATGCGGGCAGAGATTTCCGTCAGTTGCCACTCACCACTGTATCCCCAGGGGCCCACCCCATGGGGCTGCTGAGAAGATTAAATGAGTTACTACATGTAAGACACCTAACCCCACACAGCATGTGATAGGAATTATATAAAGGTTGGCTATTATTCTGAATTCTGTTTTAAACTTCACGACAACCCAATGAGCAGTTACTACGAAGCCATTTTACAGATCAGGGGACTGAAGTTCAGAATAATTCCCTCGAGGTGACACATTAGCAGAACCAGGATCCAGACCCAGATCTGACTCCCAGTTCTGTGCATTCATTCCCCTCTCTCCGCTTTCTAAGTCCTGGGATAGCACAGAGGCAGAGATCCATTCATTCTGGAACAAGCCCACTGCCTCAGAAGGCTTCAACCCCAGGGTGTTGGGGGGCAGGGAATAAAGTTTCTCGGATGCAGAGACCTTTGCGCTGCACACATCTGAAACGGCATGGCATTCTGTTTACTTCCTAACTTCACCAAAATATGTACTGGAGCCTGCCCATTAAAAAATGTTTTCATGACCCCAGAAAGTCCATGTATTGGAGACATTTACTTTAAACAGTCATTCTACCATAACAGGAAAAAGAGGTAGAGCGGAGGACTTTATTATAACAGCTGCTTTCATGCCCAAAACAAGGTTTGGCTGCTTTTGGCAGATGTACCGTACTCGTGTTGGCAAGAAGCTGATGGACTGCGCGAGTTTCCTTTCAAAAGATCACTTTGCTTCCTCAGAGAAACCCATGACTGGACTATCGAGTGTGAATTGCAGATGTTTGTTCCTCCTTTGCTCCTCTGTCCTCCTGGGGCTTCCAGGCTGCCGAGGCCTAAACGGGGCATGAGCCTGTACAGCAGAAAGAGTGTGGGCTTTGCAATCGTGAAGATTTTGGTTAGAATCCAACGTTTCCTTTCTTAGCGGTGCAACTGTCTGAGACACGGCGGCCCCGGCCACAGGGCTGTATGAGTACTAAGTGGGGCAGACACCTCCTAGCTGATTACCAGCTACCCCTGGCAGCGATTATTACAATGTAGTTATTTCTGTGACTTAGGGCGGCTAGAGGCTTGAGTCCCCATTTCCTCTGAGGGTTCTCTGAGAGATTCCATTTTACAAAATGCATACAGCAGAGGATGTAACACATAACTCCTTTCCTGGGGGCTTCTTAAAGAGTGGCTTATTTGCATCCCCCCTTCAAACCTACAAGGTGGGCAAGAAATGACATGAGGGTAGGTATCAGGATCCCTCTTCCCCCACCCCCCGCCCCCAGTATCACTGCTCTTGCACTCCAAAAGGGGAGGAGAAGGCAAGGATAGAAGGGGACCTGATGATGGCCTGGAGGGTAGGGCTTCACTGGGCTTTAAACTGGAAATCCTACAGGAAGCAAAAGGGCTCCTGGCTCCCAGAACCGGGGCTGTGCTGAGCTGTGCCTCTTGCGACACTGAGTACACAGCAAGCAGCCGAAATGATTTCAATGCTAATGGCTTCCAGATGGCAGGAGAGCAACCAGCACACGATGCACTCGGAACAAGTGAGCCCAAGAGATCTGATGCCCATCAGCCCTGCTCATGGCCCAAACTCATAAAGAACCCATATGAATGAGAACTGGACCCCCAGCAGACCTAGATGCTCTAGCTGGATGGACAGCACCTCCTGCTGTATCCCAATAAGGTACAACTCCTGTGTTCTGCAGCCTATCGGTCAGCACAGAAGCCTCCCTCCCTCCTCCAGCAATGCCTGCTCCCCAGCATCCAAGTCTGATACCTACACACAGCATCCCAGTGTGAGACCCACACACGAAGGAGATGAGCTTCCCCGAGTGTTAGACTGGCAGGCCCAGGGATGCCAAGAAGGGACAAGATGGCCACCAAGTTTCACAAGATGATGGCTCGGGACTTTCCGCCATGGGGCTTCCTGTCTCAGAGACTTTCCAGATCACCCCACGACGATGACGAACAATCTGACAGGTCGACCTTGCATTCCTTTTTCTGTATAATGAACTGACAACTGATTGGTATATTTTGTATCCCTCATATACATAAACCACAGCCAATCGGATACCCAGCAAACCCTCCATTCCCTAAGGCTCCTCATCAAAAGCCCCTCAGCCCTACCCCTGGGCACGACTTCCTTGGCCCTGTCCTAACCCCGACCAAGGAACCTCGCCCGAGAGCGCTTCCATGAAAGCTGCCTCGATTCTACTCGCCGGGCTCCTCTTTTCCACCGCCGATTCAAACCTGACACCAAGTATGTGGGAGATGTGTGCTGGGCTGGGTTTTTGGACCCTTGCTGTAGAGGAGGGAATCCTCGGCCATGGCTGGCAGTTTTGAAGACCCATTTTTGACTTCAAAAGCCTTTAATCCTCTGTCTATTCAGAGCCTGCACTTGGAGCCTTTCAAAGACAGACAGGGAAGCCAGTGAGCAACACAGTGAACGTGGATTTGAGCCCTGCGCCCCCCCTCCGAGGTGGGCACCTTTAAGCCTTACTCCTGGGTTCCGGCCTGGCAAGGAGTGGGGTTGGGGAAAAGTAGGTGGGGGGTGGCTACGCTCCTTCCCCACTGAGAGGGCCGGAGTTTAATTCAGATGTGAAAACATCCCATACCCCCAAATACCTGTTCAACCTGTACAATTGCAGCCTCAAACCTGAATCGAGGGGTGACAGTCCATATATTTAATCAGTGCTCTGGCATGGGCACTGATCAATCGGAAGGAATATACCACGGTGCTCCCCCTGCTGAGCACCGGCCCGGCCTATGTCCTGACAGAGACGTTTTAAAAATACCACGGCAATTACTTGTGGGTGGAATATCCCGGAGCAGCCAACACACTTTCCACTGTTGACTCGGGGCTCTCACTACCTGGAGCTTTTCCTGGAGGGCACCCTGCTCCATGGAAGCCTGGCCACACGGAGCTGATGGCGCATCAGAAGAGGGACTCTATGCCCCAGTTATGAGTTAAAAACAAGAACTGCTATAAAAGTAGACAGATGAATGGCTATTTTAAGTCGTTCCACTGCTTTGGGAAAGTGGCTGCAAGGACAGGGGCCAGGGCTTGGAGAATATTCTTCCATTCCTGTCGAACTGTGTAAAAACTCTAACTGTACGGCTTTGTGAACCCAAAGACTCAGATGCAGCCGCCACAGAACCTTCAGCAAAAGACCAAGGTGGAGTCCCGAAGGGTGTGGCTAGCAAGGGAGAAACAATGAAGCAAATGGCACCCAGTTCCTACCCCCCGGAGACTTACAATCCAAGTCTTTGCAATTTTTGTCAGAGCTGTAGATAACTAGTAGATAACTAGCTCCTTCCACACGGCAGCCTGGACTGCACTCTGTGGGGAAATTCTGAGTACTGCAGGAGACACGAACCGAACCACATCTTGTTTTGTCCTTACAAGACTCCCGACATGGTGTATTTCTTCCCAGTCCATTTTCCCTTCTCCTTCTCGCTCCTTCTCAATTCTCACTCTTCCTTCTTCCCCTAGAGCCAGTTCTCTGCAGCAGATCCTCTGACTCTTAGCAGTTCCACGTCCTCCTTCTGGTTCTTTCTTTCCAATACTGCCCTCCAGAACCTTCCCTCTGGACTGCCAGGAAGAACCCTGAGTGCCCCCGGCTGAGAATGGAGCAGGACAAGGAGGAAGCGTGCAGGATGGTTTGCACCACCATGCCCATCCCAGCCCAGAGCTGCACGGACTAGTCACTCTTTTATCACCACCACAGATCCTCACTGGGAGAAAAAGTTATAACATGCAACCTAAACATTTTGGAAAAGCAAAAAATAAAAAAAAAAAAATAAGAAGGGGAGGGAATTGCAGGGAAAAAGGACGAAATAAAAGCAATAAGGAGAATAAGGAGAAGAGAAAGACTCAACTTCAGAGTGATCACATTGAACTCAGGTCAAAGTTCAAAATACTAAAACTGTTTCTAATGTTCCACTAAGTAGCAGCCTCTCAGTGCCTCTGACAAGTGATTTAAGGGAAGTGGTCTGTTCCCAAGGGGCCCCATGAATCTCCATGCATGATGGTTCGATCGAGAGAGTCTGGAGTCACGCAGTTGGGAAGGTGGCAATGCAAAGGTCAGAAGTACAAGGGAGGAGTTCATTCATCAACCCCGACAGGCGGGCATGCCCGGGACGGCGCAAGGGATAGGAGCCATCTGGTAGCTTTGCTTGCAAGACCAGATTAAGAAAGCACCAGCCCAGAAACCACAAAGGAGAAGACGAAGCTGTATTTCCGGAGGAAAAAGCAAAGATTTCTACCCAAAGCTGAGGTAAGAGCTTTATTTATTTTTTTCCAATGATGAAGAAAGAATCCTACTTCCCTCTGATTTGAATTATTTTTAGCATACATGCCTCAGCTTTGATGCCCAACACGGCCGGCCATGTCTCTTCCCCAGACTGAAATCTTTCAGTAGCTTCCCAATGCCTAGAGTGTAAAACACAGCCTCCACTGCATGGCTGCTAAAGGCCATCATGAAGGGACCTCCGCCTAACACTTCTCCTTGTCTTCTTCCTGCGTTCTCAGACTTCAGAGGATTTGCACCTTCCAGAATACATGAACACTGACTCATCCTCTTCCCTCCGCTTGGAACACCTTCTGCTGTTTGCCTGCCTGCCTGCCCACCCAAATTTTTTTTACTCATCCTCTGTAACCCATCTCAAAACTCCAGTTCCTCTGGGAATCCTGACTTCTGCAGGGTTCCCTCTCCTAGATGTCCATGGCACTTGAATGCCACCCCATTATGCTAATTATCTTTCACTGTAATCCAGACTAGAACTGTATCTTTCCACCTTCTTGCAACCAGTGCCTTGCACATGGGAATCCCCCCAAATGTATTCAGACTATTCAGATATCAGATATCATTTCTTTGCCTTCTATATGTATAAATATTTAAACACACACACACACTATGTCATCACCTCATCACCTCCTGCATCTCTAGAGTTGTGGGTTTGTGGGGTCTAGTTTAGGACACCGGTTAGAAGTTTCTGACCAGGGCCCCAAGGTTGAGATGGATGTGAAGAACAGAGTGAGTCATACATCAAAAATCAAGTTAGAAGCCTGGAAATGAATGGCTTCAAGTGCTTAGAAATTTCCTATCCGCAGGCCTCAGCTTTCAACTCAGGCAGAATATATATATATATATATATATATTTGCAGAGAGAGGGCACCTAGAGCAAAGTGAGTGAGAGCAGAGAGAGGGGTACAGGATCTTGTGTAGAGTCTCCTCGTCCCTTTCCAGCCTCCTAGGCAAACAGTGGCTAGTGGTTCCATACAAAGAGTCATATATTATTTCCATCCATTTAAATTTCATTTTTAATTAGCCCTTTCCCAAGGAACCTCAGAATGTCAAAGGTGCTGAGGTAAGCAGCTGAGACTTTTATAAATGTCAAAGCCAATAGAGTCAGACTCAGAGAAAAACAGGTAAATGCAGGAAGAGACCTCTTACATTCCAAAACATGTGCAGAAAAGTGCAGAAGTGGGTATTTATGGATGGAGGGATTTTTGAAATAGTCCATTATACTGAGACATCATTCTGCTCTAAAACTTCCATTTTTAGTAAGTCTGGCATGGAACTGACAGGAGAAGAAATATCTAGATACCTAAATCTCAAATGTTCTGCAGTTCTGAAATTTGGTGTAGTTTGTGTTCCATTCAAATAGTTCACCTCTCATCAGGAAAATAATTGCTGGATTAGCAAGTCGAGAACTCATAATCTGAGCATGTTAAACAAGCATACCAGGTCTGTGATCTTCTAGAGATCTAAAAAAAGAATTAATTAAAAAAAAAAAAGCCACTGCCACCCCAGGGGAGACAGCTTTACTAGGAAAACACTGCTATAATAATCCATAATATGCTCATGATGGAGTTGTAGTAGTATTTTCACGATACATACTAGGTACATGGAGGGTTAAACAGGCGTTGCTGATAGCCAGAAGATGAAGTATTATTTCTAGGGCAAAATGTATCTTTAAATGATCAAACATCTGCTTTACAAATCACCTTTCCGGTTTCAAGTTAGGAACTACCTGTATAAATCACTCAGACACACTGGTGAAAAATAAATCCCCCTTTTCTTTCTACTTTTCATGCGCAGAGTCAAGAATATAGGATCAGTTAGTTTCACAAGTGTATGGTCTGACTTTACTACTTTACACAGCACGTCGCTCAAAGGCAGGTAGAGTGTTTCCTGTGTTCCGCACTTCATCACAGTGGAGCAGGTTTTCCTAACCTACCACCATATGCCGTGCACAAACAGGACTCAGAAAGACCCAAAGCCTGGCTGGAACTCTGGGGTGAACCCAATACAATGAAATTCAGTAGGGATGAAGGGCCTCCCTTACGTTAGCAGGATGGTGTGGGGGGAGGGCATGACACACATTTCCATCCTGACACTCCACTTATTAGCGCTTTGCTCTTCTGAGCACCAGCTTCCTTGTCTGTAACATGGCCATCATCAGTACATGCACATCACAGAATTTTTGGACAGATAAAGTGAAATCATGCATTTACGATGATTATGGTCAATGTGGTACACACTGGGCCAAAGCACCACAGATGCCTCCTCTTCTTTCCTTTTAAAATGCAATTCCCTTTTTGGGATGTCTGCGTGCACATAGAGGGCACACTTCCTGGTCTGTGCCTCCATACAGCACGTTTTACAAGCCAGTTCTCCCATAAGAAGTCTGTGGTCTTCTAGTACGGCCTGTGGGAAAGTCAAATTAATTCTGGAGTCCACGATTGGAAAACTCACACCTAAGCCACATCCTCCTCCCTTGCCTTTATCAGTACTAAAGGTGAATTTTTTCATTAAAAAAAAAAGATTACCAAAATATAAGATGGGGGTAATGGCTTAGTAGGTAGCATGTGGCGGAGAAAACTAGAATTCTTTTTTAGGTGGACAGCAAATTCATGATACGTTAGTGCTCTGCTGCAGCTAATGTGAAGAATATAGTGTGATGGAGGCAGAGAGGGGAGCAATATCTCAGGAGGGAGAGGTATGCACCCCCACATCCCAACTCCCCAAATGCCTTGTTGTAACATCCAGAGAGAAAAATAAAATACCTGCCAGAAACATGATAAAGGTGAAACAGAAAAACATGAGCTCACCTAGCTCATGTTGTGAAACTTAAGTTATGATTACATTGCTTTTGTATCAATGTAAAATAATTCAAGATTAAAGCCTAAAAACCAAATAACAAGTACTAGTTCCAGCTTAAGGAGAGACCTGCCAGTTCAACAAAAGGTTGTAGCTTTTCCTCCACCCTAACCACCCTCCCCAGCCCTCCGCCACACTCAACCCATGTAGTGGTTCTCAGCCTCCATTGCATTTGACATACCCCAGAAGTCTGTACAAATCTTGACCCCAGGTCAGTGAAGTCCAGGGGACTCCAACACGTAGCCAAGGTAGAGACCAACTGCTCCAGAAGGCTGGTCCCACTCAAACCCAGAGGACGGTACCAGAGAGAGTCGGGAGCCTGCTCAAAGGGCAGTGACCAGGATAGTGACATAAGGACAACTGGCAAGGGACATGGAGATGAGGAGAGTATACTCAGCGAGGTATAACCAATACTTAAAATACCTGAAGCCCTGTCAAGTGTAAAATTGTTTTGCTCTTCCCGCCTGGCTCCTGAAGGATGGGAACTAGAGGGAAATGGATGTCAGCTCCATCTCAGGAAGAACTTTCTTAGGACAACTCTTCAAAGACGAGAAGGCCTCAAAGGAACTCACAGTCCACGGCTGAACTTGTGCGAGCACAGACTGGCGGGAGGCCCCAGTGGGCAGAGATTCCAGAGGGGGACATCAGGCACTGGATGGATAAACATGAGTGGGCTGGGAATGGCCGAATAAACCCACGACAGCTGAAATGCTCCAAAGTTCTTTCCACAACACCGTACAGTTCATTAGAACAATTCAAAATGCAGCAGTGAAAGGCAGCTAGGCTGCATGGCCTGGCTGGCCGCTCTCCGGGAGCTATCTGCTGATTTAAGAAGGCGGACACACTGGAGGAGCCCCCTGCTGTTTATACGGTTGTCCAAGTTAATTATCCCTATATTTTCAGATGAAGTGAATGGTAATCTGTTTATCTAGGTCAAATACTCAGAGCTGCCTCTTGTCCCTTGATAGTCATACAAAAATACATAGTGTTGCCCTTTTGGGCATTATAAGAAAAGATCAGGTTAAAAAAATAGCATCCACTTCTTTATAGGTTCAACACAGTAAGCCCCTATTTGTGAAGTAGCCTAATTAGACCTAACTCTAAACAAGTAGTTTGTAATGGGATTTTTTTTTTTAAAAGAAAAGAAATTTTGAATTCATGCCATATTTTTGTCTTGAGTTTATGAATGTTTCCCCACAGAGTTAATGAAAAGCTGACCTCTGGCCTCTGCAACCATTCCTGAGAGTAGTAATTTCCACTGCAGAAGGAACAATAAATGCACGGTGCTACCACAGACAGCTAATGTGCTGATATTGGTTTTACCAGAACAAAGGAGGGGTGCTGGAGCGGAGGCAGAAACTTTGTATGTCTCAAGGTATGTGGGGAGGATGTGATTTAAGACGCAAAATAAAATCTCTGGAAGACTAGGTGCTTCCTAAAGGCATTTACCAGATGTCCTTTAAGGTCAATCTTATTTTGGATCAAGTCAGTCAGAGTGAGCTGGGACAGAGTTAGGGTGGTTATGCCCGCTGTAGAGAAAGTTAACGGGAAACCTGCTGCGGGTAGGGGTGAGGGTGAAGGCCAGGCTTGGTTTGGTCCTAGAGGAATGGAACCTTCAGAGGACTGAGCATCACTGAGCAGCTAAAGTTACATGCTCCCATTCAACCATTTTCTTTGAGCTACTTTTCTGTACTATGTCCAATGTATCTAACATTATTACACGCAAGGCATCTAATCAAATGTGGGCACGCAGGAATGACAGGAAGACAAAGACATGCTTGCTGCCCTCCTGGAATCTCAGAAGGATGATGCCAGAAGACCTCCGCCCTCAAAGTGCTATCTGCACCAGCAACACCAGCATCACCCGGAAGCTTCGGAGATGCAAAACCTCAGGACTCTCCCCAGACCCACTGAATCAGACTCTGCATCTTAACAAGATCCTTAGGTGATTCCTTTGACTCATTAAAGTTGAGGAGCATGTTGGTAAGAGACCTTAGAGTTAATATCTTCTCATTTAAAAATTTAAAAAATTAAGATTATTGTTTTAGAGCAGTTTTAGGTTTGCAGCAAAATCGAGGGGAAGCTACAGAGATTTCCCATGTACTTCCTGCCCCTCAACTTGCACAGCCTCCCCCATTATCCCCATCCCCTACGAGAGTGGCACATTTGTTACAGGTGACACACCTACATGGATGCACCATAATGGCCCAAAGTCCACAGTTCACATGAGAGTTCATTCCTGATGTGGAAAATTCTGAGGGTTTAGACAAATGTACAGTGATGTGTATCCACCATTATGGCATCACATGGAGTAGTTCATTGCCTTAAAAAACCCTGTGCTCCATGTGTTCATCCCTCCCTCACTCCCTCCCAATCCCTGACACCCACTGACATTTTTACTGTCTCCACAGTTTTGCCTTTTCCAGAATGTCACA
The DNA here is from genome assembly GCA_028533885.1 of Nasua narica. Classification (NCBI taxonomy): domain Eukaryota; kingdom Metazoa; phylum Chordata; class Mammalia; order Carnivora; family Procyonidae; genus Nasua; species Nasua narica. The sequence goes on along the minus strand of CM052808.1, from coordinate 35,244,928 downwards.
TGGCTGTATTCACTCAGTATATATAGCCTTTTCCTCCTGGCTCCCTTCACTTAATAGTATACATTTATGTCTTCTCCATGTGTTTTCATGGCTTGATAGTTCCTTTCTTTTTAGTGCTGAATTATACTCCATAATCTGGATGCCCTAGAGTTTATCTATTTGCCTACTGAAGGACATCTTGGTTGCTTACAAGTTCTGTCAATGATGAATAAAGCTGCTATAAACATCTGTGCACAGGTTTTATATGGACATAAGTTTTCATCTCCTTTAGGTAAATGCCAAAGATTATGATTGCTGGATTGTAGCGTAAGAGTATCTTTAGTTTTGTAAGAATGAACTTTCATTTCTTAGCTACAGAGCTGAGGCCTAGAGAAGTTAAATGACTTGTCCAAATTCACACCCTAAATTCATGGCAGCCAGGTCTACAACAAACATTTCCTGATGTTTCATCTGGAAACATATGCTCTTGTGGAGAAAGAAGGGATATGGGAACCAGGGAGACCCAAATTGGGAAGCTCTGCGCCTCAGTTTCCTCACCTATGGACACTAACATGCTAATACTTCCCCATAATTGTGTATAATTATGAAGATTTAATAAAATAACACCTGCAGGAGCTCAAGGTACCCAAAAACTGTAAATTCCAAAAAGTTTTTGTTCCACCTGGCACCTTGGAGGGGCACAGAGCCTCTGGAAGGGGCCAGGTACATACCTGAGGCCTGAGGGGCTCTCCACATGGTGAGCAGTTCTGTTGAGCAAGAATGGAGAACTATTTCATCTGCTGAAAGGTGGGCTGACGCACTGCTGCCCATGTTCTTTAGACTGTTGTCCAAGCTTTATATAGATCCCTGGATGTTTCCAGTCCTGTTTTCTAACACCGTGACATGCTCGCTTTTGGCAGATTAATTGGTAGAGCTGTCAGCACAGCTGCCTTTTATTGCCAATAAACTTGGGTCTCTCTGAGCTGTGGTCTTAATTATTTGTTATTTCTTTCTCCAAGGGGGATAACGTATGTCCTTCTTTAGGATGATGTTTTCTTGCAGCAGGACAAGAAAGTGAAGAATGCACTGAGGAATTTGGAATTTATCATACGGCAGTAACTAGGAGTCACCGGGAGAAAAAGCAGTAAACTAGCAGAAACCGGAGTACCCTTATGCTGGTCTTTTTTCTTGCTTTTCTTACTCCTCTTATCCCCCCTTCTCATCCACCCAACCCCCAAAACCCATGCTTAATGGCAAGAGGCAGAGAAACATCTGCTTCTGGTCTAAGCCTCATGATAAAATTTCTACCAGCCTAATACTGTGATTTCCCTCTCCTCACTTAAGAAAAGGTTGAAGGCTTTTATGCCATAGGGCAATCCCCCAGTGATGTTTTCCTATGCAATATTTGAGAACTGATCAATTTCTCATAGCACCACTGGTTCAGATACAACCATATAGGACTTATTTCTATAGTTCTTAAAAATAAATAATGTACCCTAAGAAAATTCAGAAACTCTTTCGATAGCATTTACAGAAATAGGCAAAAATTATTTTGATGAGTGTATTCATTGTGCAAATCGTGTGTCATTTTAAAAAGCTTCAGCATCTTGTTGGATTTATCACTGTTTTTCCTTAGATTTATCACTGTTTTTCCACACATGTGACAAAATTAATGTCATATAAAGCAGAATCCTGCTGAGTTTTTTTTTACCCTACGAAGAAATATTTGGTTTGGCCAATTATTAGCTCTAACACTGGGGATCTAGGGGAATCAAAGGAAGATATAATCCATGCGGGAACATATAGGTCTGTTTTTAGCCAATAATTTCAGTATCTTCCCTACAAAACAGTTTGCCAGATTTGCTGCTAGACAGAGACAGAATTGAGCTTCACCTTCTTCATGTCTACCTTCTTATCAAGGAGCTAGTGAACTGTATAATGGTCTCAGCTGGACAGCAGGGGGGATAATAAACAAAAAGAACTTGGTAATAAGTCATCTACATAATTAGTCCATGAAAAAAAAAATCAAGCTAAAATGGTAACTTTGAAGGCTGTGAGTAGCACTCAGCTTCCACAATAGCAAGACCCAGTAAACTACTTATTATACTATTTTATTATAGTCAAAAACCACCTCCTTTTAAATGGAAGCCTTGTAAAATTGAACTAGATTGATGTCTTAGCCAGAGTTATCTGTATAATCTCTAACTAAATCTGCCTAATTGGGTCATCGGCAATGGCTCTCTTGGCCATTAGTCTTAATTAGCATGGCGCCATCAATACTGAGCATGCTCCTGCGGCTTCCAAGCTAGCATCAATCATCCACCTCTTTATGAAGAGATTCACTCAAAGTTTTTGTATGTATGTGGTTCTCCTCAAATGGCAAGCACACATGCAGTGATGTTTGTAAACCTCGGCTTTAGTTTGCTGAACCATTTGATTAACTCCTGTGGCCACCCAATGTCTGAGAGCTGGTATGTCACACAGAGATGGAATAAATAGAGATAATAGTGGAGAAATAATGGAGGGTATTCCTGGCAATGACTGGCTACCAACTAATTAATGTGACATTAAAGCCAGCTTTTGTCACAAAATCTGATTCCCTGGGACACTTGAAGAAGAGTAGACACATCAATAACTACAATAACCGATTGTGCTTATGAAATTCTCACCTACCATTGCTCCCTTTCTTTCAGGCCAAGGAACCATTGAAAGAGCACACACCTTTCCTCCCAAACCAGGGTTTGCTTTATACTTTCAACATGGGAAGAAGTTATCTTTGGAGTCCTCCTGCCCCCATCTCTTTCTCCTGAATGCCATCTACTTGCCTCTGGTATCCTCATGTGCCTGTCAGCTAGTGAAATTTCCTCACATGCTGTTCTCCCGAATTCCCCTTGATTCTGAGTACCTCTTCCTTCTACAAACTCCCTCTCCTGGAGAGTGTGTAAGCCAGGTGGTAGAAGGAAAGCAACCTGTTTACATTATTCACAATTTACTGTGAAGCTAGAACAACTCTCCCAAGGATGTTAACAACAGAAAGGATGAGCTTATTGACAATACTGAATTTATTATGCTAGACTTCCAACCAATGTAACTTTGAAAAGGAAGCTGTTTTAGGCAGAATTAGGAGACAATGTTTGAAAAGCAAGATACATAAATCCATTTCATGCACACATAACCAAGCTGTAGGATACTCTGCAGCAATTTTTAAAAATGAGATCATGTTGTATATGCTAAAACAGAAACTCTCCAAGTTCCTGTAACAGCAAGTCCCTCTGGGGGTTCTTTAATCCAACCACAAGGTCAAAAATAAGGTCATCTCTGGTCTTCTTTCACTAATTCAGAATAATCATCCCCTCTGCTCCTTCTCCTCCCTGAGAGAATCGAGCTCACTCAAATGCCACCCACAGACTCAAGCCTGAAGAATAGAGCCAAAAACTTGGCACAGCACTTCTGAAAAATTGCTAATCCCCGAGCCTGGCCAGTGGATGTGGAAATCTCATCGGTGGTCAAAATTACCCTCACAGATCAGGCCGCAAATGCAAATCCATTTTCCGCCACGGTATCCACAGACTTCATTTATTGCTTTCTATTGACCTGCTTTAGTTCTAGTTGAAAGGCCAAAGAGAAGATCCTGATGGAAATTTTCTTTAACGTTAAAAGCACGAATAAATAAAAACATGGAGCAAACGCACTGCCAGACTCTTATTTCACAGGATCCCACGTCAACCTGAGGCCTTTCCCAGGCCCCATGAGTGCCTTGCCCAGCAGGGGGCTACACTGCTTCCCAAGAGCAAGAGGCCTCAGATGCTCCCAAAATCTGGGAAGGGAAGCCAGTCCTGCTCCACAAACGTTGGTTTGTTACCGAAGCAGAGATGGCTTACACGCCTGTCCTCCTAAGAGCTATTTTTGGAAAAAGAGGCAAGATGAGAAACTTGAAACAGAATCTTTCAAAGCAGAAACGACCCTCTGGGACCGAGACATTTTTGAGATGTTCCATTAACTCTTTCAAGGCACTAAGGATCACTTTGCAAATGACCCTTTTCTGTACTTCAAGATGAAAAAGGTAACGAAGGCAAAGACTCCTTTGGTGCACATGATATAAGCCCTAAGACTTCAGAAGGCTCTGTGTTCCTAATGCCCTTGTCATGGTATAGTAGCAGGTCACAAAGACATAGGGACAGTCCTCTTCCACCACAATGGTGGCTCAGACATCATCTCCATGGCAGCAAACTAGTCTCTGTCAGGAAGGAACTAAGCAGGTGCCTGCGGGCAGCTGCGTATTGATGGGGAGCTGGGTCCAAGCCAGTCTCAGGTTTGGCTGCCAGAGGGTCTTGCTTCCACTGACTTAACGTGAACTCCATCTTTAACGACTTGGGAGGCTGGAGAGAAGAAAGCTCTTTGGGTGTGTAGCTACTTTCATCTTGTAGACTCCCAATGTTTTGAACTGAAAAAGACTTAAGAGATGATACATTCTCTTTTTTAGGAGTTGGTACCCAACTGGGTGCTAACTGGAAAGGAGTGAGTGGTAATGTGTGCCCAAACAGAGAAAAGAACAGGAAAAAACTTTCTGGAATGCTTTACCTGGATTGATTTGGGGATGAGCTGCTTTGGGTATCTTTGGCAAGTAACTGCATTGAAAGGGTCTCAATTTTTCAGTGAATTCACAACATGTAATGAGTTAATGGGTCTGACCGCTACACTGAGATCTGAGATCTCCTCCTGGCAACAAACTGTGCATATTTGGTGCTGTCTTGAGATCATCTATTTAAGTGCCTGTGGCTCTCTGGTTATGAGAACTCTGGTTGATCAGGAGGAGAGCCTGTCCTTTGGGACACTAGTTTACAATATAGTGCATTATGTCAGCAGTGGCAAGATGTCTGAATTTTACTTCCTATCTTTGTATTTTCAGGAGGAAGGAAGAGAAAACAGTCTATATCCACAAATTCTCTGCTGCACAGCAAAGTAACTAGATACAAGTTGGCTCTTTAGATGTTCAATGAACAAGTAGGCAGGAGGCGGCAGGAGTTTACTTTTACTTAAGTAGAGTACTCGGAAAAGCAATTATTATAATATACAGAGTTCATCTTTATAGCTATAATAAGTACCTTGGGGAAGATTTGGTTATTTGATATCAACAGATAAGATTATTTAAAGTTTCTACAGTATTTGTACAACTAATCTTACATTATACTGAGAACATCGCACGTCCACATAATCACATGTGGCAACACATTGTGTGTTTGGTAAGCAGAAGAGTGAAAGAACAAATCCTTGGATCGTCTCTGGCCAGTGCACACCTGGGATCATCCAGGGAGTATAAGAACTAGGGAGTGCTCATCTTTCCATAAACAGATGCCTCACGTTAGCATTCCTGCCTAAGGAGTTGATTTTTTTTTTCTGGGTTAACTACAGGGTGCCTTCCCTACCTCCATTGTAGGTAATTTTCTCCATTTGGCAGGACTGTAGCCTGGTGGCTGCTGAGCATGGTTATCGGAACCTACGATTCATTATTCCTTCTAGTAAGGAATAATGTGTGTCTTGGAAGTTGTGTCTTGGAAGAGAGCAAAACGACTGTACTAAAATCAAAAGAGCCAGGTTACGATCCTTGTTCTCCTACCCACGTGCATGCCAACCTGGGCAAGTCTTCAGTCTTCTCATCTGTATCATGGGATAACCACACCAGTCCTGTGCAAAGTTCTGTGCAATTCAAATTAGATACTGGGTGGGAAGGATCGAAATATCTTTCATGAATTGTACGATGTTGCATAAATATGTGGAATTTGTTTTTTAGGTGTGGTGGAATTTACACTCTTTTGGTTTAGATGCTATTGAGTGAATGCCACAGGCCTTCTGAGACAAAGACAAAACATACACACACCCACAGCCTGTTGGACCTACATTCATGTTTCACATAATTGCTTCAGCGGCTGAGGAAAAGGGCCTAATGTCGAAAGACGCTCAGCCCACAGCTTTCCTTGGATAATGTAAGGACTCCTTCATTGCTCCCACCTTCAACTTAGAGTTCACAGCAAGACACGTGCTGTCAGGTCAGGGAACTGTACTTAGCAGCCCAGCCTTAATTCCAGGTCAGTTGGAACTGAGCCACGGATTACACTATTAGTCCGGGATGACCAATCACTTTCCTTCCATGATTAAACATCTTTGGAAAAGATTTTTTTGTTACATAACCCAAGGTTCACACTCCTTTGTTCTTGAGGTCTTTGACAGTGAATAGAAGCTTAAGTTCACTGCTTGCTGTCCAGTACTTTTTAAGATCCCCATTGTAAGAAATAATATTCATGGATGATTGCCTAAAAGATATGAAGAACTTCTCTTCCTTTATATACCCCAAATCATATCCGTACATCAAGCCAAACCATCACAAAGCAGCAGGCTTAGGCTGAACTGCTCTGGCCATGTGTAGAGCTGCTTTTACTGAATTACACTTTGGCCGTGTGCCATTGGCTTGCACTGAGGGACATTACAAGAAACAGTTCTATAAAAATCACTAGTGTAAGAATATGGTTGAAGATATTTTCACTGTATCCCCCCACTGAGCCTTTGATAAGAATCAATGGAGAAATTTCCCTTGGGCCCTAGTTCCAGCAAAAGCCTGTTTCTCTGGCTTTTTTCATTAGTTCATATTTCCCTTTTTGCTGTAGCATTTAGGAAGTACCGAGCGAACATTTTGTTAAGATTTATTTATTTGAGAGAGCAGCGAGCATATGCATGTGTGAGTGGTGGGGAGGGGCAGAGAGGGAGAGAGAATCTTCAGTAGACTCCCTGCTAAGCTCCGAGCCCGACCTGGGGCTCGATCTCGGGACCCTGAGATCGTGACCTGAGCTGAAATAAAAAGTCAGACACTTAACCAAATGAGCCATTCAGGCGCCCCCACAGAGTCAAATTTCTGTCCTACCTCTAACGACTAATTGCACAGAAACTATATAGGAACAACTAACTTTCATGGTCTTATCTATCCTTGTCCCTCATACTTCCTAAAATTTAATTTCTTCTTTATGTATTTATTATGTGTTTCTGTAAACTCTCCTAATTTGCTGGAGAACAAATGTGTATTTAACTCATGAGCTCTGCATAAGGCTCTTTCTTGATCGCAACCTGCCTCTCCAGCCTTCCGGCCCTGTCTTTGGCCATCTTCCGCCATGACTCTGTGATGCAACCACACCGACCCACGTCATGCCTTGATTACGCTGTGCCCTCTTATGTTGCTCTCCATCTGCCCATGCAGATTTCTCTGCCCGGAATACCCTCTGGCTGCTTCTTAGCCAAGTGAAATCCTGGCAGAACTCAGAATTTCAGTCTCTATTCCTACACAGCTTTTCATCTGTGCTCCCACTGCAGCATTTACATTCTATCCCAGCACTATGCATACACCTGTGTCCTTTTCTAGGTCAGAAACTCCTTGAAGGCAATGCCATTTGCATATATCCTTGTATCTATCTCCAGCGCCTAACCGCAATTCCAGGTATACAACAGGTGCTCAACAAATGTTTGTAAAACTACCGAGTAAACGAATACTGCGGTTCCAGCAGCAGCACCTCTCGGAGGCTCGTTATCAACCAAGGTTGATAACAAGTTGTAGTTCAGTATTCACACGGGCTTGATGGTGGCTGCTGGAGGTACAGGTGACGGTGTCTTCCAGAGTCTGAGACACCCGACTACATCAGTCCTTCCTCAGAGCAGACCCCAATCCTCAAACTCTCTTCTGGAGACAGGAATACAGGGACGCACCTGCCTATGGGTTTGCGACATGGTCAAAGTCCAGCTGCTTGGTGTCGATGAGGCTAATACCACAACAACGATGAAATGAAGCCCAAAACATGAAAAGCTATACCTGGTTCTACTTTGTGATTCCACAGGACAGAGAAGAGGGGCTCAGAAAGCGGGAAGCAGTCTGGTATACGGGGGGCCTAGAGGGTGTAAGCATGCTTAGGAGGGCTGAGGAAAGTTAACCCTAGAAACCGATTAGTCAACCTATCTTCCAAACAAGGGGATGGAAACGATGCTACCAGAGCCTTCCTTGTTCTTCCCGTGCCAGAATCTTTTCTCATTTGCTCAAGAGTCCAAAATATCCATGAGATGATGAACTAGAACATGAAAATAGCATCACAGGGTTTGCAGAAGAATGTTGCACCAAAACGCATCCACAGGGCATTGCAGAGCAATGTTTGATAAGCAGTACGTTCTGCCTTGGAGGTTTCCCATCTTTGCCTTTTGCTTGGTGTTTGCTTTCCTGGAAACCTTACAGTGGAACTAATAAGACAACTACTATTTCAGCGGGAAGACCACTGCGTCCAACACCTCCATTCTATAAATGGGCAAGCAGATATACTGAGTTACCCAACACCACACGAGGAACTGGCAAAAGAACCAATGCTTGATACTCAGTCCCTGTCCTTCCCAGGAAATCGTTATCACACCAGCTGGCTCTTGGTAGTCCTCAAAGAAAATTTAAGTACAAATAACCAAAAGCTCCTGGGAGAATAAGCCAGCCCACTTGTTTCTACATAAATACCAACTCAGTTAAAAAAAAAAAAAGCCCTGTATTAAAGGGCTAACAGACTCAGCTAAAAGGTTTCAGCAACTGGTTAATGTATAGAGGGACAGGGACAAGATTGCTAAGAAATGTTACATCTTCAAGCTTGGCATCTGGGACTGATTCTGCAAACACTAGGAGAGAGCCTAGCATCTGCTGACCCAAGTGCTGGAAGAAGGAGAGGGGGTGAATGAAAGCCGAGAGTGGAAAAATGCAGCAGAAAACTAGGTCTTGGACCTCCTGCTCTGTTGACAAATGTGTTATGTATATCACTTGGCAACTAGGACATGGCGTGCATCAGCAAAAAGACACTCAGGGTTTCTGCAGTTGCGCTGGGAGGACACAAGGCCCTACAAACAGTTCACAATTCAGTTGGAAGGGCCATAAGGAAGACAAGAGTTTGGTGCCTTCTGGTTCCAATGCTGGCACAACACCCTAGTTTTGGGGGGGTCGCATGTGTCCACAATCCCGGGGCCCGCACAGCACAAGGGAGAGGCTCACGCGAGGATGTACTGATTCAAACAAGCATGGAAATGGCACTAGACATTTCGGAGTTTCTGATTGCCTTTTTTAAACAATAAAAATGTGGATCATAATCCTTCCCAGAAAAATGTGAGGTTAAAAGTTTAATCTGAGTTCACAGCACACACATTCCAAGGGGGCACTGTACTTGGGGAAATTACTCACCTAGAGTTTATATAAGTTCCGAGGCGATTAGACTCAGCCGACAAATTGGAGCCAGTACACGTTTACATTTAAGGCTTAAAATGTAGATTCCTCTTACGGAAAGAAAGAATGGGGAGGGGGAATCACCCACCACCCAATGTTTCTTGTTAAGGGACCAGACTCCATTATGTGTCAGTCCATCATCTCAAAGAGTGTGGAAGATGCCAACACACGATCCCTCTCTGTCCCCCTTGAAAAGCGAACGTCACATCTGCTTGCTATCAGCATTTATCTCACAGTGTGCGTCTGACTCATTTGGAAAACTCAAAGCACATGTTTATTCCTGCTGAGGAATCGGCCATTACTGTGCAATTTACAGGTCTTCTGCAACCCAGAGCGCACTGTGCTGAAGAGAACAGCGGGGAGGCAGCCTGGGCGATCGGTGCTGCTCGGTTTGATCGCTTTGCTCCCAGTTTTCTAAGTGGAGAGGGCACCCTCCTGGTCCTCCAGTGGGCTCTCCTTCACTTCCCAGCCAGGGTCACAACTGACTCTCCCTCTTAGCCAGTCTGAGTGGGGAAGGATCGCAAAGCAAATGTGTTTGGGAAAGAGTGGCAGCAGGTAACGAACGAGAAACATATGGCTTGTTAGTTTCTGGAAACAAGTGGCATTTGTGCAGCAACTCAAAAAGCCTTGGTCACAAAATAAATCCACGGGCTCTTCCTTTTTTCCATCCCTGCTGTCTTTGGGATGGCTCCTCATGATTGCAATACAATTCTCACACTGGACTTCTGTCCATCACCTAACCTGATTTCAAGCGGCTTCTCTAACAACACTGAGGGTGAGTGCAACATGAATTTACCTTACTGGCCCTACACAGAGCCACACTCTGGGCGAAGAGTGAAGAGTGAAAATTCATTAGACTTACTGCTTGAGCTTTTTTTTCTTTTCTTTTCTTTTCTTTTTTTGCCTCGATTCTGCCAAAATTCACTGCAAACCCATGGCACTTCAACGTAAGTGCCTCGGTAGGAGTTAGAAAAAGGTGCCCTCTAGGCAGATCAGCCCTTCTGGAAAACTTTCTGCTGAGCAAAACTTGCACAACTGAATGTGGCATCCCTGACAAGAGCTCCCAGGCCCTTTCTTAACCAGAAACTTTGAAAAGTGACAGAAACTCTAAGGTTTGCCTTAATGGGAAAAGGCCACACTGGGATGATTGAATGCAAAAGGCCAAAGGTTCGAATCGAAACCTACCATATATACTTCTATGTGTGTTCTCTGAACGCTGAGTCCCACAGGGGGCTGGAAGGTGAGGCTGGCTTGAGTTGTCTACACCCAATGGGCCTCCATGACCAGATGAGTTGGTAAAACTCAGCTTTCCCGAGAACCAGCTCCTAGATGGAACCTGGTGGTCTGGTCAAATTGTGTCCACTTTCTTAAGCCACTTCCTTAGTTCTGTCTCCCTCTGGAAAGACAAGGACATCTCCCATCTTCCTCATTTGTATATATCCTCTGACTTCTCATCAGTGGCCTCTATCGTTCCTCAGTTTTCAGGGGGGGTCTGTCCCCGGAGGCCACGCCTACCTCAGAACAGGCCACCAACCTTAGACCATCAACTTAGTAGGGACCATTTCCTAGAGCAAGGGGTCCCAAGCATTTGAACATATAACCCCCGAATTCCCTACTTTATTTATTCTTCGCTAACTTATAAATTATCCACACAGGCTATCGTCATTACTTAACAGCTCAAGGCACAAAATACACTTAAGAGTGTGATTTATCATAATAATTGTATATGTACGTTTACATCCGTATCCTCCAGTAACATTTTAATAACTTTGAAGGTTTTCTGGCCAAGTGCTTAGCAAATCACATCAGACTGTCGCTGTTTCTACCTTGTAACACTGTTACCTTGTAATGTGATTGGCAAACCATTTTCAGGAAGAATGATGGAAAAGTTTCCTGTGTTGTTTTTGTCTGATTTTCTTGGGGAGGTACTGTTGAAGAGTGCTATCTTTAATCCCTGGTACCTTTCTAAGAGCCTTTTAAAGCCACGTGTCCATTTGTGGAGGCTAAAACTAGGTAATACAACTGTTAAATCCATTTAACTAGGTACCAGTAACCAAGCGTGGAGTACTCTCTGCCTTTGATTTTGAGGACTGGGAGAGATAGAAGTCTAAAGATTGGCCCACTCTTTCACTTACGATTCATACTATGTCACCCAGCCAGGAAAAAATGCAGAGGGTTTTGGGGCCACCAGAAATATGAGAGTTTCACAGTTGACTCCTCAACTTCATCATTTCTGATTCAGGGCACGTTCTAGCAAAAGGAAAGTTATAGATACTCTCTGTGTCCTAATGTTTTAAATGCCTCCAGAGGGAAGCAGGTAAAGTATATGACCTACTTTTTTAGGCTGAAAAAAACAAAAAACAAAGCAGGGTCTGTCTTTCCTCATCTTTCCTTCAAAAAAGCATGGGAACTACAAGACAGTGGCGATGGGCATGCTGTTCCCCCTTCCATCAGCCTCCATTGCCTCTCCTTCAGCAATAATAACACCTACAGTCTTAACACTTTCTGTAAAGTGATTTTGTCACCCCATTCTAGGTTTGAAAAATCAGAGCTGCTATATACATTCAGTCTCAAGGGTCATGATTTCTAGTTTTTGAGGAATGTTGCTACTTTATCCAAGAAAAGCAACCACCGACAAGATGAAAGGAAGTAGCCACAAATTCCCCTTTCCACCCACTTCTACGGTAAAAACACAAGATCAGCGCATTTCTCCAACGTTACCAGTGAAGACTTTTCTCCAGTGCTTGAAAACTGGCCCTTCTGACCCAGATATCCTCTCTGGGCATGAGCCTCTCTCTGAGGACAGAAGCTCTCAGGATTTAGTGGACCTGACAGAGGAAAAGGGGTCTGGGGGAAGGGTTGGTGGCTGATTTAGCCCGGTCAGTTGCAGGAAAATTCCACAGATGGGAAAAGCAGATTCAAACTGTGGAAGAGTCAGAGGAGTTAGTTAACTATAAGTTAGCTTCCACATTGAACTATGTGACTCAGCAGTGTCCGCAATGAAATTCAACGAAGTCGGTAATTAGCTGAAGAATGAGAAGAAAACTGACACTGAAGCCAACTGAAGCTCTGGACTGAGACATCTGGAACCTCCAGGCTTTTCTGGGGATGAGGGGAACATGTAAGCTGACAGCTTTGACCTCGAGTTCCATGCATTGCCTCTTTTCGCGCTACCTGGCAGTGTTTATATACCAATTCTAAGTGCCCATGGACTTAAATAATACAAGAAGAAAAGAAGGAATTAAAAGCTCGTCCATCTGTAGTATCCAGATCTAAACCCTAACCTAAACATATCCAAATTCCTCTGATCTTGTTAAGATCAACTTCAGAAAACAGAGCAGCTCCAAATAATGCCAAGCATTTGGGGGCCACCCATGCGTACCAGCCTACTTTATCAGCAGCTCAAGGCACTATTTACAAAAAGCAAAACCAACCAAATAAACCAACAAAAAACAACACAAAAACACCCCAACCCGAAATGCCATCCCAGAGAATGCACAACGGAGTCTGACGTTGAGGACATTTTCCACCCGTCTCAGGACTGAATTTCAGATGACTAGGGTGGGGAGCACCAGCGCTAGAGACCTGAGCTGTGTGGCAGGGAAGCGGGCAGGTGAGCACTTCTCACTCCCGGGTGGGCAGCTCTGTGCCCCTGCACGGGAGGTGCCTGCTAGCTGGAGGCCTTTCTTGTCAAACTTTCCCAAATGGCAGGCCATGCACTGCCATCCATGTCCTGTCATTCACTAATTTATTTGTCCATTTAGCAAATATTTATTGAATTCCTCCTAAGGGTCAGGCCCAGGGGATATACACATGAATGGAACACACACGGCCTCCACCTTCATTTGACGCTTTCTCTAAGTGTCTCTGGCAGGTTGTTTGCTTGACTTGTAATCCTGGTTAAAATGTAGACGCTGTGGGGGCAAAGCCAGACTTGGCTGTTACTAGTTGTTAGTTAAGCAGGGGTCTGAAATCCAGACTGATGCTGAGTGCCTGGAAGGAAGCACTGGGGCAGATGTGTAGTGGGGACCGTGGTGGAGCACTTGGGAAATTAATTTTCATCTGTTTCACAGTTTGCTTGGGACCAGCCCAACCTATAACAGACCCCAGTTCTTGGCTCAATCCTCAGACAACCCTTGTTAAAAGGGTGTACATGGGGGGCAGTGACTGTAGAGGCTGTATTTATTCAGAGCCTATAGGAAGTCCCATGACACAGTTTTAGCTAGACTTTCAGCTTTCTCTTTGTATAAAGGTTAACCCTTTTCATCGCCATTTGCATCCCCAGTGCAGTACTCTTGGTAGTGCCCGGGAGGAGTAAAACTGCAAAAAGCCAGTGCCAAGTGGCTATCTAGAAGCTGGAAAGGGCCCAGATAAACTCTAATCTGGATCATCTCTAGGTCCTGGATAACAAAGCACTGGCGTGCTCTAAAAGTGGAGCGACTTTGAGTCTAAATCATGCCAATTGAGCGTTCAACGGTTTCTAGAGCAAGTAGATCCTTTTAATCTGTCATAAGTTCATGCACTTGGAATGACCAATAATGTATACTTAAACATGTAATAAAACTTAAGGGAAAAGAGAGTCCAGGGCGTGCAGGGGAAATGAGCTATTACTCCACTGGCATGGAAAGGCCATTGTGTTTCATGTATGATTTGACCATGCTTCAGGAAAGTAATTTTGGCTTTAAATGGCACATTTCCTTTCTTCTTTATTAGGCTTCCCGAAGAGTTATTTCACCCCAGGTACTTTCTTATACTGAGTAATAGTTCAGCTGTTTCGTGCAAACCCAGAGATCTTAGTAATACTTGGTATGTCACTAATGGTCAACAACTGGCAGTCTGTGGTTCTGGAATCCTGAGCTGCATACTTGAATCTGTGATGGATGTTTATAACTGTCGGAATGTGCCTTCAATCATCGCAGAAATGCCTGAGCACATGGCTGTCGGTTGCGCAATATAAGACGTGACTGACTGTGGTTCTTAAGATGGGCATTTGTGCCATTGTTTATTATTGTTCTGGTAACATTTACTATTTTTGAGGGCTCGTTGTTCTGTTTTAAGAAATAACAATTTGAGTATTGTTGTTTTCTTTTTCTCCAAAGAAGTAGCCTTAACCTTCTTTCCCCGAGTTTTGGAGCAAGGCAGCATCTGGGAACATATGGTTTCAGCTTCCTGAAAAATAAACTTTCCTTCCTTATTTTGTTAAGATGCATTCTTTATTCCTAGTGAAACCAAGGCTAGATTAGTTAATGGAATTGTATTTCCTTGGGACTTATCTGCATGAGAACATCAATCTCATTAGAGCCTCTAGAAGCAGGGGATAATGGACTGTAGGCTGTTTTGCACATTAATGTCTCCTGATCATGAAGCAGCAATTCTCACTTAGGAACTGCATGTGGTTTTTCTGATACTATCTGCACCCAGGTTTGCTTCCACTGTCTTAGTATTTAGGTATCTGAAATTAGTTATTCATGAGTGAAATAAAATATTTTTATTTTCATTATAGTTCTTCAGATCTGGAACCAGCTCATACCAGCTGGCCTTTTAAATAATTCCTCTGTAAAATCTCCAGCAACTCTGCCACTCAAAGCAATGCAGTTACCTTTGGCTTCATTGCAGGGATGCAACCCCTATTCCAAGGGAAACAGACCAGGTTTTCAAAAAGCCAAACAGTCCTTGGCTCCTTAGCTGCTCATGAAAGTTCAATTATTATCAACAGAAAAGATACTTTCTAATTGTCACCAAGAACTTAGTGTTCTATGATTTTCTTGGACCGAAAGTCTCTAGGTGTAATGGGCAGGGCCAGTGCCAGCACCAACTTAGATTCACTATGCATCCTCTCGGCATCTCAATGATCTTGTTTTTGAAGCTAGGCTAGCTTATCCTTTAGAGATCCTCTAAAAAGCACCTCAGAGGAGTATGCTTGCTTCAGTATACTTCCTTCAGTATAATTCCTGGGGCATGGCACCAGCCACATCATATTCCATGAGGCTTCATATCAGGCTTCAAACCCTCTTTCTTCAGGGTTCAGGGACAGGAAGGCTGAAAACTAGCTGTGTTACATGATGACCTGGAGCTCAGAGGACCCAAGAATGGCTGAAAGGGATGAGTGGTTTCTGCAGGAGTTAACACTTGGCTCTGCCAAAGGCCTCCAACATAAGACAGCAGGAAGAACCATACACTGGAAACACAATTAGTACACTATTTTTTTTTCCAATTAATACACTCTTGAGTCCAACTGTGGCTTTACCATGGTTTATGGTTTCTTCATTCGTAGAGTGAAGGTTGGATACTCGATAACCTTCAGGACTCCTTCAAGTTCATTGTGTGATTTTTTTAATTCCATTCTACTCAAAATTATATCTTAGCAAACCGTGGTCAGGATTATATCTTAGCAAACCGTGGCAGAGCAAAGCCACAGTGTAACTGTATGAAAGAGGGAATTTATGACATCTGGCCAGAAAACACAAAGATGAACCAGAAGTGAGGTAAAGAAGATGCCCATGTCTTGGGGTGCCTGGGTGGCTCAGTGGGTTCTTCTGAAATCAGTGGCTAAGAAGCCTCTGCCTTCGGCTCAGGTCATGATCTCAAGGTCCTGGGATGGAGCCCTGCATCAGGCTCTCTGCTCAGCGGGGAGCCTGCTTCCCCCTCTCTTTCTGCCTAACTCTCTGCCTGCTTGTGATCTCTCTCTCTCTGTCAAATAGATAAATAAAGTCTTTTTAAAATAGATAGATAGATAGATAGATAGATAGAAAGAAAGAAAGAAAGAAAGAAGATGCCCATGTCTTGTCTACTGCAATTGGGAATCTGGTGGGGACCTAAAAGATCCAGAAGTTCTACCTTCACATAATAAAGGTCTTCGCAGTAGTTGAATTAGGGTTCTTTCCATGGCTGATACAATTTCATTCCCACCCCTCATTCCCCACCATGGGCAGCAATGAAAATTTGTTCCTTGCTTTCTGGTGTGTGTGGGAGCCTCTTTGGGGGTCAGGTGTGTACACAAAGGCAAGAAACACACTTACTGGACAAAAAGCGTTTAAACAGCTATGGGCTGAGTTACCAATTTGGGGGAGAGGCTAAAGTGTTTTCTAGTGCCGGTGCTTCTGACAATGAGCCTTCCATATTCACTTCTTTAAGGTTTAAGTTATTCTGAGTTGAGTCCAAGATGGTGGAGGAGTAGGTGGCCTTAGTTTTGTCTGGTCCCAGGAATTCAGCTAGATGGCTATAAAATCATTCAGATCACCTGCAAACTCAACTGGAGATCTAAGAAAAGAATAGCTGCAACTCTAAAAATAGAAAAACAACCACTTTCTGCAAGGACAGAAGGACAAGACGGAAAAACTTACCTCAAAAAAAGACACAAGAGGCAGCACTGACTGCCAAGGACCTAATCAATACAGACATCGGTAAGATGTCAGAACTACAGTTCAGAGTAATGATTATAAAGATACTAGCTGGGCTTGAAAAAAGCATAGAAGATACCAGAGAATCCCTTTCTGGAGAAATAAAAGACCTAAAATTTAATCAAGTTGAAATTTAAAAAGCTATTAATGAGATCCAATAAAAAATAGAGGCTCTAACTGCTAGGATAAATGAGGCAGAAGAGAGAATTAGTGACATAGAAGACCAAATGATGGAGAATAAAGAAGCTGAGAAAAAGAGAGAGAAACAAATACTGGAACACAAGGAGAGAATTTGAGAGATAAGTGATACCATAAGATGAAATAATATTAGAACAATTGAGATCTCAGAAAAAGAAAAAGAGAGGGGGGCAGAAGGTATACTGGAGCAAATTATAGTGGAGAACTTCCCTAGTCTGGGGAAGGAAACAGGCATTCAAGTCCCTGAGGCAGAAAGAACCCCCTCTGAAATCAATAAAAATGGGCTAACGCCTCAAAATGTAATAGCGAAACTAAATTCATATCTTTCAATAGTTATCCTGGATGTAAATAGGCTAAATGCCCCAGTCAAAAGACACAGGGTATCAGATTGGATAAAAAAGCAAGACCCATCGATATACTGTCTGCAAGAGACTCATTTTAGACCCAAAGACACCTCCAGATCTAAAATGAGGGGGTGGAAAACCATTTATCATACTAATGGACATCAAAAGAAAGCTGGGGTGGCAATCCTTATATCAGACAAATTAGATTTTAAGCCAAAGACTATAATAAGAGATAAGGAAGGACACTATATTATCCTTAAAGGGTCTATCCAACAAGAAGATCTAACAATTGTAAATATTTATGCCCCTAACATGGGAGCAGCCAATTATGTAAACCAATTAATTACAAAATCAAACACATTGATACTAATACAATAACTGTAGGGGGCTTTAACACCGCCCCTCAGTGCAATGGACAGATCATCTAAGCAGATCAACAAGGAAATAAGGGCTTTGAATGACACACTGTGTCATTGGACATCACAGATATATTCAGAGCATTCTATCCTAAAGCAACAGAATACACATTGTTTTTGAGTGTTCATGGAACATTCTCCAGAATAGACCACAAACTGAGTCACAAATCAGGTCTCAACCAGTACCAAAAGATTGGGATCATTCCCTGCATTTTTTCAGACCACAATGCTTTGAAACTCGAACTCAGTCACAAGAGGAAAGTTGGAAAGAACTCAAATACATGGAGAATAAAGAGCATCCCTACTAAAGGATGAATGGGTCAACCAGGAAATTAAAGAATTTAAAAAATTCATGGAAACAAGTGAAAATGAAAACACAACTGTGCAAAACCTTTGGGTTGCAGCAAAGATGGTTCTAAGGGGGAAGTATATAGCAATACAGGCCTTTCTCAAGAAACAAGAACGGTCTGAAGTACACAACCTAACCCTACATCTAAAGGAGTGGGAGAAAGAACAGCAAATGAAGCCTAAATTCAGTAGAAGAGAAATAATACAGATTAGAGCAGAAATCAATTAAATAGAAACCAAAACAACAGTGGAACAAATCAATGGAACTAGGAGCTGGTTCTGTGAAAGAATTAAGACAACTGATGACACCCTGACCGACTTAAAAAGAAAAGAGAAAGAACCCAGATAAATAAAATCATGACTGAAAGAGGAGAGATCACAACCAACACTGAAGAAATACAAACAACTATAAGAATACATTATGAGCAATTATATGGCAACGAATTGGGCAATCTAGAAGAAATGAATGCGTTCCTAGAGATGTAGAAACTACCAAAACTGAGCCGAGAAGAAAGAGAAAACCTGAATAGACCCATAACCAGCAAGGAAATTGAAGCAGTAATCAAAAATCTCCCAACAAATAAGATTCCAGGGCTGCATGGCTTCCCACGGGAATCCTAGCAAACATTTAAAGAAGAATCAGTACTATCCTTCTGTAGCTATTTCAAAAAACGGAGAAGAAGGAAAACTTCCTTTCTTTCTATGAAGCCAGCATTACTTTCATCCCAAAGCCAGACAAAGATGCCACCAAAAAGAATTACAGACCAGTATCCCTGATGAACATGGATGCAAAAATTCTCAGCAAGATACCAGCCAACAGGATCCAACATTAAAAGGATTATTCACCACAACCAAGTTGGATTTATTCCTGGGCTGCAAGGGTGGTTCAACATCTGCAAATCAATGTGATTGATATGCTACATTAATAAAAGAAAGGATAAGAACCATATGATCCTCTCAATAGATACAGAAAAAGCATTTGACAAATTCTTTCTTGATTGAAACTCTTCACAGTGTAGGGATAGAGAAACACACCTCAATATCATAAAAGCCATATACAAAAAGCCCACAGAGAATATCATTCTCAAGGGGGAAAAAGTGGAGCTTTTCCCCTAAGGTCAGGAACACAGCAGGGATGTCCACTATTACCACTATTATTCAACATAGTACTAGAAGTCCTAGCCTCAGCAATCAGAAAACAAAAAGAAATAAAAGGCAGCTGAATTGGCAAAGAAGTCAAACTCACTCTTTGCAGATGACATGACACTCTATGTGGATAACCCAAAAGACTCCACTCCAAAATTGCTAAAACTTATATAGCAATTCAGCAATGTGGCAGGATACAAAATCAATGCACAGAAATCAGTTGCATTTCTATACACCAACAATAAGACAGAAGAAACAGAAATTAAGGAGCTGATCTCATTTACAATTGCACCCAAAACCGTAAGATGCTTAGGAATAAACCTAATCAAAGAGGCGAAGAACCTATACTTGGAAAACTATAGAACACTCATGAAAGAAATTGAGGAAGACACAAAGAAATGGAAAAACATTCCATGCTGATGGATTGGAAGAACAAATATAGTTAAAATGTCTTTGCTACCTAGAGCAATCTACACATTCGACACAATCCCTATCAAGATACCATCAACTTTTTTCACCGAAATGGAACAGATAATCCTAAAATTTTTATTGAACCACAAAACACTTCAAATAGCCAGAGGAATATTGAAAAAGAAAACCAAAGATGATGGCATCACAATTCTGGACCTCAAGCTCTATTATAAAGGTGTCATCAAGACAGTATGGTACTGGCACAAAAATAGATACATAAATCAATAGAACAGAGAACCCAGAAATGGACCCTCAAGTCTATGGTCAATTAATCTTTGATAAAGCAGGAAAGAATATCCAATGGAAAAAGGTCTCTTCAACAAATGGTGTTGGGAAAATTGGACAGCCACATGCAGAAGAATGAAACCGGACCATTTACTTATACCATACACAAAAATAGACTCAAAATGGATGAATGACCTAAACATGAGGCAGGAATCCATTCAAATCCTAGAGAAGAATACAGGCAGCAACCTTTGTGACAGCAACCTTGTCCACAGTAACTTCTTACTAGACATGTCTCCAAATGCAAGGGAAACAAAGGCAAATATGAAATATTGGGACTTCATCAAGATAAAAAGCTTTTGCACAGCAAAGGAAACAGTCAACAAAACCAAAAGAAAACTGACAGAATGGGCATTTGCAAATGTCTTATGAAATAAAGGGCTAGTATCCAAAATCTAAAGAATTTATCAAACTCAACACCCAAAGAACAAAAAATCCAGTCAAGAAATGGGCAGAAGGCATAAACAGACATTTCTCCAAAGAAGACATCCAAATGAACATGACACATGAAAAAGTGCTCAACAACACTCGGCATCAGGGAAATAAAAATCAAAATGACAATGAGATACCACCTCGCACTGATCAGAATGGCAAAAATTAACCATTCAGGAAACAACAGATGTTGGCGAGGATGCGGAGAAAGGGGAACCCTCTTACACTGTTGGTGGGAATGTAAACTGGTACAGCCACTCTGGAAAACAATATGGAGGTTCCTCAAAAAGTTGAAAATAGAGCTACCCTAGGACTCAGAAATTACACTACTAGGGATTTATCCCAAAGATACAAATGTAGTGATCCGAAGGGGCACCTGCATCCCAACGTTTATAGCAGCAATGTCCACAATTGCCAAATTATGGCGAAAGCCTAGATGTCCATCAACAGATGAATGGATAAAGAAGATGTGGTGTGTATGTATGTATTCATATACATATGTGTATATATATATACACAATGGAATACTATTCAGCCATCAAAAGAAATGAAATCTTGCCATTTGCAACAAAGTGGATGGAACTAGAAGGTATTATGCTAAGGGAAATAAGTCAATCAGAGAAAGATAATTATCATATGATCTCACTCATATGTGGAATTTAAGACACAAAACAGAGGATCATAGGGGAAAAGAGGAGAAAATAAAACAAGACAAAATCAGGGAGGAAGACAAACCATAAGAGACTCTTAATCTTAGGAAACAAACTGAGGCTTGCTGGAGGGGATGGGGTAACTGAGTTATGGACATTAAGGAGGGCACATGATGTAATGAGCACTGGGTACTATACAAGACTGATGCATCACTGACCTCTACCTCTGAAACTAATAATACAGTGTATTTTAATTAATTGAATTTAAATTTTAAAAATATATTTAAAAAAGGGTTAAGTTACTCTGCCCTTCAAAAGGGCTTTTCAACTTCCCATCTGTAGCCTTAGCATTCAGAAGAATGCTAATCCTGAGAGGACTTTTAAATACTTGGTTCTTAAGAACTAGACTCTAAGAAACGAAGACTAACAGCTCTGTATAACCAGCTTATGAAACACTGTGAAATAAGAAGTATAAACCAGACCAAGTGGGATGAAATCAGGACAGAAATGACTCAGTTGGGACCAGAGCACCACAGGCTAAAGGTGACAAAATTCTCAGTGAGACAAAACTGGGAACTGAGAGCAAAATCCACTTCATTTTCCTTACGGTTTGTGGTGTGTACACAACAAGTTACATAAAGTCTTTACTTATCAAAGGGTGTCTTTTTAATCACTCCTAAGAAATTCCTTTGTTGTCTTCATAAAGACCCTGGATTAAACAAAAACAATAACAACCACCCTTTCAGAGGTTCTTATAAATAGAAGTACTTCCTGGGTAGACACAGGTGCCTGCAAAGATAAGATTTTGATGCCCAGAGTGGGGAAAACCCAGATTAGGAGCACTCATCTACCAAATTTTCTAATATACAGCAGACAGATAGCACTGGGTGTGCTAATACCGCCACTACACACTTATAAAAATACACAAAACAAGAAAGTATTAAGCAAAGATTATTTTCTTTTACTTTCAGTGACTCTTTACTGTCCAACTTCCTAAAAAGACAGCTTTGAATGAAAACCATGAATCTAATTTCTGTTGGAAATTTCAATCCAAAAGGTAAATAGAGACAAAAAAATCAAAAAGTTGTATTTCCATTAGCTAATCAAAGTGAAGAGCTGACAAAATTATCCAGTTTGGGTAAAACTAAAAGACAAGTTATCCTTTCACATCTATAATGTCTACACTCTGTCCAGGCCCAAGTTTGCCAGGTCCCCGGGTAGCTTTCTGATTCCCCTGAAGCCAAGCAAACACACAAAAGGGGTGGTTACATTTCGTTCTCACAATACCTATGGTACTAAAAAAAGGGGGTTGGAAGAGGTTTCCTTTTGCTGCTATGGAATTGGAAGAACTCCAAGATCCAACCCAGAGCATCTTCCTTTTTTCTCCCAAATATTTTCCTAGTTGGTTTTTAATTTACTTTAGATGAAATGAGAATAGCGAAACCATCTGAAAATTAAGCATGAAATGAAAACTCTGATGCTTTTATCTGTACACATGGCAGCACTGATGTGCTAATACAATAGTCATAAAAGCACCCCTTATGAACTTAGGTGACTACTTCTTCTAATCCCTCGAAATCTGTTTATTTCCCTGAACTGGAATGGTTCCTACGGCTTTGTTTATTAGCAGTTGTTTTTCAAAGTTTGGGAAAATGTAGCAAAAAAAAAAAAAAAAAAGCAAATGATAAAATAAGAATATCATTCCTCTGAGAGCTATTTATAAGGCACTAAAATAAATTAAAATATACTCTAACAATACAAAATCCCAAAGTGCCTTTCATATGTTTAAAGATATTATCCGTGTGATAGAAATTTATGGGGCACTGGCTTATGGTGTTGTAAACCAAGGCTTTTTTGACCAAGTCATGAACTTGTGTTACTGAATAAAACAAAATATTCAAAAGACAGGATGGAGCCACATCTTAATTTAAAGTAGGACTAAGGATGGGGTCATAAAAAATTGAATGAAAAATTAGCCACTCCAACACAGGACTTTCAACCAGGCTGATCCATTCATGGTCATATGACTGTTGGCCAAAACAAATGAATCACAGATATGCAACAATGGGAACTTCTGGTTTACCTTCCCATCTTCCTTTCACCCCACCCCATCCTATTCTCCTCTGGCTACATCTCCTGGGCTTTTGACCTTTGACTTTGCCTCCCTCTCTCGCTCCCTGCTTGCCCCTTGTACTGCATGAGACACTGGCTTGGCACTCAGTGGCACTGGTTTGTAACCCTCTTTGGTTCATTTTTCCCTTGTGTCTTTGGGTAGTCACCTCCCCACTCAGTGCTGGGCCCTAGGTGCCAAGTTCAGCTTTGGCTATCTGGCCAACACCCTGAGCAGAATGACTCCAGACCACCAGGAGAGACAACTAGACAATGTGAGTTAACAGTGGGCATCCAATATTGAGGTGCCTTTACCCCCTAGGCAGCTCTTCCTGTGATGAGACCACTTCAGGCAGGCTACATTTCGACAGCAAGGTATTTTGTTCTTTGATTTCACAGCTGCTTCTCTGAATGGGCACAAGTACAAATGCCAAGAATCAGACCAAGCTGGTTGACAGAAGCACAGGGGCAGGAATGTGAGCTTCTTATGGCTGACCTCAGCCTCTGCATCAACATTGAGGTGGAACCTTAAAGAAATGTTCATCCCGACCCCATTTTAAAAGAGCTTCTATATTAATTGTAGATGGCCACCCATATCCAGAAGGCCAATCTGCTTTACTCAGGCCACTGATTTAAATGTTAATTGCATCTAGAAACACCCTCACAAATACACCTGGAATAAATATCTGACCAAATGTCTGGGTAGCCCATGGTCCAGGCAAGTAGACACACAAAATTAACCATCATAGGGAATAATGTTAGAGATTACAAGAATCAATGAGACTGCAAGGTGTCAATCCTGGCTGCACATCAGAGACATTTGGGGACTTTAAAAATAGCTGCCTGGGCCCCACACCAGGCCAATAATCAGAATCGCTGTCAGGTGGAGTCTGATATAATTTTAAAAAAAGTCTCCAATGATTTGATGTGTAGTCAGAATCTCAAAGTTCTGGACTAAAAGGAAGGAATACAATACATGGCTGGACAAATGGTGAACAGATGGAATTCAATTGCTGGTGCTAGCCTAGGAGAGGAATTTTTAGTAGGTCTTCTTCAGAATGCAAGAGGTTGGGGTGCCTGGGTGGCTCAGTGGGTTAAAGTCTCCGCCTTCAGCTCAGGTCATGATCTCAGGGTCCTGGGATCGAGCCCCACATCGGGCTCTCTGCTCAGCAGGGAGCCTGCTTCCCCCTCTCCCTCTGCCTACTTGTGATCTCTCTCCTCTCTGTGAAAGGAAGGAAGGGAGGGAGGGAGAAAGAAGAGGTTAAGTCAGTTTCTTTGGCTTTCAGCTTAAGAGGATTTTTTTAGCATGGTGTGGGAAAAGTGTCCTGGAAAGATTATGGGCTTCAGGGTCTGAAAGACTGAGGTTCATTTCTAGCTCTACTACACAATTATTTAACCTCTTACAACCCACCCACACCCCCATTTACTAACTGGTAAACTAGCGATAATGATGGCTGAGATGATACTCTTAGGAGGTCAGCACAATGCCCGGCCCTGATAGGATACCAGCAAAGGTCATTCTCTTCCTCTAAACTCAGCAGGGATCAAGTATTATTAAAACTTGAGAACCAAAAAACGTGACTGTCATACAAGCAATCCCATCTGTGTTTTCAATAAATAAATAATACATCACATACCACATCTCCTTCAGCAATCTTTCTTTTTAATCACTATCTTGTACCAAAAACTCCTGTGGTTCATAAACAGAAAAAAAGGTGTCAGATTTTAAACTAGCAAAGGAATGAATGCGGGATTAAACCTGAATTATTCAAAGCTGTCTCAAAGCTAAAACTCTCCAAGGAATCAAGTATTGCCAAGTATTGAGAAAAAGAAGGAAAAAAAAAACCCAGGGAAAGTAAAAGGGAAGAAAAAATTAAGATAAGTTAAATCAAATTTCAGGGACAGAAAATAGGTCTAAAATCTGTAATGTGTACAGAGGTGCCACAACTTATTTCACAATTAAAATAAAGGTTGAAATGCCTAACTCAGAAATGATTGTGTTTGACAGTAATTATCATTTTATAAAGCTTGAACAGAGTCGATTATTTTTCAAAATCGAAAGAACATTATTTGGATATTCTGTCAGCTGACAAATGTTTTAAGCTCTTAAAGAAATGTCTCCTTTCAGGGTGCCTGGCTCACTCAGTCAGTAAAGCATGGGAGTCTTGATCTTGGGATTGTTTGAAACCCACATTGGATACAAAAATTACTTAAAGATATAATCATAAAAAAAAGAAATGTCTCCTTTCCCCAGAATCCAAGCATTCCTACAAAGATTAACAATGAGTTATTTTACTTATGATTTTGCACATATCTATTTACTTATAGAATTAGCCCATTATATTATGGGCACAACTTATATAGTGATACTAGAACACATTAACATTGTGGGATCTCTAATTTGATCCTACAGGTATTTATTACTTTCCTACTGTAGGTATAGGACTCCTCTCTACATTTATACACAAAAACCACACCTATATGAATGTTTCATCTAACTGAAAACTGATGTGGAGTTGCATGGGATTTACTAGGTATGCATATGCAAAAGAAGCAGGAAAGGTCATCTTTGTACTGGTTGAGCTAACAAGCTGAGTGAGGTATGTGGTGGGAGGAAAATGTGAGCAAAACTGGCTTCAAATCCTGCCTCCGCCAACTACTAAACTGTGTGATCTGGAACAAATTACTTAATTTCTCTGACCTTCAGTTTTCAATCTGCAACTCAGGGTTAATAACACCCTCCCTGTAGTATTATTTTGAGGATTACGTGAAATTATGCATAAAGTGACAAGCTATGAGATAGACACTTTTCCTTTTACATAAATCTGAGAAACAAATGTTTTCCGCAGGTGGTTCGGTGTCCTTGCGGTTTGTGAAGTGGTACGTACGGCACACTCACAATATTGAGCTTGAAAACCAAGCTGACTAAAAATGAGAGCTCCAGAACTTCCGACTTCCAGGAAGACAAAGTGGACGCATGTTCTCCCATTTCATAAAACTAAAAGCCTATACATCAGATATTAAACAAATATAAGACTATGAAAGGTTAAAAAAAAAAAAAAGACTATGAAAGGTGAAGAGAAGAAGGCAGACTAGTTAAGAGATCTCAGGATACATGGAACAACACAGTGGTGAGTTGTTCTTATTTCTTTGGATGTCAAACATCCCAACAAAAGCCTGCTTTCTCAAGGAAAGGGGCAGCTTCACAAGGTAGTAAACCGAGTTTAATAAACGCTGTTCTCCAGCCAAACACCACATACACAAAATTGTGGCCCAGCTTCCACCGCTGCCAGCAAAGCCCAGGTGGGGAGCTTAGACTTCCACCTCTGTGAGGCTATCCTGAGGTGTCCGAATATCCCCACTGGGGTGGTGTCAAAGAATGCCCAGTTGAGAATCAGGACTTTCACTATGCCCTACTGATAATGAGGCCACCCCACCTGCATGTGTCAAAGGAGAACCTCCACCCCTGCTCAGCAATAATGCTTAATAATGAGCAATGATAATAATGAGCAATAATGACACCCCTCATGTGTCAACAGAGGTTCAATAGGAGACCTGCACATCTGCCTCCACTGAAAGAGCAATGAGGCAATGCCCACCTCTTCCCCTACCAAAGCCCTGAGAAAGCTTAAAACAGAGGATTTCTGTAAGATCCAGAGTCTCATAAAATAATATGAAAATATCCCAGTTTCAATTAAAATCACTTGTTATACCAAAAAAACGGAAAAATTTCGAATTCAGTAAAAAATAACAACTTTAGATGCCAGTACTGAGATGACAAGAGATTTTAGGTTTACTGGGCAAAGATTTTAAAACAGCCATGATAATTGCCTCTAGAAGCAATCACAAATACATTTCAAACATGAAAGAAGTTAAAAACTTAGAAGAAAAAATAGAAAGTTTCAGTGAAAAAGCAGGTGACCTAAAGAAGAATGAAATGGAAATGTCAACTATATATATATATATATATATATATATATATATATATATATATATATATATTAACTAAAATAAAAAGCTCATTGGAAGGGCTCCACAGCAGAATGGAGGGAACAGAGGAAAGAAATAAGGAAATGGAAGACAGAAGAGTAAAAATTACCCAATCTGAATAGAGAGAAAATAGATTAAAAAGAAAATTAATAGAATCTCAGGAACCTGTTAGGAAATCTAACATTCATGTCATCAGAATCCTGGAAGGAAAAGCGGAAGAGGGAGAAGCTGGAAAAGTACTTAAAGAAATCATGGCTGTGGAAACTTCTCAAATTTGGCAAGAGACATAAACCTACAAGTTCAGAAGCTGAGTGAATCCCAAACAGGAGAAAGCCAAAGAAATCCATGCCAACACACATCATCATTAAACTTCTGAAAACAAAAGGCAAAGAAAATATTTTGAAAGTAGGAAGAAAGAAACAACACTTTACCTACAGGAGGAAAGCAAGTCAAACAGTGGCTTTCTCGTCAGAGAATATGGCAGTAAAAACGAGATTTTTCAAGTCCTGAGAAAACAAACTGTGAGTACACAATCCTGTACCTCGCAAAAACATACTCTAGGAAGGAAGGGAGATATGAAGATATTCTTGGAGGAAAGAAAACAAGGAAAAGTTGTCGCTAGCAGACCTACTATGAAAGGATAGCTAAAGAAAGTTCTCTAAACAGAAAAGAAGACACTGTGGAATGTCAAGAAGGAAGAGACAGTAAACAAAAAATAGGGATAAATGCAACAGACTTTTCCTTTGGAGTTTTCTAAATTATGTTTGATGGTGAAGCAAAATTCACAAAACTGTTTGAGTTGGTTCCAAATGTGTGTGGATAAACTATTTAAGACAAGTGTATTATAAATGGAGGAAGGTAAAGGGAAGTAAGGTTTCTACTTCACTTGAATTGGTAAAAAGAAAACAGCAGTAGGCTGTGATAAGTTATGTAGATACATAATGTAGCATCTAGAGCAACCTCTAGAAGAAAGCTATCCAAAGAGATACACTCAAAAACACTATGGATAAATCAAAATGGAATTCTAAAAAATGTTTAGCTAACCCACAGAAAGGCAAAAAAAAACCAAAACAGAATAAAACAAAACAAACAAAAAAAGAGATGTAAAAAACAGAACAATGGCCAAAAAAAAATAAAACCGTTGACTAAAGCCCTAACATATCAATAAATGCTTTAAGTGCAAATAGTCTAAATAAACCAATTAAAAGAGCATAGCAGAACAGATTTAAAAACGTGACTCAAGTATACATAGTCTACAATAAACTCATTTCAAAACAGCAATATAAGAAGCTTGTAATAATGAGGATGGGAGAAGATACAGCAGGCAAACAATCAAAGGAAAGCAGGAGTGGTTATATTACTATCAGATAAGGTAGACTTCAAAGAAAAGAAAATGACCAGAGACAGAGAGGGACACTACAAAATGATAACAAGGTCACTCCAAGAAGACACAGTAATCCTAAATGTATGTGCACCAAACACCAGAACTGCAGAATAGGTGAAGCAAAAACTGATAAAATTGAAAGGAGAGAGGCGCCTGGGTGGCTCAGTAGTTAAGCATCTGCTTTCGGCTCAGGTCATGATCCCAGGGTCCTGGCATCTAGCCCCATATCAGGCTCCCTGCTCAGCAGGAAGCCTGCTTCTCCCTCTCCCACTCTCCCTGCTTGTGTTCCATCTCTCACTGAGTCTCTGTCAAATAAATAAATAAAATCTTAAAAAAAAAATTGAAAGGAGAAATAAACAACTTTAGAATTATAGTTGAGGAATTCAACACCAAATCAGCAGGACATAGAAGAACTCAATGCCATCGAAACCAACAGGATCTAATTATAATTTATAGAACACTCCATCCAACAACTGTAGGATACACATTCTTTACCAGTGCCCACAGCACATATACCAAGACAAATCAAATCCTGAGCTTCTATAAAACAACATCATCAATTTAAGAGTTAAAATCATACCAAGTGTGTTCTCTAATCACCATGGAATCAAACTAGAAATCAACAACAAAAAGGTAACAGCAAACTTTCCAAACAGTGACCTAAGTAACAACCAGATAATGAATCCATGAGTCAAAAAGGAAATCTCAGGGAAATAAGTACACTGAAATGACGAAAATGAAAATACAATATATCAGTATTTGTAAGACACAGCTAAATTAGTGCCGAGAGGGAAAATATATAGCACTAAAGGCACACATTAGAAGAGAAGAAAAGTCTTGGGCGCCTGGGTGGCTCAGTTGGTTGGGCGACTGCCTTCGGCTCAGGTCATGATCCCGGAGTCCCGGGATCGAGTCCCATATCGGACTCCCGGCTCTGCGGGAAGTCTGCTTCTCCCTCTGACTTTCTCCCCTCTCATTCTCAGTCTCTCTCTCTCTAATAAATAAATAAAAAATCTTTAAAAAAAATAAAAAAAAAAAAAAAAGAAGAGAAGAAAAGTCTCAAATCAAAAAGTTCCCTGCTCGGGGCACCTGGGTGGCTCAGTTGGTTGAGCAACTGCCTTCGGCTCAGGTCATAATCCTTGAGTTCCAGGATCGAGTCCCGCATCGGGCTCCTGGCTCCATGGGGAGTCTGCTTCTTCCTCTAACCTTCTCTCCTCTCATGCTCTCTCTCACTTTCTCTGTCTCTCAAATAAATAAATAAAATCTTTAAAATAAAAAAAAAAGTTCCCTGCTCAATAACCTACAAAGAAACAAAATAGACCCAAAACATGCAGATGGAAGGAAATAATAAAGATAAGAGCAGAAACCAATGAAAATTAAAATTCAAAAACAGTAGAGAAAACAGTAAATCAAAGAACTGGTTCTTTGCAAAGATAATAAAATTGACAAACTCTCTGTAGGTCTGACACAGGAAAAAATATGTATCAGGAAAAAAAAGGGATATCACTATAGACCCTACAGACATCAAAAGGATAATAAAGGAATATTAAGAACAATTCTACATAAATACATTTGACAACTTCTATTCAATGAACAAATTCCTCAAAGAACCCCACAAACTAACACGACTCACCCAACATGAAATAACTTAAGTAAGCCTATATATATAAGAAAAATGAATTCATAATTGAAAAACTCCCAAAAAGGAGAGGAATTGAAATAGCTAAAACAATTTTGAAAAAGAATAATCAAGTCAAAGGAATCAGTTTACCCTGTATTTCAAGACATGATATTATCAACTACAGTAATCAAGACTGTAGTGTATTGGCAATTAAATAGAGAATCCAAAAAAAAAAAAAAAGAGAGAGAGAACCCAGAAACAGACCCACACAAATATGACCAACTGATTTTTTATAAAGGTACAAAAGCCATTCAACAAAGGAAAGAGAGCATTTTCAACAAATGGTGCCAGAGTAACTGGATATCTATAGGCAATTCTCACACCCCATATAAAACTTGAATGCATCACAGACTTAAATATAAACAAAATACTTACAGACAAAAAAACAGAAGACTATCTTTAGGATCTCCAGCTAGGCAAGTAAAAAGACATGCTACAGAGAGGGAGAAAATATATGCAAACCATACATTCAAAGAATTAATATAGACTATGTAATAAATTGTCAAAAACTCAAGCAAAAAAGCAAATAATTCAACTGGAACACAGGCAAAAGACACAAAGAGACACTTCACTGAAAAGATAGACAAATGGCAAGTAAGCACATGAAAATAGATCCAACATCATCAGCCATTAGAGTAATGTAAATTAAAACCACAATGATATATCACTATACATCCATCAGAATAGCTAAAATAAAAAACAGTGATACTACCAAATGCTGGTGAGGATGTGGAATGTAAATGAGGAAAGTAAAATAATGCAGCCACTCTGAAGCTTAATAGTTTCTTAAACAACTAAATATGCAAATACTATAGGATCCTTAGGATTTATCCCAGAAAAAAATGTTTGTACAGAAATCTGTAAATAAATGTTTATAGAAGTTCTATTCATAATAGCCCCAAACTGGAAACCCAGATGTCCTTCAACAAATGAATGACTATCCCATGGAATACTACTCACCAATAAAAAGCAACAAAGTAATGATACATGCAATAATCTTAATGAGGCTACAGAGAATTATGCTTAGTTGGGGGCTGGGGGTACAGCCAACCATGAAAGGTTATATATTGTATAATCCTACTTATACATTTCTTGAAATGACAGAACTACAGAAATGGACAACTGATTAATGGTTGCCTGGGGCTAAGAGAAGATGGAAGAAAGGGAAGTGAGTAAAGCTATCTATATAAGGGAAACCTATGGGAACCTTGTGACAACGGACATTTTCTGTATCTTGACTACCAATGCCAATATTCTGGTTGTGATATTGTCCTACAGTCCTGCAACTACTGGGGGAATGTTACTACTGGGGGAAACAGGGTAAAGAATATACAGGATTACTCTGTATTATTTCTTACAACTTCGTAAGAATTTGCTATGATTTCAAAACAAAATTTAAAAATTTAATGCTCCAGAGGCGACTTGCAAACTGGTGAAGAAAGTAAGCAAAAGCAAAACAAAACAAGCAAAAACCAAACTCTCATGCAAATGCAGAACCTTAAAGATAGAGGAGCTTTTAATTATCAACTAGTCTGACTTCTTAATCTGAAGATAAGAAATGGAGGCCCAGATAAATGGATTAGCAGAGCTTTTCTGGATAGATACACAACAACATGGAGGTTTATTCAGTTGTCTGTCATAGTGACATATGAACCTAATTACACTGTAATTCACATCTGTCTTTCTTCAACTACTCAATACTCTGGTGTTGAGTATGTTAGGCTTACGATAATTTGGACGGAAGAAAAATAAATAAGAAATGATAGTCAACAGCACTAGTCCTTGGTCAGGCTACTGATTTTCACTGTCCTCAAATGAGTTATCATCATGCTAGCAGGTGTGGGTGAAATATTTGTAGGGTGGAGAGATGACTTTTTAAAACTCTTCCGAGATTATCCAGTTCCTTTTCTTTTCTTAAAAAAACCCCACAGGTCCAACAGATCAAGTTTCAAAACTGACATGTGACATGCACTGATCCACAAAAAATTAGCTTGAGAATTGTTTCATCAAAAAGCAAAAGCAAACTGAAAATAATAAAGACCAGCCAGGCACACCCAGGAAAGTACTTATCACATACCGGTTATTGTAAGTGCTTCAAACATTAAACAGAACTGGGTTTCATGAGATTATCTGATGTGGAGGAAAAGAAGAAAAGAAAGATGAAGAAGGTCAGAAGTTGAAAAGAGATGTAATGAGAGAGTCACTGTCATAATATCTTTGAGTTACAGTCTCTAATTGCTCTTGCAACATTTTATTCAAATATCTTGTTATTATATCCTATAAGAATTTCACAAGTCATTGAAACTGGCTTCTGTGCCTCTTCTCTGGTAGGGAATCTTTTCTGTTATGGGCAAGGAGAAAACTGCAAATTTCTATCCACATGATGAGGCTTTGAGTCTCTTCCATGGCCTGCTGTGCTGTCACACAGCTGGAACACTATTCACATACTTCACATACTTCTCTTAAATGTGTCATGAGGAAGTACCAGCTCTAGAGAAGACTGAAGTCCTTAATCATAGGATAGATCTCTTAAAGTTTTTAAGTAATCATAATAATAAAATTAAAGTTAGAAAACTTATCTTGCCCTACATTCTAAAAAGCACAAGATAAAGTTTGATAAACTAATTGGGGAATTACAGAAAAAGAAGAATGGAGGAAAAGGGTTTTCTAGGTAGAGGGTCCAGCATGTGCAAAGTCATGGATGTGTGGAAAAGCATGCCAGGTTTGAAGAACCGCAGGAACTAGAATAGTTCATTAATTTTGCATATATTTGTTGAGCGCCTGGGTCAGTCATTGTTTGTAGGATTACAGTGGTGACCAACAGACAACGTCCCTTTTCCATGAACTTGCTTCTGAGCAAGTATGGGGGTGGGTAAGAGATGCACAATAAACAAATAAAGTAACACAAATATATCGAATCATACTCAAAAAATAGCAGAGACTCAAAAGTGACTGCTTTTAGGGTCCTTCAGAAGTCAGGAGGTGAACAGGTCAACTAGGAAAAAAGGAAACATCGGTTTTCACAACATTTCAGACCAGAAGGTCCTAAAAGATACACATAGAATATTCCCTCTGAAAGCAACAGAACACACACTCTTCTCAAGTGCACATGGAACACCCACCAGGATAGATCATATCTTAGGCCATACAACAAGTGTTAATGAATTTAAGAAGAAATGAAATAATATCAAGCATCTTTTCTGACCACAGTGGCATAAAAGTAGAAATTAAATACAAGAAAACTGGAAAATTCACAAATACGTGAAGATTAAAGAAAGTGCTACTGAACAATCAATGGGTTGAAGAAGGAATTTAAAAAAATGCCTTGTGACAAATAAAAATGGAAATACAACATACCAAAATTTATGAGATACAGTAAAAGCAGTTCCAAGCAGGGCATTCATAGCAATGAATTCTACCTCAAAAAACAAGTAAAATCTCAAATAAATAACCTAACTTTATACCTCAAAGAACTAGATAAAGAAAAAGTACAAAGTTGGTAGAATAAAGGAAATAACAAAGATCAGAGCAGAAATAAATAAAATATAGACTTAAAAGATAAGAGAAAACATCAATGAAACTAAGAGCTGGTTCTTGGAAAAGATACAATTGACAAACCTTTAGCTAGACTCACCAAGAAAAAAAGAGAGAGGACTCAAATAAGTGAAATCAGAAATGATGAAGACATTACAACTGCTACCACAGTAATATAGAGGATTGTAAGAGACTATTATGAATGATTATACACCAACAAAGTTGACAACCTAGAAGAAATGACTAAATTCCTAGAAACATACAACTTACTAAGATGGAATCATGAAGAAAAAGAAAATCTGAACAGATTGATTACTAGTAAGGAAATTGAGTCAGTAATCAAAAACCTCCCAACAAACAAAATCCAGGACCAGACAGCTTCACTACTGAATTCTACCAAACATCCGCAGAAGAATTAATACGAAGCCTTCTTCAACTCTTCCAAAAAACAGAGGAGGAGAGAACACTTCCAAACTTATTTTAGAAGGCCAGAATTACCCTGATACCAAAACCAGACAAGTAGGGCACGCATGTGCGCACACATACACACACCCCAAAAAAGAAAAGAAGGAAAATTACACATCAATATCCCTAGTGAACATAAATATAAAAATCTTCAACAAAATATTAGCAAATTGAATTCAACAATATATCAAAAGGATCATACACCATGACTAAGTAAGATTTATTCCAGGGATGCATGGTGGTTCAAAATCCACAAAAATCAATCATTGTGATACACCAAATAATAAAATAAAGGATAAAAGTCCTATGATCATCTCAATAGATGCAGAAAAGCATTTGAAAAAATTCAACAACAACAAAAAACTCTCAACAATGAGATAGAGGGAATGTACCTCAGTATGATAAAGGCCACATATGATAAGCCCACAACTAACATCATACGCAATGGTAAAACACTGTAAGCTTTTCCTCTATGATCAAGAATAAGACAAGGATGTCCACGCTGACCACTTTATTCAATATTGGAAATCCCAGCCAGGACAATTAGGCAAGAAGAGAAAATAAAAGGCATCCAAATTGGAAAGGAAGAATTAAATCGTCATTATGTGCGGATGATATGATGTTATATATAGAAAACACTAAAAACTCCACCAAAAAAGTATTAGAACTAATGAATTAATT
Source organism: Nasua narica (assembly GCA_028533885.1). Lineage (NCBI taxonomy): Eukaryota > Metazoa > Chordata > Mammalia > Carnivora > Procyonidae > Nasua > Nasua narica. The sequence goes on along the minus strand of CM052808.1, from coordinate 35,210,132 downwards.
CAGCAAAGTTGCAGGATATAAAACCAATATACAAAAATCTGTCCCATTTCCATACAGTAATAACAAACTACCAGAAAAAAATTAAGAAAACAATCCCATTTACAATGGCATCAAAAAGAATAAAATACTTAGAAATAAATTTAACCAAGGAGATGAAAGAGCTGTACACTGAAAACTATAAGACATTAATGAAACAAATTAATGAACATAAAATATTCTGTTCATGGATCCAAAGAATATTGTTAATACAATCAATCAACCAATCAATAAAATGCCCATCCTACCCAAAGCAATCTACAGAGTCAATTCAATTCCCCCATCAAAATTCCAATGGCATTTTTCACAGAAATAGAACAATACTAAGATTTGTGTGGCCACAAAAGGCCCATATATATAACCAAAGCAATCTTGAGAAAGAACAACAAAGCTGGAAGCATCATGCTCCCTGATTTCAAACTATATTATGAAGCCAAGGTAAGCAAAACAGTTTGGTACTGACATAAAACAGACACAAAAATCAATACAATAGAACAGAGAGACCTGAAAAAACCTGCACATATGTGCTCAATTATGACAAAGGAACCAAGAATATACAATGGGAAATGGACAGAGTCTTCAATACATAATTGGGATGGGATGGATGATCGAGCAAACTGAACAGCCATATGCAAGAGAATGAAACTGGACATTATCTTACACTATACACAAAAATTAACTCAAAATAGTTTAAAAACTTGAATTTAAGATCCAAAGCCATAAAAATCCTAGAAGAAAACATAAGTATAAAGTCCTTGACAAAGGTCTTGATTTTTTTAATCTGACACCAAAAACAAAAGTAAACAAGCTGGACTACAACAAACTAAAAGCCCTTGCACAGTGAAGGAAACCATCAACAAAATAAAAAGGCAAGCTATGGAATGAGAGAAGGAATTTGTAAATCATATGTCTGATAAGGTGTTAATATCCAAAATATATAAAGAACTATAACTCACTTGCAAAACAAACAAAAAAACAAAAAAATATGATTAAAAAATAGGCAGAGGATCTAAACAGGTATTTTCCCAAAGAAGATATACAGATGGCCTGCAGATATCATGAACAAAATACAAATGAAAACTGCAAGATAAAACACCTTACACCTATTAAAATGGCTATTACCAGAAAGACAAGAAATAATGACTGTTGACGAGGGTGTGGAGAAAAGGGACTCTTGGGCACTGTTTTTGGGAATGTAAATTGGTGCAGTCACTATGGAAAATAGTATGGAGGTTACTTAAAAAATTAAAAATAGAACTACCATACGATCCAGGAATTCTATTTCTGAGTAGTATGTGTGCGTATAAACACACACACATACATTATTATTCAGCCATAAAAAAGAATGAACCTTGCCATTTGCAACAACATGGATGGACCTTGAAGGCATTATGCTAAATATAATAAATCAGAGAAAGATAAATACCATATGATCTTACTTACTTATGGAAGCTAAAAAACAAAAAACAAAGAAATCGAACTCATAGAATCAGAGACTAGACTGGTAATTGCCTGAGGCAGGGAGTGGAGGTGGAAGAAATGGGTAATGACTATCAAAAGGTACAAAATTCTATTCAGAAAATAAATACATCATGGGCATATAACGTACAACACAGTGACTATGGTTAACAAAATTGTATGGCATATTTGAAAGCTGGTGATCATTTCCCACTGTATACAAATATCAAATCATTAAGTTGTGCATCTATAACTAATATAATGTCATATGGCAATTATACCTTTAAAAAAGTCCTGAAATAATCATTTATTTTTTTTATAGATTTTATTTCTTTATTTAAGAGAGAGAGCACGAGCAAGGGGAAAGACAGAGGGAGAGTGAGAAGCAGAGTCCCCACAGAGCAAGGAGCCCTGAGGCGAGCTCAATTCCAGGACCCTGGGATCATGACCTAACCAACCAAACCACCCAGTGCCCCAATAATAATAATAATTTGAAAAAAGAGTCAGGAGGTGATTATTAAGCTGAGGTCTGAATTACAAGGAGCTAGTCATACCAAGATCATTAAGAAGAGGGAGTAGCTACTGCAAGGATCCCAACGCAAGTAGAAGCTTGAGAGAAAGACGGCCACTTGTAGCAGTGGGGAGGACTGTGGAACTAGGAAATGTGTCCTGTAGCTATGGTGAATAGTCAGAAATATTGCCTACACCTAGGGAGGGGCAAGATGATGGAGAAGTAGGAGACCTGTTCCAACTGGTCCCCCAAAGTGAGCTGGATATCTACCAGAACACGCTGAACACACATGAAATCAGACTGAGAAATAAGATTATTCACTTCTAGATCTCTACAGGAGCAGGAGGCAGCAGTGGAGAGGTAAAGAGGAGTGGGATTACTTGGACCTATATCGGAGGATAAAGAGAAGGGGGAGGGAGCCACCAGAAGCGACCCAAGGAAAATAATACCCCAAACAAAAGTACTCTGTGGCTGGAGACCAGCATTAACTTAGAGTCTGGTTAAAAGCACTCAAAAAGAGCAAACGATCTTAAGGAGCAACTAGCGGAAGTGGGTGGGCACAGGCATGGGTCTAAACTCATATTACCAGGAAGGACACTACCACAGGCAACCCATGTCAAAGAGAGACTAGGGGCGGGGGGGTCCAGTCTGTGGTCCATGAGCCTTCAGCTTTCCACTACTGGCACCACTTCGTGGGCTGGGCACAATCCCCCAAGCACCTTAGAGAGCATGATGTGGTCCATGAGCTTGCAGCTCTCTTCTATGTGCACCACCGCGTGGGCTGGCTGCACTCCCCCAAGTGCCTAAGAGAGTCTGGTGTGAGCCTTAGCCGGCAGTCTCTAGGGCCATGGTCATTTACCTCCAGCCACAGGGTCTGGGTGCTCCCAGCCCACACCCGAGAGAAAACAGCCCAACTTGGGCAGGAATCTGAGCACACCCAGCTTCGGCCAGGAACCCTGAGAGCAGTCTCAGCAACGGTGACCACCGAAAGAGAGTTTCCCAGATCAACATCGCTCACGGCTTTAGCAGCGCAGGGTTGTAGAGGCGAGTGGGAATCGAGCCGGGCCACTGGGATGAGGGCTGGGGAGGCGCACTGCCCGTAGGAGTCTGTGGTGTGGGTGGAGTTTGCAGAGGGGGTGTCTGTGTGTTCTGGACCACCCAGAGGGGAGCAGATGGAGGCCTCCCTCGGAGGTGGAGGTCTAGGTACGGGCAGATTCCTTGCTCAGACTCTCCAAAAAACCGTAAAAGAACAAAACCTCCAGAGAACAAAAACTTGAAAAACCGGTTTCCACAGAGCCCCCATAATGGGCAGGGCAACTCAACCCAAGCAAGATTGACTGGAAGACATTGTGGCAGGCCCCTCCCCCAGAAGACAAGCCATAACCAAGAGGACAACAACGATAGGGTCCCCATAAAACTGTAAAACCCCAACATCAGGGGAAAATAATATATTAAGCTCCCGATAATGCCCTAAAACCTGTATATTTCATAGACACAAGCTTTTTTCTATTTTTTTTTTTTTTATTCAGTCTCACGATTCTTGGTCTTTTAATTTTTTTTTAACTACTTAACACTATAAGTAGAAGCTTAATACAGTAATACTCCCAAGAAGATCCGAAATAACCTTCCTCACCAGCATCAAGGATTTATAACCACCCTCCCATCTTATCCTTCTATCAGTGTTTCTGTGTATTTGTTTTTGTTCTGGTACTATATAAATCTTATTCTTGGGGTTCATTCTGACTAGGTTCTTTTATTTCTTGTCATTTACTTTTGTCAGTCTTTATGTTTGTTCATGTTTGTTTATATACCTTATAAATCTTATTGTTGGGGCTCATTTTGGCTGGGATTTCTTTTTTTCTCTTTCTCTCTCTCTCATCTTTTTTCTTTCTTTTTGGTGGTGAATTCCAACTGCTCCAAAACCTTCCAGGGAGCACCTTACCTGGATCGTGGGTGATATATTCAGCTATACATCCCTCGACCACTTCCACCAAAATGACTAGGAAAAGGAACACCCAACAGAGGAAAAACCCAGAGACAGCGCCCTCTCCCTCAGAACTATTGGATATGGACATAAACAGTATGTCAGAAAGGGAATTCAGGGTAACAATTATCCAGGCTAGGATGGAGAAAAACATTAATGACAACAAAGAATCTCAAAGGTGGAGTTGAGAACCAGTATGGCAGATGTTAAAAATGCTATCAGTGAGATCCAATCTAATCTTAATAGTCTAACAGCTAGGGTAATGGAGACAGAAGATAGAATTAGTGATCTAGAGGACAAGATGGTAGAGAAGAAAGGTCAGGAGAAGGACCGGAACAAACTGCTTAGAAACCATGAGAACACACTTAGGGAAATAAATTATGCCATGAAAAGTTCCAACGTCAGAATTACTGGAATCCCTGAGGGGGTGGAGAAATAAGACTAGAAATAAGCTGAACAAATTCTAGATGAAAATTTACCCAATATGGGGACTGGAACAAGTGTTTGTGTCCTAGAGGCAGAAAGGACACGCCCCCCCAAGATCAACAAGTCTAGAAAGACACCCAGACACATAATCGTAAAATTTGTGAATTATAATTTTAGACAAGAGATCCTGAGGGCAGCTAGGGGGAAAAGATTCCTTACGTACAGAGGAAGACCCATCAGAATAACATCAGACCTGTCCACAGAAACCTGCCAAGCCAGAAAGGGCTGGCATGATATATTCAGGGCACTAAATGAGAAGAACGTGCAGCCAAGAATACTTTATCCAGCAAGGCTGACATTCAAAATGGATGGAGAGATAAAGAGCTTCCAAGACCGACAAGGTTTAAAAGCGTAGGTGACCATCAAGCTGGCACTACAGGAAATATTGAGGGAAGTTCTATAAAAGAGGAAAGAACACATGAGTGACACAGAACAGAAACTTACTATCTATAGAAACAAGGACTTCACAGGCAACAAGATGTCAATAAATACTTATCTTTCAATAATCACTCTCAATGTGAACAGCCTAAATGCTCCCATAAAAAGGCACAGGGTTGCAGATTGGATAAAACGACAGGATCCATCAATACGCTGTGTTTAAGAGACACATTTGGAACCTAAAGATACATCCAGACTGAAAGTGAAGGAATGGAGAACGATCTTTTATGCCAACGGGTCTCAAAGGAAAGCTGGGGTAGCGGGGTAGCAATTCTCATATCAGATAAATTAGATTTTAAGCTAAAGACCACAGTCAGAGATACGAAGGACACTACATCATTCTTAAAGGGTCTGTCCTCCAAGAAGATCTAACAATTGTAAACATTTATGCCCCCAATATAGGAGCAGCCAACTACTTAAGCCAACTGTTAATCAAAATAAAAAGTCATATTGATATGAATACATTAATTGTAGGAGATCTTAACACACCACTCTCAGTAACAGTCAGATCATCCAAACGGAAAATCAATAGAGAAACAAGAGCTTTGAATGACACATTGGACCAGATGGACCTCATAGATATAAACAGAACATTCCACCCTAAAACAACAGAATACTCATCTTCTTGAGTGCACATGGAACTTTCTCCAGAATACACCACATACTGGGTCAAAATCAGGACTCATCCGATACCAAAAGATTGGGAGATGATTTCCTGCATATTCTCAACCAACCTTTGAAACTGGAACTCAACCACAAGAAAAAGTTTGGAAGGAATTCAAACACTTGGAGGCTAATGACCAACCTGCTCAAGAATGTTTGGATCAGCCAGGAAATCAAAAAGGAACTGAAATAATTCATGGAAACCAATGAAAATGTAGACACACTGATCCAAAACCTATGGGACATGGCAAAGGCAGTCCTAAGGGGGAAATACATAGCCATCCAAGCCTCACTCAAAAAAATGGAAAAATCCCGAATACACCAGCTCTCTTTACACTTTAAAGAACTGGAAAATCAACAACAAATTAAGCCAACCCCACATACAAGACGGGAAATAATCAAGATTAGAGCAGAGATCAACGAGTTAGAAACTAGAGAAACAGTAGAACACATCAAAGAATCCAGAAGTTGGTTTTCTGAAACAATCAATAAGATCGATAAGCCACTGGCCAAACTAATCCAAAAGAAAAAGAGAGAGGACCCAAATTAACAAAATCATGAATGAAAGGGGAGAGATCACAATTAATCCAAAGGAAATAGAAACAATCATCAGAAATTATCAACAGCTATATGCCAATAAGTAAAGCAACTTAGAAGAAATGGATGCATTCCTGGAAACCTATAAACTTCCAAGATTTAAACAGGAAGAAACTGACAACCTGAATAGACCAATATCTAGTAACGAGATTGAAGCAGTGATCAAAAACCTCCCAAAAAACAGGAGTCCAGGACCTGACGGTTTTCCTGGGGAATTCTACCAAACTTTCAAGGAAGAAATAATACCTATTCTCCCGAAACTGTTCCAAAAAATAGAAACAGAAGGAAAACTTCCAGATTCTTTCTATGAAGCCAGCATTACCCTGATCCCCAAACCAAGCAAAAACCCCATCAAAAAGGAGAATTTCAGACCAAATCCCTGATGAATATGGATGCCAAGATTCCCAACAAGATCCTAGCTAATAGGATCCAACAGCACACTAAAAAGATTATTCATGGGACGCCTGGGTGGCTCAGTTGGTTGGGCTGCTGCCTTTGGCTCAGGTCATGATCCCAGGGTCCTGGGATTGAGTCTCACATCGGGCTTCTTGCTCAGCAGGAAGCCTGCTTCTTCCTCTGCCTCTGCCTGCCACTCTGCCTGCTTGTGCTCTCCCTCCCTCTCTCTCTCTGACAAATAAATAAATAAAATCTTTAAAAAAAAAAAAGATTATTCATAATGACCAGGTGGGATTTATCCCTAGGATGCAAGCGTGGTTCAACATTCCCAAATCAATCAATGTGATAGAACAAATCAGTAAGAGAAGAGAGAACCACATGGTGCTCTCAATTGATGCAGAAAAAGCATTCGACAAAATACAGCATCCATTCCTGATTAAAACTCCTCAAAGTATAGGGATACAAGAAACATTCCTTGACTTCATAAAATCTATCTATGAGAAGCCCACAGCGAATATCATTCTCAATGGAGAAAAGCTGACAACCTTCCCTTTGAGATCAGGAACATGACAAGGATGCCCACTCTCACCACTCTTGTTCAACATAATACTAGAAGTCGTAGCAAAAGCAATCAGACAACAAATTGGCAAAGAAGAAGTCAAACTCTCTCTCTTCATAGATCACATGATACTTCATATGGAAAACCCAAGAGACTCCACCCCCAAACTTCTAGAACTCATACAGCAATTCAGTAATGTGGCAGGATACAAAATCAATGCACAGAAATCAGTTGCTTTCTTATACATTAACAATGAAAATATGGAAAGGGAAATTAGAGAATTGATTCCATTTACTATAGCACCAAGAATCACAAGATACCTGGAAATAAACCTAACCAAAGAGGTAAAGGATCTATACTCAAGGAACTACAGAACACTCATGAAAGAAATTGAAGAAGACACAAAAAGGTAGAAAAGCATTCCATGCTCATGGATCAGAAGAATAAACATTGTTAAAATTTCTATACTTCCCAGAGCAATCTATACTTTCAATGCCATCCCTATCAAAATTCTACCAGCATTTTTCAAAGAGCTAGAACAGACAATCCTAAAATTTGTAAGGAACCAGAAAAGGCCCCAAATTGCTAAGGAAATGTTGAGAAAGAAAACCAAAGCTGAGGGCATCACATTGCCTGATTTTAAGCTTTACTACAAAGCTGTAATCACCAAGACAGCATGGTCCTGGCAAAAACAGACACATAGACCAGTGGAACAGAATAGAGAGCCCAGAGATGGACCTGCAACTCTATGTTCAAATAATCTTCCAGTGGAAAAAAGACAGTCTCTTCAATAAATGGTGCTGGGAAAATTAGACAGCTACGTATAGAAGAATGAAACTTGACCATTCTCTTACACCATACACAAAGATAAACTCGAAATGGATAAAAGACCTCAACGTGAGGCAGGAATCTATCAAAATCCTAGAGGAGAACATAGGCAGTAACCTCTTCAACATAGGCCATAGCACTTCTTTCAGGACATGTCTCCAAAGGCAAAGGAAACAAAAGCAATGAACTTTTGGGACTTCATCAAGATAAAAAGCTTCTGCACAGCAAAGGAAACAGTCAGCAAAACAAACAGGTAACCCACAGAATGGGAGAAGGTATTTGCAAATGACACTACAGACAAAGGTCTGATATCTAAGATCTATAAAGAACTCCTCAAACTCAACACTCAAAAAAACAGATAACCTGTTAGAAAATGGGCAGAAGACATGAACAGACATTTCTCCAAAGAAGACATACGAGCTAACAGACACATGAAAAAATGTTCATCATCATTTGCCATCAAGGAGACTCAAATCAAAACCACACTGAGATACCACCTTACACCAGTTATGGTGTAAATGGCCAAAATCAACAAGACAGTAAACAACAAATGTTGGAGGGGATGTGGAGAAGGGGGAACCCTATTACACTGTTGGTGGGAATGCAAGTTGGTGTAGTCACTTTGGAAAATAGTGTGGAAATTCCTTAAGAAATTAAAAATAGAGCTACCCTATGACCCTGCAATTGCCCTACTGGGTATTTACCCCAACAATGAAGATGTAGTACAAAGAAGGGCCACATGTACCCGATGTTCATAGCAGCAATAGCCACAATCGCCAAACTGTGGAAAGAGCCAAGATGTCCTTCAACAGACGAAAGGATAAAGAAGATATGGTCCATATATACAATGGAATATTATGCCTCCATCAGAAAGGATGAATACCCAACTTTGATATCAACATGGACGGGAATGGAAGAGATTATGCTGAGTGAAATAAGTCAAGCAGAGAGAGTCGATATCATATGGTTTCACTTATGTGTGGAGCATAAGGAAGAACATGGAGGACACTGGGAGAAGGAAAGGAGGGGTGAATCGGGAGAAATCGGAGGGTGAGATGAACCATGAGAAACTGTGGACTCTGAGAAACACACTGAGGGTTTTGGAGGAGGGGTTAGGGAAGTGGGTGAGCCTGGTGGTGAGTATTGAGGAAGGCACATTTTGCACAGAGCACTGGGTGTGAACAATGAATCTTGGAACACTGAAAAAATAAAACTAAAGGGCGCCTGGGTGGCGCAGTTGGTTGAGCGACTGCCTTCGGCTCAGGTCATGATCCCGGAGTCCCGGGATCGAGTCCCACATCGGGCTCCCAGCTCCATGGGGAGTCCGCTTCTCACTCTGACCTTCTCCCCTCTCATGCTCTCTCTCACTCTCTCTCTTTCCTAATAAATAAATAAATAAAATCTTTGAAAAGAAAAAAAAATAAAAAAAATAAAACTAAAATACTCTAAAAATAAAAAAAAAATTTTAAAGAAATATTGCCTACATCTAAATGGAAAAATGGAAAAGTTTATTAATGTTGTTTCAGCTGAATAAATAATGAAATAATTTATCTCCTAGTCTCTATGACAACTACACACGTATGGGCTATATTGGACCCACCCTAATATTCACCAACATAAGTTCAGACCTGGGTTCCAAACTCCCCCTTGTCTTCTGCCTCCCTTACCCTAGAACATGGCCACAGCTGAACCACGTCCCCAAGACAATTGATAACATGTCTATCTAGTGACGTTAGCAAAGACCTGTCTTGTTCTTCCTTCTGGCGAGGAGATCATAGTGGGAAACGGACATGGTAGAGGGACCGAGACGGTAGAGCCAAGTTCATTACTATCAGCATCAGAAGCATGATTAACAGAGAAATTTCACTCCTAAGGTCTGTTGCTGTCAGCAAATTCCAAGAAACACTGGTCATTACTATAGCAACTGATTTCACATGCATCAGGAGAAATCATAACAGTAATAGCTTTTCCTGGAAACAGTCAAAGTTGAAACTGCCTATGACTAGAGTGTTCCCCATTTTCTCTAATGATGCCGGCACTGCCCCCGATCTTTGTGCCTTTCTCTAACCACTGTGGATTATTTAGACCTCTAGGGCCTCCGTTTTTGTCCCTGAAGGGGCTGGTCCTACTCTTTACAACTAAGCCATTTGTATACTGTTCTAAGCTTTTAAAGGCGGAGAAACGGGGTGTATGGGTGTAGGGGAGTGAGAATCCAAGAAGCAGAAATGACAGGATTCAGAATTTAAAGTTCTGGGCTTGAGCACCCGCTCTACCAGTCAGCCATATGACCCATAACCAGTTTACTTAAACTCCCTGTACTTGTTTCCTCATCTGAAAAATGGTGCTATTAACAATACCTCTCCATGAGATCAGCATGTGGAATACAGAACAGTGAGTGTGAAAATACTCCGTAAGTGTAAGAGCCATGCAAACACCAAGTATTTGCCTGAAGCAAAAGATCTTTTCTTCATTTCGGGAAATTAACATCCAAAATGATGAAATTTATTAAAAGCCCTTATCATAACCTTTAGCTTCTACCTATATTAAGAATTCAAAGAAGCCATCAGTGAAAAGTATACAACTAACCTACTTCTGATCCTGCCTCTGCCACCATGAGTAGCCATTCAGCGCCACTGCATATATCTTAGGTGGTTACCAAATCATAATTTGAGTTTGAAGTCAAAACTTTTTTTCATCAAAAGGTCAACAATCTTCAGGGAAAGAACTCTGAAATGAGCTACAGATGAATAACTACTTTTTTTTTTAAGTTATTTATTTATTTATTTGACAGAGACACAGCGAGAAAGGGAACACAAGCGAGGGGAATGGGGAGGGAGAAGCGGGCTCCCCGCTGAGCAGGCAGCCCAATGTAGGGCTCAATCCCATAGCCAAAGGCAGCCGCTTAACAACTGAGCCACCCAGGCACCCAAATATCTACCTTTTTAAAGCAGGTAGTGAGTGAGATAAAAACAATCTCCTTTTTGTAGATATGCAAAATGCCATGTGGTAGACTAGAGTTAACCACAAATTCCTTACTATTCCTCCAACTGAGAGGTGAAGTCTCTGTCCTCTCCCCTGGGAGAGGGTTGGGAGTGCATATCTCTGTGAAAACTTAACCAACTTAACCAATATGGCAGAAAGAATGCTGTACCATGCCAATTTCCAGGCCAAGCCTTAGACTAGCACTTTCTGCCTCTTGAAGAGTTGTTTTTGGAGCCCTGAGCTACCAGGCAGGAAGCCTACCCTGAGGCTGCCATTCTGTGAGGAAGCTCATGCTAGTCACTGGGAGAGACCATATAAGGAAAGAGAGAGCTGCATGGCCGCCCCAAGTCTTGGAGTTGCCAGGCATTCCTGTCATCCCAGCTAAAACCCCAGGATGGTGCGGCAGAGGCAAGCTGTACCGAATCCTGGACGCACAGATCAGAGATACAAGAATAAAAAACTGCTTTATGCCGCGAAGGTTTGGAGTGGTTTGTTTCACAGAAAATGATAAATGGAAATTCATCCAAACATGAAATGATAAAATATTTGATGGTAATTTATGAGTGTGTCACTAAAATAAAATTTCAGCCCCACAGTTGCTTCAGTCCTAGAACAGGAAAACATTTTTCTATGGCTAGCCGCCAATGAGTGTCTGAGAAATTATGGCAAACTGGAATGATTCCTCAGTATTTCCAAGTACACAAAAAGGGGAAAAGCCTCATTAAGTTTTGTAAAGCAACAAAATGTATATAGGCTAAATCTCTTATGCAGAAATTCAAAAGAAAAAAAAAGTCTAAAAGTCTGATAAAAGCCCTCAAAAAGTTTTTGGGTGAGAGGAAGAGGGCTCTGGATTGCCTGCCAAGGTCGAGGTTAAACTTGGACAGTAAGTTAGGACTGTATAAATATTGTACCATTCATGCGAAATCACGTAGACCACTATAGGCAAATCACCTTAGAACATATTTGGCAAATAATCGTGCAACTCCACAAAAGCTAACTAAGAAAGATTCTGACAAATATGCTAACCTCATTTGTATTGTATACATTTTTTATTTTTTGTACATTATGATGTTTTGACATTTCAAAAACCCATTCTAGCTGAGGAGACACTGCCCCTGCGGGAGCCAGTCAGTTCTTGGAGATAGCAAAGGCCCAGCTGGGAGCATGCCTTTGATATGCAAACTAACCAAAATCTGGAGCCAGAACTCCTCAATCTGTTCCCTTAACCCTCTGCCTTCATCATCCCAAGGCCAGGCACCAAACAGCTAGAGACCATCTCCATCATCTAAATCCCGTGGAGGTTATTCCAACTAGCCAATCCTGTTTCTCCTGTCCTGTCTTTCCTTTCCCTCAGACACCCGAATAAAGGCTGCGGTCTTATTTTACCATGCCATGTCCAACATGGTCATTCTTAGGACACCACTCAAAGGGTTACGTGTTCAAAGATTTAGCTGAGGTCAAGGACACCTGGGGGAATCGGGGATGGGTGGGGTTACACTAGTTTAATGACCATGGAATTACAGAGAGGTTTTTCTCTGCACCGGGACCTAGCAACCTTCTGACCGGTGCCCTGATGTCAGTGAGGCCTGGTCTGGGAATGCAGATGGGTCAGCACATCTCCCATTACAGTTAGAAAAGCACCACAGAAACTGTGATGGTAAGAGAAGGATAAGTCCCGCCGCCTTCCTTACAAAGGGGAACAGCTGACAGAACAGAAACGCAGCTGCATAACTCCGAAGTTCAGTTTCTCGTGCCGTCTAGCAGAAAAAGAGTTACATGGCTTGCCAAGCACCTACTTCAATTAGTTCCTATAAATATCTAAATGGTTGCATAGTTTAAAAAAAAAAAAAAACATGTACACGGGGCACCTGTGTGTCTCAGTTGGCTGAGTGTGTGACTCTTGATTTTGGCTCAGGTCATGATCTCAGGGTCACAAGGTCAAACTGGCATGGGGCTCTGAACTCTGTGGGAAGCCTACTTGAGATTCTCTCTCTCCCTTTCCCCCCACTCCCCAGCTCATGCTCTAAAAATAAAATAAAATAAAATAAAATAAAAATAAAAAGTGTACACAGCTTTGAGTTTTTCAGAACTGCCTATCTTCTGAAAATGAAGCCTATCGCTGAGTTATGAAAACTAAATATTAAGGTTATAAGGATATACTTTACTAGAAATACAAGATAAAACTGAACCCTCTTGCCTGGTGATATAAGCCAAATATGTTTAATAACCCATGTTAGTAGACAGCAACTGGCAAAAAAGCATATAAATGAATGTCTCAGTTCTAACATGAACTGTTCTACTATTTTCTCTATCATCAGATAACAGATTTCATATCTTCTAAACATCCAAAAAAGTGCCTTCCTTCCTCTATAGTGTAAACAAATTAACTGAGGTCTACCTTACTTTTACAGATCCCCTACCTTCATCATGGCTCAACTTCTGCTGGTAGGTTGATGAAGCAGGAGGCAAACATGGACAGACCGGAGGCAAACTCAAAGGAATGTAGGAGAAATCGGAGGTGTAATTAAAAGAATTACATGTCTGCTTTCTCGTGCCTTTAATTTAGGAAGTCAGTGGCTTCAATCACGTACTTCACAGCATGAGTAAGGCACACAACGTCTGTGCAGGACCCACAGCTCAGAGGACTCTCTACCACCCAGACTGAGGCCAGGTGGCACTTTCTTCACTTGATCAAAATACTTAAGCGATTCCAACAATTGACTACTGATGGTAATCTTATCTAGACATTCTTGCCATTGGGATCTTTCTACCAGCTTCTTCGAATGGCCGCCAAGCTGCCATTCAAGCACTTTTAAATATTGGGAACTCATTTCCTAGATGAGGGGCCAAGAAAGGGTTTCATGCATTTGGGTCATGCCAGCTGGGTTGGGGTTAAAGTTCGCACTCATCACGTCCGTTTCTGGATATCAAGCTCCGGGACAAGCCAAATGACCATGGTTGAGCCACTGGATTATTGTCTCCTTCTCCATATGGCCTCGTTAGTTCTTTAGCTGATGCAGCAAACCAGCTGTTACCTGAACAGAGCTGTGAGTATAAAGGTCTTTCAGACTGTCATGCCTGTCCAGCCCTGTCAGGTTAGCACGTCACAAGGGTTAGTGGCCTTCTTGCCAGGCCACTGGCCTTGTGGAGTCAGCAGATAAACCCGTAGGAACACCTAGGATTAGGTGGAATACTATGTTACTCCACATAATACTAGGCTATTTGCTAACAGCAGGCAGCTAATTTGGGGCCGTCTAGTTGTTAAAATCGGAAAATATGTTTATCAACAGCAATCCAAAACTATTGCTTTATTTCTGGTGGTTTCTTCCAGTGATAGACCCAGATGATGTCCTCTTTTTCCTAGGTCTTCAGTTCAATTTATCATCATTCCACTCCTAACTCTCTCAAAGTCAAATGTTTGAGCATAACTTTCATGCCACTCAATTCGCTGATTCACATATGTGTGTGTTTAACACAGACTAAATGTTTGCTAAGTGCCAGGCCATCAGTTAAGAATTAAGATATGCAAATGTATCCTCATTATAAGAATTCAAAAAATGAGAAATATATAAGGTAAAATGTGAAAGTGTCCTTTATCTTTCTTGAATTTACTCCCTCTGTAGAGATAACTACTGTTAACTACATTTTCCGTATCTTCAAAAAAAATCCATAGATACGTACATACACATGCATACATAGTCTATGCATCACATTCTAAGCATGAACCCACGGAAGTATTGGGGTGTATGTGTGTCCATGCACAATTTGTACTTAAAAAGTACATGTTATTAAAAATTATAATAAATGTTTTTTTTTAAGATTTTATTTATTTATTTGACACAGAGAGAGTGAGCCAAATAGGCAGAGAGGTAGGCAGAGTGAGAGACAGAAGCAGGCTCCCCACTGAGCAGAGAGCCCAATGCAGGGCTCCATCCCAGGACCCTGAGATCATGACCTGAGCCAAAGGCAGCCACTTAACGAGTGAGCCACCCAGGTGCCCCAATAAATGTTCTTTTTAAATTCCCACTCTGATCTTTTTGTTTATACAAATTTCTCAAAGTTCGCAGAAAGAAGACACCACTGGACTCACAGCCAACAAGGCCAGAGGCTTTTGCTCTGTAAATATTCTTTTCACTCACTGATTCAAAAAATACTTATTGGGCCTAGACCATCTTCCAAACTCTGTGCCAACTAGGAGTACAAAAATGAGGTGTAGCCTTTTCCTCAAGTCCGGAATACACAGAATTAAAATGAACGTAGGTACTATTTTCCCAAATAAAGTTCGTATCTTTTAAGAAAATAACCTCAAAAATCCTCCTTTGGGTTATAAATAGTTGTTATTTAATTGTACCGACTGTCAGGTGTCATCCTGATAGTTTTTCAAATATTAGCCTTCCCAGGTAACAAGACATGGCAACTGATGAGTAGTGCTTGTCTCCCCAGAAGAGCCTTAAGAAGTAAGCACGGAGCTCTGGGTGTTACACGTAAACAATGAATCACGGATCCCTACGTCATGTACCGTATGGTCACTAACATAACATAATAAAAAATAAATAAATTTTTTAAAAAGTAATATTTTAGGTATGAGAAGTTTGAGAAATTTGGGGCAGATTTCCTATCATAGTGGTCACACATGCGTCGGGCTGGCCTGATAGTAAGGATAGTTTAGGAGCACTCTGTTTTTTCCTTGCTTATAACTGAGGCTGGCCCAATTGGAACGTGCTGATGTGGTCCCTGATGCGGGGACCGGGAAAGAAGTGACCCAGAGACCCATCTTTCCTCCCTAGGAGACAACGATGCAGGTTGAGAGGGCTGAAGAGTTCATCTGATTTTTTGCTCCTCTTTCCATCTGGGAAGGAAAAGAAAGTGATTTTGGAATGTGCTACAGATGGGCTTTTATAGCTGCCACTAAACTCAGTTTTAAGAACAACATCTTCTAGTGAAAGAAAAAATTACACAACAAATGTCCCTGATCATTTTTCTATGTAGAGGGAAAGCCCAGTTATAAATTACATCCAGTACTTAAATCATGGCATGACCTACAAGTGACCTTTTGCCTTCTCAGTCCAGCCAGCCTGGTGACTCCCCCCGACCACTGTGACCATGGCAGCCGGATTACAGTGGGGATGGAGGCTGCAGTGGGACTTACGTAACCCACAGGCCTGTCTCTGTCCCGGCCCTCCACTCACACTAACACGAAGCAGTATATAATTTAGAAAGGGGGAAATGCGATCATAGCTTTTGCCCCCACACTGCTATGAAATTCCAGGCTTTTATGTGCAGGAAGCTCCGTGTTGATCTTGGCGTCCCCATGGGTTAAAAATCTTGTTTAAATGTTGCAGCCTTAGAATAGTCTTTGAGGTTTTTCTATGTTGTTTTATGAAAGGCTTCTGCCTGATTATTTACAGATGCTGTCTCTGAGAAAGCTGAAAATAGTCTCACTATGAATACTGAAATTTGGACTCAGGCTTCCCTCACTTTTTTATGGTGAACAGTTCAATAGCACTCGAGCCCAAAGACTGGGCTGCTCAACTGGTTTTTAAATGGGGTTTCTGTCAGTGTCTCTCCACTGAGGTTTCCGTGGACTTGACCTCAGTCTGTCAAAGGAGTCATCCATCAGTGTACTCATCCGACCATAACTGCTGAGCCTTACTACGTGTCAGGTCTTGGCCCAGGGGCTGAGGGCACAGGGATGAAAACCAAGGCTCCGGCTTTGAGGAGCTCAGTCTAAGGAGAGGAAGTAAGTATGAGAAACGCTGTCACAAACGCTGGGGGCCCCTCACAGGGCACAGGGAGGTGCAGGTAAACAAGGAGGCCTGCTCAGTTACTCAATCTCCCTCCCACCTTCACCTGGCTCCATTCATCATAATCAACAAGGGAGGATTGGGTGGGGTGGCCTTCTCTCAGTTTTTCCCTTCCTCAGATTTGAATCCAGCCTTTGCCTCTAGGAGGACCCGATTCATAACATTTCAGACTAAGAGAGACCCATTCTTGTTCTTCAAAATCTCTGGAGAAGCTTGGTAGAACCTTTGTAAATGCATCCATAGCGTACATGAGTATAGGCAGACAGCTCTTCGGTCTCCAAAACCATAACCCCTGAGCTGTCACTGAAGTTACTCTCTTCTGCACCAGGCATGCTGGAAAGCCTGGTACCTATCCATACTTAAGAGTCATGCTATGACCTGGTCCTTTGCAGAATAAGCAGTCTTGGCTCCCCAGCACCACCACCCCCCCCCCCCCCCCGGGCTCACTCACGTCCTCTCAGTGTGTTCAGTGTCAGGTCCTGGACTCACTCCAAACCCTCCTTATCCCTTCTCAATTACAAAACCCAGAACTGGGCCAGGAAAGGAGTGTGCCGGGCCAAAGACTCTCCTTCCCAATTCCTGCAAATTCCTGAGCGTCTCTACAGGCTGGTTAAATGAATCTCTTTTTACAGGATAACCAGGGGAGACGGGGATGACAACACTGGGGGAAGAAGTTGAGGAGAGTAAAATATCATCCTTACAGGTTTAATTAGGGACACATGGCCCCCATGGTCTTCCACATTACCACTCCTGGCACCATGAACTTCTCTCTGGAGCCATCAAGACATGTGGGTGAATATTGGAGAAGTGCTTTTGGATCAACGGGAGTGCCATAAATCACTGTTACTGAGTTAAAGACTTCTCCGTGTGATTTACAACTTGCAGTAATAATGACCTGGTGAGTTTAAGAACTCACCACTCCATCTCTTATTCTATAGACTCTTCCTAAAGAAAAATGAACCAATCTAATCTGAGAGCAATAATATAATCACATCCCATCTTGACACGGCATTTTTTATTTTCCAAAGTACTTTCCCACATAGACCCTCATCTAATTCTCACAATAACCTTGTGCAATGAATCTTAAATGCACTAACTTGCAGCCAAGGAAAGAGAGGCACAGTGGTGCTATGTGGCTTGCTCAAGATCATACAGAAAGTAGCAGAGGTAGACCTGGAAATGCAGGTTGGCCTCACCAATCTCTTTAATACTAACTACTATTTGCAAAATATACCACAGCTTATATGGCAAGTTTTCATATCCATTATCTTACTGGTCCTCAAAATATTCCTAGGATAAGGAACTAGCAATAATAAAACTGTGCAGAAAATGATTGTTAAGAAGTTTGAAATGGATCCAAATGACTAATGGGTGATAGCGGAAAATCAGGCATTGCCTGGTGCAGCCTTCCAGGTTACCTGAGCCTGAAGTCTTTGCACGTTTTGTGGTCTTTGGGCTACTTTACAACTTGTAAGTTGCAGATGACTGAGAGGAATATAAGTCATTCTTACCCACAGACATGCACATGAATTCTGTCCACTGAAAGTGCAATTTATTTCCCTCTCTCTGTGGAAGAAGCCAATTTTGCATCTACTAACTCAATCCTAATTGCCTACATACGCACATGCCCTTTGGATTCTCCTTTGCACTGGCTGTAACATTAATGATTGTCTCATTAATGAATGAGTTAAATAAATTCTTGACACATATTCACTTGCCATTTGTATTAGAGTCATGATTTTCCCTTTTAAAATAATCATCCTTTAACAACAGCTAACATTTCTTGAGCACTTACTAGAAGCCCTTACTAAGGGCTTTACATACATTTAATTCTCACAACCATCACAAGGCAGGCACTCATTACCTCTGTTTTCTAGATGAGAAGATAGAGGTTTAGAGAGATTTAATAACTTGCACAAGGTCCCACAGTCAGTAGAGAGGGAATCACTTCTGTCTGAGGCCATTGCTGTTGATATTTCCTTGGGGTCTGCAATATCTGGAAATAAATCATTAGGGCAGCCATGTCCCTGACAGAGGTGGGCACAGGAGGCCCACTGGAGCAGCTATGGGAGGCAGTCTGCAGTTCATGCACCCTGAAGTTAAAATCATTCTCATTTTGGATGTTGATCAACATCCTACTGATAGACGATTGGGGATGTACTCCATGTTATCTGTCTCCCACACAGCATGAATTGAGGAAAGAGAGTGTCCTGGATACAGCACTGGCCCCACAGTTAGAAGAGGTGCATTCTTGCCTTAGCTTAGCTACTGAGAAAGTGTTATCCTAGACAAGACACTTAACTTTTCTGGTTAGTCTAAAGTGAGGAAGATCAGATGGACAGACAAGAAGGACAAATTCAGCTATGCCCGCAAAGCTAACAATGTCCACAGAGAAACATATATGGGTCCCTGCCCTTTCAGTCCTTAAATGTGGGCCTCTGGGGAGGGGAAAATCCTCATTTAAAGCAGCAAGAATTGCAGGTCATCCAGTGCACACAGGTGGAGGAGTTCTACATCTTGCCCCTGTGGACAGAGCTGTCCTTGGTCGATCCCCATAGGCTCATCCTTTTAGAGGCTTCTTCTGTGGAAACCTGGGGAGTGACTCTGAGATGCAGTGTTCTTGGAAGAAGAGGGAAATTCTGTGTCTGGACTAAAAAGATGGAGGCTAATCTATGTAATTACTAATCTCTAAAGGAAAAAGAACTTTTCTTATTCACCTTTAAATCTGCCCAGTGACTGGCATCGCTCATCACAGACCCTCAAACGTACACTGAACAAAATTGAAAATAAGTCCACTAACTAGTTAAATAAATTTTTTTTAAGATTTTATTTATTTATTTGACAGAGGCAGGCAGGAAGAGAGGGAGAAGCAGGCTCCCCGCTGAGCAGAGAGCCCAATGTGGGACTCGATCCTAGGACCCTGAGATCATGACCGGAGCTGAAGGCAGGGGCTTTAACCCACTGAGCCACGCAGGCGCCCCTAACTAGTTAAATAATTAATGCAATGAACATTTATTGGTAATCTATCACAAGCTTGTCATTATCCCAAATGAAGGAGAGGCCAAGTCTATCCCACCACATTCATGGGCAGGTGGGACGTGCTTCCTGGGATTCCACTCTCCTCTCTGGCTGTCTTTGGGGAGGTATTCTTTAACTCCTTCAAAGTCATCTTTGGTTTTAAGTTATCATCTTTTAAATACAACTCTGGGTACACAGTTGGCTCAGTCTGTAAAGCATCTGCCTTCAGCTCAGATTGTGATCCGAGTCCTGAAATCAAGTCCCACATCAGGCTCCCTACAATGCAATGCTTCCCCCTCTGCTTCTGCCTCCCTTTCTCTGTCTCTCATGAATAAATAAAATCTTTCAAAAAATGCACAATTCTACACAAACTGTTATTTGCCCTAGTGGAAGTCCTACTTCATGGCATTTTCCCAATAAATATTGACTAAATGTTTGCCATGGGTCATGCCTTGCTCTATGTGTTGGATTAAAACAGAGAAAGTCTTAGCTCCCATGGAGCTTATGTTCAATTTAGGATGAGACAGAGTGTTGAGAGGAGACAGATGAAACTAAAAGAACCTTTTAAAAATATAACCAATTTGTAAAGAAATAAGTAAAATTGTCTCTAATAGAAAACCCTAACAACTGCATCAAAAAATGGTTAGAACTAATCAATAAATCGAGTAGTTGCAGGATACAAAATCAATATACAAAAAACAGCTCCATTTCTATGCATTAACAATGAACTATCAGAAAAAAATTAAGAAAGCAATCCCACTTAAAATTGCATTAAAAATAAATAAAACAACCTAGGGATAGATCTAACCAAAGAGATGAAAGAGATATACACTGAAACCTGTAAGACACTTATGAAAAACTGAAGATGACACCAATAAATGGAAAGATATTCTGTGTTCATGGATTTAAAGAACGTTAAAATGTCCATACTACCCAAAGCAGTCCACAGAATCAATGTAATCCTCATCAAAGTTCCAATGGCATTTTCACAAAAACAGAGCAAGCAATACTTAAATCTGTATGGAACCACAAAGACCCTCAATAGCCAAAGCAATCTTGAGAAAGAAGGACAAAGCTGGAGGCACCATGCCCCTCGATTTCAAACTATGTTATGAAGCCATAGTAATCAAAATTGTATGGTATTGGCTACAGTCACACTGATCGGTGGAACAGAATAGAGAGCCTAGAAATAGACCCATGATTATATGGTCAACTTATGACAAAGGGTCAAGAATACGTAATTGGAAAATAATAGTGTCTTCAATAAATGGCATTGGGAAAACCTGGACAGCCACATGCAAAACAATGAAAATGAATACCTATCTTACATCACATACAAGACTAAACTCAAATTGGATTAAAGACTTGAACATAAGACCTGAAATAAAACCCCTAGAAGAAAACATAATGTATAAGCTCACTGACATTGGTTTTAGCAGTGATATTTTGGATTTGACACCAAAAGCAAAGGCAAGAAAAGTAAAAATGAGTAAGTAGGACTACATCAAACTAAAAAGCGTCTGCACAGCAAAGGAAATCATCAACAAAATGAAAAGGAAACTACAGAAGAGGAGAAAATATTTTTAATTGGGATGGGTTTTTTTTTTTTGAGTTGGATGAGTTCCTTGTGTATTTTGGATATTAGTCCTTTACTGGATGTGTGGTTTGCAAACTTTACACCAGGAAACTTTAAAAATTAGAAATCTTGTCTTGAATTTCAAAAATAAAATTTAAAAAAACCTAAGCAATACAAATTTATACTTTTTATCTCTCTCCAGATCAAGTTAAATGATGGCAAAAAAGGTTGATTTTCATATGATTCTGTGGTATCTCCCATTTGCAAAGAACACAGAAATCAGAGCTTTTTATTAAAAATAGTGCTTCAAAATAGGTTACTTCAAGCTACTCAGTGGGTAACTAACGAAATGGTCGGAACACATACCATGACTGCTCAGCAATCTGTTATTACGGCTAAAAAAGTGATTGATTAGAAATTATATCCAATCAATATATATAGACACATGTCTGTCGGAGCAGATTTAAAAGGAATTAGTTTAAATAAAGTATTATTCCCCAAATGAATCAGCATTGCATTTAATTAGGTAACTAAAAACTATCATTTTCTGAGACTTAAACTAAAAATTATAAGCCAATACAATTTGGGAGAATAGTAATTAAGACACTAAACTATATATAAATATAATGGCTTTCCATTAAGATTTCATTAACTTAATGTTTTTCTCCCTTTGGATTAAATTACATCAGGCCAAAACGAACTTGCCCCCAAGCAAATTTTCTAAGGAATGAATATAACATTTACTAGGAAACACAAACACAGCAAAGGAATTTTTTTTAAAGATATTTTTTAACCAGATGGAAGGCTTTTCCTTTAAAAATGTAAAAGGTCATAAAAGCCCCTTTTGGGGGGCAATCATAATTTTTTTAACAGGCCAAAGTGAATATTCTTAACACACAAGTGTGACTTTTAATTCTTTAAAATGCAGTGGGGAGTGATTTTTCCTTAACAGCAAGAAGGAAAATCCCTCTGAGATTGTGAAGCCATAGAATTTGAGACTAGAAACTTGCTCACATCAAGATACTGTTAGTTAACCATCTCCTTTGTGTGTTTGTGTTTTCTTAATGAAAGCATTTTGTCTTCCCGCTAGTAAGTAGTTACACTATTGTTAGATCAATGTGTACCACACCAGACAACCTCCATACTTGGCTGGCTTGACAGTGAACAACACAAACAAACAAAGCTATTTTCTTATGCAAATCATTACGAACACAGGCTAGCAGAGAGTGTGTACCAGAGTGAAAGGGAAGGTAGGACTGTGTGATGGTCAACATCAATTTGAACGTCTAATTCCAAGCCTGTGTGAATAATGAAATCACAATGAACAACCACACCAGGAGAAGCCCTACAATCTATGAGAGATCTCCTACCACTCTATCTATCTAATCTAGCACCCTTTACTCACTATTTTTTTTTTTTTGGTGAGATGATTCTTTTAACTACACTCCATAGATAAGACATGCTTATAAATTTATAAGTTATACATGTATAAATAAATTTATAAATTCATAAAGGTCTGTTTAAACAAGAAGTTTCACTCCAGTAAGAGAATTATAAACTATGCAAATCTTTTATTTAAAATGATGTGAGGGGCACCTGCCTGGCTCAGTTGGTAGATCATGCAACTCTTGATTGCTGGGTCATGAGTTCAAGCCCAACAACACTGGGCGTGGAGCCTACTTTTAAAAAAATGAGGTAATAAATTATAATTAATGTGTAAGTACAATAATGCACTAAATTTAGATATGGAAATTCTCCAAGTTGCTGAGCGTGAATACTACCAAACCTTTCCTTTCTGTTGATGCTTCTGGCTGAGAATGGAAGAAGCAATGGAGGCTTAAAGTAATTGAAAAATTCTTCACGTGGTTTCTTGTGACCATGTGTGGAGGGCAACATCTTTTCCTCTAGAGTCTCAGGGTAAAATGTCTCTGATTTGAAATGAGAACTGATCTGCTGCTTTCCTAACTATAGCTTGAATACTGCCAAAAGAGCTTTGATGGATGATTTCCCAGGAAGAGGTTGCAAATGGCAGTTCTTGCCACCTGACGTTTCGGAAAGAGCCAAGACTGTGAACTTGCACATCAGCCAAAACTATCCGTGTCTGTGTCACATTCTCTTTGGTGAGTTTGGTTGTTCCTCCTTTGCCAACGATTCTTTCCATTGCCCTGGACACATGGTCTCCCTTTACAGGCTTCACGTCTGTGACTTCAAAAGACTCTAGAAAAGAGGTCATCCAACCTAATCAGGGCAAGTGCATCCTCCATTGGAAACCCCAAGAAGAAAGACTTTCACAAAGGCGCCTGGGTGGCTCAGTTGGTTGAGCAACTGCCTTCGGCTCAGGTCATGATCCTTGAGTTCCGGGATCGAGTCCCACATCGGGCTCCTGGCTCCACGGGGAGTCTGCTTCTTCCCCTAACCTTCTCTCCTCTCATGCTCTCTCTCACTTTCTCTGTCTCTCAAATAAATAAATAGAATCTTAAAAAAGAAAAGAAAAGAAAGTCTTTCACAAAATCAGCAGCATCCTTGGTTTCTTTACAGGTCCTGATTTCTACGTTCCTCAATTTCAGGGTAAAGCGTACCTCAAGTCCCAAATGTTCCACGATGGGAGTAACGCTCTTCATCCAGTTCTTTTTTATTGGCATGTGGCTGCTGGCTGGAACTGGGATTTTCCTTGTTTCTTCTTTCTCACCCAGGAATCCACGGCCAGTGGGGGGATGGCAAAATGGGCTTCGCTGGCCCGGCCTCCACCGTGTCCAGGCAGCCCGTGTCCCCACATCCCCTGGCCCAGACGACTGTTCACCCTGCGTTTTTCCTCACCCGCTGACTGGCCTGGCGGGTGAGCTGGGTGAAGCGTCCTCAGCCCGGTGCTCTGTGCTTCCATCCCCGGGAATCTACAGCCCTTACCACTTCTGGCCCTTACCACTCATTTTAGTTCACAGCTCTTATCACTGCCTGGCATTACAGGTTTATTGTTTGTTAATTTATTTTCTGTCTCTCCCAGTAGAATGTGAACTGCCTCAGGGTTGGCTCTGGTTTGCTTACTGCTGCATCCCCAGCTCCTAGAACAGGGCTTGGCACATGGAAGTTGCCCAATAAAGAAATCCTTTGGAGAACTACAGACTCTGGACCTAGATAACTCTGCTTATCAATTATCCCTATTTTGAAAACTTATATTTTTCCAGAGCTCTTCCCTAATTACCTAATTATTTACTAATGAATATATTATTTATAGCACATTTGAAAGAGAATGTTCCTTTTCACTTATATGTTGCATTTGAAACTTAGCAGTGAATTGAAAATCTCTTAGGTTTTATTGGTACAGACAAAACTGCTAAGAAGTATGAAGAGACTAAGCTAAATTTATTAATCCAATGAAGTATATAAAAAGTAGAAACTTAAGATTTTTTTTAAATTTAAATTTAAAACTTCTTTAAAAAAAAGTCTAAATAGTCGACCTTAAAATATTTTGAACCTACCTCCATATCACCATGAAAAACAATTATCATACAAATCCAACTAAAGTACTGAATATTCTAAAAAAGAGGACAAACTTTTACTGCATAGTCATTTCATGTGAAAGAATGTTTTTAGGACTCAAAATGGAGAATGAGTAATAAAACTAGTGTTCCTGACAAACAAATACATTTTGTTAACCCAAAGGACCAAAATTTTAAAAATAGAGAATGATCCCTTGAAGATACCCTTCATCATCTTTGGGTATAAATGGCTTTCCAGATATGCTTCATCATCCTTGCACCTAAATGGCTATCCACTTTGTATTTAAGTGGGTGGCAACATATAGGAACCACAATCACATTATGTGGCTTCATATAGCTGGTCAACACATTGTATCTTGCCGGGCCTACTGTGTAAGCAAAGTAGCTTCTCATCTCATAACATACTGGAGATTCTTCAGGACAAGAATCATGCCTTATGGGGCGCCTGGGTGACTCAGTTGGTTAAGCGGCTGCCTTCAGTTCAGGTCATGATCTCGGGGTCCTGGGATGGAGCCCTGCATCGGGCTCTCTGCTCAGCAGGGAGCCTTCTTTCCCCCCTCCCCTCTGCCTGCTTGTGATCTCTCTCTCTCTCTCTCCGTCAAATAAATAAATAAAATCTTAAAAAAAAAAAAATCATGCCTTATTCATGTTTATTTCTTGAAGCACTTTGGAGAGTGCCTGACACACAGCTAGTGTTCAATAAAATAGTAATTGAATGAATGAATAACCCATGGAATGTGGAGGAGGGAGGAGAGAGCAAAAGGCCACTGAGGTGTCTAGCTTGGGTAAATCGATGAAAGTAGGAACTCGGGAGGAGGAGCATGCGGGAAGCAAGCTAATGAGTCTGACTTTGGATGTATTGAGTTTGACATCCTCCTGCATATCTGGTTTGGAGATCTCCAGTAAGTAGCTGGGAAAACCAGGCCACAGCTCAGGAGAAGTAGCAGGGCTCCTTCTCTCACATTCACTGGGCCTTGGTTCCTCCCAAAATACAGAGGGTATGTTAGAAAAGCAGCAGCAACAGCTGTAGTAGTGATGATTGACGATGATGACTGCTAATACTTACTGAACCACTGCCACGTACCAAGCACTGTGCTATGAGTTTATAAATATGATCTTAGCTAACGATTACAGAAAGCCAATGAGGAAGATCCCAGTATTATCTAGGGACGTTAAATAACTTGCCTGTGGTCAGTCACAAGCCTATACTCCTAATCATTTTACTAAAACCTGAACCAATCCAAGAAACCTTGAAGAGTATAAGAATACTGCCATCCTTAACTCTAAACATGTATCTTCTCTATTTGTCCCTCTACACTCAGGTCTGGAAATGTTTCCACAGTGAACCTGGACTTGACTATGTCCATTCACTAACCTAATTAATTCATTCATTCGTTTACTAGCAAATATTTATTGAGTTCCAGATACTGTGTTAAGTGCTGGCATCTACATTAAAGCCAGTACTAAGGCAATGTTATCACTGGCAATAATAGCAAGAGTTTACAAAATACAGCCAAAGAAGCAACAGAGTATGTGGACATTCCTACTACAAAGGGAGCCTGGTTTCAACTTCTAATCTGGCTACAAAACCTCATTTAGCCTGGCTGGGTCTCAGTGTCCTTACATAAAAGTTAAGAGGGAAAATTACAGCCAGTTCTGCTATATTGCTACTTTGAAAATACAAACTCTTTCCAAATCATTTGATATATTAGAAAACAATTTGGGCATAACGTGAATTTCACTTTTTTGCTAATATACAGTTTCTTCTGCGACAAACACTAAACGAATGCAGAAAACTTCATCCAGCTGAACTGAGCCATTCTGGAATACACAAAACGCAGGCACGTGCGCGCACGCGCACACACACACACACACACACACACACACACACACACTTCAAACACCTCCCTGCTACCTCGGTTCACCGTGTGTTGTGAGCCACACCTGTCCACATGTGGTGTTAGAACTTTCCATCTCATATCAGATTACCCTCCTTCCACCCCTTCACAAAAACTCACAAGACACAACACTTCTGGTATCTACCTCTTCAAGCAAACTCAACAAAAAGTGCCATGTTTATTGTTGTATTTATATATTTCTAAACATGTGTTTCTTTAACATGTATAAAACTGTGCTAACCTTTTATAGAACCTTATCTTTTTTTAAAATATGGCAGTGGTGAGATCTTTGAGGGTTGTGCCCCATGCCCCTTACCCCACTTTTCCCATTGGCTGCTGGTTTTTATCACATGATTTTGTATAGCGGGATGGTTTTTAGAAAGGCAATATGTTGCATGATAGCAGACTGTATTCAGATCATGCTCAAATTTAATGTCAGTTCTGCATAACTTCGCTATGTCATTCCTAGACTGAATGTTTACCTTTGATAGTCCTTTTAAACAAGTCTTAACATGCTGAATCACATCAGTAGGAGGCTGAAAATAAAAAATAGCATTTATTTAAGTCTGAACTTGCTTTTTTATTTCTGTAAGGGAAAAAAGAACCAGGTCACATCATTTAAATGACCACATACTCACTGTCCGTTTTGCTACTCCCTCAGGGAAAGTACCTACTACTTCCTTGCACTTGAAAATTCAGCACTTTAGAAAGGCTGTCCCTTAGACAAACCATAAGAGACTCTTAATCATAGGAAACAAACTGAGGGTTGCTGGAGGGGAGGGGGTGAAGGGATGGAGTAAATGGGTGATGGACATTAAGGAGGGCACACGATGTAATGAGCAGTGGGGGTTATATTAGACTGATGAATCACTGACCTCGACCTCAGAATCCAACACTGTATGTTAATTAGTTAAATTTAAATTTTAAAAAAATGATAATGCAGGCAGGCAAGGCAGGCAGGTAGGCTGTCCCTTGGTTTCCTACACCAACCAAGGATGCTTGGGGCTTTGCTGAAAGCAGGACTGGTATGGACTCAAGAAACCTAATATAGTCTGAAGGTTACTGGTCTGCTCTATCAGTTTTTTTGGAGACTCCTGTGGTAACTAAACAACTAGTTTCTTATAAGATTGTGGCATCCCCAGAAGGCCCTGTAGTCAGGTTACTGCTCAGCCCGGAAGCCAATCAGCTTGAGGAGTCACCACTTACAGAAGACAACAGAAGGTTTTAGAGGTCTACTCTGATCATTCCCTCCTGAATCCAGGTCTGCCCTATTTATTAAAAGGCTGGAGAAGAGATTTGCCTGGGGCAGGTGGTAATCTCTTAAATTCAATTACGAGAGAAAGAGGAGAAAGAAGGAAGGTTAAATACCCTGCAAAATCTACCACAAAAATCAAACTCACACCCCAAGAGGAGTCATGACACAAAATATATGAGGCCATCATTATCATTACTCTTACTATAACACTACTAAAATATTGTCCATAAATCATTAAGCCATTATCATTGGCTGGGAAAAAGGAATAGGAATTATTAGAATATGTTTTCCACTGATTATGCAAAACTGTGAAAGAATTATGCCAACAACTGAAAAGTGGCTAAAGCATCATATGAAAATGCAAGAAATAAAAGATACACAGCGTTTAAAATTGTAGATATTTTAAAAGACATAAGCCAATAATAGCTGATAATGACCTAGAAAGATACACGGGGTACATGGTGTGTTGGTGAAGAATCTCCCTAACAGGGGCTGTCTTGCTTTCATCAACAACCTGGCATCAGATCTAGCTTGGTGTCTAAGTTTCTATCCCCCATGTTTCTGTATTGTCAGAAGGGCCACATCTGGTCCACTCTTCCTCCACAAGGCCTCTCCTGGCCACGCTCTCTCACCACAGGCCTTTGTCACCGTCCTGATCAGCTCAGGCTGCCACACCTCCTGCCAAGTGTAATGCAACAGACTGTCAAAATCCAACTCCTACATCAGATACCTTCTCTCTCATCACTTCCCTACTCACGCGGCCATCAAAATTATCATCCCAAAGCTGCTATTGGAAGCGTACTCTTTTCTGCAGTCACACAATGGCTACCTTTTCCCTACAGACACCTTCAGATGGGTTTTAATGCCAACATCACCTTCACTGCACCCCACTTATCTGATCTAAACCATTCTTTTCCAGCTTCATCTCCCATCCTGACCACCCCCACATCCCCCACCTGAGGCAAAACACTTGCCATTCACAGAAGTGCCCTTCACGGCCCCCTGCTCCAGGCCAGGGCTCATCCTGTCTGCTTAGCTTAGAAAACAAGTGCAGGGGCGCCTGAGTGGCTCAGTGGGTTAAAGCCCCTGCCTTCGGCTCGGGTCGTGATCTCAGGGTCCTGGGATCCAGCCCCGCATTGGGCTCTCTGCTTGGCGGGGAGCCTGCTTCCCTCTCTCTCTCTGCCTGCCTCTCTGCCTACTTGTGATCTCTCTGTCAAATAAATAAGTAAATAAATAAAATCTTTAAAAAAAAAAAACACAAGTGCAGTCTTCTTTGCCTCCTATATCACTGAATTCCCTGATCCTGACTAGCAGCTTTGGGGTGTTTATTTAGTACTTATTCCTGATATTATAATCCTCTTATTCTTCCCTAGTTGAATTCTAAATTTCTTTTTTTTTTTTTCCTTTTTTTTTTTAAAGAAGTTGCTTATTTGACAGAGAGAGATACAGCGAAAGAAGGAACACAAGCAGGGGGAGTGGGAGAGGGAGAAGCAGGCCCCCCGCCGAGCAGGGAGCCCAATGCGGGGCTTGATCCCAGGACCCTGGGATCATGACCTGAGCCGAAGGTAGACGCCTAACAAATGAGCCACCCAGGTGCCCCGAATTCTAAATTTCTTAAAAATTTTAGCACCTAGTACACTCTCTTGCACATAATGAACACTCTACAATCACTAAATGTAACTAAGCTGAACTTCTAATAGAGAAAGGATGAGAAGTTAAATTCATAGATATGTATAACTGACATATATCTGAAGTCTCTTGTTATACATACCTTTTCCTGAATATTCAGAGGTAGACAAAGCATTTGGAATTTTGCCTGCTTGATAAAAATCCTTCTGGATCTCTTAATATTTGAATATTACATTATAATGAGTAAGCTGCTACACATAAGTTAAAGACACTCATTTGTTTTCCAAATGCAAAAAGTGTCAAAATATAACGGCTATTATTTTGATGGGTCAGGCTAAAGAATTTCCTGGAACTTTGCACTATTGTTTCTGAGAATACACAACAGAAATTTGGACTGAAATCTAGACTTCTCAACCTCTACTCCTAGCGTAGATGTCCAAAAAAGATGTCCAAAAAAGACTCTGTGTTTCTGGCAGTCAGATATTCTTAATAATTGTTCACCTTTCCCCTATGGTCTTCCATGTGTCCGTGTTGTCTCTGGAGAGAATTTAAGTCAGAATCTGTGACTAATGGGCATAGGATGTCAGCCAGACTATTGCTACGAAATGAGCTCCAGCTACCCAACTCTTTGTCATAACATCGCTTTTCAGTCAACTTACTGGACTGCATGAAAGATGCCTACTTAGTGATGAAAATGCTGGCCAAATAGGCCCTGCTCTGCCAGGGGACTAGCTAGAGAGAAGGGATTTATTTTGCCAGTAACAAAGGAAGAAAGACAAGGTGGCTTTCAGGAACTTAGACTTGGGGCCCTCCCCTGCACCAAATGTAGTTTGGTGCAGAAATGGCACAGATCTCCTCTGTGTTCAACTGGGATTTTCAAGCCTGACCACCAGCCTATCCAGGAGTCATCTGAATCAAAAGTCACAACCAGAGGTAGCTCTCACAAGGAAGCATGTTGTTTTGCTCTGATCAGCCACAGAGGAATTTTATACCATTCTTTGATGATCTTACATGTGTTCATCCTTCCTCTACAACCAGACTGCATGTTTCCTGAGGCCAAGGTCCATGCTCCATGCTTCGCTGTTTCATTTGTATTCCTCACATGGCTGACTGAATCACCAATGTTGAAATACCTAGTGCATGCTCATTAAATATCTTCAATTAATTATACTATAAAAAGTACCACAGTACTTGTGTTTTTCAGAGATCTCTAGCTCATACCTAGAAACAAGCACACATTTACATGACCCAGGAGCTTCAGAGATGAGGAGCAATTCTCTGAGAAGCATAAAATTGGAGAGGGGTGGAGGCAGTGAAGGAAGGAAGGCAGTAGTCACGGAGGAGAAATTATAGAAATTATAGGAGACTCCCTTGGCCCAAACCAGGGCCTGTCTTAGCAGGACTCTATATTTTCAGAGAAGAGCCCCATTAAATATTGATGATTGGGCTCTGAAAGACCTAGAATTAAATTCCAATCCTGTTTTAATTTTATGGGCTGTGCAACATCAAGACCGAGGAAGAACATCTGGGCCACTGGGCCATATGCACGTGCTCACAGCTGGAAGAGATCAGAGATGACCCAAGTTAAATTAGCTTCAGGGTGGCCACCTGCACTGCATTTTCATTTCTCTAAAATTCTTTCCCCTGCCCATTTTGACCTGTCCCATGACTCTCCACTTACACCGAATTTTTTTAAAAGTCTATTTCCGTAGCCTCTTTTCTCTCATAGTCTCAAGTTGGTTTTCATTGTGTTGGTGGTGCATGTGCACACACATGGAATGAGGAACTCGCAGTCATTCGCTCAGTTGATAGCTGGTGGAGTTATCTCTCTTTAGTATATTCCTATGCACAATTAGAAAGGACAGGAAATGACTCCAGGGCTAAAAACTTTATTCTGATTCGGGTAAGTGGCTTGAGTCAACCCAGATGGTGATACTTCATGTCACAGCATGTGAGTTAAAAGAAAATTCTTTGGAGAAATCATAGGAATGACAAGGGCTTGCATTTACTGAGCCCCTACCAGATGCCAGGCACTTTTTAAAGCTCTTTTGCATCTATTAATTCATTTAATGGACTGTATGAGCTACAAAAGTGGGTAAAAAATAAATCTCTAATATTTCTCTGGCAACTAATAAAATAGGCTAAGGAAAGTAGAATTTAAAGCTTTGACCTGTCATCCCAGAGCACACATATTTCTGAAGAAATATACTTTTTAGAAATTTATAGTCTGCATACATATGTTACATGTATAGAGTTGATTATAATTCAGCTTTGAACTCTTGGATATATTTTGTGTTTAACTTTTCAAAAAAATTATAAAAGGGGTAAGATGACATATGTGCTAGATTGTAATATAAAAGCCATATTCTTAAATAAATGTAAAAAAAAATTAATTTGGCCACAGAGATACTGTTGGATCTAAAAAAGGGGACATGAGTAATTTCAGATGTTGTAAAGTCAGAGTGCCAGCATAAACCTCATTCTCTTACAAACCGGGCTGACAAATGAATTAATAATTTACTTCTCTCAACTCTTTTCTTCTAAGTTGATAGTTTTTAGCTTCAAATACAAAGTGGTACTTTATCTTGGAGCTAAAATTCATTCTAAATTCTAAAATACTCAATATTCCTGCCAACTATTTATTATTTTATATTAAACATATTAAACATATTAAAAATCTTAAGTGAACATGCATTATTTTAACTTTCAATACTTTAAAAACTTACACATCAAGTTGAGCTTTGCTTTATTAAAAAAAAGAGATACAGTGGAAGAGCCAAAATTCTCATTCCATAAAATCCCAAGCACCCCACTTCTACAAACTTTTACTGAATCTCTCTGAATAGTCCCAGAAAGAATAAAAGAACAGACCTGAAGTTTGGGGGCGAGGCCATGATTATGGGAAGTTACAGAAGCAGCTGGCAGGAAAGAATAATAAATAAAGGAAGCAGGAATTATAATTTTGAGTAGGAACTGGCTGCCGTTAACATGCCTTGTCTATCTGGGAAACTTTTTCCAGACTCAACTCAAACTTCTCTACCTTTCTCTGATGGGGCCCTTGCTCTGAAGAATCAACTGCACCTCAGCATTCTTTGTACGTCTTTCCACAATGATACATTCTTCACTGTTCTATAATTACTTGTTTCCATGTCTGCCCTTTCCCCAAAATCATGAAGAACTTAAGAGATTTTTTGTTTCCTTCATATACACTTTCCATATGCCTATACCAATCAAAATGGTGTCTCATCTTCAGTACTTAATAGTATTTGTTGTATAAACGAGTGAATGAATAAGCAAATGGATGGAAAAAGGTAATCAAGCTAGCCAGGAGAGAAAACCCAGAGCACAGAAAAGAATCAGACCCTAGCAGTCACGACAACTCAAATTTTCTAAACCTCATGGTCTCCAGAAGTATGAATGCTTTTCATTTTTCCAATTTTATCGCTTTACCTCTACCTACCTACCTACCTATGTTTACTGAGATATAATTCATATACCATCTATTTGGAGAATAGCACATGCAGTAATGATAATAAGAAAATGGTACTAATACCTTACATTTCAATAGAATTTTACATAAAAGTATTTTCGAGGGTGCCTGGGTGGCTCAGTGGATTAAAGCCTCTGCCTTCAGCTCAGGTCATGATCTCAGGGTCCTGGGATCAAGCCCCGCATCTGACTCTCTGCTCAGCAGGGAGCCTGCTTCCCCCTCTCTCTCTGCCTGCCTCTCTGCCTACTTGTGATCTCTCTCCTGTCAAATAAATAAATAAAAATATTTTTTAAAAAAAAAGCATTTTCGGTATGTTCATGCATTGGATTTTTCCAACATTTCTTTGAGTTACATACCACAGAATTTTGTCATCCCCTTCGTACATATCAGATACCTTAATCTTGGAAAGGTTAAATCACTCACAATTACACATGATTCTTGGAAATAGTGGGTCAGAGAAAGTCAAACAGGCTCTACAGTGGGGCTGCAGAGTGCTACACATTAAAGTGTTATGCATACTTTAACATACTTATGCACATTGCACGTCTCTACAGAAGGCTAAGCTATGCGACTTTTCCTACACTAAGGGCATTTTTTTCAAAGACCACCTTTGGAGAGTATTTTGAAGGATCAGATTTCAAGAAACAATGGACTTAATCATTCAATGTTCGCATGGAAGAATTCATCACACTACATGACACTGGGTATATAATGGTGAACAAAAAGCAGACACTGTCCTTGTTCTCTACAGTGCATAGGCTATAGTTTAAGGCATCATGAAAATGGACATAGGAAGACACTGCCCACAAGCCTACACTAACCAAAGTGGTGTCTAGTCTACCTCAGTTCATATTTTCCCTTTGGCAGTGAATGTGCACCAATAAAAACCACTTTGGGACAAATAAGAATATCTTTCTTTGTGTAGCTGTAACTATAACCAACTTATCGGGAAACGAATAATATCTCTTGATCTACATAATTGGCCAAATGTTTAAATAGCTCATCAGATTCAGAAGAGGAATTTCTTTCAGTCAATATGTTTGAAAACTAGGGATGCTCCTAATCCAGATTTGTAAGAAGAACAAAGTATATTAGGGAGTTAGAAGGACAGTTGATCTACAAATACTTATTGAACATCTACTTTACATCAGGTACTGGGGATAAAGACGAACAAGACAAAAATCTCTCCCCTCAAGTTGTACAGAGTCTATAGAACAGACAAGTGTAACAAACGTTACTACTCGATACAAGGAATGTCATAATAAAAGAATGTAATGAGTGGTACTGGAGCACCAAGGAGGTGACCCCCAAGTCTGTGGGATGTAGGGAAGAGGCAGCAAAGGGACAGAGAAATGTAATGCCTAAATTGAGTCTTGAACTATTAGTGGTTAAATGTCTAGAATCTCTTCCAACATTATCATCCTGATTTCTGTTACCACTTCCTTCTCTTAAAATGAAGGTCTAGAATCTAATTAAAAATACTGCTTCTGATGACCATCATCAGGAAATGGAAGTGTTTCACACAAGGATTCTGAGCCTGTGTGCTGGTGTTGTACTCCTCAATGCTGGGGATGTCTAAGGAGTCAGTCAGAGAATAATGCAGAGAGGGAGGAAGCGGTTACCAAGTGTGAAATGTAGGTCGGCATTTCCTCTCCTCCATATTCATACTGGCTCAATGATTTTCCGTCACCACAATATTTCCTACAGAGACGGATTATACATTCAAGTCTTCAATTATGATGTCTACACAGAGCACATCTGGATCTTAATCTGCAGCCAGACTTCTCTCCTGAGCTCAGGATGGATTTAATTCTTTGTGCTTATTTCTACTTGGAGACCTTACCATCACACCTCACTCTATTTACCTCAAACGAGGTAATCGCAACAGATCACCTCACAAGGGTTCCTAATCTTTCCTTTCTTTTAGTCCATTTTATACACTGCAACTGAGCTAATGCTCTTAAAACAGAGACTGCAGTATGCCTTTCAATATGTGATAGCATCCAGACTTTCTAAGCTGATCTACAACAACCTCCCTGTCCCACTCAGGACAGGTCACCGGTATACTGGATAGAAGCCGAGGCAGGAAGCTTGCTTTTGGCACTTGACTGCCATGACCTTGAGCAAATAACAGCCTGGCAAGATTGAGTGAAAAACCTATGCCAAATGTATGGCTACAGCACATAGTCCCCCTCAGTAAGGAAGGCTTACTTACTGAGTTTTGTGCGTTCCTACTCTTTGTTCTTTGCATATCCTGCTCCTCCAATGTGAGTTCAAGTCTTATCTCGCTTGTGAAACTTTCTCCAAGTACCCTGGCCCAAAGTGACTTCTGTTTTTTTCCAAACTCTTAGGACTTTTCCTGCTAGCTCCTCCACAAAATCCTAGGCCATCTCTTGGAAAGCTAGAAGTCACTGCAAGAGTTCATTTCATCTAGTCACCTGCTAGGAGGAGAGTCATCCCTTTTTACTGATGAACCAAGGCTGTTTCATAAAATCTTGAGTATGCACTAATTTTCTGTATGTGTGTTAATGTGGAATATATATACAGTGTATGAAAAATACATATTCTCTATGTGCATAGTCTCTTTCCAACTACTGCATAAACTCTTCAAGAACAAATATTTCTCTAATTTTTCCTATAGTATCTAAATAAAATATGTACCTGATGAGTATTTAACTGACTATACGTATCTTCAGATTAGACTTAAATTATTGATCAAAATCTCCAAATCTGGAAAAATGGATGATGCATCAATTTTTCATGGCTGAAAAAACCATAGGTCAAACCTGGAAGAAACTCAATTAGCTTGTATCTCACTTTCAAGTCTTTTGGTTAGTAAAATAATACCACTCCTTTCATTTAAGTATGCTCTTGGGCCTTCTGTTGAAATGGTGATTAAGAATAGTTGGCTCAGGAAGTGTGGCTGTCCTCAGGTTTTCATGGGAATGTGTGTTTGTTCGTGAACCCTGGGGTATTTTTGGCTCCAAATATGTGCCTGTGTTCCCTTAGTCTAATGGTGCAGGGTGAGAAGAGGAACCAATGGAAATGAAGCATGAGGCCAGAGCATAAGAATAAGGTTAGAGAAGGCAGAGAAGAAAGGAGAGAGCTCGCCAAACTTTGTGCTCAAACATCTTTATCAGAAGCAAAGTAATAAGAAAGTGTCCTTCAGTATATGTATGTTTCTTATAAATTATATATACCCATTTCGTCCATATTAAATAGTATTATAGCTTAAATGTCTTTTTCTTTTTTCAGATAAAAATCAAGCAAACATGTTTATACTGCACTTTGGAGACTACTGGGGTAAAGTTTAGACCCTTTGCTAAGAGTTGGTCCAGTGCAAAGGCTGTGGTGGGTGAAAATGCTGACATAATTGAAACAATATGCCATGTGCACAGCTAATAAAACCATTTTCCCACTTAAGCTTCAGCTGTCCTTTTAGAGCACTCTCTGTGCAAAGAGCCTCAGGACTGCCCTGGCCCACATCCACTTCAGCTCCAGCCATCCCACCATGGCAGCCTCAACACCGTGTACCCCACCAACACCCAGCCCACACCAGTCATAGCTCCAGCCAGCCAGCCAAATTCACCAAGTATACAATGTCTACATAAGGGCTAACCATACACAAGACCATTCCTTCAAGTTTAGAAGTAGCTGTCCTGCCTAAATCATACAAACACACATAGAAAGTCAGGCAAAATGGGGAGACAGAGGAATAGGCTCCAAAAGAAAGAATAAGACAAAAACCTCAGAAAAAGAGCTAAATGAAATAGAGATAAGCAATATGTCTGATAAAGACTTTAAAGTTATGATCATAAAGATGCTCACCAGGCTGGAGAGAAGAATGGAAGAACTTACTGTGAACTTCAACAAATGGACAGAAAATATTAAAAAAAATAATAACAAAGCCATGCAGATAGAAGACATGAGCCCATTATTTATACTGCAATTAAACATAAAACATCAGAAGTAGTTGACATAAAATTAATTTATTTTTGAGGCATGATATTCCAAGAAGTGGTTTGCAGTTCTGACACTCTCAACTTTTTCTGGAGCAATATTTTTTGGGTTGTTTCTTTGCATTGTTTGGTTTGGTTGGGTTGGGTTGGGGGAAGCAGGAGATGGGACAGAGCAGAGAAAGAAGAGGCTAAAATAAAAGTAATGGTATGAAAAACAAGAAAATTATCCTTCTCCAATGTGAAAACAACCTTTATTTCAAAAATCACGTATCTCTATATAAACGAGATAGGCGCAAGCTATATCCACATTGCCTTAAAGCAAGAAATTTCGAGTTGCCATAAACAATATCCTGAAATCATCTCACTGGGTATCATACACACAGCAACTGCAGTTCCCCAGATCTGACAGAGGAGAACACACACAGTGCATTTCTCCGTCTTGGAAAATACTTCCTCCTTGATATGTTTTGTTTTACCCTGTCCATTTAAGCTATTTTTACTCATTAGGATACTTTTTCTTATGTATTACTTTAAAACAGAAGTCAAATCTGACTCACTGCCCTCTCCTTATGACATTCATAGTTTGTTTCTTCCAGTTGAAAATGTTTTTCCCACATGGTGTTTGCGTTCGGATGGGAACATATAATAAAGTAATCAAACCCGACTGGGCCAACAATTTTCGTATGGAGAACAGAACACCAGGGGACACATGCCAGAGAGTGCATGAACACACACTTGTTCTTTCAAAGTGGCACCAAGGGTACAGGAGCAGATCCCAGCTGGTGTGGGTTTCAGAGCACCCTGGATTAAACAGTATCAGTTTCTCCCAGGTTAAAGCTACCTTTTCTCAGTCTTGCTCCTTTTAACTTGCAGATGCTGTCTATATTGTAATGTAAACTCTTATTCATCCGAATGCCAATTATTCACCTTTGTGAAAGTTCTGCTAGGAATGGACTGACATTTAACTTTTTTTTTTTTTTTAACAGAACAGCTTGGTAGAGATATATTCACATACCATACAATTTACTCATTTCAAGGATTCAAGGGTTTTTAGTATATTTCAGAGTTGTGCGACTATCATTGTAAGCAACTTGAGAACATTTTCATCACCCTAGAAAGAAACCAAATACCCAGCTCCTGTGCGGTCCTCCAGCTCCTGTGCCCAACCTGCTCCTAGCAACCACTCTACTTTGTTGCTATAGATTTGCCTGTTCTGACATTTCATATGAATAGGACTGTATTGTGTAGGATTTCTTTTGTTGAGCATAATATATTCAAGGTTCATCTACGGTGAAGCATGTACCAGTTTCCTTTTAATAACTGAATAATATTCCATTTTATGGATTATACTACATTTTATTTAACCATTTATCAGTTGATAACAGTTGAGTTGTTTCTACTTTTTGGCTATTGTGAATAATGCTACTATATACATTTGTGTGCAAGTTTTATGTGGACATGTTTTCATATCTAGGAGTGGAATTGCTGCACCATATGAAAACTTTATGTCTAATATTTCCTTTTTTTTTTTTTAGTTTCAGGAGTAGAATTTAATGATTCATTACTTCCATATAACAGTGCTCACCACGACAAGTGCCTTCCTTAATGCCCATCACCTATTTAACCCATCCCCCTACCCCATCTCCCCTCCAGCAACCCTCAGTTTGTTCTCTATAGTTAAGAGTTTGTTTTATGGTTTGCCTCCCTCTTTTTGGTTTTTCCCCTACACTGATCTGTTTCAAAAACATTATGTCCAATCTTTTGAAAAACTGTCAGATTATTCTGACATTTATCTATGTAAACAAGTTTTGTAAACAAATTCAAATGTGAAGTGCAAAATGAAAAAAGGAATATTCTGTGGATTTTTTTTTATTCTGCTGCTTTTATAAAATAATTTCCAAACCTTTCAATACTGTAGGATTAGGGGCGCCTGGGTGGCTCAGTGGGTTAAAGCCTCTGCCTTTGATCTCAGGGTCCTGGGATCGAGCCCTGCATTGGGCTCTCTGCTCAGCAAGGAGCCTGCTTCCCTCTCTCTCTCTGCCTGCCTCTCTGCCTACTTGTGCTCTCTCTCTCTCTCTCTCTCTCGGTCAAATAAATAAATAAAATCTTTAAAAAAAAAAAACCACTGTAGAATTACTTGCATGAAATATCTACTGGGTTAATTGCATATTATTGTCTTATTAGAGCAAGTCCAGTTGATCTTAATATATATTGCAACATTTTATCAGCCATTTATTTGTATTATTAAGCACCCCTAAAAAGAATCAAAAGCCATTTATTTCATTCACATTTTCCATGTCTCCCTAATCATTCTGAATTATTTTACCCATTTTTTTTTTCAGAATATAAGGCCCTGGAGTGCATAAGCACATTAATGGGCTTCTGAAAAAAGTATGCGTTCATCTTTGACAGTTTGCCTTGAATGATCAGCACCTCCTTCATAGTTATTTTTTTAAAGATTTATTTACTTATTTA
Source organism: Nasua narica (assembly GCA_028533885.1). NCBI lineage: Eukaryota > Metazoa > Chordata > Mammalia > Carnivora > Procyonidae > Nasua > Nasua narica. The sequence continues at coordinate 35,170,593 of CM052808.1, read as the reverse complement.
CTTTAAAGATTTAATTTATTCATTTGACAATGAGAGAGAACACAAGCAGGGGAGCAGAAGGCAGAGGGAGAGGGAGAAGCAGGCTCCCTGCTGAGCAGGGACCTTGAGGTATAGCTTGATCCCAGGACTCTGGGATCATGATCCAAGTCGAAGGCAGATGCTTAACCAACTGAGCCACCCAGGTGGCCCTTGATTTATTTATTTTAGAGGCAGAGAGAGGGAGAGAAAGACATAAAGAGAGAGGAAGCGCATGTACGTAGAGAGAGAGGGAGGGGCAGAGGAAGAGGGAAAGAGAGAATCTCAAGCAGACTCCCCGGAGTGGGGAACCTACCACAGGGCTTGATTCCAAGACCCTGAAACATAACCTGAGCCAAAATCAAGAGTCGGATTTTGATTGAGCCACCCAGGTGCCCCCATAGTTATTCTTTATTTTAATTATTATTATTTATTTTATCTGTTTTTATTTATTTTTTAAAGATTGATTGATTTGACAGAGAGAGAGAGAGATCACAAGTAGGCAGAGCAGCAGACAGAGGGAGAAGGAGAAGCAGACTCCCCACAGAGCAGGAAACTTGATTCGGGGCTCAATCCCAGAACGCTGGGATCATGACCTGAGCCAAAGGCAGATGCTTAACCAACTGAGCCACCCAGGCGCCCCCATAGTTATTCTTGATCGTACTGGTTTATCTTCTCATATTTAGATAGATGGTGACTCTTTATGGGCCCCTTTAGTTCGTGTGACTCAATGGTGTGACTTCCTCCTGGGAATTACACAGCCTTAAATCAGATGAGAACATGTTGAATCCCTCTTGAAAGACTGTTCACACTGTTCAGATAACACATGCATTCAGGCTTTCTCCTTAGCTTATGGCCTTTGTTAACCAACAAAAATGATATCTTTTAGTAAATCCTCTTTTTCTATTCATAAGTTGGGATCGGCCACGGTTGTACCATCTAAGAGATATTTGTATCAGTGGCACCTTCCTACATGGGGACAGATATTTGTATCAGTGGCACCTGCTCCTCTGAGTAGGATCTGACTTCATCAGAGGACAATCAGGTCTGCCTTAACTCTCTGTGGGGCAGCATGAACCTTCTCCATTTCTCATGGAAGTAGAGGCAAAGCAGAGCAGCCTACCATTTCTGGAAATTCACTCATAGCTCTTGCCTGGCGTGCTGAATGGAGGCCACCCAGAGTGTCTTCTTGAATAGAATTTGACAACTTCCCTAGACCAAGTGAAACAGATCCACCATAGAAGCACTCCAGGAAAAACAGCAGAGCATAACCTCAGTGTGCTGAGAGTCTGGTGTACTGCTCTTAATGAGCACTGTCAAAAGTAGGAGAGGATAACCCCAGCTTCTCTTCTCTTTTCCACATCTACCTGATAACATTGCAAAGAAGCAGTTTCTAGTCCTTGGATCTTTTACTAACGGGTAGTAAACATACAGGTACAACTATAAATGCAGGTCCTGTCATCTCTGGTTTTATTAAATATAAAGCTACTGATCACTTTTTTTCCCCTCTAGCAAATTCATCAATAATATAATCATATGGGAAGAAAAACTCCAACCTTGATTTTCATAATTATCAAATATCTTAGAACTCTCTTAAAAAATAGCCAATAGTCAGGGTGTCTAGGTGGTGGTTTAGTCTGTTAAGTTTCTGACCCTTCATCTTAGCTCAGGTCTTGATCTCAAAGTGGTGAGTTCAAGCCCCACATTTGGCATGGAGACTACTTAAGTAAAAAAACAGCCAACAGTCAAGGTGAATGGTAATGGGAGGGCACGGAAATCTGACTTTGGGGAACGGTATACATGAAAATACGTATCTAAAAATTTCGAAGTGGAATGCAGCACCACTATCACTGAAAAACAGTAATTCTGCTGCTTTCAAATACCCAAGAGGTGGCCACAGAGTCTGTCTTTCTCTAAGGCCTGTCTGGATCAATGCCTTTGTCTCTCTTGAAAATACTACTTCGTGTAGTAATCTTTATTTTAACCACTTTGTCATCATCATGGGATAAACACGATGGAGTTTCCCAAATGAATCTGGGAGGTTGGGGTTGTCTAGATAAAACATGACTGACTGTTTGGCAAACAAGTGCTCACAAAGGGCTTGATCCTGTAATCTTTGTGTTGGCAGAACACTGCTGTAGTATAACTCGGTTTGGCAAACCTTATATAAAAACAGGACCCTTGACTTAAGATACAGTGTAAACAGACTGACTTCCTAAAACCCTCAATGGGTATGTGGTGAATGAATACTTAGGCGCAGACTCTTCTTTGTAAAACCAGATTTACTTGAAAGGTAATGTTTCTCTTCTCTCTTTTTCATGGTATGTGGGCAGCCCAACCCCCACACTCCCTACCAAACACTTCACAGTTATCGTCCAAATTCCTGTAGAATCCAAAGGGGAGATGGAATTCAACTACCGAGGGACTTTCAATAAAATGAGATGTCTGTGAGGCTAACTGGATTGTCCATGGCTAAAAATATGCATAAATTAGAACAATTAATTAAATGAAAATGATTAATAGAAATTCATGGGGAGGAATATTTTTAACTGATTCTGTTTCCATTATATAAGTACAAATGCCCTTTCTGATTTAGATTTAAAAGGTTTAAAAAATTACTAGACTGTACATAAGTTTAATGAAAATAAAGCAGTGCCTTTTGTTAGAGTGTACAAAAGAATAAGTTCTATGGTTTCTATTGAAAGTAATTTTCATTGAAGGACTATTGTATACTGAGTACATGCACAAATAGTAAAAAGAATTGGTGGCTAGATATACTAAACAAGGTCATTTTTCTGATCCCACAGAAATGACACCTGGAGTGGGAGGAAAAATAAATATTGTTTACTTGAATTCATGTCTTTCACTGAAATCATACTGAAGACTATATACAGCTGACCTGTGAATAATGCAGAGTTAGGGACACTGACCCAGCTCACAGTAAAAAATCTGCATATAATTTTTGACTTCACAAGAACTTTAATACTATAGCATACTCTTGACCAGAAGCCTTATAGATGAACATAAACAGTCAGTGACCACCTATTGTGTATGTTTCATGTACCATATGTTGTCTTCACATAATAAAGGAAGCTAGAGAAAAGAAAATGTTCAGAAAATCATAAGGAAGAGAAAATTCATTTATAGTACTGTACTATAAAAAAAAAAAATCTGTGTGTCAGTGGACCCACGCAGTGTAAACCCAGGTTGTTCAAGGAGCAACTATATTAACATTTTCTTAAAAAATATACAATATATATCTTTTTGAAAACAATGACTATCCTTTAGGGATGGAGTATTACAACAGACTTCTACATTCAAAAATACACATTTCTAACTGCATCAGAAAAAACACTGTGAGTTGAAAAATAACTGGTGTGAGAGATTTTCTCTGAGGCTGGGTTGAAGAAAAATATGTTCTTCTCACTGTTGTTTACAGTCTAAATAGAGAAACATCAAACATATCAGAGCTTGTCTTGGAGGCAACCTGCAGGGCCCTGGAGACCCGGAAATACTGTTAGATGCCTTATGAACCACCATAGTGAAGCTTCCTCAGCAAACTCACACAGGGGTTCCCGTATTGAGATGCTTTTCTAGAATGTGGGTAAAACCACTGTGCAGCCATGGAGGGGCATCCCTCAGATCTCCCCTCACGACAGAACCTGCTATGACCGCCAGCCACTGAACCTCTGGATCTGCAACAGTGTTCCTGCTGAGGCCACCATGTCGTGGGTCTTCTCCCGGTCAATGACTGAGCACAACAGGGACATAAGATCAAGGTCATTTCCCGACAGGGAACGCTTCTAACAGGCAGCCTCTGCTCTCAGGCTTCCCATCAGTTTAGCTGAGGCCATCTCTAGCTGCACTGTAGTCTGAGGCCTCTACCCAATCCTTCCTTTCTCCTCTCTTGTCATAGGGGTCAGACCTGTATAGTCTGAAGGTTCTCTCTGGTTACTTTGGCTTCCTCATTCCATTATCCTTCACAGACATTTCCACTAATCAATCTCTCACACAGGGCTAGTGATGTGATCCACAGCCCTTCTGAGGGCTGTGATGGAGAATCTCCTCCACGCCTTCTAGTGGTTTTCTGTCAATCTTTGGCGTTCCTTGGCTTCTCCATCACCCTAATCTCTGTCTTCTTTGCCATATGATGTTCTTCCTGTATGCATGTCCTTTATGTCCAAATCTTCCCTCTTTAGAAGGACACCCATCATATTGGATTAGAGCCCACCCTAATGATAGCTTGATCATCTGCAAAGACCCCATTTCCAAATAAAGTCATATTCACACGTAGTAAGAGTTAGGACTTCCACATTTTTGGGGGAACATAATTCAACCCATAAGTACCCCCAATGCAGCATATACAAAACATAACTTATCCTCCTTCCAAAAAACATGTTGCTCTTCCTGTACTCCATTCATGAGATGGCACCACCACCACCACTGGTCCATTCAGAAGTCTTGGAGTTATCCCTGATGCTTTGCTTTCCTCTGAACTCCATGCTGAATCCTACTTATTTTACCACCTATGTTTGTATGTATGTATTTTTAATTTCAATTATATTTCATTTAACCCAACATGTCCAAAATATTATCATTTCAATATATAGACAATTTTTTGGATGAAATTACTCTTTTTTCCTATTTACTTATTTCCAGTATAATGAACATACAGTGTTATGTTAGTTTCAGGTGTACACATAGTGAGCCAACAAGTATATATCTTAGTGCTCATCATGATAAGTGTACTCTTAATCCCCATCACCTATTTCATCCATCCCTCCACCTACCTTCCCTCTGGTGACCATCAGTTTGTTCTCTATAGTTAAGAGTCTGGTTTTTTGTCTCTTTTTTTCTTTGTTAATTTGTTTTGTTTCCTGAATTCCACATCTGAGTGACATTATATGGTATTTGTCATTCTCTTACTGACTTATTTTGCTTAGCATTATATTCTCTAGCTCCAACCATGTTGCAAATGGCAAGATTTCATTCTTGTTTATGGCTGAATGATATTCGATTACACACACACACACACATACACACACATCACATCTTCCTTATCCATTCATCAACTGATGGACACTTGGGCTGCTTCCATAGCTTGGCTATTGTAAATAATGCTGCAGTAAACATAGGGGTGCCACTTATCTCTCTGAATTACTGTTTTTGTATTCTTTGTGTATATACCCAAGAGTGCAACTGCTAGATCATGAGGTAATCCTATTTCTAACTTTTCGAGGAACCTCCATACTGTTTTCCACATTGGCTGCACCAGTTTGCATTCCCACCAACAGTGCACAAGGGTTTTTCTTCCCAAATCCTCACCAACCCCTGTTGCTTCTTGCGTTGTTGATTTTAGCCATTCTGACAGGTGTGAGGTAATATCTCATAGTTTTGACTTGCATTTTCCTGATGATAAATGATATTGAGCATCTTTTCATGTGTCTGTTGGCCAACTGGATGTCTTCTTTGGTCATGTCTTCTGTCCATTTTTCAATTGGATTCTTTGTTTTTGGGGTGTTGAGTTGCACAAGTTCTTTATATATTTTGGATATTAACAAACCCTTATCAGAGATGTCATTTGAAATATCTTCTCCTATTCAGTAGCTTTTCTTTTTGTTTTGTTGATTGTTTCCTTTGCTGTGCAGAGTAACTTTTATCTAAGTATTTATTGATTTTATCAGCATCTCCCACTCTGTCCAGCTAAAGTCTTTAGGTTAAGAGTTTAGATGCTTATCATCTGGGCTACTGCAACAGACTCTTAACTGATTTCCCATCCTCTAGTCTTGCACTTCTCACATTTGCCCTCCTATCTTCTGAGCTCCTTGACTACATCTGCTGTATCTCATTCTTCCTGGAATCCCACTGGCCTCACACAGAGCCTAGAGAAGACACTCATGTAGAAGACACTCAGCAAATGATGACCAGTGAACTCATTCGAAAAAATGCATTATATACAGAACACTGAACCTATACTATTGAGGTCTTCCTTGGGATTTAGAGATAAATTCTCCTATTGAAACATGTTATGACAGTATTTCTGAGAGGGGGATTTTATCAACTCCTTGATAGAGGGTACATCTTAAGTATTAGTTAAGATGATGTTTTACACACTGTTAGTTGAAAAGATAGTTACATTATAGAGGAAAGATATTACCTTGACCTCTCGTCCCTCACAGTGTCCTGCTCTCCCTTCAGCATCTGTGATAATCTATCCATAGCTCTGATTACGCACTTCATTACTTATTGCCTGACACTCTTGTCTATTTTAAGATTATGTCTTCTCTGACACCTAAGTTGCTTGAGAAAAAGAACAATGTTGCATATTTTTTAATGCCCCCACTATGCATGCTCTAGTAGTAAACAATAGATACTGGCACTAATCATTCACACAGACTGTGTTAGAAAAAGAAGACCAACTTTGCACACTACTGTTTCCAATATATATGATTGAGATTAGAGCTTGGGTTCTGAAAACAGACAGACTTGGGTTTCACATTTCTTCCATCTACTAGCCCATAACAATGGGTAATTTATACAGCCTCTTGAAGTCTCAGCTTCCTTATCAATAAAAAGGGATCAGTTTCTCTTCTACAGTACTATAGTAAAGATTCACTCAAATAAGGCATGCAAAGTATAGCACAGTGGTACATGTAAGCACTCACAGAATCGTGGTTATCAGCATCATTATTATTTTAAGTTCTAGAATTTATTAGTATTCCTTTAAGTTCTAGGAACTCTCTCTTTGGCAGCTGTGTCCTCCCCCTCACCACCACCATCAAAGAACATTTTTTAAGAATTTTGGAAATCAGGGCATCTGGGTGGCTCAGTGGGTTGGGCCTCTGTCTTCGGCTCGGGTCATGATCTCAGGGTCCTGGGATCGAGCCCCGCACCGGGCTCTCTGCTCAGCAGGGAGCCTGCTTCCCCCTCTCTCTCTGCCTGCCTCTCTGCCTGCTTGTGATCTGTCAAATAAAAATAAATTAAAATCTTTAAAAAAAAAAAAAAAAGAATTTTGGAAATCGTGTGTTTCCGGGTGGTGGCTCTGGCAGGATTCTGTGGGAGTGCAGAGAGCAGCTGATATTACCCAACAAAACTCAGAATTTTCCCAGTCTAAGCCAGGATCCAAAGACTGGATCTCCAGGACTGACCTCCAGGTTGGTTTGTTTTTTAAATTACTGTGTTCTATCAATATGGTTTTTTGCTTTGTATTTTTCTTCCACTGACCTTGACATCTGTTTCTCCTGCCACAGAAGCACCCAAGGGCCTTGGAACCAGACACTTCGAATAGGAGCACAGAGCTGCTTTACAGAGGGTGAGGACACTGCCTTTGTCCCACCGAGCAGTGCCACTCAAGGACCCACCACCAGAAATCCAAACCCACGGGAATCTGAAGCTAATATTCTACGAGGTGAAAGAATGTATTCAAAATGCACCACCCCAAGAAGCAGCAGGAAACTAGAGGGTTGACATTGCGTACTGCCAAATCCATCTTGTGATACACAGTGAACTTCTGAACAATCACGAGAGGTCTCTGGGATTTGGCGGTTTACTCCCCCACCATCCCCAAACAGCCCAACTTCCCCTACTTAAAAGCGATGGTGAATTTAGCAAGCAGGAATTCCGAATCACTCTCATATGCTCAGTGTCACCGTGCTCATTCTGGAGATCAGCAAGGACACGAGTACAGGATCTACTCCTAGCCAGGCTGGAGAGCTCTACGATTTAGGAGTTAGTCAAGAAAGGAAAGAAGAGGGGAAAAGAAAAGAAAAAAAGAAAAGAGGAAGAGGAAAATTACCAGGCCGCATCTCCCCTGCCCCCCAGCACACACGCAGAGCACAGACTAAACACCTGAACGTCCCTGACCTCACTCCATCCCTTACGCCTACAGCAGCAGGCCTGGCCAGCTCTGTCTCTAAAACACACTCCAAACCCTCAGTTCTCTAGAACCACCATTTCAGCCAAGGACACCATCACCTTCCATGAGGTCTCCTAACACAACTTCTCCTGTCTCCCTGCTTCCACACTTGCCTCTCCACCCTGCATATCCCTTAGTCACTTTCCCATAAAGGAGGCAGAGGGGCTTATCATATGAGCTGCAAGTCAGACCATGACGCTTCTCTACCTGAGCCCTCCAAGGGCTTTCCAAGACTCCGAAATCCTCTCCATGCACAGATGCGAGGTCTTAAGATATTGTAGGCTCTTCCACTTCGTGACCTCATCTCCTCTACCTCCCCTTCATTTACGCTAGCAACACCTGGCTGAGTTTTGTTCCTAGAACACCCCCGGCTGTTTCCACCTCAAGGTCTTCTTACTTGCCATACCCTCAGGCTCTAATGCCTTCCCCAAATCACAGCAACCATCATCTCTTCATCTTCATCCAACGTCACCTCCTCCGAGGGGCCCTCCTTAGTCATCCTGTCCGAAACAACCATTCATCTCTCCAGTCCTCCGTCCTGGTTTTTCTCCATAGCACCTATCACTATTTGAATTATTTTTCTCATTAGATTATTACTTATCCTGAAGACAGGTACTTTCTGTTTTCCACTGTATTCCTAGAGCCTAAAACAGAGTCTGACATGTAAGATATTCATTAATATCTCAATAAATAAATGTAGAGCCATTGAGATTGGCCAGAAAGGGTTTCCTATATTCAGGATTTTTAGTTTTATTTTCAAAGAGATGAAGGCTATATGTTGGCTGGAATCCTACCCGAAGACCACTAATGTTCCTGATCTCCCTGATGGCTAAGCACCCACAGCACCCCCACAAGCAGGGCTGCCTTTCACCATCACAGACCACACATCATTGTTCGGATGGTATCTGGGGCCCAGACAGAAGCAAGGTGAAAAATCACTGTTGCCCATTCCATGACTCTGTGGTAGCTAAATGGAAAGCTACACTGGAAGAGAAACAGAAATGAAAGGCACGGTGATGCCATAATGTTATTTTAAAAAAGAAAGCTCAACCAATTTTAAATGACACAATACTTGAGTGTACGAGGCATACCCAGGCAGGGTATGAAATCAGACCACATGTCAGCCCTCTGGTGGGATTACAGTGCACGTGGCTGAAGGCTGACTGTTTAAGAGGGCCTTGCAATACATTATATAGAGCATTTTACTACTTTTCTGAACGGAACTTGGCTATGGAATTGAGAGAAATCATCTGACTTCTACCGCGACCCTGTCTCCTAGAGATGGGGCATGACAGCATTAAAATCCAATAGGCACACTGTAGCTACACTCCATCCAAATCCTTAATGGAGAACTACACTGTTGGTGTCACGTTGTGTTTTAATCTTAATAAAATAAAACATAGTTTATTTCCATCTTGCATTCCGCTTAGTCCTACGACCTTCATACAAAACGCAAACCCCTTCCCGCTCAGGAAGCACCGGGGAGTTTGCCCAACAGTGTGCCGTGGGCAGCTTGTGCTCATAAGCCAGGCCCACCCAGATGAAACACTTTGCACAAAGAGAGAAAAGCTGCCCAAACACCTCCTCTGGAGAAATACTCAATATTGGCCGGATTCTCCCTTCAGTGCTGGAAACAGCAGAATGGCTTCTAAGTTACCAGTGATCTGTTCTCCACATCACTGGAGCCTTCCCACACCTCAGCTCAAGAAGGTCACGGACCCACTTTGGGTTAAATGCTCTCACCGCTTACTGGAAACCCACCGATGGCTGATGCAGTGTTTTGAGAATAAGCTATGTAATCTTCAAGATTTCCAAAAAGCACATTTTCTCCTCCAACGAAGAGCAGATTCTGACCAAACTGTGGGCTGTGGGCAGTGGTAACCCCTTGGCTGCTCACCTTTGTGACTCTGCAGAGATCCCACATGAGGATGGAAGGCCGGGGCAAAGGCAAGGTCGGCTTTCCAGCCAGAAAGTAAAAATAAAATACAAGTGGTAGGTAAGAGCTATGCAGATACAGCCCACACAGAACACAATCCTGAGACTGCAGCTCCCTCTCTCTGCTCAAGTCGTCAGCCCTGCTGCTTCTCTGAAGGTGAGGCCAGCAGCACCTTCCAGTTTGCAAACGTTTCCCTGCTTTGGGACAGCATTTTCACCGGCATATTGTTCGGAAGGTTTTCTTGCCCAAGTCCCTGGGAGTTTCTCCTTGGCAAGGATCAGGAGAGCTAGGTGACTGCTCTCCCTTAATGAGCCTTAATTAGATTATGTTTGACAGCACGGACTGCACAGGGAGGCACGCCGATGTGCAGACAAGGAGGGGCTTACCGGTAAATTAATAGGCCTGACTGGGATCATGGAAGCTAGCTGCATAAATGCAGACGGAGCCCCCTAAGCCAACAGTCCTTGGCCTGCTGACACAGCTGCACCAGCGTACCCAGTCACCGGAGCGCCAAGGGATATTCAGTTACAGTGAAGAAATCATAACAAAGACAGGAAACAGATCAGCACACTCTGGCTTTAACACCCTCCCCCTGGGGAACTCGGCGGATTTCTAGGCTGCAGATGTTTTTAACTCTGCCTTGAAGAATGTCCATGTCCATGCTGAAGCTGACGGAGCCGAGTACAGTAGTCAAGCAAAGCTCACATATTCAGACAGGGGACCAAAACAACGGGGATTAGGATTCCTCATCTCGGGGCGCCTGGGTGGCTCAGTGGGTTAGAGCCTCTGCCTTCGGCTCAGGTCATGATCTCAGAGTCCTGGGATCGAGCCCCACATCAGGCTCTCTGCTCAGCAGGGAGCCTGCTTCCCCCCCTCTCTCTGCCTGCCTCTCTGCCTACATGTGATCTCTCTCTCTCTCTCTCTGTCAAATAAGTAAATAAAATCTTTAAAAAAAAAAAAAGATCTCTTGGGCGCCTGGGTGACTCAGTTGGTTCGGCAACTGCCTTCGGCTCAGGTCATGGTCCCAGAGCTCCCGAATCAAGTCCCGCATCAGGTCCACCGGGAGTCTGCTTCTCCCTCTGACCTTCTCCCCTCTCATGCTCTCTCAAATGAATAAATAAAAAATCTTTAAAAAAAAAAGGATTCCTCATCTCTGAAATAGAGGTGGGGCAACTGCTAAAATCTATACACTCCTTGGGGGGATTTGCTGAGCTATCAGGAAACAGATGCCCACAAACCCCGATGTTTACATAAAATGAGGTGTAAATGGAGCCGACTAGACCCTTCCGTGGAGATCCTGCTGGTCCCGATGGTTGTGGCATTTCTCAGCCGCTTCCTCCTTGTTATTCTCAGCACTCCGTACCAAGTGCAGTAGAATAAAAACAAGTCTTCTTCATTCAGCATTTCTCAACACCGCTGCCAACAAAAACGGGATTCTTGACTCTTTAGGGCTTATGATGAAGGGGATGGCATAGCTTACAGGCAGGATATAGGTCATTTTTCAAAAGTTGCAGTAAGTTTGCAGCACTGGAAATTTATCTTTGTAAATTCTTCTGAGTTACATAAATACATATAAGGCTGCATGAAGATGTGGTTTGTCAGAGGTACTGCATTTTCTTTATGGCAAAGGGACCAGCTGTACCGTGCCAGGAAAGAGTTCACGCAAGAGAAGGACTACGGACGTTAGATAAACCTCGAGCCCAAGAGCTGGAAAAAGAGAAAAATGTTCAGCTTCCTTGTGATTTTTGGGGGTCTCATTTGCAGTTATTTTACTCTTCTAAGTTTCCTTATCTACAAAATGAGTAGTTTTTAAGAATGCTCTCACAGGACCCTGATCGAGATCGAGACCAAACACTCGATCAGTAATTTCCTAACTTACGCTTGAAACATCCTGCTGAGGACATAGTTTTGTTTCTCGTGTTAAAAAAGCAATGATCATCTTAACTGCGACTGAATGGAGTTTCGTGTTTGAGCAGACACGGATTTCTGGCAATTTAGAGCAATTCTCCTTTCCCCCTGGAGCTTGCAGACGAATTCTGACAACTGAGAAGACGTGAAGGTGGCAGGGAGCGAGAGAGGGGAGAGGCTGCTGCAAGTATCTGGGCCGACCCTCCCTGCAGCACAGACTGACATTCTGAAGGCAAATCTTTGCTTCTATGAATGGGAGGCAGTTCAGGACAGAGGGGCTGGTAGTGACCATGCGGGTGGCCGGGATCACCGTTAGACAATTCCACCTGTTAAAAAGGCCCTCCTTATTTTGGACTTCTCTCATCTGTGTTCCTGTCTGAAGAATTTCTGAGCACAGATTCCCCAGATGATCACGCCCTAAGACTTCTCTTTTCTCGAGGAAGCCATTTCTCTAATTTCCTCCCTGCTCCACCATGGCACCTGGAGGTTCTCACTTCTAGCAGTGGGAACGCAGAGAGTTCTTACTTGCTAATGAAAAATAACTGGTGGGTAGAGTTGGATCACCCAGATTCTAATGAGGATCTTGGGTGGATCCGGGACTTAGGGATTTAGGTGTGGGCAGAGAAAGTCTTATCTTAAGACATGAAGGGTGCCAACAAATTGTCTCTGCCCCGTCAATTTGCTCTAAGTCTGGAAGGTCATTTGTTGCACATTCTTGTTTGGAGTCACACAGGGCCCTCACACCGAGGTGTCCCTTTGAATGAATGAAAAATGAGCATGTACAGTGCCTGGCACATATGTGCGGGATGAATTTATAAGTGAAATAATACATCAGATAGCTTTTTTCAGTAGGAGAACCTGAAGGGATGAAGGGGCTGGATGCCTGGAAGAGACAGACCAGCACACAGTATGTGAGACCTGAGTATAGATAAGAGGGACATGTGCGATAGTTCTGTCCACCTCAAAACTCTGCTAAGGCCAGGTCCATGTCAGAAGATCCCAAACCAGCTTCCTGGGCACACCTAGCAAGGATCACCTATGTGTAGAACACCTTTGTTTATTCTTTTCTCCACCTTCCAGAAACTTCATGGAACTGGAGCCAGGGCCAGGATACAATTTCCTGACTCTCCCCATGCTTCTCAGCTATGAGGCAAGAGAGTATAGGACAGAATATGGATGCTGAGGAGCTTCTCGAAGAGGGATCATTGCTCGTAAAGTTGGCCCTAAAATCAACCAGGAAATCTAACAAAACTCATGTGTTCAACATACAAATTAATTTACTGGATCATGGTCTCTCTCTTAATTATCCTGTTTTTCAGTAAACCATAATGACCTTCTAGTACTTCCCTGGGGGACTTCTCAGAGGTTCTTCCTTTAAAGAGGACAAGTGATGAGTGATGATTGATTAACCTGCCAAACCTTCACTTAAGAACGCCATCAACAGAAAGAAGAAAATAGACTCAGCCATTTTGATTTGGCAGTGAGCTCAAGGAAACAACATCAGTAAAACAGTTAAGAATGTTTTTGACAAGAGACATCATTTACACACACGTGGAATCCCTCTGCTGTCATCCGAGAATAAAATCCTGCCTGGCTTCCACCTATTTTTAGTCTTCTTTTTCCATGGTCGCTTGGGATGGGCCACAGGAGAGATCAGGATTCTTCATTTATTATATGCCCTAAGGTTTTATGGACTTTGTCTCACCTTTTGAATCCATTTCCCCAACACTGCCCCAAGTTTCATTTTACGCATCAACAAAAGCCTCAGCCAAAGGGGAAGAAGTTTGCTTCCCATTGGAGTAGAATTCGGGAATTTATCTGTCTTAAGGTCTGGAGTCAAGCTAAATTATGTTACCTGGGGATGTTGCCAAAATATAGGTCTGTTCTCTGTTTTGAATCATGAAACCACCAGTGGTAATCTTATGTCCAGATATTTGAGATTAAAAACACCAGTACGTCATGTGTGTTTTACAGAAGAGGGCTGCCAAGTATGTTATGCCTTCAACAGAGCCTTCCTGGTAACCTGAAAGCTGACCTTCAACAAAAAAAGGCAGGTGAGAAGCACAGGGCCACCTCTGTTTATGATGAAGTGGTATCCACAGACATTAGTTGAAAGACCACCCTCCCCCAACATTTCCCCAATAGTTTGACACACACACACACACACACACACATATACATACACACACTGTCCTCTTCCTCTCTTGGCCCACAATGTCCACTGGTCACACAGAGGGCCAGCACATTCCTGGGAGAGTCAGTGAAGGCACTGTATTCAATTATCACAGGACTTTGTTTTAATGTTTTTATGGTCATGTTTCTATTTGTGAAGGCTTTTTCTTATTTTGTTGGTCAGGTGATGAATTAATCTTACGGGAAGGTTGGTTGGTCAGGGCCCTTCTACTGAAAGCTAACTCGCTATTATTTTCAGTCCAGGGGCAAGTGGATTCCTGATCTTTCTTCAGTGATAAAAGAAAAACAAAACAAAACAAAAAATATTGCTAATAACCTGAATCTACCCAAAGGATATTTAAATTTTTTTCTTTCCTGGTCGTTCAAAAAAACAAAGCCTTAAAAACAGTATATAACAGCACTGCCCAGCAAAAATATAATAAAAGCCACACATGCAACTTAAAATTTTCTAGTAGCCACATTAAAAAAAGTAAAAAGAAACAGGTGAGGTTATTTTTAACACTATATGTCATTGAATCCAACAGATCCCATGTAATTTCAACATGTAATTTATATAAAAATTATATTTACATTCTTTTGTTCCTATTAAGTTTCCAAATCTGGGTGGCCTACAGACCCCCAGCACTTCTCAATGTGAACTAGCCACATTTTTGAGGGCCCAAGAGCCACGCCCAGCCCCTGGCTACCATCCTGGCAAGCTCCCTTCAAATAGCACCATTCTGCACTTCACCGACTTCGAGAAAGGAGAACAGGAACATTAACGAGGTCTTCTCCATGTGGTGGGAAACTAAAGTGTACTGTAATGTACAGATACTGAGACGTAAATAAACCACCATACCTAAAACCGTTCTCGGGTCATTTCAGTTCTATCCTCTTTAGTTAACATAAATTACCACTGTGCTATATCGCAAATTAATTCAAGATGGTTTTTCTCCTTCCCTTTTGTGGTAAAGGAAATGAGGGCACTCCGTAGTGAAGGAGTGGCACAGCCACTGTGCAATACAGTCTGCAGTTCCTCAGCAGGTTAAACAGAAACGGCAGAATCATGACTCAGCAGCTGCATTCCTAGGCACATACCTGAGAGTGGTGAAAACACACGCCCACACCAAAACCCTGCACATCCATGTTCACAGCATTCTTCAGAACAGTCAAAAAGCAGAAACAGGCCAAATGCCCACCAAAGGATGAATGAATAAATGGGGTAGATCCATACACCAGAATATTATTCGGCAAGAAACAGGAAGGAAGTCCTGACATGTGCTACGACGCAAATGGGACCCGAAGACACGATGCTGAGTGAAATAAGCCGGAGAGAAAAGACTACATACTGTACGGCTCCATTTCTATGAAATATCCAGAGTCAGAAATTAGCCGAGGGCTTCGATGGGGTGGAGGGAAGAGGGGAGTGATCACTAACAGGTACAAGGTTTCTTTCTGGGGTGATGAAAATATTCTGATATCGACTGTGGTGATCATTGCACAACTGAATACACTAAAAACTATCCGATCATATACTTTAAATTGGTGAGTTGTATGGTATGTGAATAGTATCTCAATAAAGCTGTTATTAAAACAAATGAAGACTGCCACCTGATGTCTGAGCCCCCCCCCCAACACCACATATACATTGTATCAAGTGCTCATGCGACGCTGGGCATGGGACCACACGTATAGGGATACAGACATATCCTACCAGTACAAACAATGGTTGAAATGTTTAAGGATGTTTCTTTTATGCAATGGCGGCAAAGTAGAGCAGCTCAGGTTAATTTCTCCCTCGCCAGAGTGTCCTAAGAGAAACAAACTACAGTATCTCAGACTGAAGTCTCCCTGGGCCACAATGAAAGAGCCTGCTCTTTCCACAGGATCCAGGGGCGAGGGGGAGTTCGAGGGTCCGGTAGCAGGTTCTGCAGAAGCACAAGCTGGAGCTATGAGGCCGTTGCCTCCCAGGGTCCTGCCGTCCTCCTGGGCAGCTCAGCCTGCACTCACCACCTCCTCCTGAGGCTGGCTTTCCCGAATGAGTTTCCCACCTCAGAGCTGGCCTTCAGCATCAGCGCTTCCAGGAAGTAATTTACTTACCCCAGTAACACCCTCGCGGATTGTTCGCTTCATACTTCTCTTACCCCATTTTGTATTAGGCTTGGTTTGTTGCTGTTTGGTCGTCCCCCCAAACCACATTTCCAAGACCACACAGGCACACTCCTGAAGTCACAGCGGCTTAGTAAAAAGTGCTTCTTATTCATACCTGACTATACATGGTGGCATTTAAGACATCTGGCAATAACTCACCAAACCAAAAGATCCATTCAAATCAAGAACGTCACAAACCACACCAAAGAAAAATAATTAGTTGCCTGATTGCCTCAATGCAATGAAAGGTGGCTGCCTGGGTCCTAAGCAGCAACCACGTGGCTGGATTCCTCCGCCATACAGGACAGGGGCTGGGCTGTGCGGCCACCTGCCCTGCTGACCTCTGAACCTCGGTGCCAGATGCTATCAGGGACCGTGGTAAGAGACAGCAGACATCTTGGAGTCACAGATGACAGCGTCTCTCTCACTTCATTCCCATTGTCACACGTACCGGTTCAGCCTGTTCACTGGTGACGGCGACAGCTCCGATCCTTCACTGCCCCTCTCTGCTTTCAGTTTAACACTGCGAGCTAACATCCCATCAGTCACTCCCGATACTCCTCAAGAGACCTTTTGCCACACAGACTGCTCTGTTAAAACACCTGCAGAGACAGGGTTTTCTTTTCTTTTTTTTTAAGATTTATGTACTTATTTCAGAGAGTGAGAGCAAGCGAGCATCATCAGGAGGGCGAGAGGTAGAGAGAATCTCAAGCCAACTCTGCCCTGAGTGCAGAGCCCGACATGGGGCTCGATCCAGGACCCTGAAACCATGACCTGAGCTGAAATCAACAGTCGGATACTTAAACTGACTGTGCCACCTGGGTGCCCCTCAGAGATGGGTTATTTTAACTGCATCAAGTCTAAATGCTTCTTCTTGGTTTCCAGCTCCCTCGCCGTGCTCCATATGCACCCCCATAGCACCCCAACCCCAACTCTGGACAGGGAGACTGTTCCCCTCTCTGGGCGCCTTTTCTCCCATCTCCACATGCACCCTGAGCTCGCTCCTGCCTCTCCTCACCCAGAGCCAGGGTGCTGCAATGGCTTTCCTCTTTCTTTCCCGATTTCCTCTGGACTCACCTTCACCATAGAGAGCTACTGCTACACGCTCTTGCGTTGTTTGCTACCTGTGAGTAACTTAGGCATTCTCGTTTGTAACCTCCTGACTGCAGAGACCAAGCCTTCTTACTCTGAATCCTCCAGGGCATCAAGCACTTGGTGGGAGCCTTTGCGATGCAGCATTTAACAACTATCACTGGACACGGGATCCAGAAGTGGGGCTGCACCTCTGCTTATGGGTGTCTGTGTGTTTCCCTGCGGTGTACCGGCCCCAGTCCATTTCCCCAACAAAGACAGATACGTAATGCTCCTTGATTCTCTGGGGACATCCTCATTCTGTCTCGGCCTTGAGGCTCTCCCACTGACTGCCTGGAGACTTCCTCATGCTAATGCCCTTCCACGCAGACAAATCATCCTTCCCTGTTCCTTTCTCTGATCACACATTCCTCCCCTACCCCTGCAAAATTGGTAACTTCAGAATGTAGATCCTCCATCCTCTATTTCCTTGCAAATATCTTTCAAACCACAGAATGACTATGTTGATTTTTTTCTCCTCCCTGTTAGACCATGAGGACCATAAATACGGATGCCGTGTGTCCGCAATACAAGCCCAGACTCCAGCACAGGGGGAGGAGATAATAGGTTTGTAACAGGTATTCTATGATTTTATTCCATGAGCTCTCACGGAGGGCCCAAGACTCATGCCAACTTCCTATTCCTACTGGAAGTTAACTCTCTTCCCAGAACTTGCTTGAGGAGCCCTTCTTCCCAGCATGCAGGGGGGTGCCAGCCCCAAGGCCCAGGGAAGCCAGCTCACTCCGGGGCTCTGCAAAGCAGGGCTCTGGAGACCACTGTTACCCTAGGGAGCTCCATCTAAAGGTAGTTTTTCCTCAGATTACATTCTCCCTCAAGCCCCCATCTTTAAAGAGGGCCCCTTCTCACCTGCTTTCTGGAAACAAAAGGGACATAGGAATAGGCCTCAAGAAAACTGTTAATTATGGAAACTATGTTTCACACACTCCTGAGTTTCTGCCCGACATCTTGACACCCTTCTTTCCCAAACCTAGGTGCTTCGATCCAAAGCTCTTCAAGACTTTCGTATCTCTGAAAGACGAATCTCTTACAAACAACAGCTTCCTGGACTTCAGTGAGAACTGAGGAAGAAAGCCATCAGACTAAACAGTGCACCCTAAAGTGCAGGGGACTATTAGAAGCCTCCATCCTTTCTGAAACACTTCCTGGTGAACTTGCATTTCACAGAGGTCTGCAATCTTCATTAAGTTTAATAGAAATAAAGTAAATTTAGAGAAAGCAAAAGGACCCTCCCTGGGTCTTTCTGAAGAACCAGACAGACATCTGGTTCCTCCCTGGTTAGAGACGTTCAGATGATCAGGGCTTCGGTCGGTCTTCCCCCTCTGACACCGACGCTCTCTGACCTCTTCTTCCCCAATGTTGGCTCAAATGAGTCTTCTCCCTTCTCAGACTTAGCCACTGATGTCTTTTACTTTTCCTGGATCTGAGTCTGTGCTGTAACTGACTATTTGATGTGGGGTCTGGGCCTCTGCCTTCCCTGAAGTCAACTTTAGAAAATGTTCTTTGTCCATACAGAGGTGCCTTCAGGGAGAGATCCGCCAGATCATGAGCTTCGGGAAGATTTAAGACAACACCCTGAGTACAATGCACATCCTTTCTCAAATACTTGTTGAGCTGAGGAACTGTCCTAGGTACAGTCATGAACAAAACAGAGAGACACTATCTCTGTCCTCATTGAACTTAAACCATGGCTAAAAAAACCCCCCCACACACACATTTAAAAAAAGTAATTACAAGGATGGGAAGGTTTGCTCACTCTGTTCTGCCTGTAATCCCTGCCCTTGAGGACTAAATAAGATCACCACATATGCCCCGTGCCAAAGCCTGCAAGCACACTCTGCTACCTCCTGTTGTCCCCGTGCCTGCGTCTTTCCCTTCCTCATCCTTCCTTCAGCACCCCAGAACTTCAAATTCTTCAGCTCTAACTGTGGGTTTACCTAAATCCACCCAAGTGCTCAGCAAAAGGGGAAAAAAACAACTACAGAGGCTTTCAGTTTATCAGAATCCACCTTTTCTAGGTAACTGTAATTAAAATGGAAATAAAAGTTAATACTTTGGGGCGCCTGGGTGGCTCAGTGGGTTAAAGCCTCTGCCTTCGGCTCGGGTCATGATCTCAGAGTCCTGGGATGGAGCCCCACACCTGGCTCTCTGCTCAGCGGGGAGACTGCTTCCCCCTCTCTCTGCTTGCCTCTCTGCCTACTTGGGATCTCTCTTTCTCTGTCAAATAAATAAATAAAATCTTAAAAAAAAAAAAAAGGTTAATACTTTGTTTTCTTCTTCCCTTCATTCTAAATGCTGACTTAGTCCCAACTTTGAAAGTGAGATTAACTATATACAAAGAGGCAGAGAGGGAAGGAATTAATTTAATAATGTCCCAGCTGGGAAAAGGACTAGCTCACAAGCTTTTAAAATATAAGCATTCCCACTTTATATAACCACAATCTCAGAGGAAGAAAAAAAAAAACCCCCAAAGCACAGAAGACCACCCGGTACTTTTTTTTTTTTTTTGGTGGATTCTAATACTTGGTCATTAACCTGACAAGGTAAGAAAGTCATAGCACAAGGGGTGCCTGGGTGGCTCAGTGGGTTGGGCCTCTGCCTTCGGCTTAGGTCACGATCTCAGGGTCCTGGAATCGAGCCCCACATCTGGCTCTCTACTCAGCAGGGAGCCTGCTTCTCCCACCCCCCCGCCCCCGCCTGCCTCTCTGCCTACTTGTGATCTCGTTCTCTCTGCCAAGTGAATAAATAAAATCTTAAAAACAAAAAAAGAATAAGAAAGTCATAGCGCCCAGTGGGCCATCTTCTCAATAAGGAGCATGGCTAAAGTGATTTTTTTTTCTTTGCTGATAACTAGTGGATTTATGTTTTCATGCAATGTGTCTTTCATTAACATGAGAAGAAAAATTTCATAATATGATAAATATAAACAGATCACTGAATTGAGAGAAACTGCAAGTTTTCTTGGGATTATTAATGGAAACATTATGCTTTTTGTTAAATTTGCAGACATGTGTATTTGAATAATTACCCACGGATTTTATGAAGCTGGGAGGGACCAGAATATTCCATGACTGAGCATAGAAATCTAGAATAAAGTGAGTTCAAAACATGTAAGCCTAGAAAATGCTTCAATAGCTCTAAAGTTACATGAAAGGAACATATAACCAAATGGAAAACGAATACTCATGAGATCACTAATATTCTGAGCAAAACTAATGAGAAGAAAGTTTTCCACCTGCCAATTTTTGCCAACTAACATTTGTATCAGCGAATTGGGAAAATATATCTAAAGTGAGGGCACAAAAATATTTATTCTGAGTTGAAGTTAAGTAAAAGTAAAAAAAAATCATGTATTTAAAATCAAAATGTAGAAGCAGAACAGAGCTTTGGATGACATTATAGCTACAAACCCACTGCATGGCCTAAAGAAGTCTTCAAAATCACCTACTCGAACCTCCTCATTTTGCAGAAGAGCTTATTTGAGACCTAGAGAGTTTATATCACTTTGCAAAATTCACAATTAATATGTATTTAAAAAGAAAAAAGACTACAATTCTAAAATGGTAAAGACCACATTCTTCCAATTCAGGTCTTTTCAAATGCCCAGTCATGCATGCAACACAGGCGCGAGCACACAGGTAGGGGGCATATGTAGACAGAGAGGAGGGAGAGGGACAATGGGAGAGACAGCTCAAATGAAGTACTGAAGTCAGTAATTTTCAAAAAAATTGAATTTTCTATCTTTGCCTTCCTCTTTTGATTAGTAGGGAGCATTTGTGGAATATCTTCTAAGTGTCAGGCATTTTGCTAAGTACTTCACTTACGTGAAATAATCCTCAGAATGCCCATGTAACATAGTAGTTTTGTCATCCCTCTTGCATAAAAAGCAAATGAAGGCTTAGTGGGGTCAATGTACGAGTTTAAGGTCACTTGGGTTCCCTGAAATCTGTACTGGACAGTCTTCACTGTTTAAAGGAGGTACATTTTGGCCTATCAAAATGTGCAAAAATGCAACAAATAGTGAAGGTTTCCAAACCAAATTATTTTGTTCCACGCTTTCTGCATTGTGTTTTAAACGAACATAGCTGCTGTTAGTAAGCAGCGTGGATTCACAGGGCAGCAGTTTGGAAACAGCTGTGATCAATGGTGTGCACACCATATGGAGACGGAAATTACCTTCCAACCTTCTTTCACGGGCTTATATCAAACGGATTCTTACACCTCATCCTGAACGTTTTCTGTGGGGCAAAGGAAAGGGACTCTATACGCCTTCTTCACTTGTACAGACGGGAAGGGGTGCCTATAAAGGAGAGTTCCCAACCTTATCCGGAAACCACTGAAGTTTTGCCAATACTGAACTTTCAACAACACTGGAGACAGAAAGAAGAGGAGGCTCACATTCCATCTGGCATGTGGTGCCCTCTATTGTGCCTTTTGAAATTCTGCTGGTGGGTGGGGAAACAATTTGCAGGCTTGGCTGATATTTCTCTTTTATGCAAATGTGCCAATGCCAGGGAAAACTCTGCTTCTCATTAAATTTGAAATTCCCAAAGGCAAAGCCTATGTCTCTCCTCTTTATTGTGCGTGATGCTCAACACATTATGGATAGTTAATAAATGTCACATCATTTTCATATTGCATTGACTAAGAATGACATTTTCCCATGAACCTTGCTTGTGTCAATTCCTCAGCAAATCTCATAAAGTACCTATATTTTGTAAAAAAAAGAATACTGTGTAAGGCCCCTCTTCCTTGCCTGAATCTCTTCCCCAAACTCTCATTAATGCTTCAGTCACCTTTTCTCTGGGCCAAGGGACAGACCTCCGTTTCCCAAATGTTTTACTCTTTGTTCACTCCCACTTGCAGAATTTTTTTTTTAATATTTGTTTTTAAGATTTTATTTATTTTTATTTGAGATAGAGACAGTGAGAGAGAGCATGAGAGGGGAGAAGGCCAGAGGGAGAAGCAGACTCCCCATGGAGCCGGGAGCCCGATGCGGGACTCGATCCCAGGACTCTGGGATCATGACCTGAGCCAAAGGCAGTTGCTCAACCAACTGGGCGCCACCCAGGCGCCCCCCCAACTTGCAGAATTTATGCACAGATCTCTGACACCCAGTTCATATCACTTCCATCACAAAATGGCAGCTCTTCAGTCTATCTTTACCTTACGAGTCTTTTAGGGGACCCTTTGAAGAGGCTCATGAACTAGGCCATTACCAGTATACAGATTTCTAAAAGCATTTTTTGTTTTCATAAGGATTATGATACCTCTTATTTTCTGAGAAACTGAAAAAAATGAATTATAAACATTGATGATTAATAGTCAGGAAAAGGGCCTTGTTTCATTCATCTTTGTACCACAGTTCACAGCACATGGAGGGCAGTCAGTGAATGTTCCTCAGAATGAGACGGATTCCCAACTCCCCTCAATTGTTTCAAAAACAATTCCAACAGTAAGACTTCTAGGTACAATGTGAGGTAGAGCCATCACTACATCTTCATAGTCCTCATCAAATGGCCCTAGTAAAACACCAAACAGAAGCACTCATGAAGATTTCCTCTTACAAGTACAAAATGAAGTAAAGCCCAAAGGGGAAGAGGACACTTATATCTCACTTACACAACTTCGAATGCCTGAACTCAGACTGAAGACTCAATACTTTTATATATGCATTTTCCTGCTTCACAGAACAGGAAGGATGTGACCGAAAGGTTATTTCAAATATCAGAGAACAGAGGCATCTTTAGGCATTTGGAGTAAAACGTTGGTCTAAATTTCTGCCAGAACTTTCGCAGACTTCTAGTTCCACTCTCCTATCTTCCTGACAAGTCTCTAGTCCTTCATCTTCTCAGTACGTGACAGAAATTGATCTGTGTATGGAAATATTTATACCCCCCCCCAAAAAAACCTATCCTAGCATATGAAAAGAGAAGCTTGTTTCAATCAGGGCCAAATGTCAACTTTCAAAAACTTATAAAAAGGATAAAAATGAAAAACATCGGAAGAAGCACAAAGTGTTTATAGTCATGACTCAGAATAGGACACCAATTTCACAATGTTTCCTGTGGCAAGAGTTGGATTCACTGAGAATACAATATGAGAGCTGTATTCTTCAGAGTTCAGCACCTTGTAGCTCTATTTATAACAAAATTATAAATCGCTTAAAAGTAAACTTGTAATTACTTTGTGAATAAACTGAGTTTTTTCATGTGTTAAATACCTGATAATTTTATAAGTGGAACAGAGTATAAGTAATAATGGGTCAGATTATAATTAAATCATACTATTATTTAATAATAATCATTGTCTAAATTAACATTAAATTATAAATGTAACCATATTGTATACATTTATTATGTGGTATTAGATATTACGGATATAAGGTTACACATAACAATAGTGGTCACAGTACTTACTTCCTCACTATACATTCTACCCCAAATGATTAGCCCAAGCCAATCAGAGCCAGCCCGTTCCTTTGTCCATACCAGATTTAGGAAGACTGTGACTCAACATTGGCCAATGACATGTGACAGAGAGTCTACCAAAGGCCTGCCATGGTTTCCTTGCTTCCAAAAAGGCCCTGGAACAAAGGCTCTTTCACCCACCTGGAAGTGCTGCAGCCTCTCTGTGACCATTCCTGTCACTTCCCACAAAACATACTTTTATGTGGTTCTCTTCAGGTGCAGGGCACTGCTCTAAGTATTCACTCATTCAGTTCTCATTACTCCCCTACAGGTAGATACTTGAATTACCCCATCTTTTTTTTTTTTTAATGTTTATTTTATTTTATTTTATTTTATTTTATTTTATTTTTTCAGTGTTCCAAGATTCATTGATTATGCACCACACCCAGCACTCCATGCAATCTGTGTCCTCCTCAATACCCACCACCAGGCTCATCCATCCCCCCACCCACTCCCCTCCAAAACCCTCAGTTTGTTTTTCAGAGTCCACAGTCTCTCATGTTTCATCTCCCCCTCCAATTTCCCCTAATTCACTTTTCCTTTCCTTCCCCTAATGTCCTCCATGTTATTCCTTATGCTCCCCAAGTAAGTGAAACCACATGATAATTGACTTTCCCTGCTTGATTTATTTCACTCAGCATAATCTCCTGCAGTCCCATCCATGTTGATACAAAAGTTGGGTATTCATCCTTTCTGATGGAGGTGTAATATTCCATTGCATATATGGACCATATCTTCTTTATCCCTATCTTTTG
Source organism: Nasua narica (assembly GCA_028533885.1). Taxonomy (NCBI): domain Eukaryota; kingdom Metazoa; phylum Chordata; class Mammalia; order Carnivora; family Procyonidae; genus Nasua; species Nasua narica. Next base: position 35,146,122 of record CM052808.1, on the reverse strand, counting down.
ATGAGGACAATGAGACACTGAGAAGTCAACCTGCCCAAGGGTCTCTCTCCACTAAGTGGCAAAGCTGGAAACTAAACCCAGAGGACATTCTCTCAGTCATAAGGATGCTATGGCACCCCCTCCATGAAAACTGCTCTTAGCCTCCCCCCACCCCCCGTGTGTGTTACTTTCCTTAAAATACATTCTTTGCTGTGGCTACCAAGTCTTTCATTATTTTTAAAAAGACCTGCAAGAAAATCAACGCCTTTGATATTCCTTAAACAAAGTTATGGCATGGGTGCACAGGAGTGAGGTTTTGATGGAGGAAGGATACAAGTGGGATCAGAGAGCATGAGGCTTATCAGGCCTCACAAAGACAGAACTAAGGCAGTAGGATGCTGGTGCCTGGGGAAGGGAGGGGGAGGGGCTGGGGAATGGAAACAAAGGGAAGGGAGAGGGCTGGGAGTTGTCTACAGTTTAATGGCCACCACAGTTCAGTGCAGACCTGCTATATACCCAGCCGCTCTTATAGATTACTTATAGATTTTAGAATTCATATGCCTTGCAAGGAAGGTTTTCTTGCTGTTCCCATTTCACAGCTGAGCAAAGTGAGGCTTAGAGAGTTTGGAGATTTGCTGGTAAGGGGCAACGCAAGCACGTGAACCAGACTGTCAGAAGCTAAAGAGCAGCCGGTGTCCGGAAGAGCGAGGCTGCCGACAGGGAATGTGAGGGAGGAAAAGGGCCACTCTAGTTCACAACTGTGCTGAGGACCATGTCTTCTCTCAAAACCCATGACTCTCAGACATCATTCCCTTTCCCAGGGGGCCACCAAATGAACAACTCAAGCCTTTCAAGGAAAGTTTCAGAGTTCGTCTGTTTTAAGTTACTAAGAGTTGCTACCAAAGGGAACCACTCTTTCCCACCCTACCCCTAACAACCAAGCCCTGGAAACAACCTAATGCCTTCATGCTGTCTGAACAGAAAAATGGCTGAGTAGATCTTTTTTTTTCCTTAGTTTTTCTAAAAATAAAAACAAACCACATTCAGCTTCAACCCAATTGTAGGAAAAACAAATTATTCTCCCTCCTCACGCTCTTACCAGGATTCGGAACTGAATACAAACCAGGAAAGGGTGGGGAGGAATTCTACTTAAAATGGTTGAAAAATACCAGGCTCAACTATTCAATCTATATACATACTATGAGTTATGAAACATAAGCCCATGTATAAACAGCTGCAGACTGAAGCCACATACACCTACGACCGTTTGTTTTCCCACTAAAATCTTGAGATGCACTGAGAATGGACGACTCTGTGTGCATCTCAGCTGTGGACGGAGTGGAAAGATCAGCAGGCATTGAAGTCAGGTTGACCTCAAACTTGGCCAGACCACTCAGCCTCAAGAGCTTCGATGCTCCTCACTTGCAAACTGCAGGTAATTCCCACCTCAAAGCACTTCTGAGAGAATTAAATGAACTAATTGAGGGAGAAACTGCCTAGCACATAGTAGATATCCAAGAAACGGCTTTTAATGGTTTCTTTTATGTGAAAATGGTTTTAAAAAATCAGAATTACATGGGACCACTGTGTGGAACAATTTTTTATTTATTTATTTATTTTTTATTTTTTTACGATGAAACTGATGAAACACTTGCCTAGTGTTTCTTTAACTAAGAAACACTAGGCAAGGAGGACCTGGCCTAACCAGTGAGTTCTTGATGGCAGCAGAAGTGAAAACCTGGAAAAACAATGTGGGCGAGAGGTCATGAATATTCTCTCTAATGATAAAAATTAGGAAATCTGTTTAGTTATTTAAAAGAAAGTGACAAAATTCCCTTTCTCAGGTCTCAGGAACCCTACCTGCCTGATTGGAAACAGAGGGTAGAGGGGCTGTGGGAGTTCTACAAACCCCCTTCAAGGTGATTCTTTCTTTTTTTTTTTTTAAGATATTATTTATTTATTTGAGAGTGAGCACACAAGCAGGGGAAGCAGCAGGCAGAGGGAGAAGCAGACTCCCCATTGGGCAGGAAGCCTGATGGGCTCCATCCCAGGACTGGAGGCAGAGGTGAAGGCAGAGCTGAAGGCAGAGGCCTGACTGAGCCACCCAGGTGCCCCAGCCTTCAAGGTGATTCTGACTGAGAATCTCTTTTGCGTCTACTTCTCCACAAGCCATTTGACACTAAGTTCTTAAAAAATCAAAAATATCAACTTCATTATGACTTACATAGTCACATAAATAAAACCGTGCCAGTAAGTGATGCAAACGGCTTCAACATTTCCAAGAAATCCTACCGGGAGACTCAGACTCCTGTTTCCTGCCCTAACTTGTCTCTCTGCCCAGGGTCAGTCCTTTGCCTGATCCTAAGTCATTTCCATTAACAGATGCTTGGAAAAGGTGCTGCTGAAAGGCCAGCCCCATGCTGAGCTCATTTAATCTTTCCCCCCAGGAAATGATGGAAATTCCTGGCATTCTTATCAGGGAAAGTGGTTGAGCTCTGCTGGTGTCAGTCTTGAAAGACCCTGGCTAGAGGGCTGTAGGGATCCCTCCTTTGCTATAGGAGATAGATGACTTCAAAGCAAGGCCTTCTCCAAACCCAAACATGAAGCTAGGCTTCTAGAAGAGTCCTGGGAGAGGAGAGACAAGCAGCCTGGTCCCTAAACCCAAATGACTGAGAAGTTGAGGCATCCAAGGATTTATCCTGGGCAGCTCCCTAAAGACAGTTTGGCAATCTCTCGGTAAAGTCTTTCAGTCCTCCGCACCGAAAGCAGGAACTCACCATGTACCTCAGACAGAACTCGTCTTTCTGGCTGTTTGAGCATATAGGTGTCACACTTTTTCAGAAGTCTGGGTGGTCTTTCACACTTTTACACATTTAGTTCCTCTAAAACTCTTGGCAAGAAACAGCCCAGTGACTGAACAGCAGTCACAGGTTTTGCATCGATGTCTTTGGGGGATGGTGTAGGTAAGGAGTAGGGTGGGGGCCGTTTTGGAGCAGGGCTGGGCTCTACTCTGTACAGATTTCGCAGGATGCTTCCACATACCCAGCACTGTCCCGATATTCTTGCTAATTTGAAATTATCATTCAAGGGGAAAATGGGAAAAGAAAAAGCACAGCGTGTTTGAAACTAATGGTAAAAGGGAGGCCTGTGAAGTCGCAGGTGAACAAAACTATTCAAGGGCACACTTCGGTGAACACATTTAGGAAAAGGCATCTGACACCCCTTTGGGGACTGTAACCCCTAAATAATTTTTCAGTAGTTCTCTCGGAATTTTCCCACTGAGTTTTTTTACAAAAGACTTGAGTTCTCCCTCACAGATAATGCTTCAACTTTTGGTTACTGCTCCACAGTTTGCAATTTTTCAGATCTTTTTCTCTCGTCGCTATTAATACTCCCCACCACTGAGCCCCACGGAAGCAATTTTGTCACAGTTCTGTCAGATACAAACAATGGATGTTTCCAGCTGCTCCCAGTTGGTCACTTGCAACCCTTAAATCTACCCATGATTTTCACAGGCGGAGAAACGGATGGATCTCTTGCTCCTCCACTGTTCCCGCTTTGGACATCCTATTATTACACCGGATCAGATTCCAAAGAGAACTCAAGACAATCCAACGCAACCAAGGAAACAAAGTAGGTCTAGGTGCCCTTTTGCCCCAGCACAGATAGGAGGCAAAGCAGGCTCTAGAGGGAGGGCCCAAAATATCCAGCATGGTGCTCACCCTTAGACACCCGCACCACCCACCAGGGAGCTGGGGCACAGAGCTGCTGTTTCTAGGTCTTCTCGCCTCTCATAGTTTTTAGCAATAAAGCAAAGGTACGACAGACCAAGAATTCATGAGGCTGCTGGAAATCAGAAGGTTCCAGGGGTCTACTACATCCTAGGCTCTATGTTCAAGAGTGGGACCAGAAGGCCCAAGAAGGAACTTACTAGCATAATGGTCAACACTTATGGGATGCTCATAGTGTGCAAGGCACTGTGCCAACAAACCTGGCATCCCATTTAATTCCACAACAACATCATGGAGCTGGCCTATTATGACCCAAACTTTACAAGTGACGAAGCAGATATCACAATAATGCACCTCAGATCACACAGCTGGGGAGTTTGGCAACTCAGACCCAAACCCGTACGCCTGGTTCTAGTGCCCATACACCTAACCACTGCCCCCCACTGCCTCCAGGAGAGAGAAAAAGCAGCCAACAAACGAGAAAGATAACACCTGGCCTGTTGGCCTCATGGAGTTGTTGGGAAGGAAAAATGTGTTTGTCCTTTGGAAAGATAAATGTGATACACAAATGTGAGCTGGATTTTCTATGATCATTTCTACACATGTTCTGGGACTCGCTCTTCCCACACTTCTCCCCTTCTCCTATGGAATTCTGATGCACTTATCCCTTGGAACGGAAACAACATTCTTCTTTGCTTCTACTCTATATCATTTTAACGAAGAAACACTTAAGAAAACAAAACTTGAACGCATTTATGTTAATCAGAAGGGTTCAGAAGACATTCTTGGATCAACTTACCATAAATTCCAAACTTTATAAATTTATATTTACCCCTTATAATGTGAATTAATTCTCCTTCCTTTTCTGCTAACTATAATAACAAAGGATCCTAGAGCCATATGTGATACTTGCAAAGAAAACAGTAACTGAGAAATATGTAGAAAAATATCACTGTAGTATATATTGTATTCTATCTATAGAAAGTATAAATTAATATACAGGTGCCTTGTGTTCCAGAGAATAAACTCTGCCAAATCGTAACTATAGTAACATCCCAAATTAATTGGCTCTGCATACTGAGACCAAGAAATGCTGGCCCTGGGGGCCTGATCAAAGCTTGAAGATGCTTCCTTCATTAACCTTTCAGAGTTTCCCCTCATTGAAGCTTCTGTCAGAGAAGCAAATAAATGGCAAACCTATCGGATTTAAGTCTGTCTCTCCCCCAGACACCTGTCTGGAATTCTGGGAAAGGGGCTAACGAGCATGACATATGAATAGACTGAAGAAAAACAGAAGACCTGCTTGCAATGGAAATGCAATAATGAATCCCCAAATAAACAAGGGATGACTGTCCTAAAATAATACCATGCCACACTTGATTCCTAGTGAAGATCACCCATTCTGCTCTTTATTGTAATTTTGTACAGAATTTGCAAAACCGCAGTATTATTATATAAACAGTTCCAACTTCACGTAGCAAATGCTTCTGAATAACCATCTACAACAGACTGAGGGTTTTGGAAGGGAGGGGGTGGGGGATGGATGAGCCTGGTGGTGGGTACTGAGGAGGGCACATAATGGAGCACTGGGTGTGGTGCATAAACAATGAATCTTGGAACACTGAAAAAATTTTAAAAAACAAAAAAACAAAAACCAAACCAACAAAAACAAAAAAACAAATACCTTTGGAAACAAGCCACCAGGCAACAATTTGCTAGAACAGTGAGTGGCCCCTTTGCCCTGTGAATAATGAACTCCTGGTTCACCTGTAGTCTAAATTCAGTTATGCAAATCATAAACGAGACATACCCCAAATTAGACAGTAACTAAACCCTGTATGTTACCCAGTCTACTTTTGCAAAAATAAAAGCCAACGATATTAACCACGTCGGAAAAGTAAATCCTACCTCACCACCTCTTCAGGAATGAGGTTTCAGACCTGTCACGCTTTGGTATCTGGCATTGGTTGTACCAAAGTGTCCAGAAAGGGAAACAGCCCCCCATCTCAGGAGCGGGATAACAGTCGAAGCGAAGCACCTTTGCTTCGATAGTGCTCTACCTGCAAAGCACTGGTCCACCTGGTGTCTCTCTTACTCTTGCCACAGACCCGTGACGTAGACTTACGGCCCCACTGCGCTATGCAGCATCTGAGGCTTACGGAGTGTAAGCGACTGGTTTCAAGTCACAAGAGTAAGCAGGGGCAGGTCCTACAGGACTGTGGGGTCTCTGGATGCCTCCCACCCGCATCGCCTTACATCAACTTTGTCTTCCTGTAATGGTTCAAGTTTAACAATACCTGGAGGAATGACTTCCTGGGTTCTGCAGCATTCAGTGACCAGCTTTGACTACTTCTTAGGAACCAAAAACTCATTTACCTTCAATAAACATCGAACCAGAGTCCCAGGGCTTGCAAAAATGATGAGGCTCCATGGTGGGGCCAGCGGCACACTTTAGAGTTCTAGAACTGCAGGGACCCTTTTAGGATATGGGAGTTGAGAAATCACCTCAATCCCCTTAGGGGACCCTTCCCCAGGACGAAGGGACTAAGCTTGCTTGAGGGGTAGAAAACCCAGAGTCCAACCACAGGTCCACCTAACTTGGTTGAGCAAGGACTTAATTTGGGCCTCACCTTCCTTATCTATAAAATGAAAGGCTGCTTTAAATAATCTCAAAGGCTCTTCCATCTCCAAAGTTCTACTCTACCCCTAGCCTGGATAGCCATCACTTTAAATGAATGCTGAATCCAAGAATTCTCAACACTGGTTCACCTCTCCCACAGCCTTTTCCAAGATGTCCGACATTAATTTCATTCCCATCATCTACTCGTATGACCTGCTCTCACTCTCGCCCTGCCTCTCTGCTCATGCTCTCCAATACTGGTAAGTTGTTATCACGTGTCTTCTAAGTCATCGGTTTGTGATTTCCACACAGAATTCAACCACCACAAATTAAATCTTTCAGCAACTTATTATTTGTGTGTATTTTTTCACCAAATCCCTGCCCATGTAGCTAGTTGTCATGTAGCTAGGTCATGAAATTTGAAACGAAATTTCTCTCAAGGTCACTCTTTTTTTAAAAAAACTATTTTATTCTTTTATTTGAGAAAGAGAGAGAGACAGAAAGAGCACAAGCAGGGAGGAGAGGGAGAGGGAGAAGCAGACTCCCAGGCTAGCTGGGAACCCGACATGGGGCTCGATCCCAGGACCTACAGATCACGACCTGAGCCGAAGGCAGCTGACCAACCGTCTGAGCCACCCAGGCACCCCAGTCACTCTTCTTAAAGAAACTCTTTCTCATGGTTCTTCATATTTCTACTAATGTCCAAATAAATATTTGTAATCAACCAATTTCCAAAATAGGCATGTCAATATTGATTCTGCCTTCTTTTGACAAGTTTGATTTTCCTCTTTATTTCTACCTTTTTTTTTAAAGATTTTATTTATTTATTTGTTTGTTTGTTTGTTTATTTGCTAGAGAGAGAGCATGAGAGCACAAGCAGGGGGAGTGGCTGGCAGAGGGAGAAGCAGGCTCCCTGCTGAGCAGGGCGCCGATGCAGGACTCGATCCCAGGACCCTGGGATCATGACCTGAGCCCAAGGCAGACGCTTAACTGACTGAGCCATCCAGGCGCCCCTATTTCTACCTTTGCATTTTGGTCTGCTCTGTCTTCCTTTCCTTTTTAATTCCCGGGTTCGTCTTGGCTCCTGCTACCACCTTCAGTGAGCCCACCCCGGCACAGCAAGACAACACGGGGCACCAATCCCGAAATAGGTAATGTGCAGACAAAGGACAGTGGTGAGAAAGTACCGAGCATCTCTGCCAGCCCACGAACGGAGAAGCTGTCGGCTTGATGCCACTGCATTCCCGCTGTAAAGCCCTACGTTTTCACAGAAAGAAATGCAGAAGTGTATATCCAGAAGGAAGAATGTTCAAGCAACGAGGGAGCCAAGCAGCTGGGGACCGTTAACTTTAATCAAAGTCTAGCCAGGAGTTGTCATTGTTGTTTTTTCCAACAACAGGAAGGAGATTCATTCTCTCTTACATTCTCTCTCTCACACACACTCACTTATTCTTTTCTCCTCTAGCCTTCTTCGTTTCCTCTTGCCAAGGCACAGGAACGAGCCGGAAAGAACCACCCCAGTTCCCTCGAGCTGTCTCTGGAACACCGCCGTGCTCACTGGCAGTGCGAAACCAAACTGCAGAGCACGAGAAGCACGCTCAGAGAGAGCCTCGCCCCGTGCGCTGCGGCCTCGGACACAGAGGACCGTGTTTCAGTTCCCTACGGCTGCCATAACAGATTTCCACAAACGTGGTGGCCTAAAACAACACAAATCTCTCCTCTCACAGTTTGAGGGGCCGGAAGTCTGAAATCAGCTCCAGTTGGCTGAAATCAAGATGTTGGCAGGGCTGTGCTCCCTCCGGAGGCCCTGACCAGAAAATCCATTTCCTTGCCTTTTTCAGCTTCTAGTATCCCTTGGCCCGTGGCCCCTTCTCCCACCCTCAGAGCACATCACTCCAGGCCGCTTCCACCAGCCCGCCACCTCCTCCTCACAGTCATTTAATACCCCTCTCCCTCCCTCTTATGAGAACACTCCGATGGTGCTTGGACCCCAAATAGCCCAGGATAATCTCCCCACCTCAAGATCTTCAATGTAATCACATCAGCAAAGCACCTTTTCCCATACAAGATAACATGCAAGTTCCAGGGATCCGGACAGGGATCTCTCCGGCGACCACTATCCAGGCTACCAAAGGGCACCTGTGTCTAGCTGGGTTCCTGGAGAAAGTCTTCCTCTCACTTCTCCGCTAAGTTATGGACAGGAGACGAGAAAAGAGGGCAAAGACGTTTTCTAAATATCAAGGTAGAGAAATCTTGTGTATTTTTGCTCCTGTCCTGTCACAGTTTTACCTTTCCCATTGTTCTACCTATTAAACCATCCAGTCTGTATTCAGCGAACCCCATAAGCATCCCATTACTTCCTGTGCCTGGGCACGGCTCCTGTCCATTACCCTCAGGGTTATGAGAAATCATCGTCCTGTTACACAGAAACTCAATTTCCAACCAAAACTGGGCCTCAGAACTATGCGTATCCGTGTGCACCAAAGGTCCAGCAACGGCCTGTTACCGCATCCCAGATCAGACGTGGAGAAGGAAAAGAGCTTTGCTAGAACTCACCAAACCTCTTGTAACCGAAGGACTGCACCTCCTCCTCTTCTGCAAAGTCGTCTGCAGGAGAAGAAAAGACACAGTGTTAACCCTGGGAAGGCCCAGAAGCACGGGGTCAGCGAGGGATTCCACCGCTGTGATCTCCCGCTCCACCCTCCCCTCGGCCCACACTTGTCCTTCCGCTCCTGGCACATGCCACGCTGAGAAAGACCACAGGGTCCCTGCACTGGCTGTTCCCTCTGGCTGGAATGCTCTTCCTCCTGTTTCGAAGAGACTCCTTCTAAATCAGGTCTTGGCTGAAGTGCGACATCTCTGGGGGATGCCTTTCTGGACTACAACCTGGCCATCCCTGTCACACCACTCTATTTTCATATTACTCTCTGATACCATCTGTGTGTGTGTTTGTGGTGTTATCATGCATTCTGTAAGCACACACTTTTTGTTTTGTTTCAGAAAGAATCTCCCATGCCTAGAATGGTGCCTGCCACAAAGCAGAGGTGAAATAAATTTTGTTGAATGATAACTGGATAACCAGCTGTCTAGAGGGTTACATTATCGTCACAGAACGGGGGCTAACGTCCTCCCTCTCAGACGCCAGGCTCTGGGGTCACGTCTAAATGTGGCCATCTCCGAGGATGCGGAGAAAGGGGAACCCTCCTACACTGTTGGTGGGAATGCAAGCTGGTACAGCCACTTTGGAAAACTGTATGGAGGTTCCTCAAAATGTTGAAAATAGAGCTACCCTACGACCCAGCAATCGCACTACTGGTTA
>CM052808.1:35090949-35135973 GCA_028533885.1 Nasua narica | reverse complement strand
GGTCAAAAAATTGTAAGTTGAAATCTAAGTTGGGGGCCATCCACATTGTGAGAGGACCCAAACTCGAGGGATCGGGGAAGATTTCTGTGTGAGTTACTTCCTGGGATGAGCAGGATTGGGTGGGAAGGAAGAATGGTCATTGGAGGCATGAGGTTTTCACATCAGTCAAGTAAGAAGCTACGACTTTTAGAAGCAGACACTTACCTCAGAGGCCTTCCTCCACAGGCACGAAGTGGAACATCCTCGGTAATGTCACCCGTGTAAGCACCTGGATGAATAACTCAGACCTTCAAAATGACATGCTTCTCCTCTTGGGGAGAGAGAGTTGTAGGGGGGGAATGAAGAATAGGGCATGTTGACCCCATTCCTACTGTGTGTCAAGAACTGTGTCAGATGTTTTACATTCTTTGTCTACTACATTTAGTAATAATAACAATCCTCAATATAAAAAAATGCATTTGAAATTCTGATAGGAAAAATCATTTTCCTAAGGTCACACAAAGCTAGCAAGTGGTGGAGCAGGGATCTGAATTGAGGTCAGTTTGGCTCTGAAGCTTGACTCTACATTTAGTTTTGCTTATGTAGACTCAGCTTGAAACTTCGGTTTGAATGAAACCACTTGGTATTAATTAGAAGAAGGAGAAATTGGCAAATGCTATTTTAAATGCTTTGAACAATTCTCTGGAGAGCACATTAAATACCCAAAAGCAAAGCAAAAATGTATATTAATAAGAATGTAGCCATTCAAAAGGCAATTGTTCACCATCAGTTCCAAAAAGAATAAAAAGAGGGGAGTTCAATTTCCCCAATTTTTCATGCCAAGTGCTCAGGCTCCAAGTTTCCCTCACTGCTCTTTCTTCACCTCTTCTCCTTACACATTACACGTTACAGCTTCATTCCATAAGATGTAAGTGGTATTTATAGGAAATGCTGATCACTGCCAACAAGTGAATACTCACACTAAACACGATTTAAAACAACCTTCTCTGCAGTTGTTTATAATAACCTCTTGGAAGTTTGAAATTAAAATCTGTATCCCATCCAGCCCTTTTCCCGCCTCTTACATTACCCAAAGCCAAGAACTTGCCCTTGAACATACTTCAACTCCCTGGCCCACCACTCTGACATGCTCTGTAGCTAATTATCTCAATCCCTAAATATTAGTCCTTTCTCTTGTCTTCTCTGGTTTCCTGGACATGATTCACCCTCCCTGGGTATTTCATTGTTTATGTCAATGAACAAACTCTCTGTCCCTTGAACAGACTCTTTCTTCTTTCTTTGCCCTATCTTCCCTCAACACCTTTTAAACAAAATGAGCATGGAACTTCTCCTCTTTTGCAGGAAGAGATCCAAAATTTGAGATAGTCCAATGTTCTCCTTAAAGAGACAAGGTCATTGAGACCCAGAGCGATTAGGTGATTAACCCAAACTCACATAGCTAGAAAGAGGCTGAGTCAAATCAAGAGGGGAGGACTCTTCTTTGGGATCTACCTCAGTGTCCTTCTCACCATCCTGTACCACCAACCACTGGGTCACACCCATCCCAACTGCTTGCCGATTTGATGTCAGATCGTGTTTTCCCAAAGCAGAGGGTACGTTCCATTTTCATTACTCAAGTGACACATGGCATAGGGGAGGTCCAGGAACAATTGTCTTGGGTGGTTTGTCTCATGGCCCAAATGCTGCATGTATGCTCCTTATTCTGCAACGAGTGTTCCTAAACCAAGGCGTCTTCCCAGAGCCCTCCCTTCAAGCTGTTCGCTGGTGTGTGGCATCCTTCTTCCAAGAAGTGTTTTTTGTTTTTTTTTTTTTCCAAGAAGTGTTTTAAGGGGACAAGATTATAGCCTAAAAATGTCAAAGAATCGTAGAGACAAGACTGTGAGGGTGGGTGGGCGGGGTGGGGCTTGTAAGACAGGGCCCAGAATCACTAAGCCATGCGAACATTTTGCTATGGTGGATCTGGGAGGGATGTGGCAAAAAGAGTTTTGCTTTATTCCCATTGCTGTAAGGTCCTTTGAGACTATTGCTATTCATGCAAATAGAGCAAAACACGCAGGGAAAGGAACTATAAAAGGCAGACTTCTCTTTAACATGGCATGTGGTACTATGCAAAGCTGTCCCGGGCTGCTTGGGATCACCCATGTCCAACACCTGCCCAGTGTGGATATAGTCCTTTAAGCCTGAAATACTTGTAAGTACTGGAAATCACAAGGTGAGCTTTTCGACATCCCAAGACATGGTGTTGGTATGGAAGGAAGAGTCTTAGCACCTATATTTGGTGGGGCAAGGCCATGGTTAACCCGCTGTCCTAGGTTGGCTTCATGAGCACAAATTGTGCCTGATTTAATGCTCTGCCGTTGCTGTCTTGACATTCTTAATAATTTTTTAAATGAGTCTCACATTTCATTTTGCACTGGGCCCCATAAATCAGGTAGCTAGCCATGTCACTGCTCCTCCCTTACCCCATTAACTTCCTTATAGAGTTCCTTCTCTAAGCTAGACTGAAGGGACTATGTTCTGTTCAATCTTGTTTCCCGTCTATGCCTACCAAACTGTGTATTGGTTATCATTAGACCACAATTTTCTTTTCTCCTTTATCAATGCTCAGCTTTATTAGGACTCAGAACCTCACTGCAAACGTAAATCTATATAGTGGCCTTAAATCTTATTTCTAAGCATTTCCTACCTCTAAGTTTCTATAATTCTCATTTTCTTCTTGTGTGGGTGCTGGTTAATTTTGTAACCAGGTTAATTACAGCAACTCCTCAAAATTACTTTCAGAGAGCTAAGAGACAGGCTTCTTTCACCAGAAATGAAAATAAAAATGTCTTATAAAATTGCTTCAGAATATAAGACTGTTTAAAACCTTTTTCTAAAAGATGGATAAAAAAAAACAGGTAGCTCTTTATTTTTTTAATTTAAAAAAATTTTTTTTAAAGATTTTATTATTTGATAGAGAGAGACACACACAATGAGAGAGGGAACACAAGCAGGGAGAGTGGCAGAGGGAGAAGCAGGCTTCCCATGGAACAAGGAGCCCAATGCAGGGCTTGATCCCAGGACCCTGGGATCATGGCCTGAACCGAAGGCAGACGCTCAACAATGAGCCACCCAGGCGCCCCCAGTAGCTCTTTAAATCTCAGTTGGCCAATGATAAAATTTTTCTTCTAAGAATTAGCATTTGGGCAAACTTCATGGATAAAAGAAAGCTATCGGATATACTGAAGCTATTGGGAACAAGAATAAATAGATAACTTTATTATTAACTGTATCTGGTTAATATATTACTAGTCATTTAATATTTATTAAGATTTTTATTAATTAGGTTTAATTTTAACAGTATTTAGTAAAATGAACTGGGTAACTAGTAACTAATGTCTTGAATGAACAAGACCCAAAACAATAACAGATAAAAAAAAAAACAAGCCAACACGAAAGATAAGATGCCTTATACAATTCCCCTTAATCTCAAATTCAGGCTTTTCAAATGCAGGAAAGAAATTGAGTTCCTGCTCTTTCACATAACCCTGGGGTCTTTCTTGTTTTTGGAAACTACAGCGGCTTCTGTCAAATGTGCTCCTTCCCATAGTAAATGTGTAGGCCAAATGTGCTCCTTCCAATAGTAAATGTTGATCGTGGACCTCTTGGCACAAATCACTGGGATCGGTGCCATGTGGATAGAGAAGGGATGGGCCTTCTTGCCTTCAAGGAGCTCATTCTCTAGGTGGGAATGCCAACACACACACTGACAGCCCCGTGCCACCAGACTGTGAGTTTTGGCCAAGATGTGAGTCTGCCTTAAGTCATCATTGCCTCGTACATGCCTAGAATGTATGGAATATCTAGGGTGCAAGAAATATTTCACAACTAGCTGGCTGAATGAATGAATGAATGAATACTAATGAGTGAAATACTAATGAACTTCTCTTTTTCTCATAAATACCAGCTCCTCTTATAGATGGCACCCACTAAACCATTGAACAAACACCTTTCAGGGAGAAAACATGTAGGTCGGTATGGAAGGCTACATCAACCTGACCTTCTGTACTCTAATTTTTTTCACATTGTCTTCAAATAGGAAAGGAGTCTTAACAAATGGTTTAGTTGTTACTGATGTTTTCAGTCAGTAATGTGAAAAGTCAGAGGCAGCTTTAATTCAACAATCCCAGATTGTCTAGACGAGATATGGTGCATATATTAAGTAGAATTCTATGTAACTTTTACAAATCCTGTTATAGAAATGTATTCGTGGGCGTGGAAAACATTTGTAATCTAGCACTAAGTGGGAAAAAAAGACCAAAACATAGGCCCCCAAATAGCCTTAGTGTCACTTGATGTCACCACACTTGTAGATCTCCAGGGAGGGACCTGCGGGTGGGCCTTCACTGGGCCTGACGCCAAGAACTGCTGGCTCTGACTTGTATTTTTCATGTAATTACTATTGTTCCTGCTTTAGAATATTCCTGTGCTCCTTCTACCCTCAGTTTCAGGATGCGTTTAATTATAAAATAGAGAAGGCCTCAAGTCCAGGGTATCACACTGAAGAGAAGACTTTGGGTGAATGTATCCAAATTGGCCATGGTGTTTCACGTTGAGCCAGAAAGCACCATCTGAGCAAATAGACTTTTCTGGAATCATTTTATAGTGCTGATCTCACACTTAAGAGCTTGTCACTCAAATGAGATCATTTCTGTTAATACACATATAAATTTGTGTAAAAAAAATTGACCTTAGGGGCGCCTGGGTGGCTCAGTGGGTTGAACCTCTGCCTTCGGCTCAGGTCATGATCTCAGGGTCCTGGGATCGAGCCCTGCATTGGGCTCTCTGCTCCGCCAGGAGCCTGCTTCCCCCTTTCACTCTGCCTGCATCTCTGCCTGCTTGTGATCTCTTTCCTCTCTGTCAAATAAATAAATAAAATCTTTAAAAAAAAAATTGGCCTTAAAATATAACTGACAGCAGGATAGGAAGACAATATGGCAGGCACATGGCCTAAGATTCTGGAGTTCACGCCCTGCCCCTGCCGTGTAATAACCAGGTGATCCAGTGGTGGATACTTGCTTTTTCAGCCTTGTTGTTTGTGTAAATAATAACAGGGGTTATAAAGAACCACCTGGTCTAATTCCTAGGCTAAGATCCATCTGGGAAAGTGCTTTGTAAAGTGCAGAACTTTATAAATATCAAAGGTTTGACTGTAATCAGATGGTGGTAAAACCATCTGGGTGTTGGGAGACTTGGGTTCTGGGTAGACGGCAGCTACGAGAGATTGTACAGAGACGATCCCATGAGCTCTTCTGGCCTGCGGGCTCATGGTCAAGTACAGAGTTGGCCTGGGTACTTTCTCATGATACTTCCCACATGATAACTCTATTGTGTTAGAAAATAACCTTTGTGTTTCACTCTCATTTTTAGCTTTTCTCGTAACATGAAAGAATGAGTCTTGAGTTTGATTTTCTGGGCTGTATGTGAGAGAGAGCATGTAATGGAGGAGGGGAGTTGGAGAGGGTGAGGGAGAAGGAGGGGAGGGTTGGGAGGACCAGGAGAGGAAACTGGGAAGGGGAAGAATGATAAGATAATAGAACCAGCCGTCACCAATTGGAAAAACAGACCACCCAGAATTGAAGGCTCCTGATGACCTGTTCAGAGGAAACAGGAACGGCGAGTAAGGGATGGATGTCGATGCCTTGACCAGCCCTGCTCTTGCTGCGGGCAAAGCCATCAGGCTTCCTTCCTTCCACCCTCAGCTCTACCAAGGGTTGCCTCTGCCACACCAAGTGTTCCCTAGACCTGGTTTCGGTGGGGTCTTTTGCTTTCTCAGTTTGTTTCTCTGAGAAAAACTTTCATCTATTTTAGATACAGTGGCTTTGATGAGTGAAGAGCCTGTTGGGAATAATTGGAGACAAACCCACATTGAACTGTGGACAATTTTCTACTGAAATAGTTGTCCCTCTATTGTTCCCAATTGAGATTCTGTCTTCTGGGATGCAACTTCATACGTTGCATTTTCTCCTTGTGGATGTCAGAAAACTTGTGTTACACTGAGTATCCAGACAGCAAAAGACCCAATTGCATCTAGCTGGGTCTTCCCAGGTGAAGGACAGCCGGACATCAGAGATGGTACAATTTGGTCAGGGAGCTCAGGCAAGCCAGCCTGTCTAGGCAGAGGCAAAACAGGATCTTATTAGCACTTCTTTTTAGCCTGAATTATCTGGAAGGTTAATGTAGAATATAATTTTATTTCATCCTACCTTTCTAGGCACACATTCTGAGAAAGAAAGAGCCAAAATTAAATTCACAAAACCTGGCACTGTATAAGGGTCTTTTCAAGATTTAAGATGGAGACAGCTGGAGATCCTGGATTCAGCTTCCAGGATCACAGAATATAAGTGCTGGAGATGACTCTCGCTTTGCAAACAAGGATTCAGAGGTCCAGAGGGGTCGAGTGACTTGCCTAAAGACCTCAACTTGCTTGAGACAGAGCCATTGTGACTCAGGCCATTCTTTTCTTTCTACCACATCATAAGGCCTATTGAGTTAAAAAGAATTTTGAGCCTAAAATATGACATGTCAAAAGCAGTGTTATAGAATGACAGCATCAGTCAACTTGACTGGCATCTAAATAAACCTTTGTTGTAAAGTTGGAAGAATTAAGTGCAAACAGAGATCATCTGAAAGATACCTGTTTCAAGACCATAGAACCTCTAAGAATGGGCTGGTTATAACATCTCTTCGTAAGGACATCTGCTGAAGAATGGAAAATTGAGTTAAGCAGGAACTCTGGAGTTGGATCAGACTTGGAGTCAGTTCTGACCCTTTCTCATCCTATCTTTGGGAAGGTTACCTAATCCCTTGAGTCTCAGCATCTACATATGTACAACAAGGAGATGCATATTCTCAACCTCTTAGGGCTACTGTGAAGATTAGATGCAATTAAATGCACATAAAATGCTTAGCACAGTGCCCGAGATACTGCAGACACCTAATAGACGTTGGCTATTGTAATGGTAATTCCAGTTATTGAGTGATACGGTGACCCAATTCTTTCATCTGCTTCTCAAATATTTTTTGAGCTTCTCTACCCTAGGCACAGAGGATAAAAGGGTATATGTGAGGCAGTGTTTGTCCTTAAAAATACAAAAAGATTGTCCCAAGGCAGGGAAAGGGCTAAGTAGAAGCCCCAAGGAGGGGTGCTCCGTGTTCTGGGAGGGTTGAAGATATCTTTCTTGGAGAAAGCAAGGTCTGAATAAGTAGCAGTTAGCTAGTTAAAGGTGGAGTGAGTGGGGTAGAAAATGGGATCAGGGCTAGAGGGCAACAGGTAAGTGGGAAAGACGGTTGGCTGGGGGTAAGCACTGAGTCCCACCTGCCCTGAGGTGGCTCTTTTAATATGCATTTTGAAAAATTAGTTTCAATGAATTGTGTTTCATAGTTTCAGTAAGTGCATCGATTAAAGGCCAGTGCCAGGTTAAAATGTTTCTTGTGAATGATATGTTCCTATTTTTGGATTGACCATGTGACTCACGAGTGAACCACACAGAACTGTAATTTTGGTTCGTTTTAAGCATAAAATCAAAGTTGCACCAAGAAAAAGAAGTATTCACCAAAGAGATAAAGGGAGGGAGGGTGAGACAGAGGGAGGAATGGAGGAAAAGGGAGAGAGGAGGTGGAGGGACAGAGAAAGGAGAAAGGAAAAGAAAAGAAGGGAAGGCTGTTCATTTGAAGTGAGAATTTGTCAACGGAAACTGTTTTCCTTTTCTGCCTTATTTGTTTTGAGCAGTTTTCAATATTTAAGATTGACAGTTTTATAATAAACTGCATAGTCCTTTCTATTAATGCTGTTGTTAGTGGAAATGTGACTGCTTTATAGGTTTCTGATTCTCATGGGAGACTTCTGGACTCCCCAGGGAGACCATCACCTTCCTTCCTCCATTCCCTCAGTACTGCTTTCAAATCTCCCTACATCGTGGACTACCTTGAGACTATTTGTTACCTTCTGTCTTCACACCTGACAGTCAATCCCCCAGGTGCTTTGTAGCTACTACTCTCAGCATCTGGAATATTGTTAGTCACAAAATGGACAGTCAACAAAAGTGTGTTAGTGTGTTGAATAAATGACTGACTCTTGACAATGAGTGACTATTATCTGAGGAAACATACTCCACTATGAATTTTGTCCAGCAGTCTGTCCTGTTTTTAGCTTGATCAAAGACCTATGAATAAAACAGTGACATCATTTGAAGTTATGCTTAGACATACATTTTATCTGATAATCAAGATTTCATCCTGTTGAACCAAAGCCAAATATTTAATAAACATAATCACTCAATCTCTCTCTCTTTTATCCAATTACAATTCACGTATTGAAATATCTTTTTTTTTTTTTTTAAGATTTGTTTACCTATTTTAGGGAGAAAGAAAGAGAGAGCACAAGCCGGGGGAGGGGCAGAGGGAGAGAAATTCAAGACTGTGGTGAGGACAGAGCCCAACACAGGGCTTGATCTTGTGATACTGAGCTGAAATCCAGTTCAGACACTTACCCAACTTAGCCACTCAGGCACTCCTGAAATTTCTTGAATCCAAAAAGTCAGTATCGGTATTTCTAGTCTTGCACTTGGGTGTTTTTCACAATATGATGCATGTTTTTGTCTCTGATATGTGGTGGCTCTAACTGTGAAGATTTGTATTGCCAAGGCTCCTCCAAATCTGACATTTGAGCAACAAAGCAGAATGTATGTCAGGACCAAGGTCATGAGATGGTGGGGGTGGGGGGGGGCATTTGACATCAGGTCAAGGAACTCACCTGAGAATGCCAGGGATCTGATGAAAGTTGGTTTGCATTTTTAAGCATTTTGGTGCAGAATCCAATATGAGCTGACTGTCAGGGGTTAGGGGTGGGTCATAAAACCAGATGGGTCCGGGCTCTCAGGACTGAAAGGTATCACAAAGTCGGTGCAAGCATGGATCCCCTTTACGAGGTCTCCAGCCAGGGCCTGTGATGAGTAGGTTGACAGACAGCCAGAGGAACTCAGAGGCTGGGGGTAAGGCTGGCCCTTTATGGAATGAAGAGCTGATCAGAAATCAGAGCCTCTAGACAGAGACCTGGATTTTGGAGCAAACTACTGGTCTAAGGGGAAGCTCCTCAAAGTTTTCACTAAGTAGAAACAGCTTAGAGCTTGATTTGCCCTGGGTCTTCAAGGATCAAGGAAGTGGTAGCTGTTGAGTAAAACGTACGTGTGGTGCAAAGTTAGTCTGGACAGTCGCGAGGCTCACATCCTCTGAGTCTGAGGCGTGGGAAGCTCGAGGGAGAGACCAACGCCATCGATAATTGTAAACAATCGGGAACTACAAATTATTAAGATTTAACACACGATGTTAGATAAGACAGAAGCAGTCAGTGGAGAAAAGATAACTGAATTAGTCAACATTCCTTTTTTAAAATTTTAATTCCAGTACAGTTAACATACAGTGTTACATTAGTTTCAGGTGTACATTATAGTGATTCAACAGTTCCATATATTTCTCAGTGCTCATTAGGATACGTGTCCTTTTTTTAAAAAAGGTTTTATTCTACTTATTTGAGGGGGGGGGCGAGGAGCTGAGGGAGAGGGACAAGCAGAGTCCATGCTGAGCCCAGAGCCTGACATGGTGCTTGGCACGGGCCTTGATCCAAGGACCTCAAGATCATGACTTGAGCCAAAACCAGGAGTCAGATGCTTTAACCAATTGTGCCACCCAGGTGCCCGGATAAGTGTACTCTTAATCCCATTCACCTATTTCACCCATCCCCCTGCCCACCTCCCCTCTGGTAACTATCAGTTTGTTCTTTATAGTTAAAAGTCCACTTTTTGGTTTGTCTTTTTTTGTTGCTGTTCATTTGTTTTGTTTCTTAAATTCCACATGAATTAGATCATATGGTATTGTCTTTCTCCGACTGACTTATTTCACTTAGCATTATACTCTCTAGCTCCATCCATGTCATTGCAAATGGCGAGATTTCATTCTTTTTTTAATAGCTGAGTAATATTCCATTGTATATACATATATATCACATCTTCTTTATCCATTCATCTATCGATGGACACTTGGGCTGCTTCCACAGCTTGGCTATTGTAAATAATGCTACAATAAACATAGGGGTGCATGTATCTTTTTGAATTAGTGTTTTTGTATTCTTCATATAAATACCCAGTAGTGGAATTACTGGATCATATAGTAATTTTATTTTTATTTTTTTCAAGGAACCTCCATACTGTTTTCCACAGTGGCTGCACTAGTTTCATTCCCACCAACAGTGCACTAGTATTCTTTTTTCTCCACATCCTCAACAAAACCCGTTGTTTCTTGTTTCGTTGATACTAGTTATTCTGACAGGTGTGAGGTAGTATCTCATTGTGATTCTGATTTGCTTTCCCTGATGATCAGCGATGTTGAGCATCTTTTCACGTGTCTGCTGGCCATTTGGATGTCTTCTTTGGAGAAATGCCTGTCCATGTTTTCTGCATATTTTTAAACTGGATTATTTGGGGGGGGGTGTTGTGTGTTGAATTGTATAATTCTTTCTATATTTTGGATAATAACCCTTTATTTATCAGATATGTCATTTGCAAATATCCCATTCAGTAAGTTGTCTTTTAGTTTTGTTGATTGTTTCCTTTACTGCGCAAACCTTTTTATTTTGATGTAGTCACAATAGTTTATTTTTGTTTGTGTTTCCCTTGCCTTAGGAGACATATCTAGAAAAATATTATAATGGCCAATGTCAGAGAAATTACTGCCTATGCCCTCTTCTAGGATTTTTATGGTTTTAGGTCTCACATTTAGGTCCTTAATCCATTTTGAGTTTATTTTTGTGTATGGTGTAAGAAAATGGTCCAGTTTCACTCTTTTGCATGTAGTTGTCCAGTATTCCTACCACCATTTGTTGAAAAGATGAATTAGTCAACATTACAGACAGAGGCAGTTCAGTTAATCATAAAAATGATAATCAGTACTGGAAAACTGATAATCAGTGGTAGCTGGTACTTACTGAGAGCTTGCTATGTTTTAAGTACTTTACATGTATTATCTCATTTAACCCTCATGATCTTCTGCACGGATCTATTTTTGCCCTGAATTTACACTTGAGAAATGTGAGATTCTTAGGGGGGTTAAACAACTTGCCCAATGTTACTCAGCGATCAATGTCATAACTGAGATTGAAATTCAGACATTCATGACTCCAAAGCTCATGCTCTAATCCCTTAGCTAGTGATACTAAACAGCTGTTCTGTGACATAGTTGTGCCACAAACCCTTCTAGATGGGCCACCAACTTTGGACCCATGTTTACTATATACTATTTTCTTCAGCCAAGGGTCCACAGTAGGATAGAAACACCATGTGTTAGAGACACAACTTACTGTAGTAAGGCACATATTCTACTGTCAATCCAACACCAAAGAAAGATATGTTTACATGTGAAGGATTTGCTTCTTGACCATATTGGAAGGCAAGATCAGGTCAATAAATAGTTTTATTCAAATAGTAACTTTGCGGAAATATAGACAATAGAATAGTGAGCTACTAGTTATTACACTTAAAAAAAATTATTTTTTAAATTTATTTTTGAGAGATGGAGGGGAAGGGGTGGCGGGAGAGGGAGAGAATCTCAAGTAGACTCCCCGCTGAGTGTGGAGCCCTGTGTGGGGCTCGATGTCATGCCCCTGAGATCATGACCTTTGCCAAAGTCAGAGTCAGATGTTCTACTGAGCCACCCAGGTGACCCACTAGTTGGTGAACTTCAGTGGTTTTGACAGAACCACCTCATAATCTCTGTAAGTACTCAGCAAACACACAAACTAGTGACCTACCTCTGTGTGCTAGGAACAACCAAAGAGATCAAGTCACTATAATGGAAGATCCAGAAACTGAATAAATAGTTGCTAAATTCATTTTAACTAAATGAATCTTTATTCTTTAAAGGAGGTGAAGAAATAAGATTATTTACACATTCTTGAGATAGTTCTTGGTTGGCATGTTTCCTTAAGAACTGGTGCAATTTCGCTTTATCAAGAAGATTATAAAATACTTTTGAAGTGGTTGAAAAATGTTTCAAATGGTTTTTAGCAACAGTAAGTTTTACTAATTCATAAAAATATGAATAAGAAAATTAAGGGGGAGAAAGGACCCTTTGGGGCTCAAAATATTCAGAAAACTTTTCAGACTTAAAAACATTCCAGTGAGATTGTCCATCTCTCTGTCCCTTGCTCCCTCTCTCTGACACACAGAGACTCTTTTAATTTATCTTTAAGATTTTCTTTTTAAGTAATCCCTACACCCAATGTGGGACTCCAGCTCACAATGGGGGGATCAAGAGTTGCATGCTCTAGTGACCGAGACAGCCAAGCTCCCGATACACACATATGAGTTAAAATTGGAAATAATGCACATGAATTAATGAAACTTATATTACTATACTCTATTAAGTTTATAGTTTTATAGCTAACGTGACTAAAATTTCATTCAGGGCTAACAATAAAAGCAATTGGAATTTAGATTTGGGATTTTATTGTTAGAAAAAATTCAGTGCATCTATAGAAGGAAGGGAGAAGTGAAGGGGGAAATCAGAGAAAGGGAGACGAACCATGAGAGACTGTGGACTCTGGGAAACAAACAGGATATTGGGATGGGGGTAGGGGATTGGGTGAGCCTGGTGTTGGGTATTAAGGAGGGCACATAATGCATGGAGCATTCGGTGTTATACAAAAACAATGAATCTTGGAACATCAGAAACTAATAATATACTGTATGATGACTAATATAACACAATAAAAAAACAAGGAACACATGAAATAGGAAAAAAAACCAAAAAGACCAATATAGCACTCCTATTGAGCAGCAAGATTTTCAATACTATCCTTTGGAAAGAGAAAATAAGGGTATTCACCATGAAGAATCAAACAGATCTCAATGACCTTTGAGAACAGCGGGAAAATGGTCAAACCAACCCATTTGGCAACCCACACCGGCCACCTGGAGTTCACCCATCTTCATCCTGTCCCCTGCCTGTCCACTTCCCCTAGAGCACTGCTGTCTAGGGACATGCTGTACCTCTTTCTTATGAACTCCCAAGTGAATCCTGTGGCTCAAACAACACAGACAGGGTTAAAAGTAAACCCTCCAAGGTCAGACAGCCATGAGTTTGAGTGCTGGTTCTGGCCCTGATTACCTGGGGGTCTTTGAGCAAGCTATTTAACTTTTCAGGGCCTCAGTTTTCCATCTGTGAAATGGGAATGATAGTAACAACTGTACCCACAAAATAACAGAGTTATGTGATCAATAAATGTCAGCTAGCTATCCTTAGTCCCAGAAGGCAAGTTCCTAGAAGGGTGTATGCTTGCTACATCTTTGAATTTCCCATATTTAATGGAGTGCCTTGTCTGAAGAAGTGACTGAATGAGGGTTGATGAATTCTGGCTGCCTCTGTAGCTTGTTGGTGGTGACTATAAACACAATTGAGGAGAGGTCTGAATATGGGAGGTAATGGAGTAGCTGAAGGCCAGTCTATTCTCATTGACCTACATGATCAATGGTTTGGGGTTTCTTTTTCCCTGGAAGATGTCTCATTTCCTTTCTGTAAATTTGCTTTGTAGTTGCTTGGTACTTCTCTGACTCTTGATTAATAAATCATGGATTCTCCAAGCTGGATCTTCTCACTAGCTTCAAAGGCCTATGAAGAGTTAATCGTGAAACTCCCTCCCACACTCCTCCCTCCTTTCTTTTCTAACTCCTCTTGCTATAAATTACCAAACATTTGGATGTTTGGTAAATCAAAACCTAAAGAGCTTTTTTATATACACGTACCATTTTAAAAAGCCAAATTCCAACATAATTTGCACAAAGTAATTACTTCCAAATTTCCTATCATTAAGCTCCATTTTCACATTGCTCCCCTTCCCAAAAGCTCGTCCTCTCTGTTCATTATAGAAATTAGATGTCTGGTAGAATCATTACACATTTCATGTAGAAAATGAGACATGAGAAACGCTTCCTTCTGAGTTAGTACAAGTTCCATTTGGGGCAAAAAATTGAAGGGCCAGTATACTCTCTCTTAAAAACCAATCCTCCTTTTTCCTTAGCTGACTTTTCCTTTTCCTTTAGGAGTTGCTGTCAATGCCGCTTCCTCCTGGAAGCCTTCCCTGACTACAACAGACTGGCTTAGGTGTCTTTCATACAAAAGTAATAACTGCTAAGAGTGCCATGCATTGTGTTAGGCTCTCTATGTTCTTTATCTGAATTATTCCTCAAACTGTCCTGAGTGGTACTGTTACGATCTCTATTTTGTACTTGAGAAAGCTGAGTATAGGGCAGGAAAGTAAGTTGTAGAACTGGCATTCAAACCCAGGCAACATGACTTCAGAGCCCTTGAATTCCTAACTACTGTGGTCTCTTGCCTCCCAGAGCACCCCGTAGTTTTCCTATCACCACACTTGCAGTGCCTGCCCAGCGTCCGTCCCCTCTTCCATTCATGGCAGGTTTCTGTTTCAATCTCACTACACAGTCTCCATCCCTGGGCCCTGGGGGAAAACACATCACGCACTCTCAGTCAACACGTCCCCAACAGTTGCTCATAGTCATTGGTTCAGTGTAGGTACAGGTGCTAGACTGGTTCAAGCAGAGGAAATCTTGAGACTTTTGCTCACATGCAGGGAATGCTGGGACACAGATTCCTTCTTCCCCACCATACTTAGGGATGTCGCCTGCAGCTTCAGGACTTCCTTGAAGCCATCTTGGAATCATAAGAGTGTTCTGATGACCAAGGAGCCCATATCGGCAATGGTGAGAAATGAAGAGAAAGAAGTGCTAGGTCTGGTCACATGCTTTGGGCTGCCTGGATCAAACTTTGCTGAATCCAGCCTACCTCTGAAGGCGCAGGCATATATAGATTTCTTTTGTAGCTGAGGCTCCTGGGTGGCTAAGCATCCAACTCTTGATTTCAACTCAGGTCATGATCTCAGGGGCTAGAGATCAAGCCCCAAGATAGGCTCCATGCTCTGTGGGAGTCTGCTTGAGATTCTCTTTCCCTCTGCCCCTCCCTCTGTGCTTATGCTCATGCTTTCTTTCTAAATAAATCTTTAAAAATGAATTCCTTTATTGTTAACACAGTTGGAGTTGGGTTCTGTTACTTACACTGGAAAGCTTCTTAACTCATCAGGACTACACATCATATTTTTCTTGCTTATTTAATTGCTTCTTTCCCACAACAATTGCTAAGATCTTTGAGGATAGAAACTGCTCTATCTTGTCACTATTGCATTACCAGTGCTTGGTTCCTAATAGACATTGCATAAATGTTTGCTGAATTAATAAAAAAATGAATGGCAAATTTTAGTTGGTCGGGTGTGACCTGAATCAACCTTGTAGTTCACTTAATGAATTTCATGCCATGTACAGTTGTTTGAAATTTCCAACAGGGACCTGAAAAGTTCAGGGCAGCCAAGCCAGGCAGAGATCGAAATGAAAATTCTGATTCCTAAAATGGTTTAGTTGTACCACATTAGCTAAGGTGTCCATTGAATAGAGTTTTACATCCTTAAAACAATAATATAAAATCCAAACAATTGCAAATAAGAGATCCCCACTGAAATAAAATGATATTTTATTTAAATAATAAATAAAATGATATTTTATTTAAATAAATTTATTTAAATAAAATATTATTTATTTAAATAAATAAAATATAATTTAAATAAAATATAAATACTACATTAAAGAATCAAAAGTAATTGTGTGCAATATATACTTGGAGTAGGGTACTTTTTGCCTGATAGTCTTCCTTTACATTTCGTTTTTAGTCTAAAACAATACATCAAAAAATCCCCCAAAACCCAGGATAAACTAGAAGCATTTATTAAAGCAACCATCAATTTCACTGCTATCATCTTTTGAGGCCCGAAACATCAAAGATTTACTGATGTCATCTATAAATAGTAATTTTCATGTGAATTATAGTTAAAATGTACATTCAAGGCATCCCAATGGCAGTGAGATGAGCCTCAAAGAACTCTTGGGGGTCATGCAGTCTATTTCCTCAACTACTAATGAGAAAACAGAAGACCCAGTTAAAAAAAAAAAGGCTCACCTGTGTTTAATCCTAAGGATTCAACAAGCATTTGTTGGTTGCATGCTCCATGTCAGATTTGGCGTTAGATATTGAAAAATAAAATATCTCTTCTCAGGAAGGTTACAGCCTTCTTCCGTTTGGAAAAAAAACGTATGCAAAGACATACCGTGTGACTGGTTCTATAACTGAGGTGTAACATCAGATTCCTCGAAGGTGAAAAGGATCAGTCAACTCTGGGGGTGAGGGGTTTGTGGAAGTTATTTTCAGAACAGGAGGTTCTTGGGTCTTGAAGATTTGCTAGGTGAGCAGTGGAGAGGGAAGGAAGGGGGGTGGACGTGGCATGGCTTGGGCTAGTGGTCCAGGAAAAGGAATCTCTGTCATTGCAAAGGTCATGAAAAGAAACGTGGAACCAGAAGCAGTTGCCAGAGTCAAGGAACTGTCAATAGATTCGTAGCTGGAGGTGAGGCTCAGAGGGAATCAAGCCTGTCCTTCCCACTAGGCCATGCTGAGGAGTCTGGACTTTATCCTCAAGCTAACTAAGAACTTGCAGGCTATGGAGTAATAGAGTACGGTGTGCATTTTAGTGAGCTGACTTCACAGGTGGGATTGAGAACTGGCCTGAGGAGTTGGTAGTCAGACGGGAAGCGGATACAGCAGGTGAGAAGAAAAGAATGAATGAGGATTCTGACTCGAGCAAATGGATGGATGGTATAATATTAATCAGGAATGGGAATACAGAAAATGGTGGTTTTATGGGAAAGTGGTGAATGGAATCTGTTTTGAGTGTATGAGGTATAAGTGCTTGATGAACGTGCAAGTAAAAATGTTCAGGAAAATTCCAGTCAGACAGCATTGTGAGTTCATGTTTCAAAACACCCTTTTCCCACTCCAAACACAGAGCAGTGATGGAAAGAATTTATCTAGAGAAACTTGAAAAGACGTTGCTCTCTCAAAAGTAAGATGAATGCAACATTGGAGCAGATTTAGAAAAGGATATAACATGATAAGCAGGACTGAAGCTGAGGCCTGCTGGGCTCAGGGTCTGGAAGCAGGTGGAGGTGGTTTATGTCTTGTGGGGTAATGAGGACTAAAGGAACTAAGGCAAGATAGAAAAAGGGTGCCAGGCTCACCCTTAGAAACCAGGGGCTGGTTTTAATTCCTGCATGAACGGAAACTGAGAATAGGTCCAACTACCCTGCCACTTGAGCCCCACCTGATACGGGCTTAATAGCTAGAGAGATAGGAAGACGCAAATACAGCTTACAACCGGTATCTGGTCCAAGCCACCCCTGGCTCAAGGATCAAGTAGAGGCTTGTCCATATGACTGGTTTGGGCTCTATTTGAAGTAACTTGAGATATACCCGTGCTCTTGGGCTTACCCTCTTGCTTTCTGATGATCTGTCATGAGAGGAACATGAACCAGGTCCAGACCGTCCCTTAGCCTCGGCCTCTGAATGGGAAATGTGAAGCCAACCACATGCCCTAAGTCCCATTTGGTCCCAGAGCGGTGAGAGACACATGGAGCAGACCTGAAACCAACATGGACCCTGGAGCCCAGAAGCTGGTTCCTAGAACCTGGAGTCCAGCTAAGCCCAGCCAAGTGGCAGCCTGCCAGCAACCCCACACACTTGAGACTAAATGGCTGTTTTCAAGCTACTGAGTTTTGTTGTACAACATTGTTGTGGTAATAGTTGCTAACACCTTATACTTTATTACATTTGTTTCCTTCACATATTTTGAGAATATTGGTTTACGGGCTTATTTTTTATTTTTGTTTTTACGGGCTTATTTTGAATGGGGATTCGTCTTTCTTCTCTGTGCTTATTGCCACCTGTGTAATAAATTTCGGAAGGCTCCATGCAGGTCCCCCTATGTCCAGAGTTAAGTCTTACTGACTCTTCAGGTCCTGTGTTAAAGAATGTAGTTGGCTTCATACTTCCCATTTGGGGGCCCGGGCTGAGGGACAGCAGATATCTGGGTCATTTCCTCTCATATCAGATACTCAGAGAGTGGGAGGACAAGCCAAAGAGCATAGGTATATGTCAAGTTACTTTAAATAGGACCAAAGGGGACAAGTACAAGGTCAAGAGGCAGAGAAGTATACTGTGCCCACCATGAGGTCGCAGTAAAGGTATGAACATATAATCCTATTCCAGGAATGTTTTTAGAACATTGAATAAGAGGGATGCCTTGGTGGCTCTGTGGGTTAAGCATCTGCCTTCAGCTGAGATCATGATCCTGGGGTCCTGGGACTGAGCCCCCATATTGGCTCCTTGCTCAGCAGGGATTCTACTTCTCCCTCTCCCTCTGCCTTTCCCTCTGTGCCCTCTCTCTCTTTCTCTCGCAAATAAATAAAATCTTAAAAAAAAAAAAAAGATAATCGTACAATGAATTTCATGCCAGTAAATTTGGAACTCTACATGAAAGGAAAACGTTTTGAAATATTTGATAAGCAATTGGAAATTTGTATCTGGAACTCAGAAAAGTCCAGACAGGAAACAGGTCATCAGAAACAAAAAGTTGTTGAAGTCTTCAAGGCAGAGCAGATGGCAAGATCCTTAGGAGTATCCTTATTTTGAAGCAAGGTTGATAAGGAGGAGCCACATTGAAAACCAAGAGTAGAGTAGACTTAGTGAGTGAGTCAGAGACCTGTCGACACCTACCAGAGGGAAAAGAAAGGTTCAAGAAGTTGAGTGTCAACAGAAGAGAAGTTAAATGAAAATGAATTAAGGATGGAGTGCAAAGTGCCCACTGGAGTTGGCTGTTGGAATGGCTCGAGTGAGCTTTGTTATGGCAGGGCTAGCGCCACCGTGTGGTCACAGACATGTGGCCACTCCCTGAAGAGGGAACAGGTCCTGGAAGTGGACGCTGTAGGTGTAGATGACTTCAGGAGCCTGGCTCTGATGAAAAGAAGAGTTTAGGAAGTAAAGGAAGAATCTATAGGTAGAGAGAGAGAAATAATAGATGAGGATGGGACATGAGAGCAGGGAGAGGTGGCGTTTGAGAACCCAGCTGGGAGGGGAGCCCTGCACACCAGATAAGATACCTCTTCCTGTGGTGATTAGGGGAAGTGTGAGGCCAGGTGCTAGGAAAGATAAGTTTAGAGGGTTAGGGACTGGGGAGACGGCAGGAACTTGAGGGGCTTCCTGCCAGATAACCTCTGATTTTTGCAGAGAAGGAGTTGAGGCCATCTGCTGAGAATAAGACGGTGGGTGTCAAGCAGCATCCTTGAGAAGGTCAGGAGAAGCTGCTAGGAAAACGGGGAAATGGGCTGCCCAGAAAATGCACAAGGACACTGAGAGACTCATGAGGCCCCAGCAGAATTAGCTATGATCTGTGCTGGGACCAGAACCCTGGGGTCTGACTTGTGAGCATTTTTCCTTACAGCACATTAAAATCTAGGATTCTAGGATCTAATTAAAATTTATAAAGATTCCGTGAGCTCTACTTTTTCCATAGAAGATAGTAAGTTAAAGGTAAGAATTATCTTTAAGTTGTCCACATTCCCATGTTCTTACAGCATTGTAGGTTTAGTTTTAAAATTCCTATTCTTTTTTTTCAGTCTTAAATTTTTCATTCAGCAAAACTACAGTGATTGGAAAATCGTATTCAATTTGAGATGTGCTTATTTGGAACACATTCAATAGGAATCTTTTTTTTTCCCCAAATACTTTTATTTTATTTTTTCAGTGTTACAAGATTCATTGTTCATGCGCCACACCCAGTGCTCCATGCCATATGTGCCCTCCTCAATACCCACCACCAGGCTCGCCCAAC
The DNA here is from genome assembly GCA_028533885.1 of Nasua narica. Lineage (NCBI taxonomy): Eukaryota > Metazoa > Chordata > Mammalia > Carnivora > Procyonidae > Nasua > Nasua narica. The sequence continues at coordinate 35,116,100 of CM052808.1, read as the reverse complement.
CCCCGACCCCCACCCCTCCAAAACCCTCAGTCTGTTGCTCAGAGTCCATAGTCTCTCATGGTTCATCACCCCCTCTGATTTCTCCTAGTTCAATAGGAATCTTTTTTTTTTTTTAGTTCAATAGAAATCTTAATGGAACCTTATTCTCCATTGTCTTGGACTTAGAAAAGTTGTGGAACCCTTCTGGACTTTAGCTTCTACTATATGGATATTAAATATTTCAATTGTATGTGATTGGGAATCTACAACTTTTAACATCTATAGAGCAAAGCAACTTAATGGGCATTCTGAGAATTCACTACAACATAGGAGCAATCAACAAAGAACACTTTTCTAACTCAGCAAAAAGTCTTTGCAAATAAAAGATCCCATTAAGGGGGCACCTGGGTGGCTCAGTGAGTTAAAGCCTCTGCCTTCGGCTCAGGTCATGATCTCAGGGTCCCGGGATCCAGCCCTGCATTGGGCTCTCTGCTCAGAGGGGAGCCTGATTCCCCAACTACCCCCTCACCTCTCTGCCTACTTGTGATCTCTCTCCTCTCTGTCAAATAAATAAATAAAATCTTAAAAAAAGAAAAAAAGATCCCATTAAGTTATTTGCACTTCTGCTGCTCTTTTTAAGTAAATCTTTCAGAATATTGATATGCACTATTCTTAATGTGCTAAGAAAGCACATTCAAGAGAAAGAAAAATTTAAGCTCAACATATAATGTATTGCTTCAATGAAAGATATAAATAACTAAAATGGAAAGAATGATTGGATTTTAATCTTGAATTAAAAATGTAGTGTATAATGTAGTGTGGTCAAAAACTCCAATGAAAATGGCTAGTTATTCATAAGAAGGAATAAAATAAAATTTTGCCAATCTTGAAAAACTATAATATAAACAGATAATACCACATAGGAATAAGACCATACTGTGAAACCTCACCAATCTTGATATACTTACTTGGAATTTGTAACAATTTTGACAAAAGCTTAATGCAAGTTTACCTTTTCACCATTATTAATCAAATTATAGTATAAACAATAGTCACAAAGTTAATGTTTAAATTACTTTAGAGAACAAATTATGTTCAAGTATCTTGAGCAGACCATACTTAGTAAAGATGTACATATGAATTATAAACAATTTAATCTATCCCTTAAGGTAGTTCTCTTCAAGATTTCTACTATTTTTATACTTGTTTGATCTTAATATAAAACTATCTCTTTAGAGATATTCCATCATTCAGATTTAAAATTAATTTTACTAGGGTCTTCCCTACCCAGCCAAATTGTTATGTCATATAAAATAATTGAAGATTATTTTGGCCTTGTGCAATTTGGTCTTCTGTTTTACCTTAAAAAACAAAATAGAAGATAAATACATTAAATAATTATGAGGAAAATTACTATAATTTGATGAGCTTCTCCTAAGCGATAGGAAATATGTGAAGTATTTTATTTTATTTATTTTGGGGCTGGGGCAGAGAGGGAAGGAGAGAATCCCAAGCAAGTTCCGCACCCAGTGCAGAGCCAGATGCGGGGCTCGATCTCACGACCCTGAGATCATGACCTGAGCTCAAGGCAAACATCCAACCAACTGAGCCACCCAGGTGCCCCAGAATGGACTCGCTCTAAAGTTAGGTGAAAATTGATGAAAAGATAAATTAGTTCCTCTAGCTTTTGCATCTATTTCAATTGCCTTTGAGTACTCATTCATTTATTCATTCAACAGACATTTACTGAATGCTGACTATGCACTGGGAATACCAGTGAGAATATATGGACACAGATGTACCTCTGAGGTAATCCAATATTTCAAAAAGTGATCAGCTATAAATGTGGTGTGTGTGTACATATATGTACATATGTATATATATATGATCACTGATTTATATATATATTTTTATATATTTGTAGGTGGTCAGTGTGAAAGTTGAAAAATGCAGACATATTTTGAAGATATATATAGATACAGATATAAAATATATGCATCCAAAATGTATCCAAATTTCTAACTTTCACATTTTCTATTTGTTTATTCTGTATTCAATAGTGTTTATATGTATTTTATGTTAGAGTTTTTGACTTAAAAGGGACCTTGGAAATGGCCTAGTCTAAAATTCGTCATTTTACAGTGAGAATCCTCAGACCTAGAAAAGTCAGAGGCCGGCCCTCCATCAGACAGACACTTCGCACAGAACCGACCTTAGAGTCCAGTTCCACTGGTCACCAGAGGGTGGCTTTGCTCACGTCAATGTGCTTCATCTCCAGAGCGAATGAGTGACAAAGCCAAATGAAACATGAAACCAAAGTAAATCCCTCTTATCTATGTCACTGCAAAAGACATGCATTCAAAGCAAAAATAAATTCTTATTTTATTTTTTTTAAAATAGGTCGATCTGAAGTGTCCAGGCGTAATATGTCTGAAGCCTGACAGGAGGGCAATCACTGACATTTCGGAATTGGAATGGAGCGACTGGTCATCCACCGGATAGCTCTCAGGTCATGATGAGGGACTTGCCATTTACCTTGAGATGCACCCTGGTCTCCAAACGGAGACTCCAGGGCCACATTTCTGTTTTCTAGGGCCCTTGCCTCTTCACTGAACTGAAAAAGAGACTCCAGTAGCATCCTGAGAATCACAGTGGTTTGTAGTGGGCTAGAGGAAAAATTTCAGACTGATCCTTTGAACTGTGCAACATCAAATGGAATAAAATAGTGGTTTTTTGGACAAACAGGGAAAGCAGCTCTCAGTTAGAGCCCTCTTTCAAAATGCTGTTTGTTTAAACACTAAAGAAACAGAAACATTCACTGACAGAAACCTAAGCTTTTAAAGACTTAAAAGCTATTTCTTTATCCAAAAAAACCTTTTCATGCAGATCTCAAGAATAATCACATCTCAGAGGATGGACGCAGAGCACCTGGTGTCCAGAGAGCACCATTAGTTCTTTCTGGGACCCTAACATTTTAGTGGCCTTGCTCAACAGCACAATGGCTAGTCTGGCAAAACAGTCTATTCTTTGTCAAGTATGGGAGAGAATATGAAGTGACTCAGAAGACCAAACTGTAGAAGCCAATATTCTTCTCAAAAAACAAGCTTATTCTCCCATTTTCAGAGCTTGGTCTTGGTTTTCAGAGCAGGTGTCGTCAGCTAAAGGCTATCCTGAGAGATGCTCCATATATTTTGCTTTCCCTGCTCTGCATTTTTGGGGCATCTTCTTCCATTATGAATCCCCTTGTGTTTATTCAGTCTTTCACTGGATGGTTAATTGCTAGAAGCTGTTGTTCATAAAGTTGAAGAAGACATGGTCTTCCTCTAAAGAAGCCCATAGTCTATGATTCTCCAAGTTCAGTGAGCACAAAAATCAGCTGGGGAGTGCTAGAAAATGGAATTGCCCCAACCCTCTTCCTGAAAGTTTCTGATTCAGGAATGTGAAGTGAAGTTCAACCATCTCTACTTTATAAAAACACCCCTGATTCTGATATATGTGGTTCCCAGATGCCATTGTTTGACCCACTGGTCTGGAGGGAGAGAACATTTTTCATGCTCATTTGAATTTCAGTTAACCTTCAGCTCCCAGCTTTCCACGCTACCTTCTTTCCTTCTGTGGCCTTTTATCTGTATCTCTCTTGACACTGGCCATCTCCCACTCTCTGTCTTTGTTGTGGCTCCTTTCTGTAATGCCTTGCCTCACCTAACAGACTCCTGGATGGGGGACTGTCTGGCCCTAATTTGCATTATCTGCAGTGTGTAGCACAGTGCCAATTATTAGTGATCATGTTAGTCTTCTTTCCTGAATGAAAGGGCTCAGTTCTAAATGGAGAGTTGTGTTTTGAAAGGAGACACAAAGAAGTGTACTGATACAATGGAGAAAGGAGGATGTTTTGGGAGGTAGAATGCTAACCTCAAAGCTTCATACATGGACTAAGCACATGATGAAGACATGTGAAGACACTAAATAGCTTGGCTGAAATGGAACAAAGGGGCAGCATAAGAAGAGAAGAGAAATGAGTGGGCAAATGGGAAGTGATGGTAGTGCTGACAGTTGCTGGAAGGTACCGGCTGCCCACCAGAGAGGAAACAGAGATGATCAGAGATCGAGATATTGGAGCGATCCCAGCGCAAACTGACTGCCACTCTTTCCCCTCCAATGTTCTGTCCTGCCTTGGTCTCCTTACCCTCTCAGCTTCTCCTTCACTCAGGGAGCCCATTGGGTTCAACCTGTGTTCCCCATTCTCATATCATGGCTTGGAGACTCTCTAAAGGTACTAAGCTGGGGAAACTGTAGAGTTTCCCATCTCTCTTCTGTCCTTCTTGCCTCTCAGCCTGCTGCCTTTTGGAGCCTGGAGCAGAGAAGAAGCAACAGGGAGCATGGGGAGTCCAGCCTGGAGGGTTCTTGCTAAATTCCAGATTGGTACAGTGGTCTTTACCTGGGAGATGGGAAGAAGTGGAGACGTGTGAGGTATGTTCTGAAGGTGGGAGCAGAACTTGGTGAGAACGGCTAAGGGAAGGAGAGAAGGCAAGTGTGATAGGGCTTTGTCATTCGTAAAAAGGAGATACTTAGCACAAGGTTGGGCTGAGGATTAAATGATGTGATGCCTTCTCCAGGTTTATAATATGAATGCAGGTCTGTTGCTGCTGCTGGAGGGAGGGAGGCTTGAGCATGACCTGGAGGCCCTGTAGCCCATTTCTGCTAAGTTAAGGAGCTCAAAGCATCTTCACCAGCGTGATTCAGTCCTTTCTAACTACACCATCCTCCCTCCTCTCCTGTACCGTTCCCTTCTCCTCCTCAGCCCCAGTTCAATCCTCAACTTCCCTCACAGATCTTTTTTTTTTAAGATTTTATTTATTTATTTGACAGAGAAGAGAGAGAGAGAGATCACAAGTAGGCAGAGAGGCAGGCAGAGAGAGGGGGGCGGGAAGCAGGCTCCCTGCTGAGCAGAGAGCCTGATTCGGGGCTCGATCCCAGGACCCTGAGATCATGACCCGAGCTGAAGGCAGAGGCTTTAACCCACTGAGCCACTCAGGTGCCCCTCCCTCACAGATCTTGACCAGAGAAATCTTGGCTGGCTGATGATCTGCATGTGTCCAGAACCTTCATCCTGCGAACCCCCCAGAGTGGGACTCAGAGGAGGTGGCAGGCGGGGGACATATGGGATGTACCCAAGGGGCTCCATCCACTTTGTGCTGAAGGTGATCATTTGTGATGAGGTGATCATCCAGGAGCCCTCCTTAAAACTGTCCTCCAAAGAATTGCCAAGCCTGCTTTTTCATCACAGGTCTGCAAATCTGGTTCATTATAACAAACATCATAGGTTTTGGGTTTTGTGGGATTTTTTAATTCCATAATTTGTTAGATTTTTCTAACAAAATAGAAATATAGAAAATGTGTGGTAATGTGAGACAGGAATCCATCAAAATCCTTGAGGAGAACATAGGCAGCAACCTCTTTGACTTCAGCTGCAGCAACTTCTTCCTAGAAACATCACCAAAGGCAAGGGAAGCAAGGGCAAAAATGAACTATTGGGACTTCATCAAGATCAAAAGCTTTTGCACAGCAAAGGAAACAGTCAACAAAACCAAAAGACAACTGACAGAATGGGAGAAGATATTCGCAAATGACATATCAGATAAAGGATTAGTATCTAAAATCTATAAAGAACTTCTCAAACTCAACACTCAAAAAACAAATAATCCAATCAAGAAATGGGCAGAAGATATGAACAGGCATTTCAGTAAAGAGGACATCCAAATGGCCAACAGACACATGAAAAAATGCTCAATATCACTCGGCATCAGAGAAATACAAATCAAAACCACAGTGAGATGCCACCTCACACCAGTCAGAATGGCTAAAATTAGCAAGTCAGGGAACGACAGATGTTGGCGAGGATACAGAGAAAGAGGAACCCTCCTACATGTTGGTGGGAATGCAAGCTGGTATAGCCACTCTGGAAAACAGTATGGAGGTTCCTCAAAAAGTTGAAAATAGTGCTACCCTATGACCCGGCAATTGCACTATTGGGTATTTACCCTAAAGAGACAAGTGTAGTGATCCGAAGGGGCACGTGCACCCAATGTTTATAGCAGCAATGTTCACAATAGCCAAACTATGGAAAGAACCTAAATATCCATCAACAGATGAATGGATAAAGAAGATTTGGTACACACACACACACACAGACACAGACACACACACAGGAATATTACGCAGCAATCAAAAATGAAATCTTGACATTTGCGATGACGTGGATGGAACTAGAGGGTATTATGCTAAGCGAAATAAGTCAGAGAAAGACAATTATCATATGATCTCTGATATGAGGAATTTGAGAGTCAGGGTGGGGGAGTTATGGGGGGAAGGGAGGGAAAAAATGAAACAAGATGGGACCAGGGAAGGAGATAAACCATAAGAGACTCTTAATCACAGGAAACAAACTGAGGGTTGCTGGGGGGGTGGGGGGGGAGGGATAAGGTGGCTGGCAGATGGACACTGGGGAGGGTGTGTGCTGTGGTGAGTGCTGTGAATTGTGTAAGACCGATGATTCAAAGACCTGTATCCTTGAGGCAAATAATGCATTATATGTTAATAAGATAATAAATAAATGAAAAGAAAATGTGTGGTAAAATACAAATAAAACTTACCATCCTAACCATTTTTAAGTGTGCATTTCAGTGGCATTAAGTGCATTCACATTATCACCCAAACATTACCACCACCCATCTCCAGAACTCTTCATTTTGCAAACCTAAAATTCTAACAATTAAACACTCACTCCCCATTCTCTTTTCCTCCAAACTTCTGGAAACCACCGTTCTATTTCTTGTCTTTATGAATTTGACTACACTAGGCAACTCATAGAAGTGGAATTAAAATAATGTCTTCAGATTCATTCATGCTGTATAGCATGTGTCAGAATTTCCTTCCTTTTTTTTTTTTTTAAAGATTTTATTTATTTGAGAGACAGAGAAAGTGAGAGACAGCATGAGAGAAGGTTAGAGGAAGAAGCAGACTCCCCGTGGAGCTGGGAGCCCGATGCGGGACTCGATCCCAGAACTCAAGGATCATGACCTGAGCCGAAGGCAGTTGCTCAACCAACTGAGCCACCCAGGTGCCCAGAATTTCCTTCCTTTTTAAGGGCTGAATAATATTCTGTTGTTAGTATGTACCACCACTTTTGAATAATACTGCTGTGAACATGGGTATACAAATAACTATTTGAGTCCCTGCTTCCAGGTCTTTTGGGCATATATCCAGAAGTACTATTGTTAGGTCATATGATAATTCCATGTTTCATTTTTTTAAGGAAGCACCATGTTGTTTTCCATAGTGGTTGTTTCATTTTACATTCTTAGCATCAATGCACAAGATTCTGATTCTTCACATCTTTGCCAACACTTGTTGTTTTCTGCTTTTTAACAAACATTTTTATTTTTACAATAATCATCTTAATGGGTATGAAATGGCATCTCATTGTAGTTTTGACTTGCGTTTCCCTAGTGATTAAAGATGTTGAACATTTTTCCGTATGCTTATTGGCCATTTGTAAATCTTCAGAGAATGTCTCTTTGAGTACTTTGCCCATTTTTGACCTGGGTTGTTTTTTGTTGTTGAGTTGTAGGCATTCTTTATGTATTCTGGATATTAATCCCTTACAAGATATATGATTTACAAATATTTTCTCCCATTCTGTGGGTGGTCTTTTCACACTGTTGATAATGTTCTTTGATGCACAAGTTTTAAATTGTAATGAAATCCAATTTATCTGTATTTTCTTTTACTGACTGTGTTTTTGGTATCATAGCTATAATTTATGTTTTTAAAATGATTTTTTAAACTCAAATGCTAGAGCCAAAATCCTCTCCATTTTTCAGTTGGAGAAATTATTACTCACAGAAACTGATAGATTTACTCTACCCCAGCATCGGTGGGTAAATTCTGGGCTAGGAATCCATAATCTGGGCTCCCTTATGCAATCCTTACTAGCCCTGCAAGACAAGGCAGGTACCTTGTTAAGTGGAGCCAGTCCTCAGGGACCCTGTAGTTTAATCAACCCCAAAAGTGAAATAAAAAGTGCTGTTTTTGGGTCTTTTTCTCTGCTAGTCATGTACAAGTTTCTCCCTGATGTTCAAAGGAAGAAGGCTTCTGGAATGGAGAGTCTAAAATATTTTAGAATGTATTCCTTTCTGGGCATTACCTTTTTTCTAGAGTAGAATTCCCTGTTTAGAATGAATCAATGGGTTGTTTACACCATGCTACCAAATCCTCAGGAGAGGAAATCTGAAAAGCTGCAACCACCGCCCAGGCAGAATTGTATTGCTTTTGGTGTGCTAGTAAGCACATGGTAATTTTTCATTTCATCGTTGTGAAAGAAGTCGCTCTGCACCTCCCTCTCCACAGCTCCACTCACCACTTAGTTTATGTTTTAAAGCAATAAAGCAACAAATGGGTCTGATTAGGCGTCTCTAAAAGGGAGGGAAACCCACACTGGGACAACATGATGGGCCACAATGGAAAGAACTTCCTAAGAAGCCACTCAGTAGCCAGCCTCCTTCAATATGATCAATTTCAGATCAATTTCAGGGCTGGTGGTACAAGGGTGACTTCTTCCAGCTAAGGGGAGTGTGGGGATATTTTGATCTCTGCCTCTTTTGGAGGTCCAAGAGTTGTAATCCTGCTCTTAGTTCTGTGGGGAGAGCATCTAATGGTGATTTCGGATTTAGCAACAGCTGTCTCTGCGTGACGGTGAGCGCGCTCGCCTGTGCCTCCCTTTTCCTTTGGGCGTCAACAAGCGCACCTGAAAACTTTTGAATCCCTAGGACGTTCTCGCTTTGGTTTAATCTTCTGACCCTCCATGCCCCCAGAGAAGTTTGGGGAAGGGACAAGCTTACTCCGCCACCGCCGTGATGCTGTTGCTCCCCAACTCTCTCATCCCACGTTCTGGATACTCTGGGGTCTAGAAACAAGCCTAGCAACAGCACCTTTCGCACACACCAAGGGTGAACATTTGACCGTCCGGGAGACGCTTTCTTTGGACTTCGTTCCGCCGCGGGTCGGACCAAGCAAAGGGAGCCCCTGGGGGAGGCACGGTGCGGAGGAGAGGCTGGGCGAGCAGCGGCTGGGCAGGGGCGAGCTCGGGCCCGAGGGCGGGGCGGGCGCGGGAGGGCGCGAGGGGGCGTGGGCGCGGCGGCCCGCGCGCCCCGGCGGGCCAGGGGGAGGGGCGCTGGAGGGAGCGGCGCCTCCCGCCCGGGGTGAGCGGCGCGCGCGGCAGCCCCGCGGCACAGAGCGCCAAGTGGGGAGCGCGGGCCGGCTGCGAGGGAGGGCTCGAGCGCAGACCGCCGACTCGCGGCGCTGCTACCATGGGCGCGCAGTGACCGGCTGTTCCTCGCGAATTTCCTCGGCGGCGCGGAGCTCCCTGACTGGCTGTGCGTCTCCTCGGTCACCATGAAAGGTAGGGCGCCGGCGGTTGCGCGGGGCTCCGGGCCGGCAGGGCGGGCTTCGGGGCGTGCGGGAGGGGGCGGAGGTGCAAGCCTGCGCGAACTTTCCCCGGGCGGAGGGCCAGAGGAGACGCGGCGCGGGGTTAGTGCGTGCACGCTTGGGGCGCCCCTCGGTTCCGGAGTTGGGCACGGCAGGAGACCTAGATGTTCGGGGTCTTGGAGCGTGCAAGTAATCCCCTCCCCATCGTGTCTCTGCAAAGTATTTTGGAGCCCTAAGTCGTTGTTTACGGATTCCAGTTACCAACTTTTTAATTGAAAAAACATGCGGAGGAGAGTGGAGGCATCCTCATTCCCTCCAGTCGGTTTTCCGCTCTGCCGCGCTCCATTCTCTTTTTGGGGTCCTCGCTTCCCAGCTAGTGCCGTTTCCCCATCCGAGAAGTGGACGTGCTGCCGGCCGGGTGTTTCCTCCGGGACTCGGGGATGTTCTCGGTGCGTCCTCCCCACATCTGGCAATGATTAGGTGCCTGAGGAGTTCAGCTGGCTCAGAAAGTGCGCTTGGCATCTTTCTCCATCAAACCCACCGATTGGAAAATAACTGCTCTCCGTTCCGCGTCCCTTCCACGTGCCCGCCTGTGGAATTGGTGTGCCCACGTGTGTTCAGAGGTGACACATCATTCTGTCGGTCGTCTCCGGAGCGGTGTCCTGTGCAGGCCGGTTTAGGGAGGTGTCAGATGTTATCGTACCTTTAAACGGAATCACAAGAAGAAGGGCTTTGCGGGACAGCCTTCTATTTATTAGAAACGTGGAGATTGGTCAGCAGAATTCTGATTTACATGTGAGATAAATAATTACAACAGAGGCATCAAAGGGAATCGTTTGGGGATGGGGCGGCGTGGTGTTTACACAAGACTCGAGTTTCTAGACTTGTGCTAGGATAACACGTTTCAGATCCCTCGCGGGCCGGGCCTGACTGAGGGGGCTGGGTGCGAAACGCCGTCCCACCGCGGTGACCACATTTCCAGCCGCCAGAGACCGTGCCATGCGATAGCTTTGACTTGCCAGGTTTGCTGTCCGAGGGAGGTGCCCGGGGAGCCCCCCACGTTTGGAAAGGAACTTTTGCCTCTAGGTTTCTCTGAAAGGAAGTCCTCGCTGAACTATCCCGAGCGATAATGTCCTACCAATTAGCTGCTCTTCCAGGGTATTAGTTTCCTCATCAAGGAGACCCTGGAAAGGGCAGGGAATGAATTCCAGGTGAAAAGTGACCGTGCCCAGAAGAGAAACAAAAGCTAGGATACACTTTTCTGGCTAGGGAATTTCGAAACGCAGTGGTGTGTGTTCCTTCTTTTTCTACTCAGTTTCTCGTCTCTCATTTACATTTTAGGAAACAGTTTCCTTGGCAAGCACTGATTAAAGGTTCCTCTCGGCAAGGAAAGAGTTCACAGGCTATATGTTACTTTGGGGGTCAGTTACTGTCGTTTTAGCCAGAAGTTAATCTTCTCATTGCTGGTCACTCAGGCCAGTAGTTTTTGAACTGTTGGAAAAGATAAGTGAACTGCTCACTTCATCAGCTCCTGTGTTGGTTCTTGAGCCCTGAAAATCTTGTTATGCTTTTTGACTGGGTAAATGACGGTTATTGCAGTTTGGGTATTTTTCAGTGTTATTAAAATCTGCCATGGAAGACACTCCCAGAAGTCCTAAATGTGTATTTGTGAGATTTACTCTGCATTCTGGATCGGCTTGCAGACCCCCTGCAGAAGGCTCATTGCTTACCCTCTGTTATCCAGGCACTGTCTAAATCCCACATACCTTCTATCCCAGTGGGGGAACTCTAATAAGGGACTGGTGAATCCCAGGGTAGACTACTCACTTTGAAGGCCTCTTTTAAAAGGAAATATTCTGTAAGAAGTTTGCTTACCAACTATTGTTGTATAATTTACATTCATTTGTCTGTTTAGTGAAATGGGGAAGGAAGGAGACAGTGATAATTTTATAGCATTTACTAAGTGCCAACCACTGTGCTATACCCTCTACAAAGCACTCTGTCAATTAATCTTCTCAACGACACTATGAGGTAGGTATTTTAACCCCTACATTTATAGATGTGGAAACTGAGTCTAGAACAAATAGAAACTGGCAACCAGGAGTGTGGTAGGCAATAAAGATAAACTTTGCCAGTTTCCCTGTGTTGCTTGGAAAGAGCTAAGACACCAGGTATCATAACTTCTGGTGTAGACCAGAAGAAAAGTAAATCTTAGACAACTGAGTAGCCAAGTAACCCGCAATTGGTGCAGCAGCCAGGAAAGGGGTGGATCCAAGAAATTGGACACAAGCCTTCTGAAGCCAAGCACAGAGTATTTCTAGCCAAAGAGGAAGGACGCCTTTACCAAGTGGAATTATCTTGACAATTTGCCATTAGTTAACCTACCCAAAGTTTTCCTTGGGTTTGTGATTATGTTGCATGGTTATTAACTTGTTATACTTAAGAAAGCCAACGTTTCATTAGAACTTATTTTTCCTAAATGATAGAGGCCAATGACAAGCATTGCAAATGCTAGAAGTATTAACTTAAAACATTTTTTAGGCAAATAGAAAATTAGTGGACATCTTAGAAGTTACAGAAATTTTTTTGCCAAAACAAAAATTTAGCTTCTTCACAAGTCAGACAACTTTATAAGGTTTGACTTTCTATTTGACTTTCTAATTTTGATATTTCGTGGCCTGGATAATAAACCTGGCTTTTGGAGTGTAATTCCATATCTGCCATGAGCCACAGCGCCACCTATCTGTCACATTGAGCAAATATTTGTCTCAGTTTTATTTCTTCTATCTCTGGAATCACAAGAACCAAAATAATGACATCATTATATATTTTCCAGAAGAAAATTACTTGCCTCGTTGCTGCAATACTTTCAGTATTCCAAACTGATCAAAACACAAAGTTAATTTTAATTCCCAGTTTCATTTTCAATTAGCTGTACTGCACTATTAATCTCATGGTTTTGGATAAATATTCACATTCTTTTTGAAGGAATCTGACTCCTCCAGAGTTAGGTGTGTCATTATTAAATCACATTTCTAGTTCTAAAAGTTGGGAATATTGGTGAGTTTTAAAGCAGCAGCAATTGTTGCCTAAGAGTTGGCCAAAAACAGCCATCAGCACACGGGACCACAGAGGTCCAAACCACTGTTCTAATTTAACACAGGGAGGAGGTTGGTGCCATCAAAACATAGTATTCTGCTTATTTTTGTGTGCTTGTATATAAATATTTCTAAAATACTGTTGGCAATAATACTTTAAAAATTCTCTTGTAAGCAGTCTACTGCCGGTTGTTTTTCTGGACTCAGGGACTCCTTGCTTTACCCCTGTCTCTAAGATTTCTTGTCCTTAACTGGGGTATATAAACAAGTATGTAAGGGCTGACTGCATTGAAAGCATCATGTTTTATGAAAGGAACTGGAAACAAAATGAGGCCCTTTTCCCTCCACTGATTGGAATTGGTGCTGCCCTTCCTTTGGAAGGTGAATTTGCAATCTAATTATACTTTTGACTTTTCATTAGTTTGGGGATGCTTAACATTCTTAATCTGAGGCTTAATCATTGCTAAGTATAGATCTTTCCTGTGGTCTCCTCCACGGTTTCCCAAGATTGTGCCCAGCCACCCCCACTCCTGCCTTAACCATGTAGCTCATCCCCTGATAATAGTGTGACTGGGAAAAGCTGGCAGATGATAGCTCTCACACTGTAGCAAACCAGGTGCCTAATTTTGTGAATTAACACTTATCTCATTAAAATAGATGCAGCTGCTGCCCAAGTAAGTTAAATGGCCCTCGAAGTACGAGTTTTCAGATGGGAAAATAGATACTTAAATTTTGTGATAGAAGAAAAGCATATTTTGCCCGGGGTAAACACAGCATGTGAGTAATCTCTCAGGGGGCAAATCTGACACGTCTCCCCATGGTGGGAAGCAGGGGTGGGTTCCTGGAGAGGAAGCCCAGAGCCGTGGCAGAGTGCTGCCTTCCTGTTGGTGGTGTGTATGTCTGTGGTGCTTTGGAACTTCAGCTGGTGAATCAGAGTGGGAAGAATCGGACAGCCAGGTGGGGGGACAGCATTCTAGGCCCGAGGGGTACTCATCTGTGAAGAGCGTCTACCCTGCCATGGGGTCAGCTCTGCCAGGCTGGTTCTGCCCTCTCCATCTTCTGCCATTGTGAGGCCCCAGGCTCACTCTCTCACCTTCCAGAGTTCCTGCCTATGACGTGGAGGCAGGGAACAGGGTCCTGTGTTGGAAGATAAATGTGGGGGACGAGGTTGAGCTGAGGCACGGTTTATGCTCACCAACAGCTTCTTAGGTGTGACATGCCCACTTATTATTTTTCTTTCTAATAATAGCTAACATTTATTCAACACCTGCCCAGCCAAGTGTTCTTATTTTCTCCATTTTTCAGATAGGAAAACTTAGGCTTAAAGAGGTATAGTTCCTTGTAAGGGCATCCGGCTAGTCAGTGGCAAAACTGGTGTTCAGACTCAGGCAGTCTGACTCCAGAATCCACATGTTACACCTGTAGCTTAGACTCCTTCCTAGCCAGACCCTACTATTCACTCAATCAACAGATCTTTGTTAAGTACCTCCTGTGTGCTGCATTCCGCTAGCTACTAAGTGAGCAAGTTTAGAGAAGGTCCTATCGTCTGGACTCAGACATATAATAACTTGGCATCAAAGATCTGCAGAAACTAATGTGCTCTTCACCCAGCCACTAGAGGACCCTCTCTAGATAGGAGCTCTGCAAAGATAAAGCAGATTCCAGGGTCGTTGCTGTGCGTAGAGTTTATCTTTAGGAGGTTTTGCTTATGACTGAATGAATGAATGTGAACAGCTTACGGAAGCCAGCAAGTCTGAAAACGGCCTCTGCACCCCAGTCTTGCCGACAGGTTTGCCAGGAGAAAATGGAACATTGTTAGAAGTCCATTTTCAAAAATAGACCGTAACCACCAGTAGGTGATCAGTTAAAAAAGAAATAAAAATAAAACAGTAGGAGTGGAGGCAGTAATAAACATTTTGAGCAAGGACGAGGGAAGGATAGATAATTCTTCGTAGAAAGTATTGTATTCTTTACTCCTGACAGCACAGTTTCTAACCACACCAACAGAGCTTGAGGGAGGTAACTTTCAATCAAGCAGTGATTTGATTTCTGTTTAAGCAGGTGATATTTGAAGAGCCCAAATCAACAGAGGACCTTGAAAAGGTCTTGCTGATTGCTTATGTACGGGACCTTTGTAATTACATGGCAGTGAGGGCCCATGTAAACAGAAATTAGTAGTTCCAAATTAAGATGCCAAAGAGCTAATCCCTGAATTTGTCACACGTATTCAATCAGTGCTCATTAGAATATAAAGGAAATGTGTTTTTCCACATGGGAGAAATTTTTAAAATTAAGTAAATTCATTGGACTTGGATATGTTAAATATGACTCCTTTATGCTTCCTGAATGGTTTGGGATTACAAATCTGTATCACACAAGGTCGTAGTCACTAGCTTGAGAGATTGGACATTCTGCCTAACTTGTCCTTGGCTTTTGTGGAAGCAGTTACACTTTTTAGAGCCTTAGTCGCTTCCTTACGACATAGAATGTTAGGAAACTAGCTGATGCTTACGTAACAACTTATTATTCACAGGCAAAATGGTCCTCTTTTATAATAGAAAATACATACTTTAAAATATAACACTTCATAAAACGTCATCATACCTACTGATCCCAGGAGTTGAACCTGAGAATTCTAGTGTGGTGACAAGAAGTCTGGGCTGTGAAACCAGAGGGCCTGGTGGCCATATGCAAATTACCTAACCTCCCCTGAGGGTTCTGGTTTCCTTATCTGTCAAAGGGGAAATAGTAACAGCATCTGCCCAATGCCGTTTTTATTTGTTTGTTTTTTGGAGGAGTCAGGGATTAGGATAGATCATTTCTTTAGAATGGTGTCTAATAGGTAAGGAAAACTTAAGACACTTTAGTTATTGTAATACTGTGTAATTGTAACCTGCTGCCTCCTCCAGGCTGTAATATAATTGCCAGTTATAAACCATTTAAGTTAATCAAGTGATACAGTTTATACCATGAAGAACAGAGTTCAGTTTTGAAAGGAAAGTAATTTTCAAGTTACGAATGTGTTAAAACTGACCTCAGGGATCGAAGGGAGCTGTGCTTTCTGTAGGAACAGTGTGTTCATGTTGCTCCACGTCCAGCTGCTCTCTCTTGTGTTCTTGTCACCGTCGTAATGTAGTCAAACAAACAAACAAAAACCCAGACCTGCTGAAAATGCAGGGGCCATGTTTATAGCCAGTTTGTAATTCTAGTGAAATCGTATGATTTTTCTCATTTATAATAGTCATAGAAAATTGATTTAATATTTGTAAATACACTTGATTTGCCTACAAGCACTAATTTTCTGGAGCACCTTTGTTCAGGTGCCTCCTGATAATGACACAGTATTTTAAAGATTTGTATCTCGAATCCAGTGTCCTGTTTTATCCAGTACAAATATGACATAAAAGAATCAAAACGTAAAATAATTTGTCTCTAAGGAACTATTAAGACAGGGGCACCTGGGTGGCTCAGTCGTTAAGAGGCTGCCTTTGGCTCAGGTCATGATTCTGGGGTCCTGGGATTGAGCCCCACATCGGGTTCCCTGCTCAGTGGGAAGCCTGCTTCTCCCTGTCTCACTACCTCTGCTTGTGTTCTGTCTCTCACTGTGTGTGTGTGTCTCTCTCTCTCTCAAATAAATAAAACCTTTAATATATATACCTATAAAAAAAGTATTAAGACAGAGGTATATATATATATATTTTTAAACTGTATGAGATCATGTCTATTTCACTGCTAATGTTGATTTCCCATTAAGCTGTCATATTTGTATTTTTTTATTTCTTTGGGCCACCAAATCCTAACTAGCTTTCACTTATTCTTTAATATATTATTTAAATATATTCAAATATTCTTTATATTCAAATATTGGTTTAGTATATTACTGAGACATATTCAAATATTTAGTACATAGATAGCCAGTCCTCAAGGAGCTTGCAGTCTGGTGGGCAGTGTAAGGCTTATGCATAAACAACTGTAATCTAGGGTAATATGTGAAAAATGCTCTAGTTGAGGTTCAGATAAATGTTGCCAGAGGACACGGGAGCAGAGGGCAACCTGCCTGAAGCCAGGGATATTTTCCTTTGGAGGGATGATGCGACCTGATTCATTATCTTGAATTAGAGTTCATATTTCAGATTGCATTATTCTAATTGTAACTGAAGAGACAAATGGTGTGTCAGGGCACCCCACAACCTTGTAATATGACATTTCAGTATGGGAGGTAAGAGAAAATCAGAGTTTTCTCAAACTTTGTCTCCTAAGCTCAATGTTGGTCTCTCATTTGTAATTAATTATAATAAATTACTTTGGCATAATTGTTTGGATAACCTAAAGTTATGTGATATCAAACAAAACAGATTTATCCCTTATTGATTGATTGATTGGAAGGGGGTTAGCAAGGACCGGTTATTTTTGCATGCCTCCAGAGAAATGGACAGCATTAGTTTTTCAGTCCTTGGGGACACCTGGGTGGCTCAGTCAGTTGGGCGTCAGACTCTTGATTTCGGCTGGAGTCATGGTGTCAGGGTCGTGGGATTGAGCCCCAAAGTTGAGCCAATGTTCCAACTCAGGTCTAACAATCCCCGAGCCCAAGCTTTACCAGTACATCAGTCTAGTTTTAGGAGGAAAGCCCTCCTGAACAGTACGGCAGTGTCCCTGGGGGGATGTCCAAAATACTTAGCGACCCGGGTGGTACTCTGTGGAGGCCACAGTTCCCCAGACCGCTAACTCCGTGAGAGCTCCTGCATGCAGCACTGGCCAGTGGAGGGTGACTGTAGACTCAGGGGTATTTGGCCCTAGGAGTGCGAGGGCACTTTCTCCTCTCCTCACCACCCAGACCTGCTACAGTAGGTATTGGTGGTGGGAACGCACGGGAAGGGCCGGCAGGAATGCTCCCAGCAGAGCACGTTCACCAGCCGGCTTGGAAGCAGTTAAACATTTTACCACCCGATGGGACCGTACTGTTGGGTCCTCACAGTGGTGGCTTTATAAGAGCTGGGACTGCCCTGAGGGGGAAACAGCACAGAGTAGTTGGTGGATACATACATGTGCACGGCGCCCCTGAACCCTGCTTGGAAAAGAAGTCTGAACTCAGCCTAGCCTCTGTCCACGGTCCCTCAGCCGGCCTCCTAAGAAGGTCTGAACTTGTGTTCAGTCTGACATTTGTCAGGACCTACGTCGTGCTGCAAGTCTAGACTTCTTTTCTGTTGCTGCGGGTTGAACTCTTCACGCTGGCCCTTTGGAGCAGGGGGGACCTTGGTCCTCTACACCTTTTCTAGTCATCGGCGTCTGTAGGACCTGAGCACTTTCATTTTTGTCTACTCGCCTTTTATCTTTCACCCACACTCCCTTGTTTTTCCTCTGCTTTTTTTTTTTTTTTAAATCAACGTCAGATATGTCCATAGTTCAAGGAGTCGATTAATATTTTTTGTGAATGAGATTTATTATGAAAAACGGCCGTTGCCTGCCCGGCTCACCTTCGTTTCATCATTTTCCAGTCCCCAGAGGCAGCCTCTTCAGAACATTTTTAGCATTTTCTTTTGGCATTTACTTTTCTGGTGGTTATCTACTAATGCCTAACAAACCATCCCCGTACCCTGCAGCTTAAAACAACAGTTGTTTATTTGTTCAAGATGCTGCAATTTGGGCTGGCCTCTGCTTCCTGGGGGGGATGGCCAGGCTTGCCGGCCTCACCGCCGCGGCTGGGCATCAGCGGGGTGCTGGGAATGACTTCCTTCCCTTGCTCATCTCTCATCCTCCAGAGATCTTCTCTTCGGGGGTCAGGGGGGTGGAGGCCCCAGTCCAGCATGGTAGTCGGACGTTGCCCATCGTAGCTGCCTGCCAGGAGGGTGAAAACAGAAGCTGAAGGCCATCTAAGGCCTGGTTTCTGAGGTCACCCACTGCCACTTCTGGCAAATTCCATCAGCCAGAGCAAGTTGTAGGGCCCTCCCAGATCCAAGAGAGTGGAAATGGACTTGCATGTGGAGGGATGAAAAGAATTATTGGTCGTCCTTTATGCAGACCTTCTGCCACCGGGCCTTTTCTTTAAGTGACATGCTTATGGGACTCTTCCTCTTCCGCCTTCTCCTCCTTATTACTACCATGATTTTGAGTTTAGGCGTTATGTATTGACTTCCCTTTATAGCAGATAAGGATTTAGTTCTTTCACCCTTCACCCTTCCTCCCTCACGGGAGCTTTCTGTTGCCCTCCATCATCCCAATATAGTTACATCACAATCTTGATTAAAGCAATATTTAGTGCTCACAGCTGACTCCATTTCTTTCTTGCATAACTGGTCTTCCTCTGGAGTTAATAATCCTCTTGTTATTTTGTTTGCTTAGCTTCCTACGTATGTATACGTCGTCCATCCCCAGAGTCTCTTCCACTTTCCTGGATCTCTACTCTGGTGTTCACCTATAGTAGATATTCTCTCACTTCCATCTTTTTGAAGAAATCTTCCCTGGAGCCTTCTGACCTCCTCAGGGTTAGGGTTAGATTAGGGTGTGTAGTGTGCATGCACACAGATACACACACGCATGTCTTTCTGGTTTTGTTTCTTATTTTAGTGGAATGCATTCTCTAATAATGTCTTATAGTATGCATGAGAGGTATGTTTTGGAAGGCTCTGTGGGTTTGAAGAGATCTTTATATTACCTATTTATTCATTTGAGAGATTTCTGTGTAGGAAATAATTTAGCCTTAGAATTTTGAGGGCATTGATCTATTTTCTTTTAGTTTTGCTGTTGAGAAGTGAGGTCATTCTTTTTTTTTTTTTTTCTTTCCTGTAAGTAAACCACACCCCCACCCTTTTTTTTATTTTCCCCTATCTGGAAGCTTTTAGGATTTTCTTTTTGTCCTCAGTGTTCTGAAATTTTATAGTGATGTGCCTTGGAATAGACCTCTATCCTTTGTGCTGGGACGTTATGGGCCTTTTCTCTCCAGAGACTCCTATCCTTCAGTACTGAAAAATGCTGTTCAGTTCTTCCTCTGATGATTCTCTACCTCTGTTGTTTTACCCCAAACACCTGTTATTTGAATATTGGACCCACTGAATGGATTTTCTAAAAAAAAAAAAAAAAAAAAAAGTTTTTGTCTTTGCTCTTTTCTATTTACTTGCTTTTTTCTCTCTACTCTCAGAATAAATATGTCAACTCTATTTCCCACCTCTTCCCAGCTTCCCAGAAATTTTATTTAAACTTCTATTAAGTTTATACTTTTGATTTCCCAGAGCTTTTTCTTTTTCTCTCTGATTCTTTCTTCATGATAGCATCCTGTTCTAATTTTATGGATACATTATCATCTCTTACCTCTTCAGGATATTAATGGTAGAATTTTTTTTTTTTGAAAATGTTATCCTGTCACATAATATGTATTTCCTCCAGATTTCTTTATCTGGTTTCTTTATTTTCATCTTTGTCTTTTCATGTTAGAGGCTTTGTCAGCTGGGTGGTGTCTTCTCATCTGTAGGAGGAGGATATTATAAAGGTTAATTAGAAGCTCTCTGTTTTGGTGGGATTTGTGAACTATGACTGTCACTCTAACTGAACTGGCTGGGGGTCCACTGGGGACCTCCCAGAATCAGAAACATTTGTTTGTTTTTCTCTTAACTGGTCAGATTTCCCAGGAAGAGCTTCCAGTCTTTGGCCTGAAGGGTACAGGCTGGCTGAGTGGGAGAGGAGGACTGCGTGTCTGGACATTCAGTGTGTGAACTTTCCCCTTTCCCCGATTCCACACCAGTCCCCTCGTCTCAGCTGTTTCTCGCGTCCTCTAGACGAGAGACCTTTTGTTTTTAACTTCTCTGAATAATAAACCTTAGACCTTTTGCTGTAGTCAGGGAGGGCCTGTTACCTAGCTTGGTGTAGAGGACTTGGGAGGTCCGGCTGCTTTTTTTTTTTTTTTTTTTCCCACATACCACGCAAACTATTTAAAATCTGTAACTCAGTGGGGTTTTTTTGTTTTGCTTTGTTTTGGTTTGGTATATTCACAAGCTTTGAAACCATCATTACCATCAATTTTAGAACATTTCTGTCACCCCCAAAAGAAATCCTATACCCATTAGCATTCACTCCCCATTTTCACCCTAAAACCTCTAGCCCTAGGCAACCTTTGACCTGCTTTCCAACTCGGTGAATTTGTCTCATGTAGACATTTCATTTCATAGAAATGGAGTCTACACTATGCAGTCTGTCATGACTGGCTTCTTCCACTTAGCATGATGTTTTCGAGTGTTGTCGTGTGTGTCATGCTTCCTTCCTTTTTATAGCTGAGTCATACTCCATTGTATTGGCTCTATGCTAATTGATGCAGTCATTGTTTTGTGGACATTCAGGTTGTTTCCAATCTTTTCTGTTATGATAAATACTGCTACGGATGTTTGTGTGCCAGTTTTTGTGCGGACATGCTTGTCATGTCTCTTGGCTGTATGCCTGCAATGGAATGGCCACATCGTACGGTGTCTCTGTGCTTCCTTTTGAAGAACCGTTGGACCATTTTCCAACGTGGCTGCACCATTGGGCATTGCCACCATACTGTACGAGGCTTCTGATTTCTGCACATCCTTGCCAATGTCTGTTCTCTTTTTGGTTATAGTCAAGTGCTTCTTTAATATATGTTCATCCCGTCTTCCTATATTAGTCTTACCTTGATTCTCCTTCAAGAGTGACCTTTGCCCGAAATTACTAAGCCTTTTCAGGATTCTGTGGTGGAAAGCATTGCATCTTAGCTTTTCTTTTGCTAGCACAGGGGTCAGTTTCTTGGGTCTGTGGGGTCAGTGACCATTATAGTGTGGAACTCATGGGCCCCCCAGATCTGGGTCTTAGTCTTGGTCTGTTTCCTCCTAAGCTGTGAGACCTGGAGTCAGGTTATATACCTGCCCTGAACCTTAGTCTTCTCATCGGTAAAACAGAAGCATCATGAAGGGGAAGTACATGACATATAGGAGGTATTAACTAAATATTAGTTCTCTTATTTTCCCCAAACATGGTGGATATTCAAAAAGAAAGAGATTTAGGGGCGCCTGGGTGGCTCAGTTGGTTAAACAACCACCTTCGGCTCAGGTCATGATCCCGGAGTCCCGGGATTGAGTCCCACATCGGGCTCCCAGCTCCATGGGGAGTCGGCTTCTCACTCTGACCTTCTCCCTTCTCATGCTCTCTCTCACTCTCTCTCTTTCCTAATAAATAAATAAATAAACAAACAAACAAATAAATAAATAAATAAAAAAGAGAGATTTAATCTCTTTCCTTCAGGAATTCATCAGCTGGTAGTAGAGATAGACACACATATAACTCGAATCTACTTAATTTTCAACAACTATTGAGTATCTATAACATGCCATAAATGTACTAGCTGCTGAGGCTACAACATGGCAAGTTTCCTGTTTTCAAATGGCATTCTCTCTGGTGGTATGAAAACCAGGAGCTGGAATATGGGGCAGATGAAGGAAAGTGCTGTCAGGTGAATGCAAAGGGGGTATAGTGGAAGGTGAGGTAAATTCTAGCCGTAGGGCATCACATGCTTGGTCCTCAAATTGATTGAGCGTCTTCACTTGAACTCACTGAGATTATCACGTCCATAGGCCCTCAGTCCTATAAAAACAGTCTGGGATGCACTTAGCTTGGGTCTACAGGGTGTGAGGAAAAGGTTTTGAGAACAGAATACAACCCTGCACCTCTTTCAGCCTTATTTGTCATCCTCAAACCCATCTGTCTGCCCCTGTGGGCCCCATTGTAGTCTTCTGCCCTTTAAAATGTTCTGTACTTAGGAACACTTGACCTCTCATCTTCTCTCCTGGGGCTTGTGTAGCTTGATGGGGGATGCCCACACAGCCACAGAGCCATCGGCTCTGGCCTCCTTCTCTTTCTCTGGCTCCATCACCAACGTGAAGGGTCCGTTTGTTGGCTGCACAGCTGGGAAAACATGGCAGTGGGCTCTGGGGGCTGATGAACTGTAGGTAATTATTACCTGCCCAACCTCACCCAGCCTTTAAGGATATGAGAAGAGGATTCTAAGGTCCACTGTTGAAAACATGGAGTGAAACAAAATTTAACAAGTTTTTTTCTCTTTGTGTTAGCACTTCTCAGATCTCTAATAGTTCAAAAACCACCATGAATCGCCAAGAAAGGGATATTGTATGCTGTGTTTCCTAAATTCTCTTCCCCCTGAAGGAAAAATGTCAAGAAGACTCATTTAAGATACTTCTCTGTGAGACTTTCCCTGATCATCCAAGGGAGCTGTGATCTGTGGTACTTTACTGATACCCCTCAGATCTCATGATTTTCTAGTTGTAGAGATGGATGAGAGAAAACTTTGTGTTCTTTTAATAGCTATAAGAGTTCGTGATCCTTGGGGCGCCTTCAGTCAGTTAAGCATCTGCCTTCAGGTCAGGTCATGATCCCAGGGTCCTGGAATTGAGCCCCACATCGGGCTCTCTGCTCAGCGGGGACTCTGCTTCTCTCCATCTCCCTCTGTGCTTGCTCTCTCTCAAATAATTATTAATTAATTAGTTATTAATAAAATCTTAAGAAAATAATTAATAAAATCTTAAGAAAAGAAAAAAGAATTCTCTAATCCTTTTGGGATGAGGCTTAAGACAAGAACCAGGAGATCCTCAAGTCTTATTAGGGGTCCCCTTGAGGCCTTTGTTTTCTTGAACCCCTGAATGGGTTTGAGTATGTTAATTTGGAGACAGAGCTGAATTGTTTTAATAACAAAAATATGAGACATTTGAAGTTCCCAGGGAAATTTCAGGAAGGAGACAGGAGTCAGTCAGACTAAATGGTGCATGGGAAAAAGATCAGAGAGGAAAAAAGAAAACAAACAAACAAACTAATGGTAGGCCTGAAAAGAAGCTTTGGCAAGGGGAGAACAGAAATGTCTAATGGGAAATTTTAAGCTATTTGCTATGAGAGGTGCAGCATAAATCACTCTTTTGTTTTCACGGTGAGATCCTCAGTGATGCCTCCTTGGTCCACAACATCTGTGTGTGAGTAGATCCTTCTGCAGATGTGACAGGGTGGAGGAGGGGCGGGAGCTGGCAGGGGAGGCTGACGTCTGGGTGGTACCATTACCTGTGGTCCTGTCTCATCCACTCCACTAGGCTATTATAAGCATGTGCTTATTGAAGGAGGGAATAAATAAATGCATGGATTTCTGAGCAGAAGCAGCAGATAAAGGTTTCTCATTAATTGAGACTAGACCAAGCTACTCAGTCATTAATATGATAGGATTACTTAGTAAAGCTGGCCCAGAGGAGCTTAACGTGTATTTGTGGAAATAACCAGTCACCGAGTGACTGAGGAAGGTGCTGTTCTCTGGGTGGTAAGCATGCTCTAACATGTAGAAAGAACTAAAGCATTAATCTTTGACATAAGGAGACTGCTTTAATTATGAAGACCTGGCCTTCTAGATTCCCAGCAAGATCTCTTCCCTGTTCTCTGAATAAGGAAACAATGATAAAATACGGAGATATCACACTGGTGTTTTCAGAGCACCTCATTACACACGAGTGCGCCAAGGCCCACCACACTGTGTTGCCGATGTCATACCTTTTGGGCTTTTCCGTGACATTTCAAGGTTCAGACAGATCCACGTCCTGCATCCCATTTGGGGTCTGAAAAAGATGATCGCAGAAGCTTTATTTTCTCCCCTGGAAAGCCTGTCGGCTTCTTGAGGGAAGGAATCACCATGTCTCACTCATTTCTGAAGCCCCACTGCCTGGTGGTCTCTGGTCCAAATAAGTGCTTTTGAAGTGAACCGCCTGCGGGGAGAGAGCTGAGTACTGGCGCGGTAAGGGTGACCGGCTCAAGAGTAATTGATCCGGGTTCCCTGGAAAGACCTAGTCTTGACCCCTTTACTTGTCATCAGAAGTTGCCCAAGAAATCACCAGATGCACACTTGGCAGAACTGTAAAATAGGTTCTTTTTTTTTTTTTTTGTAAAATAGGTTCTTTATCAGTATGATAAAGAATCACATTGCCTTGGGGCACCTGGGTGGCTCAGTCATTAAGCGTCAGCCTTCGGCTCAGGTCGTGATCCCAGGGTCCTGGGATCGAGCCCCACATCGGGCCCCCTGCTCACCAGGAAGCTGGCTTCTCCCTCTCCCACTCCCCCTGCTTGCGTTCACTCTCTTGCATTGTGTGTGTGTATGTCTCTCTCTGTATCAAATAAATAAAATCTTTAAAAGAATAAAAAAAAGAATCACATTGCCTTTGTCTTGGGGGGTGGGTGGGGGGTAGAGGCGGATTCCGACCTTTTGGGAGAAGGCTTTGCTGACCTAGTTCTTTTGTTTCCAGAGAGGCCTACATTTAGAAATTGCCAGAACAAGGTTATTTTTGAAATGTATTTCCTGAGAAACCATCGGTAGGCCCTCATTATCCAATGGAAAGGGAGTGGGGAAGGATTCAGTTGTCACTGCAGAAGCCGTGCTGGGCTCCTGAGATGGCCACATTTATTTATTTATTTATTTATTAACATATAATGTATTATTTACCCCAGGGTACAGGTCTGTGAATCATCAGGCTTACACATTTCACAGCATTTGCCATAGCACATACCCTCCCCAATGTCCATAACTCTACCCCCCCACCTCCC
>CM052808.1:34852553-35090449 GCA_028533885.1 Nasua narica | reverse complement strand
GATCTTGCCGCAGCCCTGCGTCTTTGAGGTCAGGGGAGGGCACAAACAGATGAAACACTGCGATCATCCTGACGGGCCATACCGCCCATCAGCCTCCTGAACTGGGTGGTCTACGACACAGAGAGCCCTATCTGCACCTAACTACCACATCCCATGCCTCTAATTCTTCCCAGGCTCTCCATGGCTTGTGCCTGCACCTCACTGCCTTCCATGTACGAGTTCCCAGCAGACCTCGCAGGGGCTTACACTGCCCCCGAGCATATCCCCTCCTCACATTCCCACACACGCATCCAACACTCAACCCCTACTGAACCTGCTGTTTACTTTCTTGCCTCTGCTCCTTTGTACTATAGGTGTTATTCCCTTGACTGAAAAGTCCCTTGCTCTTCTGTCCTCCTGGACAATTCGTAAGCCCCCTCCCAGAATGCTGGAGCGAGACCTTCTCTAGGAGGCTCTGCCTGACCCGCAGGGAGGGGAGCCCTTGCTCCACGGTTTTAAAGCATCATTCTCAGTACTACAATTATCTGCAACACTTCTGGCTCTTTCCACCCTGCTGAACTGCCCTCTGTTGAATATTCCATAATTGTGGAAAAACTCTTTTTTCTCCTGTCTCTATGACCATCATTCTACATATGGAAGTCACCTAAAAAAAAAAGCACAGGATTGCTATTTAAAAGATTGTAGAAGGTATCAAAGAAAGGTTATTATGCACACAGAGGGATATCGTAGTTTAATCCTAGCTTTGTTCTTGATTTTCTGTAATTACATGTTGCTGTGATTTAGACAGAAATAACAGAGAGAAGTTCCTGCTGAAATCAAGGACTGCAGCTGGTGCCTTCCCCACCTGAGTATCTGTCCCCATTCCATGTTACATGACTGCTCTCGCTGACATGGAAAGCCAGACCAGCCCCCAGATGAGCCAAGCATGGGGAGAGAGATATGGCAGAATAGGTACTGGTTTTTAGAAACTCACAAAACAAATAACCTTCTTGCAAGGAAAGACATACCTGGTTCACTAAATATTAAACTATTTTTTTTAAAGGTGACCTAGGGCTGCCTAGGTGGTTCAGTGGGTTGAGTGGACGACTCTTGATTTCAGCTGAGGTCATGATCTCAGGGGTCGTGAGATCTGGCCCCATGTTGGGCTCTACACTCAGGGCGGAGTTGGCTTGAGTTTCTCTCCCTCTGCCCCCTCCCACAGCTTACATGTGTGCATACTCTCTCCCAAATAAATAACTAAATCTTTTCTTTTTTTTTTTAAGGCAACCTAAATTACATCATGAAATCTATGCTAAACCAAAGCAGGATGCCATTGAACTGAAGTTCATTTTTCTGCTCTACCTTCAGAACTCCCATGTTATTAATCCTGGGAGAAGGACGGCCACTAGCTGCAGCCAAAGTTGGTAGTTTAAATGTCAAATCCACGGTATCTGTTTTTATTTAGTAGCGTGATATATTTTATCCAGCACTGTTCTATTTTGCATATGACATTTTAGTGCACGCACAATGTTTCGGATCATATCTAGGCACAGAGGACAGTCACTTTAATTTATGGGTGACCCCAATTGTCACTTCCCCCAAACAGCAATGGAATTTTTCAATATCCTCAGAATAAATCCCTCCTCTGGAGCAGTAAACATAATATGACAGTCTGTCAACCACGGATTTGTTTCAAGATTATTTACTTACAATTCAACAACACTGCTGGCCCAGGGAGTGCCCTGTCAGCAAAAGCTGCATTGTTTGAAGTAGCTCAGGGAAACAGCCAGGGTTTCAGAATCCAAAGAATGTAGTTTTCCTAAATACCTCAGGATTACGAGATGCTATAGAACTAATAAATTTGCTCCTAAAAATAGGCCAGAAGGAATCTTTAACTATTCCTACATGTTTGGAAGTTTAGGTTATTGATGGAGAGAGAATGCAGTTTTGTCCCTTAGGCTCACATAACAAGTGTCATGGGTAAATTTTCTCCTCCGCCCTTTTCTCCTTGTGATTATTTTTAAAAGGATAAATTCCAAAGGTAGATAATCTTTTGGAAGAAAAGGAAATAATGATGAAATGAAGAGAGATGATCTGCAAAAGCCCACTTCAGCATAACCTTTTAGGCAGCAAATGTTTACCTGATATTGATCACTATTTCCCAGGATGTTGGACTGGGTGAGCTCACCCACCAAGGGGGTAAATTGGATTGCACTCTGTGGGTGTCCCTGGCAGGTACTGTCGTCACAGAATGAAAGGAGCTACTACTATCACCATTTTACAAATGAAGACTTTTGAGCCCAGAAGACTCAAGCAACCTGCTTAAGGTCACATAGGAAATGGGTCGATGAATGTAGACAAAATCTCAGGTCCCTCAGTTCAGTAGTCACAACCCTTGGTCTATCCAGGATGCATTTAATTCTGCAAAGTCACATTTGTCTAACTAAAAGAAATATGCACATGAATCACGTGCAGAGACTCCCTCCACAGTCATGGACTTTACCTGGGAGCATGGCAGCCCGCAATAAAGAATTCACTTTGGGGGACCTGGGTGGCACGGTCAGTTGGGCATCCAGCTCTCAGTTTTGGTTCTGGTCTGATCTCAGGATGTTGAGACTGAGCCCATATGTGGCTCTGAGCTCAGCCAGAGTCTGCTTAAGACTCTTTCTCCCTCTGTCTCTGCCCCTTCCCACTGTGCTCACGCTCTCTCTCTTGCCTTCCCTTTTTCTAAAATAAATAAAGATACCTTAAAAAAAAATTACTTCTCAGTCTGCCTGGCAGCGACATGTGGCCAACTGAGTGTGAGCAGAAGGGATGTGGGCTACTTCCGGGTCATGGAAGGCTTGTGGAGAGGGGTCTCTCGGCCTGGGCTCCCCTGAGAGTAGAGTCAGAAGCTAAAGCTTGACGACAGATTTATTTGGGAAGTGATTCCAGGGAGCAGGAGTGAAGGTGACAAGGGTGAGTGTGATGAGAAAGGAGGGAGAGCCAATGCAAGGATGTGTCACAGAGTTGGCCACCATTACAGGTGACTAGCTCTCAATGCCACAGTACCTTCTGATGGGGAGACACAAGGAGAGAGATATCCACTGGTAGTCGTCCACCATCAGCCAAGGTGTTGTTAACGGTCCCACACCACTGGCTTGTACTTGCTGCGATGTCTGAGAAGCTCCAGAACAGAAAAGTGAGAGGCTTGGGCTGAGGTGAGGCACAGTCAGGTTGCACCTGTGCAAACTGGCAAAGCCTGCACAGCTCTGGGCACCAGAGGAGTGGTTAGGTAGAGCAGAGAGGATTTGTTTCTCAAGAGGAGCCTGATCCATCTCCTTTCCTGCTGGCGAAGACGCTGGTGATGGGGAGCCACCATAGACTGTGTAACAACGGCAAACTGCCTAGTAGGGCTAGAACAGTAATACTGAGGGAGCTTGGTGTCCTGAGACAATCTGAGTAGAGTAGCCAGGTGAGCTGGGACCATGCAAAAGAGAGAAAGGAATCTCTTTTATTTAAGCAACTGTTATTTTAGAAACTAATAGAGAGGAAGCCTGATAATTGTAAGTCATAAACGTGAAACTGGAGAGAGCTCTGTTTAGACAGGGAATAAAATATTTGCGTGTTAGTAGACAGGTGACAGAAGCCAGGGGCTACATGACGACCACCTTAAAAATCTCACCATCATGTGACTGAGATGGCTCAGTCCATGACACCAAATCACACGGATTATTTCACTTCACCAGCACGCAGTCCCGTGAGTTAATTGCTTTTCCACCCCCGTTTTGTAGGAATCTGGAGCTTAGTTTGCCTGAGGTCATGTACTAGCAGTGGGTGGGGCTGGTATCCAAGGGCAGGCACCCAGGGCTCTGAGCTCACCCCACTGCTGCCCCATGCACATGGGCCATATGGGTACCACCTATGTATGTACGTACCACTGATGTAATTTAGACAACTGGTCTCGGACTAAAATGTAACCTATAGATGCAGCGTCTCTGGCTTCTCCCCATTGGGGCTGTCATAGGATCCAGCAGAGGTGGAATGACCACAGTCATTTGGAGGAGAGAGACCTCTCTGCTGGTGAGTTGCTTTCCACCAAACTAAAGATTACAATTCTGAACTTGTTCTTCATCTTCTTCCATTTATCTAGACATTAATGCTTGCCTTATAAATTTCTGGAGATCCCCCATGCTAAATTCAAATGTATTTGTTTTGTGTATTCTAAATTAATCCCTAACGAACCAGGAATTCTGAAGTGCCCTTTCCTTTCTTTTGAACAATATGTAAGATAAAATGTCTTGTTTATGCCTTAGTGTCTAAAAGTTGATTGCTAGGAAATCAGGATGTTCACACTTTTTAAGCAGAAAGAAAGGCTACATAATGACCACTTTCTTAGGATTCACTAAATACTTAGGATTTTGATAAATTCTCATAGACAAACATGTGGTAAGATATGAATCCTCTCCATCTTTTTCAACCCAACTTGGTAGATGAGTCAGAAGTGTAAGTTTATATCTAAAAGCTAACATGGTCCTCTTTCTCCCCTTGACTCATTCCCCTCTGTTATCCTTAAGTTGTTTTTTTTTTTAATCCTTAAGTTATTTTTCAAAGTGCATGTATGAAACTGTTCTTAGAGGATGTGGGAAGCTTTAAAATTAACCAACTATGGACTCACACTAATGCAAACGGGGCCCAAAATTCCCCTGGCAGGCAAACACTTTGTATGAGGTGCAACTGAAAACAATACCACAAGTAAATGACCCAGTTTCCATTCTAAACTTTATCCCATGCACAGCATTCTGAGCAAAAGGAACCCTGGCTGGTGCCAAGGGGGGGAAAAAAAAAAAACAGAAGAACATGGATTTCAGATAAGAATGATCCAGAAACCAAAGGAATTTGGAAAGGACTTTGTAGATGCAAAGCAGCAAATGCGGAACATCATGGAAAGTAGAGGGACGGTAATTCCCGATGGTGAACCCACTGAGTTTCAAAAGATGTTTAACCAACATCTAAATGAAAAACCTCCGTGGGGATGGTCAGTTGCCAACTGGAAGATGAGAAGACATCATCTCCTCCTGCCGTAATTTTTACCCCCTTTCCCATTTAGAGGCTTAGCAGGAGGGAGCTGTAATATGATTACTTATTGATGAAGGGATTCCTAACATGACCTACTGGCTTCCTTTGATGCTTTGTTGTCTGACACACTGCTAAACTTTGAAATGCAGAAAAACTATAATTTAGTTCAGAAGCTTATTTTAAAACATAGATTGCAGTCACAGAACTGATCCTTATTACCTACTTCTCAAAATTTTTGGTTAATGCAAGTTCCTTCTTCACAAAAGGCATTACGTTTCCTTCTACTGTGACTTTCGTTTCCCCGATTTCCAACGAGTTGGGGAGAATTCTGAAAACGTGGCTGTGTGGGAAAGAGTCCCCAGCTTTTCTGCTCCCCCACTGTGCCTTGCACAGGACCTCGGGGCTGGCCTCTAAGAATAGACCTGCATGAGTCTCACGGCCAATCACAGGGGCCTCCAGGCCAAAGGGGAGCTGGTGGATAAGGACCACCTTAGGCAGCCAGTGAGGGTTCCTCCTCACCAAACTGGTTCAGGGGAGAAAATCAAACAGATTAGTGCATCTTTAGCAGTTCACTTTCCGTATGGGGCTGGCTCATAGCATGGTTTCTCCTTCAGGAACAATCTTTACGCTGTACTAAAGGAACAAGGCATGAATAGGCTTTGAGCTAGGATTCAATTTTCCCTCTCTCTCTGTCCTCTTCTCTGAGAAGCATCCTTAGTACATGAACCCCAGCAGAAGTGGCCAATACAAGGACTGGATGAACCACATGCAGGCCACAGGCCAAGTTCTGCCTGACCTATTTTTCGCAAGACCTGTTTTCTTGGGCCTGGGCAGTGCTTTGCTTTGTTCTGTTTTTACATTTGAATGTTGATGTCTTTTAAAAGGGCACAAACTCTCCAGGGCACTGCTAATCCCTAAAGATGCTCTGAACACACAGCCCACCTGGCTCATCTGGTGTTACGAACACCCCTGTGGACTTTTGACCTTTCAATCCCCGGTAAGCAGAAAATCCTCCTGGGTTAACAGCCTCGGAGCCAGTTAAGAAGCTGATGTCTCAGGGGTCTTGGAGAATAAAAGAAGGTGGATCAAAGAGTAAATCAATAGCTTAGTCTAGGAAGTATTTTTAAAATCCAGGCAAGCCATCTCCAGGCCTCTTGGTTCAGCATTCTTTGTCCCATGCCCACACTTGTGGGCCTTCTGCAGGCAGCAGAGTAGTATGATTGCTGGCTCATAAATCCCATGAGGTTCTGCTTTGAGTTTATATCAACAGAGATTGTGTCTTTTCTCAGCGTGCTTCCATCAGAGCAATGCTTAATTTGGACTGACCTGGGCTCCCGGAAGAGAGGGCAAGTCATTCTTTCATTGGATGCATTTAATTTCACAAGTTCAAAATGTTCTGGACATGCATTTACCTTCCTTTCTCTCTTCTCCACACTTTTCCTTCCTCTTCCTTTTATTTCTCCCAAATCCAAATGATGTATAAGTGAAGCGGACCTTGGTTGGGAGCGGAAGGGAAACACTGTCAATATTTTTTCCACCTCAAGCTCTATGTTAGATCCTCCATCCAAGTTTTCTAAAACACGTAGAGTTTTCCTCACCCCTGCTTACATCCTTCGGGTATACTTAAAGTCACAAAATAAGCAGAGTGCATTTTCTGCGAGGAATCAATGTGCTTGATGATCAATCATTTAAAACCATAATAGAACTGGCAAATGTATTACGAAGCAAAAAGCAAAATTCATTTTTTAAAAAAGATAAAACACAGAATTATAAAGGCCTCCATGCTTGGTGGAGGCTTCTTTCAAATGTTTCCCTCGATCCGAAAGAAGTCCTTTATACCTCCTTTGCTATTAGGCATATTTGGGTGAAAGTTGGAGATACAGTATGAGATTCTGGTAAATTCTTTTCTAAAACACAGTCTGATTTTGTATCTCAGAGGAGTATTTCTTTATTTCTGGGGTTCATGGAATGAGAAATTATGTAGCCTTTGGCTGGACACTTAAGACTATTCCTGGGCTTGCCAAAAAGGCTTGGGTTGAGTCACCGGAGTGGACTTCATGGTCTCATTCAGAGACCACCGGGATTGTAAAACTCTTGCTGCTGAGGCCATTTCTTGTAAATGGCTCCACGTATTCAAGAATAAATAGTGTAGTTCTGTTATTGTTGGTTTGGGAATCACCCATCCATCACGCTGGCACAGTTGTCCTGCTAATGCACAAGTGTCAGACATTTGCATTTTCTCTGTTCTGCATTTGTTGGAAAG
Organism: Nasua narica; assembly: GCA_028533885.1. Lineage (NCBI taxonomy): Eukaryota > Metazoa > Chordata > Mammalia > Carnivora > Procyonidae > Nasua > Nasua narica. The sequence goes on along the minus strand of CM052808.1, from coordinate 35,083,149 downwards.
TAAATAGGCAGCAATAAAGAAACTTTATTATGCATGTTTTCTGCCTTGGGTGGCACCTGGAATTTGCTGAATTTGCTGAGTGCAACTTAAATTTTAAAAGACTCCTGAGCCTCACCTTTTTCTTGCCATGCAGGTCAAATGGAAAACCAAGTAATTAGAATAAGCAAGCTGCATGGGTCCTTTCTCTTGGTTTTGACTGACTCCAGACCCTGTTGTGGAATTCCAGCACCTCTTTTTTTCCCCCTTCCTGGCGCTAGGCTTCCATGGCCACTCTATTAAACAAGCATCTCCTCTCCCCCTCTCAGAAAATCAACAACTGCTTTAGCATGTTACCTAGAACACCGCAGTACAAAAGCTTTAAGGGCAAAAGCAAAATAAAACAAATCACTCCTATCCACTGATTTTCCAGGACATCTCATTTACTTTATGTCCATCTTAGAACTGAAAACGTGACTTGAAGGCAATGAAGCTGATTTTATAAGCACTAGATAGACTCTCACTAATGACAACTGAAAGCGCTTTGCCCAGGCTGCTTCTCACTACCCTGTACCAGGAGCTGAAAGCAGGGAATGGAATGAGGCAGGATGGAAAAATAAATGTAAATACCAAGCATATTGCTTTTTTTCTCACTGGCTCACCCCAGAAGGGGACCCCATCTAAGATCCTACAAAGTCCTGTTAAATCTTTCTAGGCAAGATGCTTAATTATTATTACATTTAAGGAAGAAGAGTAGGATCATATCTTCCCAGTGATACTACGTCTTGGTAATAATCTCAATTTGTAGAAAAGGAAGTATGGTGTGGTGAACAAAGCCTCAGCATTGGACTCAGACAGGCCAGGGTTTAAAATCCCAGAGCCACCATTTATTGGCTGTGTACCACTGGATATGTTACCGACTTCTCGTGGGCCTCATTTTTCTTCATCTGCAGAGTGGGGAAATGATGGTGAGGATTTAAAGAGACCAAATGCAAGGAGAAATCGCAGTGTTGGGCACACAATCCATGTAAACTTCCCTTCCCTTTTTAAATCAGATTACAGATTATGAACATAAAGTAACTCCCCGGCAACAGCTGACCCTGGCCGAGGGCACTGTTTTCAATGAAGGGTGCTCTTGGTGGCCCCTAGTTGTGACTGCTGATTGCATGCATCTGGAAACTATGACAACCGTTTTTGCTTTGAGCTCAGCTTGGCCCAAATGTAGCTGTATATAAGGCAGCTTCTATCCTTCTATTTTTCCCAACACATCATAGCTTGGCTTGAATTTGGGCAGAGGAGTGGGTGTCAAAAGAAATGTACAATGTCTAGGAAAAATTTAGATTCAACAATTACCCAGCCCCGTTTGGTCCCCACTACCCCTGGAGTAGCTCACAGAACATGCACAGGAGGCCTGTTAGGAAGCTATATTATGTCTACTTTGCAGATGTCTCAATTGAGTCGGGGAGGTTAAGTGACTTTCTTGAGTCACAGAGATAACAAGGCATGGGGTTGGGATAAGATCCCAGGCTTTTTGACCTGGTTAAGAAAGCAGGAGGATTTGCAGAGTTGAAAGATGGGCAATGGCAGTGTCTACTTGCTATAGTCTACTTTGGGTTAACACTGTGACAAGTGCTGGGAGGCAGGAGATGGGACGTGCCAGAGGTAAGTTTCCTTGACTTTTAGAAACCCTATACTCAGGCCCTCTGTCCATCATGTCCCATATCAATTGGGGCAAGTAGTAAGATTTACCTGTTAAACAGGTCATGTAAACAGTATCTCATCACTAATTAAAAAACAACAACAATGAATTTGTAAAATACTCCCAGTATAATTTAATCTGGGCAGGGGGGAGGAGGTATTGGTTTTTTGTTTGTTTGTTTGTTTGTTTTTTTAAAGATTTTTATTTATTTATTACAGAGCGAGAGACTGAGAATGAGAGGGGAGAAGGTCAGAGGGAGAAGCAGACTTCCCGCAGAGCCGGGAGTCCGAAATGGGACTCGATCCCGGGACTCCGGGATCATGACCCAAGCCGAAGGCAGTTGCTCAACCAACTGAGCCACCCAGGCGCCTGGAGGTATTGGTTTTATCTGGACAATTCAGAAGTATTTTAAAACCAAAAGTAACTCTCATTCACTTATTTAACAAATATTTATTTATCTGCCTACTATGTGTCAAGCACTGTTCTAGATACTGGGGACACAAAAACTCTTCAATAAAAACTTTTCAAAGTGCCTTCTTTATAACTGATCAAGTAGTAATAAGTTGACATTTGGGGGAAACGAATGCTAAAAGGTCAGATTAAAAAAAATTCTTTTAGGGGCTTATTTGAGGACTCTTTCCTTTTTTTCACTTAGAAATCTCCTATTTTTTTTCTCTTACCCCTTTGTTCTTCGGAGGCAATTTTTAGTCCCAATACGTACTGCATCATATGCTTCCATTTCCACTGCCAAAGCAGGGCAGTCAGAGTGGGGGTTTCAGCACAGACCCAACTAGATGATAAACAGTGAGTATAATATGCTGCTAGAGTCTTTAAAAAATACCAGAAAGTAGTATTTCAACCCCCCTCCAAATGAAAAGCCTAGTGAATGAAAGTAAGACTGTTATTCGAGTATAGTTACACTGAGTATGTAAAATTGAAACACTGAAAGTAAATCATAATTTGGATACTACATTTCATATTTCAGCTGAATAAGGCAGTGTGCTGTTGAGGGTAATGTCAGGAGAGAAACTTTGACAAATTTTATACATAACTTTTTCCATTTTATCTGTTTTCCATTTATGTCAAGTTGAACACATGCTGTGACTTAATAGTCTCTCTTCTTCTTCCCCACATTTAATGCCCAGGGATCCACCTCCATCTTGATTATCCTAAATTTTGCCTTAGGTAACCTCGGACTAAGAGGGGGCTTTTTATTTTGTTTTGTTTTCTTAATTCCAAGAGGGTTTTTGTTTGTTTGTTTTTGCTTGTTTATTTGTTTTAATTTATATAGAAAAGGAGAGAAGAAGGCCTCCCAAATAACCCTATAAACCTGGTTCTCTGGATGCTGGCAAATGGCCTGGATAGAACAGCAAGTTCCAATGCATTATGGAAGACAACTGTGGCTATAGTCATTTCTTCCCAGCCCATGTCTCAGCTCGTGGAAACTGGGTGATAATCGAGGGAACTGTGGATTGGAACATAATAAGATCTTTTAGAACTGGCTGGCTTACTGAGCCGCAACCCGCTGGGAGAACAGGAGGGAAAGCTTTGGGAATGAATGGGGAGAGGCCCTGCGCCTGCGCTCCAGGAGGGGTGGGGTCACCCCTGCGCAAGCGCAGTGACTGCAGCGGCACCGTTAAAGGTAACAACCGCCAAAAGAAGATGGCTTCCAGCTATAAGAAGTCAAATGTGGCCTCTACCAGCCAGAAAAGAAAGGTAGGCCCTAAGCCTGAACTCACTGAAGATCAGAAGCAAGAAGTTCGCGAAGCATTTGACCTCTTCGATGCCGACGGAAGTGGGACCATCGACGTGAAGGAGCTGAAAGTGGCCATGAGAGCCCTGGGCTTTGAACCCAGGAAGGAAGAGATGAAGAAGATGATCTCCGAAGTGGACAAGGAAGGCACAGGGAAAATCAGCTTCAATGACTTTTTGGCGGTAATGACTCAGAAGATGGCCGAGAAAGACACCAAAGAAGAAATCCTGAAGGCTTTCAGGCTCTTTGATGACGATGAAACTGGGAAGATCTCTTTCAAAAACCTAAAACGCGTGGCCAACGAGTTAGGGGAAAACCTCACCGACGAGGAGCTGCAGGAAATGATAGACGAAGCCGATCGGGATGGAGATGGCGAAGTGAACGAGGAAGAATTTCTTCGGATCATGAAGAAGACCAACTTGTATTAAAGTCGCTTTCTGCAGCAAGCGTGTGGAGAGAAGTCAAGGGGCTTGCTGGGTTCTCTGGTTCTGTTTTGTGAAACCTTGAGTTAGAGGACAGCGCTATCCTCTAACCCCCAATTTGTTTAGATACCTCTATTTCCAAATCTCTGGCTCAATTATAGAATTTTAAAGAAGCCTTGAATGTGAGTGTTTTGATTTTCAATTCTCGAAATCAGACCTGGAGTACTTTAGGTTGAACAAAGAGCCCCGATGCTTCAGCCCCCTCGCTCACCTTCTGCCCTGCTTCGGTGGACAACCGTTGAACTGAAGGACGGTAGGCTGGCTTCTTGGGACAAACAGCCATGCAATTCCCTTGTCACTTCTTTGGTGGCCTTATATTATCTTGCTTCACATATTATTCCTTAAATTCAAGTCATTCTTTTAGCATGATGAGGTGGAATTGGCCAGTGGTACATTCTAGCCATTACTTTGCATCTAACTGAATATTGGTTTGAAGAACAGTGCAGCCATTTACTAGGCTCAGGAAAGGTGCTCTTCTAAACTATAACCTTGCAGTTGGGTGGTGGTAAGTCATGCAGTTTTGTCTATTCTCTGACTTCATCACATACAAATGCTTCTTTCTTTGTGTATAAATTACCTACTGTGTATTACCCAGGGCCAGATGTATACCTGGTCTACAAAATAAAATTTAATTTAATGTTGGCCCAAGCAAAGTATAATTTGCTTAAGAGATTAAGCCAACTAATGATTTTGAGTAAATATATTACAAATGTAAGGTCTAACTTTAGTTAAAAATAGAACTTATTTTAAGCTACTTACCTGTCCTTGGAAAGATCAGCTAGCATTTTAGTTACACTGTATTATAACCTTCATTTTATTACTGCTTTACTTTACACGCCAATGTCTACATGCTAATTCTTAGAACGTCTTAGTTCTTGATACTTGATTTTCCCTCCCAGAGCATTTGGCATGTAAGTGGCTCTCTATCTTATAATCCCAGGACACTATTTCACTGTGGCTTGTGTATGTGTTAATACTACTTGTTCTTTGTTCTAAATTAAGCCTTTCTTATTTTGAAATAAAAAAGCTACCCTTTTGAGTGTCTATAAATCTGAAATTAGAGAAAATTTAAGTAATATGATTGTGAGAAGATAATATAATCTATCTGCTAAGACACAGCCTAGACTAATGTTTTGATAATATGCAACAAAATTATTAAACAGGCAAAATATTTTGGTCACAACTAAACCTAAATTAAATCTTCATACAAAGTCCCATTAAGATAAATGCTGAAATTCTGGAAAATTTTTCACTTGCTTTGCCAGCAATTGTACCCTTCAGAGGGTGGTGGATATAATCAGGGAAACTACTACTCTGAGCTTAATTCTCATTAACAGGGACTAATTTGTCAAAGCAGTAGTACTAGCAGAAGTGATGGGTTTGTGGACATTTGTTGTGGGAAAGAATTTTGCTGAGGTGGCTGGCACAGGGCAGGGGAACTCATCCAGGCTGCAAATGCTAACAGTTCAGGTTCAGGGTCTGAGTGCGGACTCAGGTTCAGTTGTAGGGGATACAGGTGCAATTTGGGCCCGCATCAATCTGAAGGGCCTGATCTGAAGGCAAGGGGAGGAGTATGGCATTCTGCGCAGCAAGACTTCCTGGCATCCTGTTGACCCGAATCTTGGCCCAAGGATCTACATATGGATCAAGGTAGAAATACCAGAAACAAAGAAAGTCGGCGGAAACTAAGAAAAAAGGTCAGAGCCTCAGCCAACTGGACTAGGTTCAATCTCGGCTCCTGTCCCAGCAGAGGATAGAAGTGAAAACCAGGAACCTGGGCTGAAGCCCAGCAGTCAGGCTGCCCAAATGCCCTGGGGTCAACTGTGGAGGCTGTAGCCCATTACATAAAGGGTTGCCCCGAGGGCACAATCCATCCCACACAAGGGAAGAGAGCTCCAGGATATTTCTGAATCCCATTAACTGCTAAGGAAGAACTTCACAATGAATGATTAGCCTTGCTTCTGAATTGACTTGTACTTCAGAGGATGGGAGAGTAAAGAGGGGAAAGGGGGATGATGAGAGCAGGCCTAAACTGACATTTGAATTTGAGTTTTTTTTAAAGATTTTTTTTTTTTTGACAGAGAGAGCAAGCACATAAGCAGGGAGAGCAGGAGGGAGAGGGAGGAGCAGGCTCCCCACTGAGCAGGGAGCCAGATGCAGGGCTGGATCCTAGGACTCTGGGATCATGACCTGATGAAGGCAGATGCTTAACCAACTGAGCCATCCTTGAATCTGAATTTTAAGAGACGTTAATCATATATGTCTGGCTCAGTCTCAGTCTTTACAAATGGCCTAGTCTTTACTAAAGTAAAACAATAAATTCAAAGAAAACCTATAGATACCTTTTTTGCAGATGAGGAAACATGGCTGTAAAGCTTGGGAAGAACTAAAAAAGTAATTTCCACTGCGCTATTACAAATGACCCCAATAAAGAAGCAGGAAGCAGAACAAAGAAACCCATATGAACTGTGTGGAGACCTCATAGATAAGCCCTTGCTTCCTAATAACAAATACAACATAAAAAGCAGAGCTTAGAGCCAAGAATGAAAATATGACTGTATTAAGGTTGTAATAATACCAAGGAAGTGGGGCATCTGGGTGGCTCAGTTGGTTAAGCCTCCAACTCTTGATTTCAACTTGGGTGGTGATCTCTGGGCCCTGGGATCAAGTCCGGAATTGGACTCCCTGCCCACTGGGGAGTCTGCTTGAGGATTCTCTCTCCCTTTCCCTCTGCCCCTCCCTACTCTCATTCTTTAAAAAACAAGAGAGTAAATGCTCCAAATAAGCAGAGAACAATAAAAGGGTTTTTTTTGTTTTCCCTTAAAGACATCTTAGTTATGTTTAAGAAGATATTGGAAGGAATAGTTCCAACTCTTTTGATTGTTGCAGGTTGGGTTTTCATAGGAAGTAGACTCCGAGTCGGAGGTTTCCATGCAGGAGGGTTATTCAAGTTTATTCAAGTATGTTCTCCAGATTGCATGTATGGAGGAAGGAAGAGACCAGAACTGGGCAGAGGGAGAAGTTGGGCTGTGATGCAGTCACAACAAAGGACGCAGCTGATCCCACAAGGAGTTCTGGAGTGAGGATGACCCTGCCGAGCTGTCCCAAACGGGACAAGGAATTTGGGCCTTTCAAACTTCTCACTGATTGACAGTCACTTTTCCCAGGAAAGTGGTATGACCTTGAGCAAGGTGGCCCTCCTTGGCCAAGGGTAGCCCCTGGGAAGGAGAACTCAGGTGCAAACTATTAGCTGTCAACACTCTCGGCACCTGGAGGGATGAGGACTGCAGCTCTGGAGTGCAAGGCCAGAGGAGACATGTACGCAGTGCCCCACAGCTTCCACACACAGTCTACCCCTTATACTTAGATCCACTAGCTTTGTATAAGTTCTGGGAGAAATAAATTCAAGAGTCAGATGGATCCCTCTTCATGACAGAGTCTTAAAAAAGTTAGATTAGAGGGACAAACTACAGCCCTGGCTACAGGAACCGATCTCTAGGCCATGAATAGTACTTAGCTCCCTCCACTATCCAATCTAGATTCCCCTCACCCTCAACACCTCTGTAGATGTAAGTAACTTACTGAGTAGAATGATCCAGATCTTCATTTTTGGAAGTCTGAGCCCCAGTCACCAGGTCCTTGTCAGGCTGTGGCTGCTGCAACTTACCCCTTTACCCTCAGAAAAATGAGTGAAAGGGCACCGAGTGATTAGCCGGGTGCCAAACGTCCTCTTTCCATATTCTTCCTGCAGCTCCACCTCCTCCTGGTGGCCAGGATTCCTTACTTATGGATGGTGATTCCTTTACTTGACTATTGCTCTCTGAGCATGAGGAACCCATGATTAGGTGACACGCAGAAATTTAATAGCTTGGTTACCATGCCCACTGGTGGGAGCAGTCCCCCTCTTGAAACCAAGATGTTTAAATACACATTATCCAAGGTTTGGGAAATGAGAAGCACAAATTAAAGAGCAAATGAATGGGAATTAGGGTGAGAACTACTTCCACCCTTAGTTTATTGGGCCCATGGGTTCTGCTTCAGAGATATCACAGCATAGGTTGGGTTATTTATTTAGAGCATAAGCTGCATCCTGGAGAATGGTACCCCTTCTTCACTGGTTATGACATCTAAGCTGACCCCTCAAAAGCATCTTCTACAGGCTTTCTTTTTCTCTTTATCAGTAGTAAAGTTTGTAGAAGTTTTCAACCACTGGATTCTGTGGCCACTGGATTCTGTGGCTATATGCCTACTGCTGCACTGCTGATCATCCACACTGGTCTGCACCTCCTTTCCTGTGGAGTGGGTTCCTGGGTCCAAGGTAATATTATGTGGGATCCCATGTCAGTGGAATAAATACCCAGATATGGTGTTGGCTGAAGCTCTGTAAGCAAAGGCAAGCTCATGACCAAAATACGTGTCTGGACCAATCAAGATGAGTCACTGGTCTTTCCAGAGTAGAAGGGATCCAATTAGACCACTTGACATTAAGAGGCCAATTGATCTCCTTGAGAGCAGTGTTGTTCTGCATTTGTTAGCAGCCGTGCTCTTGGGCTTGTGGATAGTTTCTGTCTCTGCCACAGTGACTACTCCATTCATGTGCCTATTAGACCAGCACTCAGGCAGCCAAGACAGAGGCAGACTGATGTCCACGGACCAAGTCATCCTGTCTTCTTGGTTGTTTGGTGTCTCTTCTATGATGGGCACTCTCAGATAGGTGAGTGATATTCAGCCCTAATGTTTCCTTTTCTAGGGTGCGGAAAAATCAGCAAACTGGTTGCTTACCACTCTGTGAGTCCACATATTTTCGAATCTCCACAGAAAATGGAAGTGATTATTGGTTTAGTTGGATTAGTATCTCCTACATTTGTTACTGTTTTCTATTCATTGCCCCTGTTCATTAGTTCTTTTTCTTCCCTTCTTTTTCTGCTTTATCTGGTTTTGATTGAGAAATTTATGATTCCATTTTATCTTCTCTATTTATCAATTATACTCATTTTTTAATTTAGTGGTGACCCTAGACTTTACAATATATGTTTATGACAAATTCAAGACCATTTTTCAGGGGCGCCTGGGTGGCTCAGTGGGTTAAAGCCTCTGCCTTCGGCTCAGGTCATGGTCTTGGGGTCCTGGGATCGAGCCCCGCGTCCGGCTCTCTGCTCAGCGGGAAGCCTGCTTCCCCTCTCTCTCTGCCTGCCTCTCTGCCTACCTATCATCTCTCTCTCTCTCTGTGTCAAATAAATAAATAAAATCTTTAAAAAAAAAAAGACCATTTTTCAAATAATGCTATACTGCTTCACAGATAGTGCAAATACTTTATTCCCAACTCATCCTTCTCTTCCCTTATACCATTTCTGTTATCCTTAACATTTCACTTATCTATACACTACAATCACTCATACGTTGTTGCTGTTGTTTTGAATAAGTTACTATCTATCAGATCAATTAACATAAGAAAAATAAAATATTTTATTTACCTTAATTTATTCTTTCTCTAACTCTCTTCTTTTCTTTATGTAGATCTGAGTTTTTTACCTAAATCATTTTCCTTTTCTCTTGAAGAACTTCTTTCTTACAAGACAGGTATATTGGTGACAGGTCTGCTAATTCCTTCCATTTTGCTTGTCTGAGTCTTTATTTCTTCTCTACTTTTGAAGGATGGTTTCACTGAATCCAGAAATCTTAGTGTTTTTTTCAACACTTTAAATATTTCACTCCATTTTCTTGCTTGCATGCTTTCTGAAGAGAAGCCAGTGAAAATCTTATCCTTATTTCTCTACACGTAAGATGTTTTCCACCCCTCTGGCTTCTTTTAGGAATTTTCTCTTTGTCTTTGATTTTCTGCAGTTTGAATGTGATAATTACATGCAGATTTTTGGTGTTGTCTGGGGTTCCTGAATCTATGATTTGTATCATTCATTTTGGGAAATTCTCAGCCATTATTACTTACAATATTTCTTCTTTTCCTTTCTATTTTTTTAAAGAATTTTATTTATTTATTTGAGAGAGAGAGAGAGCGCACATGCAGCATGAGCTGGGGGAAGGACAGAGGGAGAGAGAGAGATAAGCAGACTCCCTGCTAATCAGAGAGCCCAATGAAATGCAGGACTCAATGCAGGGCTTAATGTAGAGCTCCATCCTGGGACCCTGGGATCATGACCTGAGCTGAAGGCCCTTAACCAACTGAACCACCCAGGCACTCCTCCTTTCTCTCTTTTCTCCTGGAATTCCCCTTATATGTATGTTATACCTTCTGTGATTGTTCCATAGTTCTTACACATTCTGTTCCATCTTTTTCATTCTTTTTTCTCCATATTTTTCAGTTTTGGAAGTTTCTATTGACATACCTTCAAGCTTACTCATTCTTTCCTTGGCTACATCCAGTCTGTTAATGCACTTAGGAAAGGCATTCTTCATTTCTGTTCCAGTGTTTTTGATGATTTCTAATTTTTTTTTTTGTTAAGTTGCTGCATTTATTTAGAAATGTGTATGAGGAGGGACCATAGTTTTGTTTTTTAACATATAATGTATTATTTGTTTCAGGGGTACAGGTCTTTTCAGTTCTTTCCTAGAGTTTCCATTCTCTGCCTACATACACATCATTCCTTTATATTAAGCACTTTCTTTTAGCATCCTTAGCATGCCTATTATTGAAATGATGATTAGATCCTCTTGGTTGTTGGTGATGATGAGTTTTTCTATAACACTGATGATTTTCTGTCTAGTTATTCTATCATTTGTTGAGAGATGTTGATGTCTTCAATTTTAATTGTGGATTTGTCTATTTCTCTTTTCAGTTCTATTAGTTTTTGCTTCACGTATTTGCCACCTCTGTTGTTTGGTTACGCAGACATGTAGTATTGCTATGACTTCTTGGTGGAATGGCTCTTTTATTATTATAAAATGTTTCTCTCAGTCTCTGGTAATTTTATTTGCTCTGAAGTCTAAGTTATCTGATATAAATATAGCACTTCTGCTTCTTTTCATTAAAGTTTGCACGATGCATCCCTTTCCATCCTTTTACTTTTTAACTCACCTGTATCACCTTATTCCATATCACCCACTGATCTTGGAGCCCCTACATATTCCATTATCATCTTCACTTTACAAAAAGACGAAACTGAGACATGAAGAGATAAAGTAATTTGTGCGCCTCATACTTAGTAAGAGGCAAAGGGAAGATTTGAACCCAGTCTGTCTGACTCCTGAGTCCAAACTCAAAACTTACAGAGTCTACCGTCCTAACTCCTTACTCAGTTAAATCCACTTCTCAGGACCTTTTCAGTCCAATACATGGTATCTCTTTTAAAGATCATACACTTAATCAGTGGTGCTCCTGGGCTCAGAATAGTTTTGGAACCCCTGTTTAGGAGACAATCTTAAAACATTCAGCATATTCTTTTCTTTTAAGATTTTATTTATTTATTTATTTGGGAGAGACAGAGACAGAGCTAGGGAGAGAGAGCATGAGTGGGGAGGAGAGGGAGAAACAAATTATTGCTGAGCAGGGACTCTGACTCGGGGCATGATCCCAGGACCCTGAGACCATGACCCAGGTTGAAGGCAGACACTTAACCAACTGAGCCACCCAGTGCCCCACATCCAGCATATTCTTGTGAACATTCTAAAAGAAGCAAATCTAATTCCATTGAGACTGGGATTAATTAATTTTTGGAAATTACTTCAAGTTACTTGTACTCAAGTCTGATAACAGAGTGGCTAGAAAGGCTGAATATCATCATTTAAGGATTAATGGAGTAGATGCCACTGAAATGATAAGCCTAATTTCTTCAAATGGTATGTAAACTGGCTTTGAAGGTACTTCCAAAAGAGAAGCATTGGAAAGGTGATGACTGATGAAGACATCGTTGGAATAAGTCTCTAATCACCAAGGCAACACAGTATTTTGAAGGAACAACACACATTGGGACATGCACATCTGGTATTACTGTGATTTTCAAAGTTATACATTACACAAATACATTCTTTGCTTTATAAAAGAATTATTCTTGCATTTATTAAGAAATAGAGGGATGGGGGAAGATACCAAGTAGAAGATCTCCATGTACTAAGTGCTTGAATAACATAGACCTTCCTTGGGTGACTTTCAGGAAAAAAGACAGAGCCTCTACCATCCCGAGTGGAAACAATAGTCATCATATCATCTTAGGGCAGCAACCACTTCCTAATGGGACAGACCTTCCTAATCATCTTAGGGCAGCAACCACTTCCTAATGGGACAGACCTTCCTAATCATCTTAGGGCAGCAACCACTTTCTAATGGGACAGACCTAGAATCGAAGCCCAGCACAAAGCCATTTCCTAGCTGGTACTGGGAAAAATTACTTCTCTGACCCTGAGTATCTTCATCTGTAAAATAGGGAGAATTATATTGCCTTGTCAGTCAGAAATAATTTATATAAAGTGCTCTGACACATAGCAGACCAATAAAGGGAAGATATTAAGAATAATAATAATAGATGAAGTGTACCAAAAAAGAGAAAGTAGACAAAGAAGGACACCCTTCTCACATACAGACTGCATTGACCTTAGGAAGAAATGCCATCTAAAATCACATCTACTAATCCAACGGTTCATCATCCAGGATGACTGAGAGGAGGTTTGGGGGACCCAGTGAAGGGGGAAATATTTTAAAGTTTTATGGCCCCTTAGCAAGGGTAGGCTTGCAAATTCTGTTGGCTTCCCTGCTCTCTAGCTACCTCTTCCATCATCCAGAGTTTGTGAACCTGAGGCCCAGGGGCAGAATCTGGCTCATACAGACCCACTTGGCGGCAGCATGCGAGCTGCCTGCAGCTGTGCGGGGTGAACCTCCGCGAAGCGCCCAGCCAGCAGGCGAGGGAGGCTGAAACCTGGCCAGGACTCACTCTTTAAGCCAGCAGCACAGGGAGCAACTGCTCAGGGGGACCCTTTTACTTGGCAGGTCAGCACCAGGGTTTTAGTCCGGCTCTATCTGCCCAGAGGGGTGCTTTTATTTTCTAATTTGCACATGACATTGTATACACTACCCATGGTCCTGCCGTTACAATGTTTTTCTGTTTTGTTTTTTGTTTTTCAACACAGTGAGGCTGCCAAGTTTGAAAAGTCAGGAATTTCAGGCAAGAATCTGTATTTCTAGCTTCTTTTGGAAACCTGGATGTTCCTTCTTCTGTAGGTCCACAATTGCTTCATGACAGCCATTTGCCTGGGGCCAAATGGCCACTGCTCCTCTCAGACCCGGTAGCACCTGCTTCTCCGGAGACCTAAGAGCCTGTTGAGTTTCCCGCTCCAGGTGGAGACTATCTCAGGGCTAATAGGGCGGACTTCCGGCCAGTGTCTTAGATGCCTCCAGAGGGCAGCACTTGAGCGCATATGAGTGATGGGCGAGGGACGATATCCTTTACACTAGAGACATTCCTCTTCCAGCTGCTTCTGCCCACGTCTCTGGAGGGCCAGAGAAAGCCCCTCTCAGATCAGGCAGGACAAACTCAGTGGATGTCCAGCCTCTTGGAAGGCAGAACAAAGCTACTCCCTGTCCTTGCCCAGGAATGTGGAAATGCTGGTGGCTACTTCAGAGGCTGCCAGCAAAGCTCAGGTGACCTCCTGGGCTATACCAACCCATTTCTTGTTTTTATCAAAACAGCCAGGAGGGTGAATGCTGGGAGACAGCCCACCCCTACAAAACCACTGGGGCAAAAAAGGCCAGGCAGAAAATGAATCACTGTGACAGGGATGCAGGGATGTGTGATGAATGCTCAGACAGTTCATGGTGTTCTCAGCGCAGCTCTGCGGAATTCAGCATTGGTGGAAGCCACGGAGGAGCCCCCTGTTGTCAATCCATGTTCCCCAAGGGCCCTGGTTAACTGATGTTAATGAAACAAAGAGCTGCGAACACTATTTACGGCTAGATTAAGCTGATTACTCTAGCTTAGCCTACTTCCAATGTACAGATCCTACCAGTGCTCTGTTATCTGTTTTTCTTTCCCAGGGACTCTTCTTTGGACAGTGAAAACAGAAATCCTAATAAGACCACTTTTTACCTGTCTCATTCAAGTACAAGATTTTCGAACTCCCCGCTCAAGATGGATGAAACCCCTTGGTCCCAGACTGTGACTGAGACCAGAAATATGCAGCAGCACAATTACTCAGAGAGATGAGATGCTGTTACCTAATAAAAATGCCATAAATATAGAATGATGAACTACCATGGGAAATGCATTGATGGAGAAGGACACATTGGAATGTGCAATAGTAAAAATCACTTAAACTTTGCGTGACCTTGAAGAAAGTCATGGCGGTATGTTTTACAGTGTCCCTCAGATAGCATTTTGAGATACGGCTGTTTTCCAAGTCTTACTATCTAGTCAGCTGAACTTAGACTCTTCCTGAGCCTTCTTCCTTGGACAGCATGGAGTCCCTCTTGCGTCCAAAGGGTTGTCAAATCTCTCTCTGTACTCAATAACCTTTAGGCGGGATCAGTTAATGAGACAATGAATTCCATGGAAGCATCTTGTTTGTAGCAGTGGGGACAGAGGTGCCTCTCTTTGATAATTTAGAACAGTGGTGAGCGGAGGGTCAGATCTCCCTGGGGTGGTGTCGCGAGCTGAGAAAGTGGCTGTGGCATTGTGTTCCTCTATGGTTTTCTACAGCTGTTCCAGATTTTCCATGGGCTCACCTTTAAATTAAAAGAATTTCTGCACTTTCAAGAATTTGAAAACAAAGCCATGTGTGAGAATATGAGATCCATTCATATGCCCTTGCAAGAAATAGGTTGCATTCCTTTTTCTGCACTTAAAAAAAAAAACACCTCCTTTTTTTTCCAGAATGCCATTTATGTAAATGATCCCAAATTAATCTTTAGCATGTGCCCATGTTGTTTTGATTTATTAAGCTTTAAAAATATGCCCATTGTTCTCTTTTAACAGTTTTTGGCAACTATTTCAGAAATTGAAATATATGAGCAAATTAGTAAAATGAGTAGAATTACCAAGTACCATTCAACAAGCACTAAAGGTACAATACCCCTACAATACACAAAAAGCATTATTAAAGATCTGATAATGCTGTATCAGGTTTCTTATTTAACTTCACTTTTAATTAGTGAAATACAATGAAATTACACAGAGAGAAGCAAAATAATATTGTTACCAGAATGGTATTTTTACATGTCTTTAAGTGATTTTGGTTTTGTTTCTAAGGTAATTACATAATACAGTGGAAAGAACAAAGGGATTTTTGTGACATTGGGCAAATCACTTAACTTCTGTGATCCTTGTGGATAAAATGGGGTTGGGTGATACCCATATCATAGGGTTGAAAGGATTAAATGAGATTATATGTAAAATGTCTTACAGAGCCTGGCACTGTGTACTTAGTAAAGGCAGCTCTCATTTGTTTTCTCAGGTGATGGCAACTTAAAAAGCATAAGTGAATTTTTTAAAACTTTCAATAAAGTTGACTTCCCAGTTATTTAAATTATTTACTTTTACACCAAAAACGTCAGTGACTGCCATAATCATAAAAATTAATAATGATTTAAATCATAAGTATTAACTAAACTATTTCCCTCAACATCACATCACATAGGCAAATCTTAATTTTGGTGACTGGTTTAATCTATTCCTCTTAGCAAACTGTTGTTTGACCTATTATCATTTGCCTACTATTAGTGTACTCAGCAGCTGGATCTTTTTCTTTTATTTGCTTCAGAAGCATTCGCCTTTCTCACTAAAATTCAAAGCAATCCACTTGCCAGTTTTTCTTCTAAAATCTCTCATAAGTTATAAATACTATATATTGGCTAAATATTTCCTGTACTTCCATAAAGGATACATAAATCAGTACCTATGTGATGTTTCTCACTAATAAAAGGAGTTTATCTGGTTCAAGAACCCGGCAGTTTTATGGCATATCGAGTTTCTATAGTTCAGCCAAAAGTTTGAGCAAGTTAGACTTGCCGCAAAAAGTTAAATTGTTCTCAACCATTTCCTCACTTAGCAGATACAGAGATCAGAAATGGCCACGGGTACAAGAGCTGTCTGTGCATGTCCCTCCTGTAGACGGCTAGAACAAGGGGCTTGCGGCTTACAGAGAAGTCTGGCAAAGTGTTTAGAAATATACCCCGAAACCTGAGGGAACCAATGGAAAGAAAGGCTTATTTTTAAAATTATGCTAGCGTACATTATTTTATACCTGAGGAACTGATTAGATCAAGTAGTTTCTCAAGGTTTGAGGTTAAGAGAATACAGGCAGTGGAGGGTTTTCCTTAGGACTTCTTGACTAGTTTATCAGTGAATTAACACACGCTAGTTAGAGAAGGTTCTAAGTTTTACAAAATTCAAAATAACTGTCAAAGAGCTATAGTAGCTTGAGTAGCCTTTGAATAATACCTCTTCAGGAAGCTCTATCATGAGGGATCACGATCTGTATTTTTCGATTGACCCTAATTGTAGGGTACCCAAGTGTCCTAGTTGACAAGGGACTGAGGGTTCCTCAAGCTGAAGGTTTTCAGTGCTAAAACCGGGTCGGTCCCAAGCAAACCAGGACAGTTGGCCACCCTACCCGATGGCCTCGGGTGTATCATCAGAGTATCTGGATTACTGTCTCAAAAATCTACCTGGCTTGCCTGACTCTAGATGGTCAACACATTTTGTCATTGCCTCTTGGTGCCAGGACCCAGAGACGACGTTATGCAATTAGTTAGTAGACAAGCATCACTAATTGAAATATTTTATAATTCTCATGCTTTGGATCTTAGGCTGATAGTCTCACTTGGGTACTTTTACATCCAGGTTTATGTTGCTTCGAGGGCTATTAGATTGAACTCAGCAAAGCAGGAGGACCAAAATTAACTCCTACCGTCGATTCTGTCCTGGTCGCGCTATTGTGATCTAAATTAGACAGGATATCAAGAAACATTCTTAAACATTCTGTGTGGAAATGAATGAAAATGGGTCAAAGATTGAAAGTAATGAGCTTGCTGCCCTTCCTGCCTACCTTCCGACGAATATTCAATTACCTGTAGTATATGCCCTAATGTTATAGTTTACGCCCACGAGGATTTACTGAATGATTACTCTGAACCAAGCCCCGTGCTGGGTGCTGGGGAGACGGCGATGAAGGAGAAACAGTCCCGCCCTCGGGAATCATCTGCCTAAGGGGGAGATGAACACATGTGCTGGCTGGTCTTTGTTCGCCACCCTCTCCCCCAGATCGGTTCTCTACCTTTCTCAGCCTCCCTCTGTGACCCCAGAATGCAGTATCTATAAACCACATCCCTGAGGCACCCTGGAGCTTCATGGCTTCGGGTTGAGTTCAGCAAATGAGGGGCACTGTTTCGGCGGCCTGGCTGCTCTGACTTCCTCTATATGCCAATTCCCTTCTCCAAGGTCCTAGCACGCCCTGAGCATCTGTAGCCAGTGATCCACTTCCCTACGTCTGCCCACTTCTGCAAACGGCCCCTTCGTAAAATCATTTTTACAATTTCATCTGAGTGTACCTTCTGTTTCCTGTGCAGATCTTGACTGGTTCGATATGTAAACTCTTTTTTTTTTTTTTTAAGATTTTATTTATTTATTTGACATAGAGAGAGATCACAAGTAGGCAGAGAGTCAGGCGGTAGGGAGGGGGGGACAGGCAGCAGGCTCCCCACTGAGCAGAGAGCCCAATGCGCGGCTCGAGCCCAGGATCCTGAGATCGTGATCCTGGGATCCAAAGGCAGAGTCTTTAACCCACTGAGCCACCCAGGCGCCCCGATATGTAAACTCTTGAAATAAAGGAGGGAGTGTGTAGTAATAGAGGTATATACAAGTCGAATGGTACACCATTCTAAAGCAGGGCACTATCAAGAATGTCCTGAGAATGGAAATAAGTAAATGCACCTTGATCTAGACATTGAAAAATAAGTAACAAGTGGAAGACCTGGAAGGGGCAAAGTGTAGCACAAAGAGAAAATGAGCTATGAAGTATTCATGGAACTGGTAGCAGTTTAGGGCTGCTGGACCACTAAGTATAGGGAAGGAAGCAGTCAGAGATAGTCTGGAGGAATAGGCCAGAATCTGGCCCTGCAAGTATGCTATGCAATTCTGTTCATTTAACACACACGCACGCACGCACGCACACAATGTGCTAGGCACTTGAGATTCATTAAACTGTGAAACAAGGCTCTCTCAGAAGAATACAAATAAGCAATACATATAATATACACATAAATTTTAAAATCTCTTAGAAGCTTCTAAGTGTTATGGCAAAAGAATAAGAAGAGGGTGTAAGGGAGACCAGGAATGAGAGGCAGGGGAGTGGATTGCCCTCTGTTTTAAAAAGGGGAATAGGCCTCATGTCATTGGATGGGTCACCTTGAGAAGTTAATCTGTGCACACAGTTGAGTTAAAGAGTGGCCATCTGGAGGAAGAGCATTCAAGGCACAGGGATTAGCCATGCAGAGGCCCTATAGCACGATCATGCTTGACATGCTCCAGGAACATCAATAAAGCCAGGGAAGCTCGAGCTGATATGCCAAGAAGAGAGTAATGGGAGATGAGATCAGATAGTTTCAGAGGGGAGAAGGTCTTGAGGAGGCTTGTAAGCCATTGTAAATCCTTGGGATTTTGCTCTGAGGAAAATGGGGAGCCATCAGAGACTTTTGAGTCAGGAGTTATATGCTCTGATTAAACTTTACTCTGTGGTCAATGAGAATTAACTGAAGGAATTTAAGTATCGGAATGCCATAAGGGAAAAAACACTTAAGATCCTTGCTTCTCAAAGTGTGGTCCAGGACCAACAGATCTCACATGGGATCTTATTGGAGGTGAAGAATCCCGGGCCCCAGATAGACATACTGAAACAGAATTTTCATTTTAACAAGATCCCAAGTGGCTCATTTGCATAGAAGAGTTTAAGAAGCACTGATTTAAAAGTTTCCTTGACTGGCTATCTATAGTAGCCCCTCCCCTTTCAAATTACTTAAAATCACATTACCCCATTTTATTTTCTTCGTAACAGCTTTCATTTTCTGATATGCTCTTACTTATATGTTTATTTGCGTATTGTCCTTTTTCTTCCCATTAGAATGCAACATGAATTCACAGACAGCAGAAAGCCTCTGTTTTCTTCCTGTTATTTCCTCCATATGTTGGACATAATCAGTGCCCAACACACATTTGCTAAATACACTATTCCAAGAGCTGAGCTCACCAGAAAGAAGAGAAGCACTATGCTGGGTGTAATGGAAAATTTTAGAATGAATTTGGTATTTATATGCATCCTGATCAATAATTAAATTTACGTAGTACTTATCTGTACAGATAAATTCTGACTTTATAATGAGGTTAGGTGGGATATAATTTCTTTTTTTTTTAAGATTTTATTTATTTATTTCACAGACAGAGATCACAAGTAGGCAGAGAGGCAGGCAGAGAGAGAGAGGGAGGCAGGCTCTCCGCTGAGCAGAGACCTGATATGGCGCTCGATCCCAGGACCCTGAGATCATGACCTGAGCCGAAGGCAGAGGCTTTAACCCACTGAGCCACCCAGACACCCCTATAATTTCTTCATACTGTATTCAAACTTGATCTTTTTCATGAAAGATTTTGAAGTCTGAGTTCAGTGCCTATTATGCTGCCTATATTATATGACCCTAAAATAATTTTAGTTCCGTCTGAACTTTTTTAGGAAGTTTTTAGTCTACTTTCCAGTTATATGTGCTCTATGGCAGATGCCCAACCAACTGAGCCACCCAGGCTCCCTAAAGGAAGCAATTTTTTTTTAAAGATTTTATTTTATTTGTTAGAGAGAGAGAGAGCACACAAGCAGGCAGAGTGTCAGGCAGAGGCAGAGGGAAAGGCAGGCTCCCTGTCAAGCAAGGAGCCGGATGTGGGACTCGATCCCAGGACCCTGGGATCATGACCTGAGCCGAAGGCAGCTGCCTAACCAACTGAGCCAACCAGGTGTCCCAGGAAGCAATTTTTTTTTAAAGATTTTATTTATTTATTTGAGAGAGAAAGAGAAAGTGAGAGAGAGCATGAGAGGAGAGAAGGTCAGAGGGAGAAACGGACTCCCTGCAGAGCCGGGAACCCGATGCGGGACTCGATCCTGGAACTCCAGGATCATGACCTGAGCCGAAGGCATTTGCTCAACCAACTGGGCCACCCAGGTGCCCCCCAGGAAGCAATTTTTAAAAGAGAAAAGAGAACTTACACTCTACTTCTCAAACTTAGCTTTGTAATATGAATCACGTCCTTTAAGTTTGTTAAATAAATGGCTAAATGAACAAAGATAAAGAAGGAAGGAGAGAAAGAAGGAAGAGAGGAAAGGGAGAAAGAAGGAAGGGAGGAAGAAAGGAAAGAAAGAAATCTAGTGAAATTGATTACTATTATAATCTATATAATCCACCTAAATAATTTGGATCTTTAATATTTGATCTTTTGTCTTTTATCTTCCTTCTTTCACACATTCCCTCTTGGGTGTGTGTGTGTGTGTGTGTGTGTGTGTGTGTGTGTGTTGGAGAACATCTTCATGTTACTATGGAGGGACTAGCAGGGTAACACTCCTGCCTCCCACCCTCCCAAGCAAGAGTAGGTTATTTGACTCAGGGAGAATTCACTTGTCCATGGATCTCATCAGTTGTGAGAGTGCATTAGGGATTCACTCTCTTTCCTTCCCTTTCTGACCTCACTGGTACAAGTCAGCAAATCCTAGCTTGTGTACAGGACACACGCAGGGCTCTCAGGTGGCACAACTGCAGGGGACCACTGACATTGTATCTCGGAGTTGGGCCGCACACAGGAAACAGCACAAATGGCACAGGCTTCCTCATCTGCTCTCTGCCAGGTAAGCATTCCAATAGAAAGTCCAGAAGCTGTCTGGCTGGCTGTGCCCATGGCAGGACGGACAAATCTAATCTGGGGTGACTTTAGTAACAAGTCTATTATGGCCACATATCTAAGACACTCTGTCCAAGCCTGATCTTAGCAGTGTGGCTGACATTTTGAAGTCCACCTGTCTGACTCTTCAGCCTATTTCTTGGTTGATACTGCACACATCTTCTGGCCATCCTTCTTAACTAAGATGACCTTGCTCCTTAGTTACCAAGTAGTTATTTGTAATATTTTATAATCCACTTAAATCTTAAACATAATGACACCATAATTATAAAAGTAAAGGGGTGCGTATGAAATATTGCTTAATCTTAAGAACAAAATGGCAGCTGTGAAAACAGATGAAATAATTAGAGGAAGAAACTGTTTGGAAGCTTCAGGATATTTTAAAAGTAATTAGTACTAGTTAGCAATAAACTTGTGTTCTCAGAAATTACACTTAAGGGGGGAACATGGATTAGCAGAAAAACATCTCCCACTCTAGGATGAACCACTGGACTTCCTAAACAACAGTTTCCTTTTTCAACAAAATTTGGGCTTGCTGAAAAAGAGTGTGTAGATGTCAGCCATGACTTCAAATGGTCCCCAACTTGGACAACAGCAAACTAATGAGCAAGGGCTCTCGGGGTCAGAATAGCACTGGATAATTCCTATGACTAACGTTTCCAGAACTGTACTCTTCTCTTCCTGAGAAAAATACCCAAAGCCCTGTTTCTTCCATTGGCCAGCTAGTCACTTCTCAGAATAGGACACATCTGTTGACAGGTGTGGATTGTGGTTGCTCAAGTGACATTAGGCTACTTAAGGTAATAATATTTCAAGTTTTGCTTTGAGTTGATCTGGTTTCCAGCAGAGCCAAGAGGTTTCTAACTAAAACAGAGAATTAGTGGGTAATCAAGACAGCGGAAATGGGGCGTGGGCTGGACTTTGAGTGTATCCTGTAATTGCCCATCCTGGTGCCCAAGTGAACACAGATAAACTCCAAACAGCAGTTTGCCCAAACACAAGGACCAACTTCTAAGGGCCCTTGAAAGGTAGGTGGGCCAATGCAGAAGAGTCAGTGTGACCCACTTATAAATCACATAGTAAGTATTGACCAGCTAATCCCTCAAAACTGTAAAAGGACCCCTGATGATCCTGAGATTTCAGTAGCCAGAGAGACCCAGACTGGCTATGGTGACCAAGAGTTCTCTAAATTGTTTCTAAACAAATCACTAGCTGAATTTTCAGTTCAACTCATAAATTATCAAATTGTAGTGGGCCTGAAATACTATCTGTTGCATTATTTATATGCTGGCTTTTATCATTTATCTACTTAAAATGTGCTTGCCTATCATCAAAAAATGCCAGACACCAACCAGACAGCCATATAAATCATCTTCAAAATGTTTTATCCAAGAGTTTACTTACTCTACTTCATATTAGGCCTTATATTTCCAAAGAAATTTGTTTGGCCTACATAGGAATATACACATCATAAATTTCAAATTTAAAAAAAAATATTTAAAACTTTGATGAATGCTATCAAAACATATTTGTGCAGAGGACGGAAAATCAAGATAACAGAGCAGGGAGATTCTGAACTCACCACCTCCCAGGGACACACCAAAATTGCAACCACATATAGAACGACTCTCTCTGAGAACAACCTGCACACTAGTACAACAGCTCTTCTATACCTAAGATATAAAGAAAAAGTTAAAGCCACATTGAGACAGGTAGGAGGGACCGAGACGCTGTCTAGTCAGGGCCCACACCCCTAGTACAGTGAGCCCCATGTGGGAGAAATGTCACCATGTGGAGGTCCTCCCTGAGGAGCAAGGGATTCAAGCCTCACATTAGGCACCCCAGCTCTGGGACCCTGCACAGAGAAGATGAGCCAAGATAACATCTGGCCTGGAAAGTCTTAACTCCAGGAGCTTAACTCTAGGAGAACGGAGCCTCCACTCTCAAAGGGCCTCTTCATAAACACACGTATTCTGAGGCCCAGCACAGAGGGAGGAGTATGAAAAGCTACCAGGCCATGTGGGAAGGAGATTTATTGACTAGTTTTATGGCATGTGCTAAAGGAGCCGAAAGTTGTAAGAACTTTCTCTGAAGATGGAAGTGCTCACAGGCACCATTTTCCTTACTCTCCTTCTACCACTTGGCCTGGCACTGATGGGTGACATTCTCACACTCCCCATCTACCTTAGTACCACCACTCACCCTACCCAGGTGTTCCTTGTGGACCTGTCCTGCCCATTCATCCACTCCATTGAGTATGATGTTAACTGTGGGTTTGTCACATATGGTCTTCGTTATGTTAAGGTATATTCCCTCTATACCCACTTTGTTGAGAGTTTTCATCATAAATGGATAGTAAATTTTGTCCAATGCTTTTTCTACATCTATTGAGATGCTCATATGATTTTTATCCTAATTTTGTTAATTTGGTATAATAATGTTGATTAGTTTGCAGATATTGAACCATCCTTGGAATAAATCCCACTTGATCCTAATGTGTCATCCTTTTAATGTTTTTTGTTTTAATTTATTACTGAAGATTACTTACCATATAGTGCTATATTAGTTTCATGTGTACAACATAGTGATTTGACAAATCCTTACAATACACACTGCTCGCCATGGTAAGTATAGTCACCATATGTCTCTCCACACGTTATTACAATAGTATTGACTGTAACTCCCTATCCTGTGCTTTTCATCTCCATGACTTATTTATTATATAACTGGAAGTTTGTACCTCTTAATCTCATTCACCTATTCCTCCCATCTAACCAGCCACCTCCCCTCTGGCAACCACCAGTTTGTTCTCTGTATTTAAGAATCTGTTTTTTTTGTTTGTTCATTTGTATTGGTTTTTTTTAGATTTCACATGTAAGTAAAATCTCAGTGGTGAAAAGCTGACAGCTTTCCCTCTAAGATCAGGAACAAGACAAGGATGCCCACTTTTGTCACTTTTGTTCCACATGACCCTGGAAATTCTGGCCACAGCAATCAGACAAGAAAAAGAAATAAAAGTCATCCAAATTAGTAAGGAAGAAATAAAACTATCTTTATTTAAAGATGACATGATACTATATATAGAAAACCCAAAGACACCAACAAAAACCACCAGAACTAATAAATGAATTCAGTAAAGTTACAGGATACAAAACCAATATACAACAATCTATTGCATTTCTATGCATTAATAATGAACTAGCAGAAAGAGAAATTAAGAAAATCTCATTTACACCTGCATCAAAAGGAACCAAACACATAAAAATTTAACCAGA
Source organism: Nasua narica (assembly GCA_028533885.1). Lineage (NCBI taxonomy): Eukaryota > Metazoa > Chordata > Mammalia > Carnivora > Procyonidae > Nasua > Nasua narica. The sequence goes on along the minus strand of CM052808.1, from coordinate 35,059,090 downwards.
GAGGTGAAAGACCTATACTCTGAAAACTATAAGACATTGATGAAAGAAATTGAAGATGACACAAATATATATACCATGCTCATGGACTGGAAGAATTAATATTGTTAAAATTCCATACTACCCAAAGCAATCTACAGTTTCAATGCAATTCCTACAAAAAAAAAAAAACAACAATAACATTTTTCATAGAACTAGAGCAAATAATCCCACAAATGATCCTGAATGGAACCACAAAGACCCTAACTAGCCAAAGCAATCTTGAAAAAGAAGAACAAAGCTGGAGGTATCAGTTTTCTTGATTTCAAACTATACAATGAAGCTAAAGTAATCAAAACAGTGTGGTACTGGCACAAAGATAGACACATATATCAATGGAAATGAATACAGAGCACAGAAATAAGTATATGATTAATTAATCTATAACAAAGGAGGCAAGAAAATTCAATGGGGAAAAAATAATGTCTTCAACAAATGGTGCTGGAAAAACTAGACAGCTGTATGCAAAAGAATGAAACTGGACCGCGTCCTTACACTACACAGAAAAATAAACTCAAAATGTATTAATACATTAAAATGTATTAAATTTAAGACCTGAAACCATAAAACTCCTAAAAGAAAACAGAGTTCATAAACTCTTGGGACACTGGTCCTAACAATTATTTTTTTGGATCTATCCCCTCAGGCAAAGGGCAATAAGCAAAACAAACAGGTGAGACCACATCACACTAAAAAGCTTTTGCACAACAAAGGAACTATGGACAAAACTAAAAGGCAACCTACTGAATGGAAGAAGATATTTGCAAATGATATATCCAATAAGGTTAATATCCAAAATATGCAAAGAACTCATACAACTTAATACCAAAAAACCCGACAATCTGATTCAAAAATGAGAAGACCTGAATAAACATTGTTTCAAAGAAGACATGCAGATGGTCAACAGACACATGAAAAGATGCTCAACATCACTAATCATCAGGGAAATGCAAATCAAAACCCCAGTGAGATGCCACCTCACACCCATCAGAGTGGCTAGTATCAAAAAGACAAGAAATAGCAAGTATTGGCAAGGATGTGAAGAAAAAGGAAACCCTCATGCGCTGTTGGTAGGAATGTAAATTGGTGCAGTCACTGTGGAAAATAGCATGGAAGTTCCTCAAAAAATTAAAAACTGCCATATGATCCAGCAATTCCACTTCTAGGTATTTATCTGAAGAAAATGAAAACACTAATTCGAAAAGCTATATGCACCCCTATCTTTATTGCAGCATTATTTACATTTATATTTATTATAGTATAGGTAATATAGTCAATAATATTACAATTACTTTGTATGGTGACAGATGTATGGTAACTAGCCTTATCATGATCCTTTCGTAAGGTGCATAAATGTCAATCACTATGTTGTATACCTGAAAACTAATGTAATATTGTATGTCAACTATACTTCAATTAAAAAAATATTTGTGTAAAATAAAGTAACTCAGGGTCATTGTTCCTGATCACGTGCACAGCCCGCCCTCTAGTGTTTCTTTCTAAACCCTACCAAATTTTAAGCCATACTCTTAATCTCAAAATGTTAGGTTAATAGGATTAAGAACTGTGTCATCAAATTAATAGAACAAGGCTAAACCCCTGACACGGATCAAAACTAAATCAGAGAAAAGTGAAGGACCTTTCGGAAGCTAGTGGTAACCTCACTGGGGAGATCCTGCAAAGTTAGTGGTAAATATATTAAAAGGTTTCATTTCGTAAATAGGATCTTAACAGAAAGAGAAGAATTAGTTCAAATGATAGATGTAGATTTATGTAAAATGTGATAATTTTGTAACTATTTGTACTGGTGTTATTTTATTATATTAAAAAGACAATCCAAATATTGATTAAGTAGTGAAATTTTTGTTCTAAAATAACAAATATACAAAAAGCAGATATATATCCCTTTGGGAAGAGTTAAGATAACTAACTTATTTTGTATTTTTAACTTTATTAAAGCATACATTTGTGGGGGTTTTAGAGGGTTTGGGGGCCTTGTTTTTTTTTCTGTTTTTTAAAAGCATACATTTATATTTGGAATGTTTATAACAAAAGCATATCAAATTGAATTTAAAAGGAAATTCATTATCTGAGAAAAAAATTTAATTGTGCACTATTCATATATCTTGATGGTTCTGTAAGACATATGGGAAAAATCTGTGAGGCTATTTTTGCATTCACACACACACACAAAAGTAATGAACTACCGAGGTAAAAACTTGCTTGAACTCTCAGAATTTTGAAGAAAAAAAATCTGACATAATTTTAACTAATTCTGTGCTTCAGGATGTTTACTGCTGACAAGAATATAAAATGAGGTATGAATTCTATGGGGCTATGATCCATACTATTCATTGTCTTGAAGTTCAAATACTTAAGGTGATTATCTTATTTAACTGTCATAAAGAATGTAAACAAAATAGGGACTTGGGTTGTCTTTTTTAAAATTTATATTCCAAGTCTCCTTATGTTTCAGGCATATTAGCATAACTTGTCTAAAGCCATAAAGAAAAATCGACAGAAAAGTGCTTCGGATCACCATGTGTTTTCAATTGATGCCGGCGAAAACTAACCTAATGGAAGGCATTTGGTACAGGTTTATTTTTCCTTTGCAGTAACAGCAGGAACATGAAGCCATCACTCTTGGTGTTTACTGGGTATCTGCTATGGTTGAAAGATTGTCACTGTGCACCTACTTGGAAGGACAAAACCGGTATCCATGGAAACCTGAAGGGTGCGTTCGGTTTCTTTATCTGCACCGTGTCCTGTTTGCATGTTTGCATGTCGTGCTGGCATTTACAGTGATTTACAGTTGAGAGATAACCATATGAATTACAGCCTTCTAGTTTCACAGTGAGATGTTCTCTAGGCACTTAAACCAAGGAGACATGACGCCAAACATCTGGAATAAAAATAGAAAATTCCAGTCGAGTATCTGAGAACGCTCACATATCCAGATGTTTGCTATCACACAGATAAAACTTGCCAACTTTTGGACTGCATTTCTTGGTATCGTCCAGATGTTTGGTGTCCTCTAAGCACAGTTTTAATGAACAGTGAAATTCTTTTCTAGCATTTGAAAAATTTAAACAATTAAAGTAATCTGTGCAGTTATTCTTGAGATAGTGAAAGAATGGGTTATAATGACATCGAATCTGGTTAGTCTATGCTCCTTAACTTGTGACCTTTGCTTGATAGTATATGCTTTGGGCACTGAACACTTAGAAAAATAAATTAGTTAAAATGTTGCTTTAGGGGTGTGTAATATTAAATTTGGAAGCAAGAATAAGCTCCCTTGCAAGCCACATTGACTACTGCAAAGAGAGAATGATAATGAATTTCATGCCCACCACAGGCTTATTAAAGTTGTATAAGAGATGTCCGGTAGGTTATTAAAGAATCTTGCATTATATGAGATACTTTCTAGGTCTGATGCCTCCTGGGGAGGCAATTAAAGCTGAAAGAAAGGGAAATTGTTCACTGTGTTTTAGGTTCCCAGTTGGGCATTTAATATAAATAGTCTGTGAAGAAAATTTCAATATTTTTTTTAAAAGATTTTATTTATTTATTTGACACAGAGAGAGATCACAAGTAGGCAGAGAGGCAGGCAGAGAGTGGTGGGGAAAGCAGGCTCCCTGCTGAGCAGAGAGCCAGATGTGGGGCTCGATCCCAGGACCCTGAGATCATGACCTGAGCCAAAGGCAGAGGCTTTAACCCACTGAGCCACCCAGGCGCCCCAGAATATTTCAATATTTTTCTAATATAAACACACTTGAGTTTTAAGTGAAAGAAAAAAAAAAGGATACATGGAAAAAGGCCCGAGGAAAAGGACAAGAATGAGGTTAAAAGAACTCTGACTCCTCTAGGAGTTCAAAAGTGAAGGATAGAAGGTATCATCTCTGTGGCAGCTGACAGCTAATTCGTTGTCATCTGCTTTCAGAGTCCCATGTGGTAAAAGAACAGCTAAGTCTCTATTTAGGGGACATGAAAAGTCGGTGAATTCATTGTAATTCTGATACACTGTAATCTAATCAGACCTCCAAGGAAAAAGCTACAATGTATCTTTTAGGTTTTTCTGAGGCTGGAGACCTATATGGAGAGGAAGAGGTGAAGAAGGCTTTGATTGGTATGAAGCAGATGAAAATCATGATGGAAAGAAGAGAGGAGGAACATACCAATCTGATGAAAACCCTGAAGAAATGTAGAGAAGAAAAGCAGGTACAGTAGTTGAGAATAACACCTGTTCTTATATATAGCTAGGCCATAAATACTGCATTTCTTAGTGCAATTGATAAATTACTCCTTTTCCCTAATAATGGATTTTCTGGACAGCAGCTCTTAGTGGAGGAAAAGTTTGAAGGAAATTTCAAGTTTCTTCCAAGGACACAGTCCTAGCAGAGTAGACCTTTGCAGGACTCCAAATCCAGGAATTTGGGGGATTTGTCTCTGTTAGGGAAGTGCTACTTTCATTTTTTTTTTTTTTTAAAGAGTTATTTATTTATTTATTTGAGAGAGAGAGAGAGAGAGAGAGAGAGAATGAGAGGGGAGAAGGTCAGAGGGAGAAGCAGACTTCCCACAGAGCCAGAAGCCCGACATGGGACTCGATCCCGGGACTCCGGGATCATGACCTGAGCCGAAGGCAGTTGCCCAACCAACTGAGCCACCCAGGTGGCCGAAGTGCTACTTTCTTTTTTTTTTTTTTTAAAGATTTATTTATTTATTAGGAAAGAGAGAGAGTGAGAGAGAGCAGGTCAGAGTGAGAAGCGGACTCCCCATGGAGCTGGGAGCCCGATGTGGGACTCGATCCCGGGATTCCGGGACCATGACCTGAGCCGAAGGCAGTCGCTCAACCAACTGCGCCACCCAGGGGCCCCGAAGTGCTACTTTCTTAAAAAGACTTTATTCTTAGTCCCTTCTGACTTGGGACAGTGACTCAAAAGTGTTCCAGAAATTTCTGGCTAGATCTGTGGTTTCCAAAGTTCTTTGATCTCCCATCCCTATTACTAAAATTATTATTAGCATTCACTCCTAAATTTATGAACATTAATTTATTCATAAATTAGACACATGAATTGCTTCCATTAATATCTCAAGGGTGAGGTTCATCACTAGCCAGTGTGGGTATTCAGTCCGTATTTCAAATAATCTTCTGGATAGTATTTTGAAATTTTTTAGTTGATTGCCAGATCAGATCACAGTTTTAGAACACAGTTTTACTTTGTCACGCGACCCAAAAAAGAGCTTATCATGGAGGCGCCTAGGTGGCTCAGTGGGTTAAAGCCTCTGCCTTTGGCTCAGGTCATGATCTCAGGGTCCTGGGATCGAGCCCCGCATTGGGCTCTCTGCTTGGCAGGGAGCCTGCTTCCCCCTCTCTCTTTGCCTGCCTCTCTGCCTACTTGTGATCTCTCTCTCTGTCAAGCTCTGCCATTTGCTTCTTCTCTACCTGAGCTGAAATTATTCATATTTTTTAATCTGCTGGATTTTTTTTTTCAGGAATCTTTTTAAGCCTCTTTTCCATTTAGTGAGGGCTAGTCTAATTAAAACTAGATAATAAAAGGATCATTTACCTGCATCCTCTTAAATTGGCAATTCATTGCAATCAGTTCCAAGGGAATAAAGAGAGAGGGAACCAATGTCCATGCTCCTGGAATGTGGGGGGCCCACTTCCCCAGGGTCCTACTGAGCAGTTGGTGACATCCAATGGTCTGACATAAGCACCACAAGACAGCCCCTGTGTATATTAAATAGTACCTCAGCCTAATCAATTTCTTTATTCAACTACCTTTAGTTAATAGCTGCAGTTCAAACTATGTACCTTAGCAAAGGGAAATACGCATTACAGTTGACTCTTGAACAATGCAGGGGAAAGGGGTGCTGAGCTACAGTCAAAAATCTGCATATAACTTTTAACTCCTCCAAAACTGAATTACTAATAGCCTACTGTTGACAGAAACCTTACCAATAACATAAACAGTCAAATAACACATATTTCGTGTGTTATTTCCCTTATATACTGTATGCCTACAATAAAGGAGAAAATACTAAGGATATCATAAAGAAAATACATTTATAGTACTGTCCTGTATTAATAAAAAAAAATTCCACATGTAAGTGGACCCATGCATTCAAACTCATGTTTTCAAGGGGCGATTATACATCCAAATGTCCACAGAGGATGTCAAAAATTGTTCATATGTTACAGTACAAAGCTTAAAATGTTTCTAAATTATGAACATTGCATGGCTCTCAGTTTAATACCATTAACAATGAACATAACATTCAAAACAATTCAATTATTTTTTAAAAAATTATTTTCCAACGTTACCCTTAAAGAAGAAATCAAAACTGTAACAAAAATAATTTGGAAATTATTTTAAATTTTAACTTGAGAGTCAATTACTTTTAAATTTTATTTTTAAAAATTTGTCCATGTGGTCAAATACACATAGCATCCCATTTGCCTTCTTTTTTTTTTTTTAAAGATTTTATTTATTTATTTGACAGAGAGAGAGATCACAAGTAGGCAGAGAGAGGGGGAAGCAGGCTCCCTGCTGAGCAGAGAGCCCGATGTGGGGCTCGATCCCAGGACCCTGAGGTCATGACCTGAGCCGAAGGCAGAGGCTTTAACCCACTGAGCCACCCAGGCGCCCCCCATTTGCCTTCTTAACCATTTCTACGCGTTCTAGTTGAACAGCGCTAAGTACCTACGCACCACTGTGCAAAACCGAAACTCTATACCCATTGAACAACTCCCCATTTCTTCTCCCCCTACCATCAATTTTTATGTTAAAACATAAAAGTTGAAGTTTTAACATCTCCCCCTACACTTGAAGTGGGGGCCGCCAAACTGCAGGGAGTTGCTGGAATTCTTTATTTCTGGGCACGGTGGGCTCTGGCCATTGCTTAAGCCCCTGGAGCAGGGCTGTGCGACAGGCCGACCCCAAAGCTGCCTGCGAGCCTGTCGCCAGACTGCTTGATGTTGTGGCCACACCTACACGCCTTGTCCCATAGGGTCCCTCGCAAGGCAAGGAGGTCACCTGACTAGAAGCTGCAAGCCCTCCTCCCTCGGGGCAGCAAGCAGAAGATCTAAGGAAGCCGGAAATAGCTCCTTATGAGGAGGTTGTGGAAGCCCCCAGGGCTGGATTCTCCTCTCAGTGGGCTTGTGAGCCGGCCCTGGGAAATATGACACGCGATAGCATTTACAGGCCCTTTATAAAACACAGTATCACATCTGCGCAAGCCATTACTTTCGCTTTACAGCTAAGGAAACCGAGGCTCGTGAAGTTCACGGACGCGGTAATCCAGCACTGTCCTGGATGACGGGGGAGAAAGTCAGCGGGTAGCGCTTGTCTGTCTCTGGGACCCAGTGACTTTGTTTTTCTCCCTCGCCTCAGCCTCCCCACAAGCCAACGGTGTAAAACTATGAAAAGAATGCTCCAGTTAGGGGTAGGTCAAGTAAGCAAATATCAGTTCAGTTAAGGTGTGGACACCTCAAAAAGTCCATTTAAAAATGGAAAAACCTGTCTCTGAGTCTCCCTCCCTAAAATTACTCTAAAGTGAAGATGAAGGATACTTCAGACAAATGATGACTTAGCATATATGAGATTGGTGCCCCCAGTCTCCCAGCGCAGAGCACCGCCTATCCTCAGGGGACCCAGTGTCCTCATGGACCCCTCTGCAGCCCCTCCCTATTAATATTTAGCAAGAACATCTGAAACTAAAAGTGGGAAACCCTGGCGGTGGGGGCATACAGTGATTTGAATTTGAACCTCACACCAAATTTACATGGGACTCTGATACACTGACATGTATGGGGTGGGTGGGACATCTAGGGGGGAAACAGAAGGAATGTGCGGGGCATTCCTAAACCAGAGATCTTCCTCCACTACAGCATTTCACTACCAAAACTTGGGACAGGTGATTAGGTAACTGGTTTTTGTTGTGCTCTTGGAGGTGAGTGGAAGGAAACGGACAACACACTAGGTAGCTTGCTCGTTTCTCTCACTTAATACAAAGCCTTAAGATGTAAATCCTATTGCTTTTCCTATTTGATAAGGAAGATACTGAGGTTCAGAGATGTTAAGTAATTTGCCCCAAGGTACACAGCAAGCATAGTTTAGAATTGGAAACAGTGGGGTTTTGGTATATGGTGACAATGAAGAAGATACTTAAAACTGGGATTGACTTAGGAAATGTGGGCAGTATTATTTCCTCCCATGGTGGGGTAACTTTCCTGAGAAGATGTAGGAATCCAAAATTGTTCTGCAATGCCCAAGGAGTTAAGAAAAATAGTCAAAAGATTCTCAGTGCCTGGATGGTTCTTTGGCACATTAATGACAGGGAAGGGTAATGTCTTTTTCTTTTCCATTAGGTAAAAATGCACATTAAATTTTTTTGTTTTGTTTTTAATTGGTTTTAAGTACATGAACTTTGCTCCTTCGTGTGTTTTTCACTTAAGGGAGTCACTGTTAGCTCTGAGACTGGTTGATGGAGGAATTCATTATACCCCATTAGTCCCCTGAACTCCCTTCAGGCTTGGAGGGAGCTAGTCTTTAGAAGTCCGCATGTGGGGGCGCCTGGGTGGCTCGGTTGGGTGTCTGCCTTTCGCTCAGGTCATGATCCTGGGGTGCTAGGATCGAGCCCTGCATCAGGTTCCCCACTCAGCAAGGAGCCTGCTTCTCTCTCTCCCTCTGCCTGCTGCTCTCCCTGCTTGTGTTCTCTCTCTCTCTCTCTCTCAAATAAAAAATAAAATCCTAAAAAATTTCCTTTAAAAAAAAAAAGAAGTCCATATATGCAAGGAGGTCAGTGGTCTAGGCAGGGGCGCTGGCCTTGAGGGAGGTCCTGGGGCAGGGTTGAGGTTCTCAGGGGCAGGTGTCCCTTCTGCTGGGTGCCGTACCACCAAGTGGGACCTGGACACATACAGCAAGACACCACGAGGGGGAGCACTTGGAATACAGACGAGAAGAAAGATGGATCACCCCTCCCCACTCCCCCCACCCACCCCCGCAACCATAACCCAACGTCTTTGCAATTAGAGTGTAACTTGCTGGACAGATTTGATCTGATATACAAGAATTGCACTTTCTTGCAATGTTTAAGCACATACAAAAACTAAAGGCAGCATAAATAAGGGAAATACATTTGTAAGCTTTATAAGCTTTAAAGCCCACTTTCCACAGCTTCCAAGAACTAGGTGTAGAGACAGACAGACAAAGAGGTAAATTATAGTCGTCCCCCGGAGGGAGACCATGTCATGGTTCACCCACACCTAGTGTAATGTCTGTCCCTTAGCAAGTACCCAATAAATAGCTGTTAAATGAACGAATGACTAGATGGAGAAGATTTGCAGTCTTCAGTAGGGATCAGTCAGTGCATGTTTCTTAACTGGAAAGGTAGATTCAAGTAGCTCAGTCAGCAGCCAGGGTCCCGAAGAAAGAATGAAGAAGTACATCAGAATATCCATATCTTTAAAAATCAGCTACAGTACACACAGAATTAGGAGATAGAAATAGAATGTTTGTTTCTCCTTTTTAATTAGGAAGCCCTGAAACTCATGAATGAAGTTCAGGAACATCTGGAAGAAGAAGAAAGCCTATGTCAGGTGTCTTTGACAGGTTCCTGGGATGAATGCAAGTCTTGCCTGGAGAGAGACTGCATAAGATTTTATAGAACCTGCCAACCTAGTTGGTCCTCTATGAAAAACACGGTAAGGGAAAAATAGAGCTCAAGGTTTCAAAATTCTTAAGGTACCTACTCTAGTTTAATTTTTTTTAATTAATTTATTTTACTAGTTAGAATAGAAATGTCTGACCTGATGTTAGCCTTTTACAATCTAGAATCTAACATTCATGCCTGCTTATGTATGAACCCCCTATATACATTCAACTTATCAGATCAAACAGCCATTCAGTGTTTGTCTCTCCCTATAATGACAATGTATAGATTTCTCTTAGAAATATCCTGAATCTTTCTGCCTCTTGTTAGTTGTAAACATGTTCCCACTAGATTGTAAGCTCTTTGAGGCCAGGGACCATAATATGTTATCTGTCTTCATGTAAGCACTGTAGGTATCTAATAAATGCTGAATTGAATTCTGAATAATAGTATTATAGTCTCTGATTTCAACCTGCTTTAATTTTTCTCCCTGGAGGCCAAAATTTGAAGACCTTCTTGGCCTCCTGAATCTCTCCTTTGAGAGGCTTGCCCTCTTCTGGAAACACACACACATATGCACACGTTCATGTCCTCTTTAGCCATATCTACACATGTCCTGTAGGACTGGCATGTGTTCTTTTTTGTTTCCTTTGGCTGTTGTCTGAGCAGAGGGAATCACAGAGGGTGGTGACCTGAATAGGATGAGTTCTGCCCCATTAAAGGCTCCTATTGTATTGGCCTGAATTTCTCTTCCCTCTAAGAAGTGAGCTCAATATGAGAGGCAGTGAAATTTCCCTCTCCATATCAGAGCACGCGCTAATTAGAGTATGTTCCTGGCTTGGTAGTGCCATACCCAATTATAGAGAGAGCAACCCTAGGACAATTCATTTGCCAAGTTAATTTGCCTCCACTGTTAATTGCATCTGCTCTGTTTTTATAGCCCGGGTCACTCTCCAATAACCAGAATACGGTGGACTGAGCACTGGTTGGAAGGCAGGAGATTTGGGAACAATTCCTGTCTATGCCAGTTGTGTGACTTTATGAAAATTTCTTGGGGCTTTAACATTTGTGTTCGTGGATAGATTCAAGGAAATAGAAGCTGGCAGAGAGAGGAGCAGACAATCAATCCAGATTACTTTTTGAGGAAGGCACGAGTAATCTAAGAATTCCTGGAGAATTCTTTGAACAGCACTGGGATGCTAGCACTGTGATGTTTGATAGTTGGTATGCTTCATAACAGTCAACGTGCCACATCGTTGCCATATAAGGACAACTGTGGTCTGGCACGAACTTGGGCACCACACAGACAGAGAGCATGGCGTGACTGCTGGAAAAAAATTCTCCCACTGAGTGGAAAATTCTACAATTATAGCTTCATTTCTTTGAATATAGCCAAGGAGGGCTTTGATCACTACTAATATATAACCATCCCTAAGTAATCTATTTAACTCTATCAGGCATCTATAATAAAGCATGAATGTGTTTATTTTCTCCTGTCCAAGGTCTAATTTATAAGACAAGAAAGAGGAGACCACTAAGTCACTAACAACATTCCACTAAATGAAACAAACCAACCCCTCCCCCACCAAACCCTAAGACAGAGGTGAAAGACAAGAACCTTCTTCAGAGTTTTGGGGCAACCTAGATGGTTCCATTTAGACCATGGCATGCCAACCACTGTCAGTATATCAGGTGTGGCTTGTCAATAATACTTAAAACTTAGCCTTTTTAGGCGTTGGGTAGGCACATATAAACAAGGAAGAATTTCAGATCCTCTTTCCACAATCAAAGTCGAAGGTACAAGAGCGTTAATAAATGATTTTAAAAGGAGTCACCTTTTCCTAGCTTGTCCAGAATTGTTTTTTATTTAGAATGACCAATGTAGATTGACTTTAAAATCTACAATAAGAAATGGTCCGTGTCAAATATTCTTCCATTTAAAAGTAATAAAATAAAATAGATTTTAAAAAAAGATCCAGAAAGAAAATTAATTTTTTATTTCATTTTTGTCCTCCACCCACAGGTCGAACAGTTTTTCAGGAAGATATATCAATACCTGTTTCCTTTCCATGAGGATAATGAAAAAGATCTCCCTGTGGGTGAAAAGTTCATTGAGGAGGATGCACAAATGGCTCAAATAGAGAATGTGTTCAGCCAGCTGACTGTGGACGTGAGATTTCTCTTTAACAGAAGTCTTAACGTCTTCAAACAGATGCAGCAAGAATTTGACCAGACATTTCAATCATATTTCATGTCAGATACAGACTTAATACAGCCCAACTTTCTTCCAGCTTTATCCAAAGAGCCACGGGCAACAGCGGATCCTGTGCAAAGTTGGGACATTCCCAGCTTCTTCCAGCTGTTTTATAATTTCAGTCTCTCTATTTATCACAGTATCAGCACAACAATCACTGAGACACTGAATACAATCGAGGATTTACCAAAACAAGGCAAAGGCAAGTATTAAAAGACAAGCTTTACTTAGATGTCAGTACTAAGGTCAAGCTTTGTTTACCTTTCGAAATAGACATTTCTAAGTCATTGTACAATGTTTCTGAGATGACAATTTATGGGGAATCAGTTTCAGAGCCTCTTAGAGAAAGCTCTGAAGTCTGCCAAACACCGTCCCCCCTCCATCACTTTCAAGAGCCCTGAGGGGTTGGTATCTCTTTTTAAAGCAAATTTTCAAAGCTCAGAAAGAAAATGTTAGCAGCATGAGAAGTTGAACAGAAAAGTTGCCTCCTTTACTGAAACTCGTGTAGATATGCTCAGCTTTATTCTGCTTGAACATCATGGGGTTTCTTTAAAATCAGTCTAGACTCCTCCACTCCCGGTTTGGGAAGGAGCCCGGTGTCCCGTATGAACCAGGTCACACTGAGTGCTCTCCACAGCCTCCTCTGCGTCTCACTGCCATAATCCCTTAAATCGTAACATTTATGCACGAAACCACAGAAGATGCTCACTGACAGCCCCAAAACAACAGAAACCAGAATATCTGTAAAGGATAAGAATTGCCTTCTACCAATGCCAAATATGCCCCCAAGATATTCCCCGTTGGAAGCGTAATGCTGCTGTGTGTCTTCAGGCAGAAGGATATAGCTTCTTTGGGCTTCTGTGGAGTGGCTGGGACACAGCATCTCAGAAATGAGAGCTGCTGGGGGGCCCAAGGTGGGATCTACATTTCCTTAGATATGTCTTATGGACCATAAGCCCACAGGAAAGAATATTCCCCTCTGACATGAAAAATAATGTGGGCTCCTTCTAGAAATCCTGCCATTTGTAACAACACGAATGAACCTGGAGGACATTATGCTAACTGAAACAAGCCACACACAGAAGGACAAATACTCTGTGATATCACTTATATGAGGAATCTAAACTAGTCAAAGTCAAATCTTTGACTAGTCAAAAGTTAACTTGGCAAATCTAGGCTACTCAAAGTCATGGAAGTGGAGAGTAGAATGGGGTTGCAGGGGGGCTGAGTGGAGGGAGAATGGGGAGACGTTGGTCAGAGAGTACAAAGTTCCTGTATGCAAGATGAGTAAGATGAGTAAGTCCTAAACTTACAAGTCCAACTGTGTAGGACAGTGCCTATCATGAAAAACACAGTACTGCATACTTAAAAATTTCCTAATAGGGTAGGTCTTATAAGCATTCTTAATAATGATGATGATAAGAAGAAGAAGAGGGTAGGAGAACATCTTTGGAAGTGATAGATAGGTTTCTGGCATAGATTGTGCTGATGGTTTCATGAGTTTATACTTCTCTCCAAACTCTCCAAGTTGTATATATTAATTACGCACAGCTTTTTTTTTAAAGGTTTTATTTATTTATTTGACAGAGAGAGAGAGAGAGAGACATCACAAGTACGCAGAGAGGCAGGCAGAGAGAGAGGGGGAAGCAGGCTCCCCGCCAAACAGAGAACCTGATGCGGGGCTCCATCCCAGGACCCTGAAATCATGACCTAAGCCAAAGGCAGAGGCTTTAACCCACTGAGCCACCCAGGTGCCCCACGCACAGCTTTTTGTATGTGGAAAGAAATGGGCTCCTTAGAGCTATTTCCCCTAATTATACCAGCCATACCTGACAACATCTGAATTAAATTCTCAAAATTACTATGACATTGCATCACTGGTCTCTATACAGAAGGGACCTACGTAACAGGACCAGAAACTGAAGCCAAAAAACAATGCGTGACATCCTTCCCGTCCCATTGTTTCCTGAGCAGAGAACAGCCATCATTACTGGAATCCTTTTTGGGTTCTATTTCAGGGTCTGGAAGGCTTTCTTGTAAGTCCGGTGTTTTCTCTGGTATTCTATTCTAAGGTTTCCAATATTCAGGAAAAGCATCAATGCAATAGATTAAATAGATCGATGCTGGGGTGCTATTAAGTAATTTTTGCCTGAACTTTTAAATAGACGGCAATTGTCTGGGGATAATATTCAGAACGTGGTCATTAGAACAAAATAATGTCCCCCCCATCTTTCACATTGCATACAACCTTATACATGGGTTCCTACATTCAAATGTGCACAGGAGTGTAGAGTGAGTCATCCACTTTGAAAGAGAAATAACTTCCTCATCGTTGCAACTCCCTCCCGCCCCACCGACTAAGACGGTAGGTTTCTACCAGTTCTGCCCCAGCTTCCTGCCCATTCTTACAGCCCAGAACCAGTCCCGGCTCAGCTGGCCCCCTGCACAACCTCCACCTTGACGACAACTCACGTATCAGAGCGCCCTGTAATACAAAGCTAATGTAAATGCAAATATGAAAAACAAAAACAGAAAAGCCTGTGTTACACACTTAAACTCTTTCCTCCGCTATCCCTCCCCTAACCGGACAGCGCCCAGGTAGCTCCACAGCGGAGACATTCTCTTCTCCATTGAGCATCTGTGGACTATTCATCAAGAAGAGTCAGGCAGGGGGCTCTGGGGTATTTGCAAGTGGTTTCCGTTACTTTTCCGGACTCGGTGGTAGGTGAACAATAAACCTAACGCTCCTGGAAAATCTGCTTAAAGAGAGGACGTTTCGAGCTTTGCTCCTGTGTAGACAGAATACTAGCTGCCCACAGATATCTACACCCTAATCCTCAGGACCTGTGACTATGTTGTGTTCCATGGCAGAGGGAAAGTAAGGTTGTAGATGGAAGTGAGGTTGCTCGTCAGCCTACCTTAAAATGGGGAGATTATTCTGAATTATCCATGTGGCTACAAGGATTCTTAGAAGTGGAAGAGGGAGGCAGAACAGAATCTATAGAGATGGTAGCATGGGAAGGACTTGGCCCTACTTTGCTGGCTTTGCAGGAGGAAGAAGGGGCCCAGGAGCCAAGGACTATAGTTGGCCTCTAGAAATTGGAAAGGCAAAGAAATGGATTCGTCCCTAGAGCCTCCAGAGAAGAAAATCACTGCTGACATCTTAATTTTAGGCCACTGAGACCCATTTCAAATTTCCGACCTACAGAAGACCATTGGTGCCATTTCAAGCCACTAAATTTGTGGTAATCTGTTACAACAGTAACAGGAAACTAATACAAGCCTCTTGCCAGTTACAATGGCCAACATTGACTGAGTGATCACTGTGTTTTCTGACAACCTTGATGGGTGGGCTTTATTTATCAAGATTGTCCTAAGAGCTAAAATTACAAAAATAGCTAAAATTGAATGAAGAACACCATTAAAAGAAAAGAGGCAATAATAAAAAGTCTGAAACATTGGGACACCTGGGTGGCTTAGTTGGTTAAGAATCCAACTCTTGATCTCAGCTCAGGTCTTGATCTCAGGGTTGTGAGTTCATGTCCTATGTTGGGCCCCATGATGGGCATGGATCCTACTGAGAAAAAAAATCTGAAATATTTTGGTTTTTAATATTTTTATTTGATTGAGTGTGGTTTCACTTTAGTCTTTATATGGGAGAATTTCTTTCCTACTTTGATCTTTCTAAACCTCAGATCCTGAATCTGTTGAAAGAGTATAATAACTCTTACCTTATAAATCCGTAGAAAGGATAGATAAGACTGTGTTCAATAAAACCGTGTGCTGTAGTAGCGTGGTGCAGTGCGGGATGCTGGGAGATAAGAGTTCTAATCCTACCTTAGAGAGCATTTGCTGACTTTAATGTTCCCCGTGAGTGGAGTGGGGAGACAGAGGCAGGTGGGGACAGGAGATGGTTGATACGAGTGATGGCACCGGAAGGAGCTGCCCAGAGGGGTCTGGAGGCTCTGGGATGGGTTACTGCCACGTCATAGGATGAGAAATTAGTATCAGATGGCCCTGGAATTTGTCATCCCTGATCTACATACCAGGTATTAATCTAGATGCTGAGAATAAGACAATGATTATAACACAGCCCCTGACTTTCAGGAGCTCAGTCCAGAGAAAGGAAACCAGATCACTGGACATCTACATTATCTCCATTACCATACTGCGAGCACAATGACACAAGAAGGTACAGAAGAACAGCTTGATTTCAAATGACAAGACCAAATCCCTTCCCTCAGTGGGGGGAGTCTAACAGAGAAGAAAAGAAAGCAAATAGTACGTGAAGCAGAGACAAGCTCTGTAGCAGAACTCCTCACAAGGGCTCTGGGGGGTGACAGGGAATGCCACTAAATTGACAGGGACAGTTCTGGAAGGCAGCTGGGAGGCCACGACCTTCTAATCAACCAAAGGAGACAGCTGCCTTACACACCGCATGATCTAACCAGGGCCTCAGGTTTTAAGCAGCAGACTTCCTAATTCATCTCAAAATGAAATGCTTCATTTTAAAATGTTGTAAATTAATAATAAATGTTTCCTAATGTGAAACACTCAGTTGAGAACTGTCAATTTTCTGTTGGACAGACTTCTTTTTTACATCATCATTTTTTCATATGAATTATTAATTCTTCCAGGAAAAGAAAAGGGTCTCTCAAAAGTTAATCAGCTTTAGATGTTTTCCCAAATCTTTGACCCATCAATCATAACATTATATATATATGAAATGCAAAAGGAATAATAAGAAAGTAAATGCATAGCACCCAGCTTTAGAAACAGACATTCCCAGTACCATTGAAACTCTAGTGTACTTCCCAATTATTGCTTTAAAAAATTAAAATAATTATTAGAAGATTTTTAAATAGAAAGAAATCCAAAGAGAAAAGTGGCCCACAATCCCTTATCTAGTTAATCCATCGACATCAGAAATAATAAGACACTAAATTTAAAATAATTCAAATATAGAATAAACGAAAGCTGCCTTCTCTCACCCCATCAAGTCTCTTCCAAAAGATTCCTCATGATTATATGCATTAACCTTTCAGGGGGAGGGGCAATATACAAATAATCATAGTAATGTGACTGTTGGACCAACGAACATACGCAATTTTTAATAGATGTCAAATTGTCCTAGTAAATGTTTGCCACAGTATGCCCTCCTATGATGGAATACAGAAAGATTTTGAAAGAACTGGTAGGAAAAAGAAATGGCATCATGTCTACGCCTTTAAAATACAGACTCTAGTGACATTAATGTGCAAACACTACGTTACCTGCAGATTCTAACCATGGAAGCCTGAGTTCAAAGGTGTTGCCGGTGCAGGACAGAGGACGATGTGGAGAACCTGGCCAGAATTTGTCAGAATGTTTCCAGTTTCATGCCAGATGCCAAAAATGTCGGGATTACCTGTGGGAAGGTAAGTAATTATTATTTTCCAGGGTTTCAATGCTATTCTGGTCAAAGGTCAAAATCTCACTTTTACAAGCATCATGGGTCCGTTTACTTTCCTTCAAGCACTTTTTTTGCATGCTTATTCCGTCCGAGGGTGCTCAGTGTAGATTTATAAACTTTTATTATTCAAAAGTAGGCCAACTCACCTTTTCTCTTTTTTTTTTTTTTTTAAGATTTTATTTACTTATTTGACAGAGAGGAGAGAGATCACAAGTAGGCAGAGGGAAAGAAGAGGGGGAAGCAGGCTCCCCGCTGAGCAGATAGCCCGATGTGGGGCTCTATCCCAGAACCCTGAGATCATGACCTGAGCTGAAGGCAGAGGCTTTAACCCCCTGAGCCACCCAGGCGCCCCTCATCTTTTCTCTTATTTAAAATTCCATCATAGGGGCGCCTGGGTGGCTCAGTTGGTTGAGCAGCTGCCTTGGGCTCAGGTCATGATCCCGGAGTTTCGGGATCGAGTCCCATATCGGACTCCCGGCTCTGCGGGAAAGTCTGCTTCTCCCTCTGACCTTCTCCCCTCTCATTCTCAGTCTCTTGCTCTCTAATAAATAAATAAATAAATAAATCTTTAAAATTCCATCATTGCTCCTGTGACATTTTTTATGCTTAAAGACCAAGTACCACTAATGGGTGCAAAAGAGAAGGTAGGAGCAAATTAGGGCACTCCTTTCTTCTTACTGTAAGGAAAAAGCAGGCCCACCCTGGAAGCAATCTTCCCATTATATAAACAAATTATTAGACAAATGAGTGGGTTTTTTTTTTTTTTTAAGATTTTATCTATTTATTTGACAGAGAGAGAGAGAGAGAGAGAGAGATCACAAGCAGGCAGAGGCAAGCAGGCTCCCTAAGAAGCAGAGAGCCCGATGCGGGGCTCGATCCCAGGACCCTGAGATCATGACCTGAGCCGAAGGCAGAGGCTTTAACCCACTGAGCCACCCAGGCGCCCGGAGTGGGTTTTTTTTAAGTGGTATTAACTCTTTCCAGCTTGTGGGTTAATTACTTTTTAGTATTTAAATATGTAAAGAGACTCCTCCTCAGAAACCACATAGACCTCCCCCTCCCAGACCTGGCCAAGAGTGGTGAGAAATCCTTCTCTCCTTTGGCTCCTCCCTATCCCTCCTCCTTCCCTCCCCTCATCTCCTTTCCCTTCCCCTAACTAATTTCACCCCTCCCACCCGCCATGGCCACCCCCCCAACACATTTTCTTATAAAAGCCAAGAGATTCCGATTCATATGCTTCTGCTGGGTAAAGCCCTAAAGGAAGGAGCTGCTAAAAAGCAAGAAGGTTGAATATAAACTGGGCCTTCTTGTTATTTCTCCTGAATTACTAATTCAATGACTCTGCACCTCAGTTTCATCACATGGAGAATGGAAAGAATGTATCTATTTTACACAGGTGTTTTGCAGATTACATGAAATGTTTACCATACTAATGGTTTTCATTATTCAAGGTTTTGCTTTTTTTTTTCTTAGTTTTCATTGTGTTACATTAGTCACAATAAAGGTTTTCCTTTTAAGTCACAGTTACAAGGTTGCATGCAGAAACCGAAGTTCTTATAAGAGAAAAATATGCACAAATACCCTGATCACTTACAAAAATAGTCCCACTCAAACATCCCATCTATGTATCATTAACTTCCTTTCATCCAGTTAAAAGCTTTGATGAATGATCTCTCCCTGCCATAAAATCATACAGAAGATGGGGAGAGGGAATCGGAGGAAGGTGGTCAAGAGGTACAAGCTTCCAGTTCTAAGATAAAGAGGTTCGAAACAGGTACGCTACAGCACGATGACTCTCACTAACACTGCTGTGTGTCGTACAGGAAATGTGGTAAGAAAGTAGATCCTAAGAGTTCTCATCACAAGGAGAAATTTTGTTTTCTTTTTGTTTTATCTATATGACGTGATGGATATTAACTAAGCCTATTGCAATAATAATTTCACAATACACATAAATCAGCCCACCATACTGTACAGCTTAGACAGTGATATGTCAATTATTGGTCCATACAACTGGAAAAAATACAGAAAAAATCAGATAATATAGTACAAATGCCATGAATAATCAATATACATCGGACAGTGCATTAGCTACAGTACACATCGGATAACCAGAAGACATGAAAAGTGAATTGGCGTCTGCATAGATAGAACATCAAAGAAAGGAGGCTCTATTGTGCTCCCATACGACTTAAAACTTTCATTATAAAATGCATTTTGTTATAATGGTATAAAAGATAAAAGAACAAAAACCCACGTGCCTACAACTGGATTAAGAAATAAAACATTACCAAAATAGATGAAGTCCCCTTTGTGTCCCTTCCAGATCTCATCTTCTTATCCCCCCAAAAGGAAACTTCTATTTTGAATTTAGTGTTCATTATTCCTTTGCTTTTCTTTATACTGTTATCACATGTATATGTAACACATACAACATACAAGCAATGTTTTGCATGTTCTTAATTTTATATTATCAAAGCATGACTTTTAAGTTTAAAACTATGACTCATTTTATATTAAATAAGCACGTGTCAAGATGAATTTATCCTATTAATGAGGGAATCTGCAAAGTGTTAAAGCTGATTCAAAGGAGTACAGGAGAGACTGGAGAATTTATAGTCAAAGATAAAATGTGGAGGTTAGACTGCAAAATTAAATATAAAATTAGTTACTGTTCTAAAGGGGAATAAAAAAGCAAGTTTTGTAGTGATGTTTTCTTTTTTTTTTTTTTAATTTATTTATTAGAGAGAGAGAGACTGAGAATGAGAGGGGAGAAGGTCAGAGGGAGAAGCAGAGTTCCCGCAGAGCCGGGAGTCCGATATGGGACTCGATCCCGGGACTCCGGGATCATGACCTGAGCGAAAGGCAGTCGCCCAACCAACTGAGCCACCCAGGCGCCCTGTAGTGATGTTTTCTATCCAACCAAAATAATTTATATCTCTACTGGACAAAAAACACTTGCAACTTTTCGATTTACAATGTTCATCTAAGCACATAGAATCTGGCCCTGAGCACCAGTAAATGGTAAAGCCAACAAAAGATCATTTCCCTAGAGAATCAAAGAGGCTTTAGGTGGGTCTCTTGGACAATGCTGTATATAACATTGAAAAGAATGCGGCCATTCTTCTGCCCATATTCCCAAATTTTGGATAATTTTTCTTAACAACGTAAAATATTACTGCTTATGTATTCTTTGGCAGCTTGGCTTGTCACTGTATAGTTTGTGAGGTTTAGCCATGTGAATACGTGTTCTTTTTTTTTTTTAAGATTTTATTTATTTATTTGACAGAGAGGGAGATCACAAGTAGGCAGAGAAGCAGGTAGAGAGAGAGGGGGAAGTAGGCTCCCTGCTGAGCAGAGAGCCTGATGCGGGGCTCGATGCCAGGCCCCTGAGATCATGACCTGAGCCGAAGGCAGAGGCTTTGTGAATACGTGTTCTAATTCATTAATTCACTGCTCCATTAGTCTGTGTGGGCATATCACAATTTATCCATTCTCCTTAAGTCTATTTAAGCTGCTTCCATGTTTTGCTATTGCAAACAACTCTTCTACATGTTGCCAAACAATAATTTTGCCTCTTCAATCAGCATTTGATTGATTCTTCCCTTGTTCTAAGATGAAGCATATAGCTATAATTATAGATGTAGGATCTTATAAATCTTATAATAAATAAATCTTATATTTGATAAATATTTTCTAAGACATCATAAATCTTTTTGTTTTCCCACTAATTACGATACATTTTTGGTCCCGATTTTAAACAGATTTACTGTAACTTTTTTCCTCTTCTCCCATATCAATTACTAGTACTGGATATATACACCCAAATTCAAAATAGTAGTTTCCCTTTGAGAAGTCAGAGAGGAGTTTTGATGTGGAAGGGGCACAGTGGGGGTTTCATCTGTTTAGGTAAAATTTCATTTCTTAATATAAGTGACAGGTACTTGGATTTATACCAACGAACTTCTGTCTCCTGCCCATTTTGTTATATAAGACCATGTAATTATCAGTTAAACTAGATCTCTTTTGAAAGTGATGTGGGTATATAGTCAATTACTTAAGAACAATAGGCATAAAGTAGGAACTCTCCCAGGCAAAAGGGACATATGTATAGTAGATTAAAAACAAAATTGCCACAATAACTTGTGGTTACTTCCATCAAGAGAGATTTTATGCTGTGAAATGTGTAAGCCTGATGATTCACAAACATGTAGCCTGGGGCAAATAATACATTATATGTTAATAAAAATTTTTTGAAAAAAAGAGAAAAAAAGAGATTTTATTTTATTTTTTATACTTATTTCATATATATTTTTTTAATTTTTCCAGTCCATAAATCTGGCTTGGCCATGGGTCTGTCCTTAGTGAATGAGGCATTGGCAAACATGACCAAAGTGCAGGCTTTGCACAAATTAAAGCTTGTTCTCGGGCATCTGGGTGACTCAGTCCATGAAGCATCTGCCTTCTGCTCAGTAGGTGATCCACGGCCCTGGATCCAGCACCACAGTAGCGGCGGGCTCCCTGCTCAGCGGAGAGTCTGCTTCCATTCTTCCCCACCCCATTCGTTCTCTCTCACGCACTCTCTCTCTCAAATAAATAAATGAAGTCTTAAAAAACAACAACACAAAACTTCTTTCTTGCCGTTGGACACCTATCTATTACCATGTGAACATTTGTGTATCTCCTTTGGAGAAATGTCTACTTAAATCCTTTGTCCATATTTTAATTTTGTTATTTGTCTTTTTATCATTGAGTTGTAAGAGTTCTTTATATATTCTAGATACTAAACCCTTATCAGATATGTTATCTATAAATATGTTACCCCATTCCCACGTGCTGCCTTTTTACTTTTGGAATGGTACCCCTTGAAGTATGAAAATTTTTCATTTCCTTGAAGTCTAACTTATCTATTTCTTCTTTTCTTTTTTGTATTTTTTTTAAAGATTTTATTTATTTATTTGACACAGAGAGAGAGAGATCACAAGGAGGCAGAGAGCCAGGCAGAGAGAGAGGAGGAAGCAGGCTCCCCGCTGAGCAGAGAGCCCGATGCGGGGCTCGATCCCAGGACCCTGAGATCATGACCTGAGCCGAAGGCAGAGGCCTTAACCCACTGAGCCACTCAGGCGCCCCTCTTTTTTGTATTTTGATGCTACCACCAAGCATATGATCTCAGGGTCATGAGACAGAGCCCCACATGAGGCTCCGTGCTCAGTGGGGAGTTTGCTTGAGATTCTCTCCCTCTCCTTCTCTCTCTGTCCCTCCCTCCACTCACTCTCTCTTGCTCTGTCTCAAATATTTTTTTTTTAAAGAAGCCATTGCCTAAGCCAAGGTCACATAGATTTACACATGTGTTTCACCTATAAGACTTACATATTTAGTCCATGTGTTTAGTTCATTTTTGTATGGTGTGAGGTGGGAATCCAGTTTCTTTCTTTGGCAGTGGATATCCAGTTGTCTCAGTTCTACTTCTTGAAACGACTATTCTTTCCCTTACCGAATTATCTTGGCACCCTTGATAAAAATCCATTAACAGCAAATATAGGGCTTATTTCAACTCTCAATTCTATTCCATTGATCTATATGTCTATCCTATGCCAATGCCATAGTGTCTTAACTGTTGTACTTTGTAAGAAGTTTGGGGAAGTGTGAGAGGTTCAACTTTGTTTTTTGTTTTGTTTTGTTTTTTAAGATTTTATTTATCTATTTGAGACAGAGAGTGAGAGAGAGAGAGCACAAGGGTGATAAGGGGCAGAGGGAGTAGCAGACTCCCTATCCAGCAAGGAGCCCGATGTGGGATTCCATCCTGGTATACCAGGATCATGACCTGAGCAGAAGGCACGTGCTGAAGCACGTGCCACTTAAGCATGGGACCTGAGCCACTCAGGCACTCCTGTTTTTCGTTTTCAAGATTGTTTTGGCTATTCTGGGTCCCTTGCATTTCTCCATAAGTTTGGGGGTCAGCTTGTCAATTTCTGCAGGGAGGAAATCCATCAGGGACTTTCTTTGATAGGAATTATATTAAATCTATAGATTAATTTGTGGAGTACTGCCATCTTAACAATATTAAGTCTTCCAATCCATCAAGATGTCTTTCCATTTATTTAAATCTTTAATTTCTTTCAAAGATGGTTGAAAACCAAAGATGGTTTTTAGTTTATAAAAACCATCTTCCACTTAAATTTTGTATAAATCTTCCACTTAAATTTTTTTCATAAACAATTCATTCGTTTGGATGCAATTGCGAATACAATTGTTTTCTTAATTTCATTTTTGGTTTGTTTATTTTGTATAGAAATACAATATTGATCTTGTATTCTGAATTGTTTATTAGTTTTTATAGTTTTTCGTGTGTATGTACTCTTTAGGATTTTCTATATACAAGATCACGTCATCTGTGAATATAATTCTACTTTTTCCTTTCCCATGTGATTCTATTTTGCATCAAGTTTCACCTTTGTTCCATGAAAATCTTTTTTCCTGGGTGGTACTCTCTAAAAGAAGAAATGAGTGTCCCTTGTAGAATTCTTCTTGCCTAAATCATGAGGCAATCATCCCCTTCTCCCCCCATAATTAAAATATATATATTTGTATTACTATTCTAAAAGTTAACAACTCTGGAGTTGCAAATGAAGATACTTTAAAAGAATATCTGAACTCTTCTTAAATGTATACCATATCTTTTTGTTTGTTTGTTTTTAGAGAGAGAGACTGGTGGGGAGGGGCAAAGAGAGAGGAAGAAAGAGATCTTAAGACATGGGGCTCAATCTTACAACCCTGAGATCATGACTTGAGCTGAAATCAAGATTTGGATGCTTAACTGACTGACCCATGCAGGCACTCCTCACGTGTATACCATATCTCGTTGACTGTGACTCCTTTTGTTTTCAAAATGTTATCTCGAATCACTTTTCCAATGTATGCTATTGCAAAATTTTTTTTTTTAAGATTTATTTATTTTGAGAGAGAAAGAGAGCACACAAGCATGTGAGTGTGCGGAAGGGCAGAGGGAGAGAATCCTTCAGGCAGAGTCCTCACCAAACGGGAAGCCCAACGCAGGGCTCCATCCCACAGCCCATGAGATCATGACCTGAGCGGAAACCAAGGGCCAAATGTTCAACCTACGAGGCCACCAGGTGCCCCAAATTTGTTTACTTATAAGTACAAGGAGCTCCCTCTCCTGAAGATCCCAAAATTATTACTGAAAATGAGGTGCCAGGGAATCTGGTGTTATATCTTAAGAATCCAAAAGAAACTTCAGATGAAGTAGTCACCCAACTCTGGTTGGTGGATTCTCTCCCACCCCTGTCCTCCCGAAGGCCGGGCTCTTGGGTAAACAGTAAAAGACATAGACATTAAAGAGTCTGTGGTCTTTTTTCCGCAACAAAAACCTCCTATGTTCCTCAGTGCCCTAACACATAGACACTTCCATAACCTTCAGGTAATCTCTCCACAGCATCCAGCTGCTCATCAGCACAACTATGTAAATTCCTAGAATCCTGCTTCAGTTCAGATGGGCCGTCGTGCAATATCGCACAGAGCTGCTGAATCACAGCGTGTCAGCACAAAGGTTGATTTCTCACTCTGTGCCATGTCAGTTACAGTTTGAGCGGAAGCCCTCTCGCTCAGGGCGATGCAGCCTCCACTATATGGAGCAAACCTAGTTCTGCCAGCGGGGGAAAGGGAACATGCTAAATCTTTAACGGTTCCTTATGCTTCCTCCAGAAGTGAGACCCATCACCCTGAAGAGGGCCCCACTCAAATTCAAGGTGGCAGGAAGCACAGTCTCCCAGGCACCCTGATCCGAAGATCAGTGAGTAGCCCCAATGACATTTCAGAGGCACTACACAAAGGAGGAAAAGAAAAAGGAACATTGGCTGAATCTCCAGCGTACGTCTGTCTACCCTATTAGCAGGCACTTCCCAGTGTTATTTCATTCACGCCTCTTTAACCTAATCCAAAACTCACTCCAGGTCCACAGGCTGGAAATAGAAAGCTTACGGGCTGGGATTTAAACCCACATTACCCAACTCCAAATTCCACGGGCATTTTCCTTTACCGCATTCCCTTCTTCTCTCCTAGACTGTCCTGACGTACCAGACCTACACACAAAAGTGGACGAGGCCCTCGGATTGGTCAACATAGCCCACCGGCAATACGCCCAGGTTCTCCAGATGGCCCAGCATCACCTAGAGGACACGGCGTATCTGACGGAGAAGATGAGGGAGGAGTTTGGCTGGGTAGCCGAGTTGGCAGACCAGACTCCAGCAACGGAGAACATCTCCAGTTCCACGAAGGTAACCGAGAGAGCCCAGAACAGATATGGAGATTACCTGGGCATCCACTGGGTTTTTTTTCCTGTTAATTCACTTCTTAAGTAGATCTGCATTTGAAAAGAAGCTGTGGGAGGACACTCATATTTCCATTATGACTCTATTCAGGCTGACTTGATGTAACGTGTGCATGGTTCTTAGAAACAAGAAGCTCTAGAAAGAAAACCCATTTAAAATGCAAAATAACTTTCTAATCCAGACATGGCCAGTTCTGCTTGGGGCTAGAGGGATGGACTCAACTGATTCAAGCAAACTTGAAGAAACCCGACCAATGTAATTTTTGAGAGAAGACTTCCAGGTGAAGCAATGCGTTCAAATGCTGATCCTGATACCTAGCAGCTGAGTAAGTTTGGGAACGTTCCATAACCTTTCTAGGTCTCAGTTTTTCCCGCTGAAAAAAATGGAAATAATAATAGGATACCTTAAAAGGGATGTCTGTGAAGCCATTAGCATAGGTTCCTTAACCAAAGCAAGAGCTTTGTAAATTCTAGCTCTCAATAGTTTTTGAAACAAAAGCTGCTGACTTACCTTGAGAGTTAAAAATATTTGTCTACTAATATTCACATCAAAACATATTGCCATCTTAATTGGCACTTATACCTGTCTCCCACCGTCAATCAAGAACTCTTGTTGCATAACATAAAACAGTGACCAAATTTCTCTTCTAACCAACTGCCCCCACCCCCACCCCACAACACAAAATACACTAACATCCAAATGTACCAGGCTAGTGACTCCTGATAAGGTCAGTAATCAACACGTTCCCAAGAAGACCTGCATACAAAAATCACCAGGCAGAGCAACTGAAGAAGCAACATTTTATGCAGCTCATAATGTCAGTGCCTTACCCAGATCCCCGGGAATCCTTTTACCAACGTTGGCTGGTGCTGCTACTCACTGCTCTTCCTGGCCCCAGACCTTCTTCAGAAGGGGCCACTTAAGAGCTCTCTGCAGCAAAAATAAAACAAGTCAAAATCAGAGAGGGCCAAGCCGTAATGGACTCTTAATCATAGCAAACGAACTGAGGGCTGCTGGAGGGGCGGGGTAACTGGGTGAGGGGCGTTAAGGAGGGCACGTGATGCGATGAGCACAGGAGGTCATTTGCAACTGATGACTCCGTGAACTCTGCCTCTGGAACCAATAATACACTATATGTTAACTAATTGAATTTGAAAAAAAAAAGGGAGCTCCCTGCAGCATCAAACTAAAGGCAAAGGTCACCTGAAGCTACATCCTAGATTAGCTTCTCCCCCTTGTCTGTGTTGCTTGCCTAATCCCCACAAAAGTTTCACCTGAAGCCACCCTTAGTCAATCACTTGCATCAGAGTCTCAGGCTCTGCTTCCAGGGAATCTGACCTATGACCTTCAATGCCCTAGTAGTTCTGTCTCTTTCAGACTGCAAAGTTGTGGCCCATGTGTGGTTTGAGACATAGGTTTAAAGAGTCATAACCAGCACATTAAACAAACAAACAAAACAGAATAGGGCAGACTAGGACAGAAAATATGAAAGTGCATTATATTTAATAAGTCATAGGCACATATCATGGAACTTCCATTTCCATTCTGTGCATGCACACGTGTGTAAACGCGTATACGTATATGTAAGACATGTGTTTTTGAGTCATGATGTAAAATGTATTTGTAACTCTGGACCATAGTCAAACGGTTCTGAAAACCACTCTCCCGTCCCTGCTGGTTCTCTGATTCATTTCCTTCATTAGATAGGTCATACCCTAGAGAGTAAAATAATTCTGTATACTTGATTGTCCTCACAATACAGACCTTCAGCTAATGAGGAAAAAGGCCTTGTCTTGAAGAACAAAATCTAAAGAAAAATTTGAGCAGGGCTTTCCATCTTTAGAAAGGTACACCCAAGAGTTAATTGCTTTTATCTTCATCAGTATTTTCCATTCTAGGCCTCAGTTTGCTTCTATTCTAGTGTCTCTGGGTAACACTAACAGATTTACCTGGAATTCTTTATATGGATAACAAAGGCAGTTCTGTATAAAAATCTCCATATGAAATATAATTGTGGGTTTCAAGGATACATTGTTCTAATAATCATTGTCACTAGAGAGCACTTACTGTGCGTCAGGCAATGTTCTAAGTCTTTTTTCATACACCAGATTGTTTAATACTGTCAGTGATCCTACAAGGCACTGTTTTTCACATTTTACAGATGAGGCACAGAGAAGTTAAACAACTTGTCTGAGGTCACACAGCTAGGAAGGTGGTAGAAATAGGATTCAAGCCCAAGCAGCACTTCTCCAGAGTTGCTGGACTTAACCACTTTGCTGAACTACCTATAAAAGTTATTTTTCTCAAAACAGCTCTTATTTCATCATGTAACAGAAAGTGCAAAGCCATAAAACAGCAAGGACTGGAGAGGAACACATAAGTTCCAGCAGGTGAAAAAAGTTATGCCCCTCAGGTTACACGGTGTACACAGTTACACGGTGTTAGCTTTATAATTATTTATTAAATGAGACAAAAATGCTTTATGCAGTTTTTATGTGGGTCATAGTCACCAAAAGGAAAAGGGGGAAAACTCATGGTTAGCTATTCCTTTATAAACTAGAATTAAGAAATTATCAGTTTTTATTTGGCTTCTTAATATTTTGTTTTAATTTTTTTTGGTAAGGGGGTTATTTGAAAACATTTTCAAAAATAGTTCTTGCATGTCAGTACAGTTTCATTTAAATGATTAAAATCAAAGTATGTGCGCTCGAGAATTCATTAAGAGGAACCACTGTGACTTTCAGACGACTGGTCCTCACAAACACATGCCACCCAAAATTGTAATTTTCCTAGGAAAACTCAGTATAAAACTTGGTGCATCACATTAATGTTTGTGACACTGACAGCTGTGCTCACCAAGTATTCTGTCTGCTCACTCATCTTTTCTACCTGCTCTTGCTGCAAAGTGGTGCCGTGTGGCAAGTTCTGGCCAAAGAAATGTGATCAGGACTGACCAGGGTTATTTCTAGACTGAGGGAGTGCAGGGCCTGTGTGTGCTGATCCACTCTCTGTCCCTGCCAAGGACACAAAGAAAGCCAGGCATATGTCAGGCTACAGCCATGAGATGACATGCCACTGTCAACCAGGGTCCCCAGCGGTGGAGGTTATACAGAGCCCCTGAAATGGACATGAAACATGAGCGAGAAATAAATGTTTGCTGTTTGAAGCCACTGGGATGTTGGGGCTACTTTGTTACCTCAGCACAACCTAGCCTAACCTGATTCATGTGCTATTCAATTAATCAGGAATGTGTACTGGGGTTTAGTAAACTTTCACTGTGTAATCCTTCTTCTTAGGTGGTTCCAAATGTTCCTGAAGGCAATTTTTCCAAACAAGATGACACGATGACAGACTTAAACATTCTGTCTTTCCCCAACTTCACACTCAAGATCCCTGTGGAAGAAAGTGCTGAGAGTTCTAACTTCATTAGCTACGTGCTGGAGAAAGCTGTGCAGCATTTTAAGACACATCTTAGAACTTGGTAAGCAGAGTGACTGGTTAGAAATGCCTTGTTGATAGGAATAGATGATTCAAAAAAGGGAAAGACAACAAAACTAGTTTTTAAATATTTGGAAAACAGGGGTGCCTAGCTGCTTGGTTGGAAGAGCTTTTGACTCTTGATCTTAGGGTCATGAGTTCAAGCCCCATGTTGGGAATAGAGTCTACTTAATAAAATACCTAGAAAATATGTTCAACCTCATTAATCATCAAAGACATAAAAATTAAGACAAGATAGCATTGTGTGCCTATCAAATGTGTAAATTTAAAAACATACAAAATTGTGATAGAAGTGTAATTAAATGGGAATTCTTATATGTTATTGGAACACAAACTGTTTTTGTCTTTTCGAAAATAGCTTTTTGAAAACCTATTTGATTATGTATGTCAAGAGCCATAAAACTTCTTTTTGATATAACAATCCATTTTTGGAATAAGTCCTAAGGAATAAATCTAAATTTGATTAAAAGTACCCCCCGCAGGGGCACTTGGGTTACCTTAGTAGGTTGAGTTGAGTTGACTCTTAATCTCAGTTCAGGTCTTGATCTAGGGTCATAAGTTCAAGCCCCATGTTGAGCTCCATGCTGGCCATGGAGCCTACTTAAAAAAAAGAAAAAAAAAAAAGGTTCTCCCCCCCCCCCCCAAGCCCCCAAATCTGTATTTGCACAATTATTTAAAATAGTAAAATTCTTAAATAGCAAAATTTAAAAAACAATCATAATATCTAAGGACAACAAAATGGTTAAGTAGATTGTGATTTAATATCTTCTTAGTGGCACAATTAAAACTGTATGTAACTTTCTCTTTTGGTAATATGATCAACCTTAAATAAAAATTAAATTTTAATTCTAAGTTATCATTCCTAAGGGATCTTGTTAGTCGGTCAATGTATAATTAAGCTACATATTATATAATTTGCTGCCTGTCCCTTTATCTTTGAGTTTTGGAGAACTTTTTTTTTTCAAGTTAGAGTAGTCAAACAATCAATATCTTTTTAGCATCTACTAAGTGAAGGCACAGAACCGAGGTACTGTGAGGGAGAAAATGATGAAGTTGACAAGATTCTTTCCCAAATAAGCTTCCTCTCCAGCGGAGCTGGGGTGGGGGTTTAAAAAGATATACATACGACAGTGATGCAAGATGGCATATAGCCAGTCCCAAGGCCCTGGCCTCTGGGAATTGAGGCGAGAACACTGGACTTTCCAGAAAAGGAGAAACTATTCAGCCAGATATATTTCCTTTTTCCTCTTCCTTTCCCACTAGCCTTTATCTCCTTTCCTTTACTCTTTCTCTTTCCTCCTTCCCTCTCACCCTCTATTCTCTCCTCTTTTCTTGAAAAAAAAAATGGGTTTTCCATTATTTTGCTATATATTAATTTTTTAAAAGTCCCAAGAGCATTTATTCTATTACCCATTCTGAATTTTATTCTAAGAAAAAAATATATACTGTCTATAAATAATTTATTAATATTTTGATTTTTGCTGTGTTTTTTTAAAGGTAAGAAGACCTGATGCATTCTATACCCGGCAAGCAGAATGACCTGTTAGGTACCTCTGAGACCTGAAAACCCCAAATGTATAAGATAATGTAATAAATGTAATACAGGAAAGTATGTCAGTTACATATTATGAAGTACTGTTAATTTTCTTATGCCGAATGGCAGTTTAATAGCTATTCAAATTGAATTAAAGTAAAATTCCTTTAAAAAAATCACATGTAGATATTATGGAATTCCATAGTAACTTAGTAGTTCTTTGTATATTAAATAAATATAAAATCACCAAGGTGCCTGCTTGCCATCATTTCTATTACAGATATGCCACTTTCTAATTAACAAAGGATACTTCTTTCAATTTGCTTTTGAATTTACAATACAATAGTTGACTCTGAAAAAAAAATCTATAATTCATTCCTTTATTTAAGTAAAGACCTGTAACTTCTGCATAGATTTTTTTTTATTGTGGTAAAATATATATAATAAACTGTATATATAATATATACATATTATATATATAAATATAATATATACATATAATATATACAAATATATAATAAACTGTATTGTCTTAACCATTTCTATTTTCTGCCTCTTCTAGGCACCTCACCTAAGTGGAATCATACAGCACTTGTCCTTTTGTGACTGGCTTGTTTTACTTAGCAGAATGTCCTTAAGTTATATTCATTTCGTAGCTTGTGTTGGAATTTCTTTTTGAGGTTAAAGACTATTCCAGTGTGTGTGTGTATGTGTGTGTCACATTTTGTATATAAACTCATCCATCCACGGATACCTGGGTTACCTCCACCTTCAGGCCATTGTGAATAATGCTGCTATGAACATGAGTGCACTTCATTGTTTCTTTTTAAAATGGACACAACAGGGCTCTCTTTGAACGAGGCCACACATATTTAATGGGAAATACAAGTTGTCTTTGGCTGACACTTATTTAACCTCATAATCTGAACCTTGGTGCAATATAATAATCAGAGGGTCATTTGCCAGTATATGTCACTAAAGGTTACACTGGAAATATAATCAGCCTTTCCAGTTATGAAAAGGAATATAATGAGAGAGGACTCAAAACCATTAAAGCATTTTCCACCTGGTCTTGAAATTGTATTTGACAGGAAGGCTTGTCAGAGAAAGAGGGGTCAGAGACAGCCAGTTGAATATAATCCACTCCAAATGAACATAAAGCCTCTCTTACCCAAACGGAGGCCATAAAAAAAAGACACTATTGATTGAATCTTGACTTCCTTAATATGCAGAAGTCTCAAATAAATGCAGCCTATTCAACCATATATTTGATATATTTGCCAGAGAAGGTGCCAAAAAATAAGTTAGAAAGGGAACCTATTTGATGACCAATGAGCCACAGAAAACCTGCAGAGTGGGGAGCAGGGGGAGGGGGCTAGCAAGTGGAAAGCCACAGCCTTGAAAAGCCTCTGCACCCAGGTTCACCTGGATTCTAATCCCTGCTGCCATATTTCCTAAGTGTGTGTCTTCGGGCGAGACCCTTAGCCTTTCTAAACCTCAGTATATTTACCTTAAGGTAATAAAAGGAATATTTTTTGTCTTATAGGGTAGTTGTGAGAACTACAGTAAATAATCCGTAATGAAAAGCATCAATAAATTGTGGTGTTCTTTATAAAATAATATTATTATCAAGTACCTGATTCAGAGTTGGCTCTCAAAAATGCTTCCTGCTTTCCTTTACTTAACTGGACCAGTGTTCTTGAGAGTTTGTTGTGTAAAGAAAAGATTTCTTATTTTATTTTAAAGATCAACTTACTGGGGCAGCTGGGTGGCTCAGTCAGTTATGTGTCTGCCTTCAGCTCAGGTCATGATCCCAACTGGGATCAAAACCTGCATGGGGCTCCCTACTCAGGGGGGAGTCTGCTTCTCCCTCTCCCTCTGCCTGCCTCTCCCCCTACTTGTGCGCTCTCTGTCAAATAAATAAATAAAAAATTTAAAAAATCTTATTTACTTATTTGAGAGAGAAAGCACAAGCAGGGGGAGGGGCAGAAGCAGACTCCCCACTGAGCAGTGAGCCAGATGTGCGGCTCGATGCAGGACTCGATCCCAGGACCCTGGGATCATGACCCAAGCCAAAGGCAGACACTTAACTGACTGAGCTACCCAGGGGCCCCAAGAAGAGGGTTTCTTTAGACCAATAATATTCTAATATTTTTGCTCTCAAACTTCCTAACAGGAATCTGAAAAAGTTATATATGCTCTTGCATATGATTTTTCAACATAAGCTAAAAGAATAGCAAAATTTTATTTTCTCATGTATTGTACATATTAGCATTTTAAAAATATAACAGTTCCATCTCTCTTCCAAATGTATCCAAGGGCGCCTGCGTGGCTCAGTGGGTTAAAGCCTCTGCCTTTGGCTCAGGTCATGATCTCAGCGTCCTGGGATCCAGCCCCGCATCAGGCTCTCTGCTCAGCGGGGAGCCTGCTTCCCCCTTTCTCTCTGCCTGCCTCTCTGCCTACTTGTGATCTCTCTCTCTGTGTCAAATAAATAAATAAATAAAATCTTTTAAAAAAATGTATCCAATGGAATCTAAATATCATGGCCATTTGATACCCAGCATCATCCACTTAAACAAAGATACACACAAGTTTTTCTTTAACAGTGAGAAATCTTATTTCTTCCCATTTTCTCCTTCAATTCTGATTTTCATCCTCCTTTTCTCAGAGAATTTTATTTTAATGTAATATATTCTTATGCTTAAGCAACTTTTAAAAAATGTATTTATTTAAGAAAGAGAGAGCAAGCAAGAAAGAATGAGTGTGGGGAGGGGCAGAGGGAGAAGCAGACTCCCTGCTGGCCGGGAGAAAGATGTGGGGCTGGCTCTATCCAAGGCCCTTGGCTTGGAACCATGACCTGAGCCAAAGGCAGACACTTAACCAACTGAGCCACCCAGGTGCCCTATGTCTAAGCATTTTTTATTGATCAATAAAATGTTAGCATTTTTAGAATTTAAAAATTAAAAATCCCCCAGACACAAAAATCTAGGTATCAAATATTCATTCTCAATTGAGTTAGTGCCTGTAATTATTATTTGTACATATTGATCAAAATTATATAAATATATTATAAGTTTCTATGACCATTAAACATATAAAAATAAAATTTTTAACAGAAATAGACATCTTACTGAAAAGGAAGAGGTTTTTCCCCTAATAAGTTAATGTATCATTGATAAAATTCTTTCTTAGAGTAAGATTCAGCACCCATATTACCCCTATTTTTTATTTTTTTAAAAAGATCTTATTCATTTATTTGACAGAAAGAGAGAGAGGGATCACAAGTAGGCAGAGAGGCAGGTAGAGAGAAGGGGAAGCAGGCTCCCTGCTGAGCAGAGAGCCCCATGCGGGGCTCAATCCCAGGACCCTGAGATCATGACCTGAGCCGAAGGCAGAGGCTTTAACCCACTGAGCCACCCAGGCGCCCCTCTATTTTTTATTTTTATATGTGCAAGTGCTAGGGAACATGCCGACATGAATCCACTGGGGTTTGGAATGCTTTTTCCCTCAGGGAGATCTTGCCTGGTGATGGGACCCAAAGTAGTTCCTCTGTACACTTATCAGGATGAGCACTGAGTAATGTATAGAATTATTGAATCACTATATTGTAAACCTGAAACTAACGTACCATGGTATGTTAATTATATTGGAATTAAAATTTTAACTGTTATTTAATAACTGAAAAAGTTATTAAATAAATAAATAAAGTAGTTCCTCTGTACCTTCAGTAGCCCCTTACTGGGTTTTGTAACCATCATAACACTTGTCACTATCTTGCCGATGTCTTGTTTGGGAATATATGCATGTTTATCTCTGCTAGAACACCAGTTTCTGGGAGAGGGACCTTGTCTACCTACCTTGCTCCCTGCTGACATGCAGTAGGCACTAGGATATAAATTCTTGGATGAATGAATAAACAATACGCTCTTCTGAGAGGATCGTTCATTTATGGAGCAGCCTCTGAAAAAGGAACTATTCTTTCTCTATCATCATCAAACCAATATCCTCCAAGTACCACAGCGGAAGAGGAATCTCCACACGGGCAGGGGGCCTACTCTTATGTCTTGTGGTTCTCCTTGTGCTACAACTGATATTCCACTGGTACAATTAAACTCAACTCAAAATAACAAAAGAAAACGAAACACAGAGGGTAACATACAACTGGAAAATCTGGGCTATCTTCAGGCTGGGATCCTTCCCATGGTTAGAGATTATGGAGACACTTTCCAGTAGGGGTGGGGTTGGAGGAATACCTGCATTTAGCGATCTTTCCACACACGTGCTAAAGCCCAGCAATATGCAGGACAATCCTGTCCAGCAAAGAACTCTGCATTTTCTGGCTCACCCAGGGCTGTGCTTCCACATGGCATTTTAGCTTCTTTTTTTTTTTTTTTTTAAAGATTTTATTTATTTATTTGAGATAGAGACAGTGAGAGAGAGCATGAGAAGGGAGAAGGTCAGAGGGAGAAGCGGACTCCCCATGGAGCTGGGAGCCTGATGTGGGACTCGATCCCAGGACTTCGGGATCATGACCTAAGCCGAAGGCAGTTGCTCAACCAACTGAGCCATCCAGGCGCCCCAGCATTTTAGCTTCTTATACCCAGGAGCACTCTCAAGCTAGAGCAGGCAACGTGAGTCCCCATTCCTCCCTAAAGTCTGTTTTCTGAGTTCAGGTTTTCTGACTAAGCGCATCTCTTCCCAAATGCCCATCAAAAAGAATGCCCACTGCATCTGGAGCTACCCACCCTGTCCAAACACACAACACAACACAACACAACACAGGAGGGCTCTCATTCCTAACATATAGGTGACTCTTTAAAACTATTACTACACTGGAATGGGGTAGAGTGGGGAAGGAGCTGCAAGAAGGGGAAATGAATCTATGCTGACCTAGGAAAGGCCAGCCTTGTACTGTGATGGACGAAATAGACTTACAAATCTGCTGTTCTGTAACCCAATGCTTTTCAGTTTACTGTGGCCTTGTGAGCACTCATACAACCAAACTGCAAGAACATTGACTTTCCAGCTATGAGACTTGTGAAATGTTCCCCGAAACACTCCCTCAGTCTGTTCATAGTATTTTTCTTCCTCCAATTATGCCAAATGCCCAGACATTTTGTAAATTGTCTTTGAGAATTGATTTAATTTTTTTTTAATTTTATTTATTTATTTGACAGAGAGAGAGATCACAAGTAGGCAGAGAGGCAGGCAGAGAGAGGGGGAGGAAAGCAGGCTCCCCGCTGAGCAGAGAGCCCAATGCGGGGCTTGATTCCAGGACCCTGAGATCATGACCTGAGCCGAAGGCAGAGGCTTTAAACCACTGAGCCACCCAGGTGCCCCAAGAATTGATTTAATTTTTATAGGCTTTGTGCCACATAAAGGAATGCAAGATTGTCTTTGCTGAGATTAGGCAGAGCTGCAGATGAAAGGTATTTTTCTCTTCCTAGAATTTGTGTTACAAAAATTTTAACTTTGAGGTTGAGAGGGGCGTGTTAGCAGAAAGATTCCAGAATCTTGCACAAATTCACTTCAGGTAACCCGAAACAAACAAAGGTTGACTTCAATGAACAGGAAAAAATAGTGTTTGATATGTTTCAGAGCCGACATCTTATTCTTTACCATCCTAGACCTATCGACAAGAAATACACTGACCATCTACTATGGGCTCAATAAATAGTTGTTGATTCAAAAGCCTACTTGTTGCATGTACATGTATTAGTACATTTCATTTTATTTTTTAAAGATTTTATTTATTTATATATCCGTTTTTTGAAAGGGAGTGTGGGGGGACCCGGCAGTGGCAGAGGTAAGACAATCTCAAGCAGGTTCCATGCTCAGCTCAGAGCCTATGGGGGGCTTGATCTCACAAGGGGGAGATCATGACCTGGGCCCAAACCAAGAGTTAGAGGCTTAGCCAACTGAGTCACCCAGGTAGCCCTTAAAGATTTTATTTTTAATTAATCTCTACACCTAACATAGGGCCAAAACCTACAATCCCTAGATCAAGAGTTCCATGGTCTACTGATTGAGCCAGCCAGACACCCAGAGTACATTTTAAACTCATTATCATACTTCTTATTCACCAGTGTTTACATTATAAACATTTCATAGTCAGTGAAAAGTTTAGTATTAAAAACTTGAAAATGGGGGCGCCTGGGTGGATCAGTTGGTTAACCCACTGCCTTAGGCTCTGGTCATGATCCCAGGGTTCTGGGGTCGAGGCCCGCATCGGGCTCTGCTCAGCGGGGAGCCTGCTCCCCCCACCCCCTGCCTGCCTCTCTGCTACTTGTGATCTCTCGGTCTCTGTCAAATAAATAAATAAATAAATAATCTTTTTTAAAAAGAAAAATAAAATGGGTTTATAAACGCCACAACCCCGAGGCACGCGCCCAGCCCAACTAGTGACTCCGCGCGCTCCTGGGAGGCCCGGGGGTCGCGCGCGGGCCTACGTCAGCGGACAGGAAGGGGCGGAGCCACTGCCGCGGTGGCGGGAAAAAAGGTGCGCCGAAAGGCACCCAGAGCCCGCCGCCAGCAGCCGCCCGCGTCCAGGGCCCGCAGCCGCGTCCGCGCCATGCCCGCCCCCGGCTCCGAGCTGCAGCGCCCGCCGTCGCCGTCGCCGTCGCCGACTGCCGCGCAGAAACCCGGCGCGGAGCCGCAGCCGACACCCCACGGGGAGCTGCAGTACCTGAGGCAGATCGAGCATATCTTGCGTTGCGGGGTCCGGAAGGATGACCGCACCGGCACGGGCACTCTGTCAGTGTTCGGCATGCAGGCTCGCTACAGCCTGAGAGGTGACCCCCGCGCGCCGCGGGCGAGGGAGCGTGCGCCGGGGCGGGCCCCGAGCGGCCGCTGGGGGCGGGGAGGCGCGCCTGGGAATGCCTGAGCTCTGCCCTCAACCTTTCGTCCTAACCTTGATCCTGGGAGCTCCATAGCCCCGCTTTGCGGACGCCAAAAGAGAGGCTTGGGGTAGAGAAATGATTTGCGTAACATCACGCGGACAGGAGTGACAGAAGTGGGAGGTGAAACCAGGTCCTTTGGCTCCGAGTCCTGCTCTCACCCTGGTCGTGCTGTCTGCCCCAGAGTGGACACGGTCTCGTGGTGTTTGCCTCATACTAGAGAGTGGGAGAGGATCTGCCTGGGCTTGACCTCGGACTTGGCTAGAGGTTCCCCTTTTTTGCTCCTCCTCTTCTCTCCCCGGTCTGGCCCTTCGGTTTGGCAAAGTTTTAAAAATTAGAGCGAAGGAATAAGGGCGGGTCAACGGCCGCGGGAAGAGAGCGCGAACGGAGAGGCTGGGCAGGAACTTGTTGCTGACAATTTTCCCCGTCTGGTCCGCATGAACCAGCTTTCCTCTAAAACCTTGACACAGAAACGCCAGAGGCTGAATAGAAGTTCTTATTCGTCTTTTCCATTAAAACAGGATGGCTCCTGACACGTTTCTCTTGGCGGTTGTTAGAGTCAGGCTTTCAGGGGACAAAGAGGAGGGTGGGGGGCAGGGTGCACAAGACTAATATCCTGGACGCAGGTAGGGGGGTGGTTTTGAGTAGGGAGACGCACTGTTAGTAAAGCTGATTCACCATGGTGAGCAGGGGGACGACCCTCAACCCCACACCCATTCTAGAGTCGGGAAGATACCCAGGCTGCCGGGTAGACAGGGGTCTGCTTTAGACACGGACCCACCTTCCTGAGCTCCACACAGTGGCCTCCAGTGATCCACAGATCTCGTTTTTACTCCAGCCCGTCCGTTTAGACCGTGGGCAAGTTACATCTCTGGTCTTTGGCTTCCTCCCGTGCTTAATATAGAGGAAATAATACTCAGTAGGCAGTACTGATAAGAGTAGGTGCTTGAAAAATCTCTCCTTGTTAATTTAAGTATCAACTATGTAACTGATAAGGTGAACTGAATAGGTACTGAATTTAGAGATAAGCTTTTACATTTTCATCTCTCTGTTGCTTGATGCAAACTAGTATATTCCCTCCTGGTGCCTGTAAAATGGAGATCTTAAGGATGCCTAAGGAAGGTTGTTTAGAGGCTTTGATAAGGTCATCCATACCAAATATTTAAACGGTTACTATTTTTGGTACACTTAAATAATAGGGGTTAATTTGCTTTGCAAATAATTAAAAACTATGCTTTAGCTTTGGTTAGTGTGGTATCTACTATCTCCCGGACCTGAGCAAGTTTCTCCTGGCAGGATAAGGAACCTTCAACCTTTTTCCTAAGGCACGTTTTGTGTGTTGTCTTCACACCTCTGTGAAGGAAACACACTAACTGGGAAGT
This sequence comes from Nasua narica, assembly GCA_028533885.1. Taxonomy (NCBI): domain Eukaryota; kingdom Metazoa; phylum Chordata; class Mammalia; order Carnivora; family Procyonidae; genus Nasua; species Nasua narica. The sequence continues at coordinate 35,020,036 of CM052808.1, read as the reverse complement.
AGATGGTAGCTCTTTTCCTGTCCCCATGGGCATCCCTGCCTAGCCAGTGCCCCATCTCACCGCGCGGAATTCCTGTGGTGGTCAAGGAATCGAGGAGGGCAGTCTCAGTCTGAATTGTGTCACTGACGTAGGCAGTAGCCTGGGAGCTCCACCCTATTCTGGGGCACCTATGTGATCGGAGTCACAGTTTTCTAGTTGGTCCTGCGGTCACTCGAGGGCCTTATGCCCCAGGGGCAATCCTCCTCCGCAGAGAAAGCTAGATGATATGTTCTATTTTCCCACCTTGAAATTATCTGGCAAACTGTTTTTCAGATGAATTTCCTCTGCTGACAACCAAACGTGTATTCTGGAAGGGTGTTTTGGAGGAGTTGCTGTGGTTTATCAAGGTAAGGAAGCTGCTATTGGAAAACAATGTGCTCTCAACCCAGCACCACTTAAAAGTCTGATTACGTCACTTCTTACCTACAGCCCTAGTGGATCCCATTTCACTCAGTAAGGTCAGTAAGACCCCACTCACCTGGCCCCCCGTCCCAGCTCTAGATTCAGCGAAATGCCATTCACTCTGCTCCGCCCACCTGTCCTCCTTGCTGATCTTTGAGGACATCAGGACCTTCCCACCTAGAGCTCTGGTGCTTGCCACTGTTGTTCCCTGGAACCTTCTTCTCCTATATGTAGCATCACTCACTCCCTCACCTCCTTCAAGTCCCTGCTGAATGAGCCTTCCCTAACCTCCCGATATAAGACTGTGATTACCCTACACACACGCACATCCCTCCCACCTTCCTTTGTTTTCTCCATAGAGAAACATTATCAGCTGATACCTAATGTTTGCCCTCTCCTTTTCCCCATACAAGGGGGGGAAGGTAGACAACAAACAAGTAAAATGTGTTAGAAGCTCTAAGAGGGCAGAGAATTTGTTTTTTCCTATTCACATTTGTATCCCCTGGGCCTAGAACACAGCCTGCCATATAGTAGGTACTCAACATAGATTGATCATTGAATATAAATCCCAGCCCTGTTCTCATATTTGTATAAGCTAGAAGGATCTCTTGAGTAACAAGCTATACCTCTTCCAAAGAGCCAAGTAGGTACCTCTGGCAGAGGCAAAAGTGCTGTGATGGTGGACAGCTTCCTCTTGCTCCGTCTCCTGGTCTAGACCAGTGATTTTCTGGCCAGGGCTGTTCAGAGGGTACCTGAGGAGATGGGCTCAGTTCTGGGCCATGCAGAAGCTGGGATCCCTTCTGCAGAGCACGCATTGTGGCCTGTCTGGTCTTGGGCCAAACCAGACCCAAGACTTCTTACTACATTTTAGAAAGAGTTTATTTAGATTTGGATCCAATCCAGTCTTCCTTACTTCCATATTCTTGAGGTGTTTTCTTCTGTCTTGTCTTGTCTCAGCTGACAGTGAGCGTCTAGTTCCAGGTGCATCATCAGAAATCTCAGAAGAGGCCATTTGTAAACCAGCTAGAGCCCCATTGAATGGAAGAAAGGGGAGGCATTAGAAGCAATATGGGAGGGAGTGTCTAGGGGGCTCAGTGGGTTAAGCATCCAACAAATGATCTCAGCTCAGGTCTTGATCTCAGGGTCATGAGTTCAAGCCTGGCACTGAGCTCCACCTGGGCATGGAGCTTACTTTTTTTTTTTTTAAAGATTTTATTTATTTATTTGAGAGAAAGGAGAAAGAAAAGAACATGAGCAGGGGGAGGGGCATTGGGAGAGGAATAAGTAGACCCTCCAATGAGCGGGGAGTCCAATGCACAGTTTGATCCCAGGTCCTTGAGCTCATGACCTGAGCCAAAGGCAGGTACTTAACCAACTGAGCCACCCAGGTGCCCCCATGGAACCTACTTAAAAAAAAAAAAGCAGCAGCAACATGGGAAAGATTGAAAAATGACTTATTGGAGGTGGAAAAAATAGTACAAACTCAAAAACAGAAGAGAGGAAATGAGATGCTCAGAAATAAAAATGCATTCCTGGTTTTATCTAAATTTAGCTTGAATTCAGGATTCTAAGTACTCTTTCCCAGGAACGTGCCAGACTCACCTCTGATAGAGTTGCTCCCTGGGCGACCGGATGAAACACAAGTCAGGACGAACCCACACGGCGGCTGGCACCTGTGGGCAAGATGGGGATATGGGGTCTGTGCCGAGGGTAGGCTCTGTCGAGCACTGAGCATTTCGTGTTCTCTAACACTCCCAGTAGATGTGGGGATGCGGCTGTGCTCTTCCCTGGGTGGGGGCAGCGAGGCTAGGGGGCCAGAGAGTCGTCAGAGGAGACGGGTGGTGGAGGGCTGCCACGGTGTGTGGTACCACGGCCGTGCTTGTTACCATGACGGCACGTCACACCCAGAGGCCGCCAAGGTCTGTCTTTGACCTGAATGCACGATCAGGACACCTGTTGGGATGACGTGGGCCGAATTAAGTAAGAAATATTGGCTTGTACCTGGAAAAAAGCAAAGCCCCACCTTAATTACAAATATAGGTTGGGGTAAACAGAACTTGATAATAGCACGTGTGAGCTAATGTGACTGATCAATTTGTAAAATCAGTTTAGTGAAATACCCTACATACCAAGTCTAAGATCCGTTGAACAGATAGATTGTAGGTGAGACATTAAGTGCATTTTGGGGGATCATACTTAAACACAAAACACATTTGGTTAAAAAGCACAAAACTGTTAGGTGAGGTGGGAATAATGAAAGGACTTGGAGGTGTTTAATCTAGAACATTTAGTTGAGAGGAAGAATCCCCTGTCCTGGAAGCGGTTCCAGGAGACTATCTAGGGGCCCTCAGAAAGTCTGGGCTGGGACTGGCCCCTAAAGACAGGATGCACCGTGCGGGACATGCTGAGTGCCTCTCTGCTATGTTAGCACAGGCCAGAGGCAGTTTGTGGGAGGCTCTTGGGTGTCAGCTTCTTCACCTAGATCCCTGCTCTGCTCTCCTGTCTCTTGCAGGGATCTACAAACGCTAAGGAACTGTCTTCCAAGGGAGTGAAAATATGGGATGCCAACGGGTCTCGAGACTTCTTGGACAGCCTGGGATTCTCCAACAGAGAAGAAGGGGATTTAGGCCCAGTTTATGGCTTTCAGTGGAGGCATTTTGGGGCAGAATACATAGATAAGGATTCAGGTGAGAAAACAGTGATACCTCAGATTTCCTGAGCACCCATCGTAGCATGAGTTGGCCCCATTGTTTCAAGTGAAGTTGGGGGCATAAGATGCCAGTGTTTGCGGAGCTGATGCATAACTTTGACCTTGTGAGAGGCTGTTTCAGATTCAGGTAGAGGTCAGATCACACCCTTGGTTGTTAGCATTTATTGGGTTATTAGTACTTTCCATACCATGTTTCATTAGCAGATACCTACATGGTGGGCCAGTTGTTTGCTGTATTGGGGGAATAACGTAGGAAACCTCAGGATTGCCTTATAGTAGCTTGATCTCCCTTTTGAAGGCTGAGCCACCCTGCACACTTTAGGTGGTGCTCATGTGATGGCATTTCTTGGGTTACCCTCTTCTTCCTGCCCTTCTGAGGTGGAAGACGATGAATCATCTTATTCCTGGACGTTCACCTTCCTCGGTCACTTGGTGGCACCATCTGCCCTGGTCCTTTGACCCTTCCTCTCCCGCCTCTCCATACGTCAGGTGTTGCCAAAGCAAATGCCTACCTCCTTAGTGTGTGTGCGCGTGTGTGTGTTTGCATACACACATACGTAGGAAGCGATAGCTTGCTGGCTGGACAGGAACCATTGACAATTTTAGCACCTGTAGATTCATATAAGCACCACAACCAAAATACGGAACTGTACTATCACAGTGCGTCTTTTTCTTTTTGAATCTTTACTATTACTTTTTCTGAAGCTGTGATCATGACAGGACATTCTTCCCCCCCCAAATTAAGAACTACTGGACTAGAACATAGTCTGACCTCAATAAGTGGAGGTTTAACTGGAGGGGATATGAAGCTTCACATTCCTCAGACTTTGAAGCTTCCAGTTCCATTTAAGAAGGAAAGCAGGGAATTAAAGTCCAGAAACCAGAAATGGGAGAAAAGTACAAGGTGGTGTGAGAGTTATAGAGGTTTCTTGATATTTATAAATGAGTAAGTGTTTGGTTGCTAAGTTGTAATTTTGGGTGGAAGCGTTGGGAGAATAGCGTCTAGACCACAGAATGGCATCCACCATCCTCTGTTAGTTGGGCCTGTGTAGAAGGGTGTCTTCTGTTTAAGATCCAGTACTTTCCATGGCAGCAGAGTATGATGAGAATGGTTGATGGGTATAGAGACAGCCCCATGAGGACCATGGAAGAAACTGATTGCTGGGATTGGAGAAAGTTCGCAACAGGAGGGGGAGGGGTGGCACCATGCCAGATATTTAAAGGACTCTTGTAGGAAAGAAAGTAACTTTGTTATGGCTCCAGAGGATAAACATCAAAGCCCTGAACTTATCATCACCTGAACGAGAGCAGAGGAATTTGTAGAGTGCCTTGGATATCTTGTAGCATGACCTCGGGGGGGCTGTGGTAGATGGTGATAGATGGCCTCTAAGGCCATCTCATGAGATGCTGTGATCGACATGTGGGTGTGTCTTCTCTTGACAATTCCACAGATTATTCAGGTCAAGGAGTAGATCAACTGCAAAAGGTGATTGACACAATCAAAACCAACCCCAACGATAGAAGAATCATCCTGTGTGGCTGGAATCCAAAAGGTTGGAAGCATCCCAGTTATTCTCTTGTCTCCAGACTGTACCATTAGCACAAAGGGAAGCCCTGTGGCTTTGCATGGAGGCGCCGATAGAAGGCTGGACCCTGGGAACCACCCCAGCCACATGGCTGGTGTGACTGAGCAAGTCACTCTTGGCCCCATTTCCACCTTCAGATGATGGGGTTGGATGAAGATGATCTTAATATGTGTATTTATAGTTCTTTTACTCCAAAGAGGCCTTTAAATTACCAATAAAAATACACCTCGGATTTTAACAGTTTAAATTGGGGTGGATGAAGTTTCATATCTTCTCCACCGGGCTGTTAACATTTTAACAGTTCTATCGTAAAATTAAACTCTACCAAGGTGTAATAAATATTACCCAGAATGGAATGTTTCTTTTCTAATAGAGACTTTGAGTATAGATTTTTGTGCATGGGATGCCGGTTTCCTGTGGCCCCTGGGAATGAATGGATTCCTCCCGCTTGTAGTTTGGTGCCACGAAGGCGGCACAAGTAATTTCGGCTGGACCAGCGTGGCTTCAACTGTGAACGTACATCCGCAAACATCTCTTGTTGATGGATGGGTCACTGTAGGCGTGGTGCCATCCCCAGGAGTGCAATGGTATTTGACCTGGGGGGCGGTGAAGGTCACGGGGTCACTGGCCCAGTGGCCCGTTCTCATGCTCGCCCCCTAGGAACTGGCTGCTGTTTCTCTCCTGGTTTGTGTGTAGCTGCGTTCTTTAAAACCGCCCACACTCATTTTCCTTTATGCTGGCTCCTCAGATCTTCCTCTGATGGCCCTCCCTCCGTGCCATGCCCTCTGCCAGTTCTACGTGGTGAACGGTGAGCTGTCCTGCCAGCTGTACCAGAGGTCGGGGGACATGGGCCTGGGCGTGCCCTTCAACATCGCCAGCTATGCCCTGCTCACCTACATGATTGCACACATCACAGGCCTGAAGGTGGGCTGCGCCTCGGAGGGAACGGGGGGCGACCGGCCTGAAGCGCTGAGCTCTTAGGTTATTTACCGGAGGAAAATTCTTGCAGGGAAGCCAGTGTCTGGTTAGTTTTAAAATGTGGTCTATGTGAGAAACAGCTGCTCACCGGGCAGCCTCCCAAGGAGCCTTCGTGTCCCTGCGGTCTGTATCACCAAACAGGTCGATGCGGGTTATTTATGAGACAAGACAACTTGTGCGAACATCAGCTTTTCTCAAAAGCTACGCTGGTGAAATTGTTTTCTGAAAAGCTTTGGAATGTTTGCATAGTCTACATAATGTGCTTTTAAATGATGTGTCTGAAAGGAATTGAAACTAAAACATTTGCCATTTTGCTTGCTCCCGTGGGATTTAGCCAGGTGACTTCGTACATACTTTGGGAGACGCACATGTTTACCTGAATCATGTTGAGCCACTGAAAATGCAGGTAAGAATGATATCTGTCACGCTTTGGAGTTTGTTACCTTCTCTTCACAAGATGTTGCCTTCTAGTACATCCCTCATGTGACAGACCTTCTGCTCTCTGCTGGGGCAGAGATAAGATGCCCTGCTTCAGCTGCAGGGGGCGTTGGTGGGCAGGCGGGCAGGGACTAGGCATTGAAATGGCAATTAAAATATGGGTGTCTGATGCTTAATGGGCCCCAAGGAGGGGGCGGAATTAAACCAAATCCTTTAAGCCCTTTCCAGATGAGATCCAGGTTTTGAAAGTTCCTCCTTTGCGGGAGCTTGGCTGCTTTTGTGTAGAGGGGGACTTCGGGGTTTGTCCAGTTGCCCCTGTGGCCATCTGCCCCAGCTGGGCTGGACGGAGTAATGTGAGGTTGGGGCCTGTGTCTGCATCCCCGTTGCCATCATCTGTTCATGCCAGGAGCCCCGGCTTGCATCCCTCTCTGCCGTCAACAGCTGTCATCTTACCTCGCCTTCTTTGCCAGGGACAGTTGAGATGGGGATTAGGGGACTCAAATAACCATACTTGGGCACCTACCGGGAATTACAGATACAGAAGTGAAAGGCTGTGTCCCATCCTTAATAAATTTCCCAAGAGCAGTCACTTGTAGGATGAGTCACAAGGCTCCTGACGCCGTGTGATGCCACAACCGATCCTTCGGTCTCCACGAGTGGGAGAGAATCCGCCGCTTACAGCCCAGGAGTGTTGCATAAGCAGGGCAGGTGTCTGCACTATCACACTCCTGTGAAACAGCATTTTGTCGATAAAATACTGTGTACTTGTTTCACAGGGAGCAGAATTAAAGCAGGTCGTACAGATAATGGCAAAATAATCATCTCCTATTGTTTTTAGCTTCAGCGAGAACCAAGGCCTTTCCCGAAGCTCAAAATCCTTCGAAAAGTTGAGACAATCGATGACTTCAAGGCTGAAGACTTTCTGATTGAGGGGTACAGTCCTCACCCGGCTATTAAAATGGAAATGGCTGTTTAAAGTGCTCTTAAAGGAGGTATTTGAAGGTTGTTCAGTCTGTAGGTGTTGGACTGAGTGCCCAGGTGAAAGCTCATTTGCTGTAGAGGAAGAGGGAACTAGGTCAAAAATCTCTTGGCGACCAGCAGTTATCATTAACTTGTAAGGATGTTGCCACTGGCAAACATAACCTTGCTGGATCTCTTAGTAACAAAATGCCTTGAGTTTGGTTAACTCACTGAGGACGGGTGAAAATGCCGAGATGGGGAATAAAGTCAGGAGAATAAAAACTGGAATACTCTTAAAACATGAATACTCTTAAAACATGCACATGCATTTCAACCCGTTTTTATGAAGGTCCGTGAATTTCAAGAATTACACATCAGCTCTTCCCCAAAATTTGAGCAAGCCGAGTAACAACAGCCTTCATTAATAATGTACAGTTGTGGTTATGAGCATTTAAAGTTATCTGCTTTATATATTGCTACAATAAAGACATGTTCCGCATTCATCTATTTGTTTGTTTTTTTAAATTCTGTATTCCCATTCTGCTCATTTCCTGCCTAAAACAGATTTAACTGAACCCTCCTAAATAAACATATACTCTATTCTCATTTGGATACTGCTTAGAGTTTAGTATATTTTAGAAATGGTGACTAAACTGTATTTTGCCCTATTTTTTTGTGGTTCATCTAATTTTGGCTGCATTTTATCATTAGCATATAATGATTATTTAGAATAAAGGTTTAAGGACTATGGAAGGATAATGTATGAAATGCCATTTTCCTGCCCATTACCACTGCCATGGTTTCAGTATGGTGTGAATCCTCTACTAATACCCTTGGAGCAAGAAAAGAAAGGCTAACCCACTCCAGGGCTAATCCGTGACATCCTTTTCCCTTTGATCATACCTTTACCCCGCTGTCCTGCAGAACTATTTTTACTCTGCTAATTTTTAACAAGTGTTAGATGGAATAAGGCAGTGTTCCAACAATCATGCAGCCTGCTGCTTGTTTTCAAAGTACAGAGTAATGTCCAGGTACCAGCACTTGATAGAAATTTTCTAAGAACATCTTTCTGGACTTGGAATTAAATCTAAATTTGTTTAAGAATTAATTAGGAGAATGTGTTTATTTGTAAAAGAATCAAGTAATAATGGCGAGGGCTGATTCCTGGAGTTAACAGGACTTTCAGCTGAACTTGTTTTCATTGCTAGGATGATTTCTTTCCCATTTTTTGGTAAAACCACACCCAAAAAGTGGTAAGCCTTTTCACTTAGGAAAGGGTGTTGGGGCTGAACATTTAATTCTCTTGAGCAGCAAGGAGTTTCCTCCAGACTTCACCATCTGGATACTGGTGTTTCTTTACAGATTCCTCCTTCATTTCTGTTGAATAACCAGCATCCTATCAAAGACAAAAAACAGAGTAGTGTTAATAATCACTCAGAACAAAATTCATATATGTATTTCTGCTGCTCATAGAAACACTGTTTTGGATTATCTGAAATGGGGAAGGATATACTTTATTGGCTATGTCCCAGGATTAAACTAATCTCTTCCTTTGACAACTCAGCCTCTGTTGATGAAAACAAGCCCCTGTGTCTTGGACCTGATGAAGATAAATGGTCTAGATAACACAACCACAGTCTAAACGTTTCAGTTCACTAACTTGCTAGGTAGTGCCAAGTTTGGTTTTTGTTGTTTGTTTGTTTTTTGTTTGTTTTTGTGCTGGAGGGAAGGGGTTTGCACAAGAAGTGTTCATTTTAAGGTCTCAGCTGGTGTTGGGAGGAAAGGCTGGCATTAGAGAAGCCTTACCGGGGCAATTTCACCCTCAACCCCTGACCTTCAGGCCTTGGGAATTTGATATTGCTTACTCAAGAGACATTTGTACTTTCTAGATACTGAAAATAAGCTCTCAGGAGACAGCTTTGTGCTCTAGGGTCTAACCCACAAGAACGAGAATACCAGGGGCTGGCAGCCTTGTTTCCTCAGGGAGGCCTCTGCCAAGCTCACCTGAGGAGGCATGTAGGAAGCCTTCTTGATTACCACAGGATACCTGAAATGTTCATGCAGGTGGTCGACATACTCACACATCCTAGGAGGAAAGAATCAGATTGGGGCAGTAAGGTCTTAGGTTAGATCGTTCATGTGAGACTGACTGTTAAAGCAAAGGCGTGAGCACCACTGAAGAAAGGGCGGACTCAATCAGGTGCCTGTTTCTGTGTAAATCTTCCTCTGCTAGGGTTCTTTCTCTCTGTAAAATAAAGCAATGCGAGGGTGAAGCCTCACATGAGTGGGTACCAAAAGTCCCTTGTCCCTCTACAGATGGTCCCCAACTTAGGATGGTTTGACTTAGGATTTTTCGATTCCCTGATGAAGCAAAAGCCATATGCATTCCATAGAACTGTACTTCAAATTTTGACTTTGGATCTTTTCCCAGCTCGTGATGTGTGATACGATCCTCTCTTGTGATGCTGGAACGTGGTGGCAGCAGCCCCCAGTCAACCCTGCCATCATGAAGGTCAACAGCCAACACACGAACAACCACTGTACCCATACCCCCATCTGGTTTACACTCTCAGTACCACATTCAATAAACTACATGAGCTATTCAACATTTTATTACAAAAATAGGCTTCATGTCAGATGACTGTGCCCAAGGAGAGACTAATACGGGTGTCCTGGGCATGTGTAAGGCAGGCTAGGGTAGGAAGCTATGATGTTCAGTAGGTTGTATCAAACACATTTAAAAATATATTTTTAATATTAATATTTATCCATATTGATAAATATATTACTCTTTCAATATACTTTGGGGTGTTTATTGGAATGTTAAGCTATTTTAAGCCAAGGAAGATCTGTAAAGGTTTTGTGGCCCCCCCCAGAGGTATCCATTTAGAATCCATATCTGAGATTATTTGGGTGCCTTTAGCCAGAGATTAGATGAATAGATTAAAATCACCCAGTGAGATCCCATCCAGCAACACACACAATTTAGAAAAAAGAGCACAGGTTTTACTATCAGACAAATCTGTTCAAATTTGGAGGCAGCCACCTTCTAGTTTTGTGACTTGGGGCAAGTGACCTAACTCTGCCGCCTTCCTTTGGTCATCGGTTGATGCCCCTCTAGGACAGGCAGCCCAGGTGCTGGGCGTTCACCAAGGAACTGGCAAGACGGGGTCGCACGGTTTCCGTGGATACAGATACCAAGTTATGGACTGGAGTATGTGCTATGTATCATCTACAAAGAACAGGCTACAGGTGGAGAGACAGCCGTGGGAGAGGAGGTTCTGGCCTTCAAGAATGAGCAGGGCATGGGCGTTCCACGGGGTCACAGAGCAGGGGTGCCCAGCGGTGTGCGTGGGCAGCTGCTCTGCCCACACAGCAGCATTCCCGCCGAGCCCAGAGCACTCTCGCCTGCTGTGCGGGCTCACAGCCTACCTCGCTCAGCGCGGGCCCTTATCTCAGCCCTCAAAACTGGCAGGACCTTTCAGGGCTGGTCTGAACCTCCCCTTGGTCCCACCTTCAGGACTGAAATGAGAGGGGACAAAAGCAGAATAACCTAGGGATGTTCACTTACTATTGTACAAATGTTTCAGACATAAAAGGCAGCGCCCATGTACTCACCCCCATCTAGAGAGAGAAACCGATACTTTATCATTGAGGGCCCCTAACAACCCTCACGGGTCCCATTTCTCACCCTTGGTCCTGCATTTGGTGTTTACCGTTCTCATGCATGTTTTTATGCCGCTACCTTATAAAATCATGGCCAGGGATCCTTCTGAGATACTGATTTAATTCCAGGAGGAAAGAAATGCATAATAAAGCCCCATGTCTGGGTGCCTGGGTGGCTCAGTTGGTTGAGCGGGTGGCTCTTGATTCTGGCTTAGGTCATGATCTCAGGGTCCTGGGACTGAGCCCCATGTCCTGCTCTGCACTCAGCAGGAGGTTGACTCGAGCATTCTCTCCCTCTGCCCCTCCACCCTCTCGCTCACTCTCTCTGAAATAAATACATCTTTAAAAAAATAAAAACAGGGATGCCTGGGTGGCTCAGTTGTTGAGTGTCTGCCTTCGGCTCAGGTCATGATCCCGGGGTCCTGGGATCGAGTCCTGCATTGGGCTCCCTGCTCAGGGAAGAGCCTGCTTCTCCCGCTGCCTGCCATTCCCCGCCTCTCTGGGGCAAATAAATAATAAAATCTTTTTAAAAAAATTAATAAAAATAAAGCCATAAGTGTGCAGATTACTGGAAGACCATCATAAAGTTTTCACCTGGGACATGTTGAGAAATAAGGTGGAACTAAATGTGACGAGACTATGGAAGATTCCAGCGCCGGGACCAGGAGATTGGACAGAAGCAGAGAATATAAGTATGATGAAAGCCGAGGTTTTAGAAAGGAAGGAATTCTGGGGGCACCTGGGTGGCTCAGTTGGTTAAGTGCCTGACTCTTGATCTCAGCTCAGATCTTAATCTCAGGGTCATGAGTTCAAGTCCTGCTGGGCTCCATGTGGTAGTAGGTGCGGAGCCTCTTTAAAAAAAAAAAAGGAGTTCTCATTTCCCTGGGCTCTACCCCACCCACCCATCATGTACTTAGAAAACAAGGGCAGCTACCATGAACCCACCGTCTGAAAGAAAATGAGATCTATTAACTGCTGGGACTCTAGCGTAAACGGCCCCATGGGAAAAAATGGAAGCAAAGCCAACTTAGCCTTTGAGTTATAGAATGTGGCAAAGAACAGAGTTCTTAGTATCTCCAGTCTCCAGAGCCGAATTTTACAAGGTCTGGCCTGGACTGAGGGATGCTCCCGAAATTAACTCCACATTACCTGTTCTTGAGGCTTGTAGAAACGGATATGAAGTCAAATATAATCAGATGCTGAACCAATTCACAGAGACCAACTCCGCCAGCATGGGGGCAAACGGGAACTACAATAAAGACAGACCTCTACTTAATGACCAGTAGGGAAGAGGTGGGCAGAGGAAAGAGCACCTGAGGGTTTTCTTATTGCCCGCAAGTGATTACATCATTCATTATTATTTAGGGAGGAGATTCCAGGATGAAAATCGTCAAAGATTCCCTGATTCAGCTGAAAAAACAGTCTCTCCAGAGGGACCCGCTGGTGTGCAGTGGGCGGGAAATGGAGGATCAGTATTTGGCTCCCGGGCGCCCTTACTTTCAAACTTTTTGGCCATCAGCAACACTGAGAGGTTTTCATTGACACTGCCCAGCCTGCAGCTGTCAATCTGGAGAAACTGCAGGGCTTTCGCTTGAAGGAGTTGCTTAAATATCACTCTATTGTGGCACTGGAAATAGAATTAAAATAAAAGCAGCAGAAGAGTTAACCTGGGCTCAGGATGCCTGGGCCGCGTTCTTCGTTCTCACCTGGCACAAAATGAGCCCTGACAGTGCAGGCCGGGGACCGGACTGCTGACCGCTGCGTAAACCTGCTGGTGGAAGGGTGTGTCATGCAGAAGTCCCTCCAGCTGGACATCTATTAAGGAGTGACGGTCAGAGCGGCTGGCAAGGGGGAGGCGAAGCGAAGCCTCAGGAGGGAATGTGGTGATGGCGATGAGCAGGGGGCTCGGACGGCCGAAACCCCAAGGCCAGCCAGCACTGCTCCTTTCGCTGGGCAAACGGAGAATCCGTTCCCTCGCGCTGCTCTGCTCGTGGGTGGACTGCCGCGGGTCTTGGCAGGCGTTTGGGCTCCGTTTATAAGCACAGAGAGTGAACGCAGTAATGTTTACTCCATTTGGAAGCTGGCTTTCTTAAAACCATACTGCGCGTCTGCCCTTGCAGGAGCAACTTTAAATTGCTGCCTTGTAAATTTTGATTAGATACTTTGGGAAAGATGCATGGCTTTACTTCATATGAAATTGTTGGAAAAGAGACAAACTTTTGACTCTCTCTGACTGCAGACTCTACTGATGTGCTGTAAAGCATCCCAGGTTCCGAGATTAAGAAAACTTCCCCACTCGGGGTGCCTGGGGGGCTCAGTGGGTTAAAGCCTCTGCCTTCTGCTCAGGTCATGATCTCAGGGTCCTGGGATCGAGCCCCGTATCGGGCTCTCTGCTCAGTGGGGAGCCTGCTTCCCCCTCTCTCTGCCTGCCTCTCTGCCTACTTGTGATCTCTGTCAAATGGATGAATAAAATCTTTAAAAAAAAAAGAAAAGAAAACTTCCCTACTCAAAATAACACAGGCGGTGGAGCCTAACATACGCCAATGTCCCCAGTGGGAGGCCAGTGTGTACTGACCCCAAGGAGATGTCACTTACCTGTTCTCCGGTGGCAACACCAATTCCTAACGGGGCCAGTGCCTATAAAATAGAATGCAACCTGAGGTTATTCCCCGAAGCCTCTGAACTGAAACTCCTAATGTTTAAAAATATTTACGGTGGTTTCACCACTTAGAGCTGAAGAAGGAGACATCCCTGCGGGGGGGCTGTGTGAAGCTTTAGGGAGGGCAGAAGGTCGGCAAGGGGACTATGCGCACACACAGGAGGGGCTGTCTACTGCCATTAGCTCCCTTCCTACTATCACTCTGCAGATTCTCCCTGCTGCCCCCTTTCAGTGGGTGTTCTAGAATCCCCTCCCTTCAAGCTTAGCGAGCGGCCTTAGACCCACTTTACAGGTCAGGCAGAGCTCGTTCCTTACCTGGTAAACTCCTCACCTGGTGAATGCTGGAGTCTTCCTAACATAGCAGTGCTCTCTCTGTCCTCCCATCTGAAGCCACCTCATACCTCCACCCAGGCTCCGGCTGCTCCCCTCATGTCCCCACTGGGATTGCCACAGGCACTTTCCTTAGGCACCTTCGGTTTCAACCCAGCTTATCTCCCCATTGTTTAGGGAATGATAGCAAGGGCGCTAATAGCTAACACTGTCTGAGCTCCTACTACCTGTCTGGTGCTGTGTGAAACCCTGACTGAAACGACTCCTCGACGCAGCCTGTTGGGATAGGAGCCACCTTCGTCCCCGTTTCACAGATGAGAAAGAAGCGCAGGGCCAGTACCTGCCCCCAGATCACAAGGCTAGAAAGGGGTAGAACCAAGGCTTGAACTCCAGACCAGCTCCAGAGCCAGAGGAAGCTTCTGAACCACTAGACAGGAAAACTTCCCTGCAGAAAAGCCCTTGATTTAGGAGTCAGGTGCCCCCGATCCTGCTACCTGTCCTGCCTCTATGTGTGGATGTGGGGGAGTCATGGACCACCCAAGCCTCGCCTCCTTGTCCCCAGGTGAGGAGTCAGAGTGGACAGTCAGTGGGCCACCTTCTAGCTTCCTGGTTTATGCTTCCAGAAACCTCTAAATGAGTGCAGTTCTCCATCTCAAAACAAACCCAAAAACCAGAGTGGGAAAAAAGAGGAGTAGGAAAGCCATTCGACTGACTCTATCATTTTAAAGTACATGTTTCTGACACTAAATAGGTACCAACTTCTATTTCTTCCTTTTAAATATTTCCTGAGCCTGCTCTAGTCTAGTTGCCCTGTCCCTTCATCGCCCACCCTCCTCGATTACTGGGAAAACCTCCTACCTCTGCTCTCTGCCTCTGCTTTCTTTCTGCCTGTTTCACACTCCTTCGTACCACATCTCAATCCATCCTACATGCTTCTTCTAGTCAAATCTTCTTTGATCCCATTGTCTCCTTCAAGACACTATGGTGGTTCACTTCTTCTCAGATGGGCCCATCACCCAGCCCCAGGGACCTGCCTCTCCCACACCCGCCGACGTGCACTCTGCTGGGCATCTCCACGGCCCCACCTGGGCCGGCTGTCTCTGCAGCTGCCCCCTGCCTCGGGTTGTCTGTGTCCACGTCACTTCCTGAGGGGATGGCCTTCCTCATGAAAACAACACTTCAGAGGGCTGAAGCCCTGAAGAGCTTCCAACGAGACTCTCTGGGCAGGGGTGTGTGTGCGGGGGGTGCAGGTCCCTGTGTGGGCAGGCGGGCAGCACTAAGGCATGGCTACCCCCAAAGAACCCCAAGGTGAAAGTCTTTGTCGAACCGTGGCCTCTGACCCGACTCTCATTGCAGAATGACCCCTCAGAAGCTTTCAGGTCTCTTTAAACTGACACGGTCACCCCATGGCTCCTGCTCATCTCCCCCGACCTGCCGTGCAGCTCTGCTCAGGGTCCGCTCTTGTCTTACCTCCCGAGCTGCTTCACCACCACAGCCCACCCCCGTGTCTCCCTGCAGCGACCTTCCTCCTACTGTCCTCAGCACTCGGCACCCCGCCCCCAGCCATGCCAGCTCTCTCAGGTTCACGCATCTTTGTTCCTCTGTGGCTCGGCTGTGACGTGGGGAGAACAGAGGACATCCCTCAAACACGAGCTTCTACGGAGGGCATGACAGCAGGAGCTCATATGTTCACGTCCTGAGAGAAACGGAGCGGGATGTCCCGCGTAGGACCCACATCTTCCTGTAGGACACACTGAGGTGTCCCTCCCAGAACATGAAAAAGCTCCTCCTCAGAGTGAAAATTTCCAGATTAGGGGAAAGTAGAGCAATGCAGTCATCTCAGGGGGAACCTGCTCCAAGCGGGCAGGAATGGATAGTAAGGCCAGCGAACCTACGCCCTGACAGCACAGTGTTGGGGGGAAAGGGGCATCAGAGGAAAACGTAAAAGGGGCGTTAGGGGTGAGTGCTGGTCGGGGAGGGGGAAGGCTTAAGACTCAACATGCCTCGTGCCCAGAGAAGACACAGCCATGTTCTGCGGATAGATGTGTGGGGCCTCCTTGGATGGACGCTGATGCCTATTCAATCACACAACCCGTTCCTTCCCTGATTTCTCACTCACCCAACAGCCTTTGGTTTAATGTGGCTCCTCGTGGAGCTTGCTCTGGTCAGAGGATACGAACATTTAGTGTTCCCAGAAGTTGGGAGTTCTCCTCTTAAGGGACCCGACATTCTGGCTTTCTATGTATCAGTGGCGGACGCTGGCTAAAGGGAGACGCTTGCTGAGAAAGCATGTTCCTCAGATGTTCTGACGTACCAGGGTCTCCTGAAACCCGACAGGTGGGGAGGCCAGCTGGATCTGTGCGGGAAGTGCCCTGGTGCAGGGGCTCGAGGCAGCCTTCTCTTGGGGTGGCCTGCTTTGGCATTAGCTAGCAAACCTTCCCTTTTGGGTCAACCAGAGGAATCTACACTCGTTTCATTTGGGGTGAGTAAAATATTTCAGTATCAGTGAGATTTCTGTATTTACAAAGTATGGAGTCGTGTCTATTAATCTTTGGATTACTGGCAGCCTTTCAATGTTTAGCAATTTACTGTCTCTAAAATAAAGAGAAACGAAAAGGAAATAAGCAAAGGAGTTTTAGGTTCCGTCATGGCCACTCCAGAAAACCCACCAAGCCAAAAAATACGGGAGGAGGGGCAGGAACAGGAGCAGGAGCAGGAGCAGTTTTTCTACCTTGGCAATGGCGGCATGTCCCAGAATGTCATCAGGGGAGGTGGGCTCCTCAATCCACAGTGGCTTGAACTCAGCCAGCTTTGCCATCCATACTACTGCCTCGGGCACATCCCAGCGCTGGTTGGCATCCATCATCTGCAAGGAGAGAGAGGGACCCTCTGCCGTGAGGTCTGCCTGGTGACGGGGCCTTGGCTCTAAAGGAGGAAATGCTGTCACTTGGCGCCCCCGATGGCTGAGTAAGACTCTGGGAGCCTGACATGTCCTCTGTGGAGGACCAGCATGCAGCCAGCACAAAGGTGGCCAAAGCACAGCTACCACGACTGGAACTGGGGCCCCAGATGTGTCTCCTGGAGGAGGTGCAAGTCACTCGCAGGGCCACTGTGATGTCCACAAGTGCCCTGGGCTGAGCTCAGAGAAGTGCTCACGGGCCCTGGAGCTCTGGCCCAATCTGCATCTGGGTGCCACCCAACGGCCTCTGTCTTGCAGCGTCCATTGTTCTGGGACTATTTTAGCACCTTCCCAATGCCTTGTCAGGTCTGAATTTGTTCACCAGTCATTTCGACTCTTGCCAACTATGAGTCTGGTGCGATAACAAATAACCCAAGCTCCCATTGATGAAGCACCTACTCAACCGGGCATTTTATGGATTTTGTCCCATTTAATATTTAGAACCCCAAGCAGCAGTTCACATTTACCCAGTTTACAGAAAAGAAAGCTGGCACGCAGAGCAGTTAAGGAAGTCGCCAAAAACAGTAAGTCATGTAAATGGCAAGTTCAGGTCCAGGCCTCTAACTCCCAGACCCTAGCTCTCTGGAAGCCAGGTGCTGGACGTGCAGAGACGACGAAAGGGCCTCTCCGTCCCCGATATCATCACGCTGGGAGCTGATGGACATGGGGATGGATGTGCCTAGTAGAAAGCGCTCAATGGGAAGAGTCCCCTCAGGGGCCACTCTGCGGACCAGAGGACAGCACAGCTAGAATCACTTTGTATCACCAGTTGTTTGGGTAAGGACGGCCCCATAAGACAAAAGTCACATTAACTCGTATATAGATAGTGGCACTTCTGATCCTAGGTCAAGGACTCAACTTCCATTTCCGTTAACGTATGAAACATGCTTCCGAAAACCATAAAAACATCTTATTGTGACTTTATACAAATATTTTACATGTAATAAGAAACATCTTATAAAAATATGACGTCAGGAATCGCTGATCCTTACATTTGTCTCAGCAAAAGTTTGGCATTTCTTCCACCTTGGCTCCCCGAGACTGGCCTACGGGCTGGACCAGGAGGGACAGATTTGCTCAGGGAAATTAAGTAAGGACACAGGAGGGCACCAAGGCGGGATCTGCTTCCTCAGGTGCGTCCATGCTAGTGGGAAGGAACAACCCCCAATCCAGCTCTTACCCAAGGTTCTGCCAAACAGAAACATTTAAAACCATCAGCTCCCTCAATTGTTTTTTTTTTAAAGAATTTGCCCACTGCAAGACGACGAAGGTGTGTTTCCTCTCACATTCAGCTTTAACATTCTCAAAGTTCTTTAATCCTTGCATGAAGTGAGCTGTACTTTGGCCCAGGACACAGGCTTCATGCAAGGCTGCTCTTGATCAATGGGAGAGGGACTTTTACCAGCGTCTTGTCGGGTCCAATCATGTTCCGGATGAGGCGGCACCTACGGATGTCATCCTGGAGATCAGCACCCACTTTCACCTTAAACCTGAAAAAGAGACGTGGTTTGGTAGTTGGGATGTGTCCCCTGGCGGGGCAGAGGCACGCAGGTTCTCTGCAGAAGAGGCTGCCTCTGCCGATAATTCGCAGGTGACTTCCTCTAGCAGCCTCCTGCCCTTTCCCCGCAGGTCTCAGACAAGCCAGTGGGAAAGGACCCGGTTGATGCATCCGGGCAACAAGGTCACATCACCTGCTGACCCCATGTCAGGGACTGGGAGAGCAGTCAGATCTTTTCTTTTTAGATTTTATTTGTTTATTTGACAGAGAGAGACACAGAGAGAGCAGGAACACAAGCAGAGGGAGCAGCAGAGGGAGGGGGAGTAGGAGGCTCCCTGCTGAGCAGGAAGTCCAACGTGGGGCTCATCCCAGGACCCTGGGATCACGACCTGATCCGGAAGCAGCCGATTAACGACTGAGCCACCCAGGTGCCCCCAGCACTCAGTTCTTTAACAACACTGAGTTTCTGCTGTGCCATGACAAGGAGCTAAGAACAAAAAGGCACCCTAGGCACTAGAGAGAAGAGCGCGGCTGGGAAAAGGAGCCAGCCGTCACAGCCTGAATGGAAGAGTGAACGATGGCCGCCTGCGGAGAGCCTGCTGAACCAGCACAGGCAGAATCTGCCACCACGTGCTACACAGAGATGACAGTCCCTCCGGGTCCTGCAGTGTGTCGGGTCTGGGGGCCCCTGACAGCCACACTTTATCCAGAGGAAGACCCTTCGACGTCCAGGGGTCCATATTCACACAGGAGAGAGACAGGAGAGAAGAGGCAGCAGCTGGTCTGGAGAGAAACAGCCTGGGGAGGAGAAGGGCTGCCACTAGAGGAGAGGGGCGGAGACTCTGTAGGAAACTGGAACCAGTGACTGGAAGTTCTAGGGAAGGTTTCGATACATTGAAGCTCTTTCTAACACACGGAGCCCTGGAACAAGGCAGAAGCCCCTTATCAGTTAGGCTCGCTGCTTCTGCAGGTTTCAAGCACTGAATCAATGCTCTTGCTGATAGTAAAGAGTGGATGTCTATTCTAGACTTGAAACTGACCATCTTCAAGTCTGTTTCAAATCTGATGTTCTGGGATTCTTTTTTTTTTTTTTTAAGATTTATTTATTTGACAGAGAGAGAGAGAGATCACAAGTAAGCAGAGAGGCAGGCGGCGGGGGGGTGGGAGGAGAGCAGGCTCCCCGCTGAGTAGAGAGCCTGATGTGGGGCTCCATCCCAGGACCCTGAGATCATGACCTGAGCCGAGGGCAGAGGCTTAACCCACTGAGCCACCCAGGTGCCCCCAATGTTCTAGGATTCTGACTGGGACTCACATCTTGTCTTTTTTTTTTTTTTTTTTTTAAGATTTTATTTATTTACTTGAGAGAGAGAGAGACAATGAGAGAGAGAGAGAGAGCATGAGAGGGGAGAAGTCAGAGGGAGAGCAGACTCCCCACTGAGCAGAGAGCCCGATGTGGAACTCCATCCTGGGACTCCTGGATCATGACCTGAGCGGAAGGCAGTCATTTAACCAACTGAGCCACCCAGGCATCCCCTCACATCTCATCTTTGCAGGAAGAGCCTGGCCTACATTGAAACTTCTCCCATGCGTCCCAAAGTGTCAGACTGTTCCTGGAGGATTCCTGGCCTCCTTGGTGCCTTTTGCTCCTGACTCCTCTCCACTGCCCAGCCTGCCCCACCACAGTGGGGAGAGTGAAGCCCATTATCACGCAAACACGTTACCTGGTCCAGCCGTCCTTCAGCGCCTCCGTGCAGAGCTGTGGGGAAAGGAGCACAGCCACCATCACACACCCCAAACTCTCTTTGGTCTAACGAGTAGCCCAGTTGTCTCTGGTCTGCTCTCACTACAGCTGCCGCAGTAGCCAGAGGAACCACCGCGTGTTGGTGAAGTAAGAGCAGGAGCAGCTTCGCCAACAGAGCATAACTCTTTGTACTTGCGGGCTGACTTTCTTTCCTCATCTCTAGGAGAACAATTTCTTGAATTGTTCACAATGTTCCTAGAGGGGAAATGGAGCATTTCTATCTAGCCCCCTTCTTAGAGCGAGGGTATCCTGCAGCCCCCACAGAACGCGTGGATGTGAGGGATACAAACAGAAGCTAGTCTTTCTCTCAGCTGTGAAGACAGTGGGACGGGAGAGTCATATACCAACCACATTCCGACTGCACGCTGGGTGCCAGCCCCTGGGCTGCGGGACTTACGCAGCTCACAGCATGATTCTGAGTCCCCCAAGTCACCCACGAGATACCTATCATTTCCCCATTTCACAGTGAGGAAACCGAGGTTCAGGAACACGGTGCTATGTGACACCACTGCCTCTGCCAGGGAATCAAACCCCCGGCTGTCACCTTCCAGAAGCCGAGGTGGGACACACTAAGTCACAGGGTCCCGCACTCATGGTGTGAATGGCTTTACTTCGCTCCGGCCTAAGTACTTTCAGAATGAGGCCTTGGGTCCAAAATGATTTAGAAAGGCTGACAAGAAAATTCCAGAAAGCCAGGAATATAAAACCTGTCCCCAACATCAGGTCCAAGTGCCCACCTGCCTCAGCGTGTCGTCTGAGTAGCCCAGCCAGGCGCACGACGTGGTGTAGGCAGGATAGCCCTGCATCAGCATTTGCCTTTCTGTGGAAACACAATGCTGGTCAACATTTTGTGCTTTCCAGGGGCCTTCAGAATTACAATTGCCTTTATTTTTTTTTTTTTAAGATTTATTTTTTGACAGAGAGAGAAAGCGCTTAAATAGGGGCAGTGGCAGAGGGAGAGAGAAAAGCAGGCTCTCCACTGACATGGAACCTGAGCCCAGGACCCGGGGACCGGGACCTGAGCCGAAGGCAAATGCCCAAATGACCAAGCCACCAGGCACCACAGTTGCCTTTCACTAAGCCGCTGCCCCCAGAGAATCTAGCCTGCTCTCCTCTGACCCTGCCTTTTCACGTGCACCAAGCCCGGAGCCCAGCCTCTGGCCACATTCACAATCATGCAAATACCCAGGGTGTCAAACTAGCCCAGGTTTTCCTGTTTGTCACACCCAGGACTCTGCTTCCTCCAGATGCAACTCTCTGTCAGAGGGCCTGGCCGCGGGACCTGGGGCATTTGGAAAGGTGATGTGGACCCCAAGAGGACAGGAACCCTCAAAAGGACAATGACAACACAAACAATGAAGGAAATTTCCTCACCACCCACCTCTCTCTTTTTTACCAACTTGACCTTTCTGCAGTATTTCTGGAAAAAAATAAGAAGCGTCATCACTTCTCCAGACAACAAAGCAAGCTACTACATTATTTACACATCAGCAGGTACCAGAAAACTTCCAGTTCCATCACTTGAGGATGACTCACCATAGGCTTCCTCCTCGGTCAGGACGTCTGTGATGTACCTGAAATCGATGCAGGATAACAGCGTCCTGGGGTCCTGGCAGCGTGACAGGAGAGAGGAAAGGCCCACATCAATTCACGAGCAGCTTGTTTCTAAGGATGGACTTACCCTTCCTGGGAAAGGGCACTCAGGATTTGTGTTAAATTGTTTGGTTCTGTCATTCCTTGGTACAGAGCTCTTCAGAGGGTCAGTGCCGCCTCCGCAAGACGTCTTCAGGCCCTCGTGCTGCAACCCCTCCCTCCCTCCCTCCCCGCCCCTTCCCTCCCCGGACATCGAGGCTCCACCATCCCAACTAACATGGCGCCTGGAAGGAGGGCCTGGCAGGAGCCAAGTGCTCAGCACGGGTTAAGTGGAAAGATGAGCACCTGGCGTCCCTCTGTACACACGTCATTGCTCCATACTTCAGGGCTGACCGTGATCCTGGGGCGGCTCAGCAGGAGATGGAAGAAGGCTGGTCTCAGAGCCAGACCTCCCGGGTCAAGCCTGGACCCACTATTTATCAGTAGCCTGACCACGGGCCATTTCCGCTCTTGTCAAATTGGGACAACTTACGTCACCGACAGGAACAGAAGGCCTTCACCAGGAGCGACCCAGCACCCCGCCTGGCCCTGGATGACCACTGGCTGTTCTCTCCCCACCTCTTCCTGCTCCTCATTCACGGCTCTGGCCACGCGGGCATGGCTGCCATCTTTGGTGGGGCCTCTGGCCGAGACCCCCCTCCCCATCCCAATCTAACAGTTGGGAAGTAACCCCGTAGCTGCTTCACTCCCACCCAGGTTGTACTGTGACCAACAGTACTCCACTGGTCTGTGGAAAAGTGGAAAAGCTGGGCACCTGGCTGGCTCAGTCTGTGACGCAGCTGCCTTCGGCTCAGGTCATGATCCCAGGATCCTAGGATCGAGTCCCACAACTGGCTCCCTGCTCAGCTCGCCGGGCAGTCTCCTTCTCCCTCCGCACTGCAACCCCCGCCCCTGGCTAGTGCTCGTGTATGTGCCCTCGCAAAAATAAATAAATAAAATCTTTAAAAAAAATGTAAAAGCTCTTTCAGTGCTGAGATTCTGCCCCTTTCCAGACTATTGGCCACTACTGAAACAGGAAATAGGATCCAAAAGAATGAAGTCACAGGCATCTTCCTTAGTGGCCCTCAAATCACTCGGTATTGGAAGCTGACTCCTACACCCCTCTGAAAGGCTGACCGTGAGCCTAAAGGCAGCTCACGTCCTTCTCCTTTGGATGGGGCACCCATGCCACCTGCAACCACATCAGAGAGATTGTGTGATAGCCTCCTGTTTTTACTTTCTCCCAGAGAAGAGGCAATGTCTGCTCACCT
Organism: Nasua narica; assembly: GCA_028533885.1. Lineage (NCBI taxonomy): Eukaryota > Metazoa > Chordata > Mammalia > Carnivora > Procyonidae > Nasua > Nasua narica. The sequence goes on along the minus strand of CM052808.1, from coordinate 34,997,107 downwards.
ACAGTCTTCAAGGCCATGGTGTTCTTTATGTTTCCTTAATTGTGATGCCAAATGATAACAGGGCCTTCATTTGTTGACCACCAGAGTTTTAGCAACTATGCAAGACATCACCCTGAGGCAGCTGATGCTCAAAGAGGTTAGTGACATGTCCAAGGTTAACCTGCCAGTAAGTGGTGGAGCCCAGATTCAAAGGCAGGTCTGCCTGGGTCTGAAGTTCACTCCCCTTAACTTGTTCAGACTTTTTTCCTCCTCAGCTGTCAGGTGCTCGATCCTGCCATAAACATGTCAAGGAAAAAGGAAACATCGAGGTCCTTATCTTCAGCGTTTGGCTCCTTCCCTTCCGGAATCAGACAGTTGGAGACCACCACACTCTGATCTGTCACTTCCTTTTAAATTCCAAGTGACCAGATGACATCTTAATAATATCTTAATAATAATGGTATATCTTATATATAATAATATATATAAGATAATAATATCTCAATAACCTCTTGCTCTTCAGGAAGCACTTTGATCATGTCGTCTTTAAACAAATTCTGTGAGGTTCTCAAAGTTAAGTGACGATTATCCCCTTTTCCTAGTTAGGATACAGAGGCTCAGGGAATTTGCATTACACGTGAAAACTCCACAGTGGGGGAGGCAGGACTTAAACTCTGTGTTTCCCTTGAACCACTCTGCCTAGGTGAGCAAAGCCAGCTGTTACTTCAAATATCAGAAAAGAAATACGAGGATCTAATGGGTTTTTGCTTCATCATCACTATAGTGATCCAAAGACAATCCTGAATATATTTACTGATTATCCAAAGGCAAGTCATTTGTGAAATCCATCTGATTTACATTACAACATTATTAAAATTCTTTAACATTATATATAATGTTACCATGTTTACTTACCATGTCAACAAGTAACTTCCACAGAGGCTTGGAGAAAAAAAAAAAAAAGAAAGAGATAAAGAAAAGAATCGTAAAATATGTGTAAAGCAGCCACTTTTTTTCCTAAAAGGAAATGCAAACTCCCTCTCCAAACACCTACCCTCTGGCCCACCTGCACGCTGCGGTCTCTAACCCTGCCTCCTAACTCCTCAGCTTTGCTGCCCTCCCATTTCTTTCTCTGCTCTTCATAACCTACTCCTATAGTTTCCTAACTACGGCCAGGGAGAAAAAGAATCAAACAATTCTTTATACTTCTTTTGGAGGCTTGCTGTGTAGGTCTTTTGTCTTCAGAAGGTTGCTCATAGAAGAAGTGTTCATCCCTCTGCCACATGTCGGATTTTCCAGAGCCCCCCAAGTGTTCCTTTGATAAGTTACCTTTCCCTCCTGCTTGGCCCACAGGTCCCAGACAGCATTGAGAACAGCTGCGGTAGCCAGATGCACAACACCTTTCTCAGGACCGATCTGGTTAGGAAGCCAAACACATTAGCACTTCTTAGAAACGGAAGAGGTATTTAGGTCTCCTAGCCAGGGACACATTTCAAGACTTAAAAGGCATCAATAAAGGCTCATGTAGGAGTTAAACTGTTTTTTTTTTTTAATAGTTTTTAACCTACAGAAAAGTTGCAAGAACAGCACAAAAAACCCTTGTATGTTCCCCCCATATATATGTATATGTGTGTATATGTATATATATATTTTTATATATGTGTATATTTATAAATATGTATAAATATACATATATGTAAATATATAATCTATTGATAATTAATAAATATATAGTGTAACTATGTATAAATATACATACATATGTATATATACATATACAAATAGAACATATATAATATAAATAATATTGATTTTACTGAACCACTTAAGTTGCAGATATCATGCCTCTCAAACCCTAAATACTTCTGTGTGTAGGTCCTAAAAACAAGAACCTTCTCTCATATAACTGTAGTAGTACAATGATCAAATTCAGGGAATAGAACATTTATAGAATACTACTGCCTAAAAGACAGTCTATAATCAAATTCTGCCAATTGTCTCAATATTTTATTAACATATTGCATTTGGGTGTCCTGTCTCTTCAGTCTCTTTTTATCTGGAACAATTTTTCTTATTCTTTTTGAGATGCTGCTGACATTTTTAAAGCACACAGCCTGGCTGACTTCTAACAGTGTCTCACAATTTGGGTTGGTCTGGGGTTCCTTCATGATTGGGATTCAGGTCATACTTTTTTGGCACAAATTCTAAGTAGACAATAATGTCTCTTTGTTTTTTTATTAGGGGTATGATCTTTTAGCACTTAGATAAGTCAGGGTCCACTGGGCTGTTGCACTGTGAGGTTACCATTTTCCCTAAGTATGAAGATTAATATTGTCCCCAACTTTGGGCATGCATTGATGATTCTTGCCTCAATCGGTTATGGTACAATATTTGCAATACAGTGATTGTCTAACATTATCATTCTTTTTACATTAAGTTTGTATTTTATTATAATGACAAGCTTTTCCTGGTTGCTTGTTCACTACCAAATGGACTCACAGATTCTTGTGTTATTCCACAAGTTACAAGCCATTAGTAACGTATTTATTTTGATCGTTGAATCATCCCAGATTTGGCCAGTGGGAGCTTCTTCAAGGAGAAGTCTTGAAAAACAAGTTCAACTTGCTTTGCAGTAAGGTCAAAATGAACTGCAAGGCAAGATGGCAAGTGCCTTCTCTTGTGCCTTTCTCCATGCATGGACAAGAGCTTGAGCAGAGGTAGGAAAAGACAGAGCTGATGTCAGGAGACAAGGGCAAGGACCCAGTTAACAGACTGACCTTACTGGGATAGAATCCCTTCTCCAGAGCCTCACTCTTTTCATGCCTTGAACTTTGGGTTCAAAATATAGACCTTTACACATAAAAGTACTCTAGTCTCTATCTTCTTAACTTTGTTCTTCTCTTATGTTTCTGGCTTTTATAACTTCCTCCCCTAACTCCAATACTACCCACACTATCTCTCCTCCCAAAAGGCTGCCCATTCAGTACTTAATCTTCTAGAGGGTCTAGAACACTTCTTCCATTCAAGGAGTGGGAGTAGAGATGAGGTCCATAGGGCTCTCAAGATCCAAATATGTCCAGATTCAAGTCTTACAGAAAGGAATCAACTACCTCCAAACACTGTCTAAATGGTTCAAGCCCTAATTTATCTCAACACAATGTTTGACCTCAGAATTGTAAGCCTGTTTCTGTTTTCATATTTGTTGCCATCAAAGAACAACTTAGACCTTAGTAACATTACTTATAGAAGCATTTTATAAAATTGGCCCCTTACCCATCTGAGCTGCCCGTTGCTTGTGAGCTGCCTGTAGAAACCTCTGAAGTCACCGACGATGTCCCTGAGGTCCTTGTTAAGCACATGGTGGGCGAGGGCATTCACAGCACAGACCACTATTAAGTAAGGATTCAATTCTTATGTATGAACTCAATAAATTAAGACATGAAAACACCACAAACTAATGTGGGTGGTTTATGAAAGAAACTTCAAATACAAAAGCGACATGTCTTTAAAAACGCTCCGCACACGTCTTCTATGTTTGTTGTAGGTAATATCATCCCTGTGGCCTAGCTGTTAATCCATAGCCTTGAGCAGAGCAAACACATTTTGAATGGTTACCATGTGAAAAACAGAGCCACAGATATGGAAGTCTACATCATATTCCCAATCTGTTTTCTTGTTCACTTTGGAAAGTGTCTGTACAGGCAGTTTCAAAACCAAACCTTGCTAATTCATCATTCCTAAGAAATAAGAAGATTGACTTATCGCCAAAAAAGAGAGAGAAGTACCTTCTAATTACTGTCAAGCATAGAAAATACCTTGAATTCACAACATAACACACTATTAAAGAGGAAATGAACTTGTAATAAGCTTAATACTTACAAATATTAAAATATGTGAAAATACTTTCTTAAATATTACATTTCGTCCTATTGACTTATGATATACTACCTTTTTCTTAAGTAATTTGAAAGTTAAGCTTAATTTGGTTCAGCATGATCACTGATATATTTTTTTTTTTTGTATTTTACTTAAGGCTTTATTGTGTTATTTTCAGATGAAGAATAAGTAACGAAGTGAATGAGAGAGACCTTTCTACCCTTTAGTCATTCTAGAAAACCCTTCATCGATGCATCAATGGCCAAAATAATCAAGTCGTCTACTTAGCCCCACAGCAATTAATTTGTTATGACAATTTCTGAAAAACTTGTTTGGTGTCGCCATTTCTGCGATATGACTCAGATCATCTCGTAGGACAGCTGGAGAGGTTTTACTGTCAGCCAGATGCTAGGAGAAAGACCATTTCAGTATTTGAAACATGCTGTCAGGATACGCCTGGCCTCTACATGGAGAGCACGCAGATGATTGCACACTTGCTCTCAAGTGTAGCATCGCTGGACCAACCACTCCATGTTCCCTAGGGCTTTTGTTAACGAGAGAGAGAATCGTTCCAGTTCAGACACGCATTCCCTGGAACTGTGAGAAGGCAGAAGCTTCCTTAGGCCTTGATGGTTGGTGCTCATGGATTAAAGCACTCTGAAGAGTCTGTCAGCAACTCACAGAAAGGTATATCGATTCTCTAGATAACATCTCCATCTCGTTGATGAGATGGTGGCCAGAAATCCCCGAAGAAGCACACCTCCGCTTTGCCTCATATGGCAAACGCATTTAATACACAGAGAGGATGACCTCCACTTTTACAGCTTCTAAGAGATGCTGCACTAACATATTCATCTATAGTACGTAGATTGTCCTCGCCCAAAAGGAGGGCACTGCAAGAAGCTAACTAAAATTCAGTGCATTGGGGGCACTTGGGTGGTTGTTAAGCATCTGCCTTGTTGTTAAGCATCTGCCTTCAGCTCAGGTCATGTGATCGAGCCCCGCACTGGGCTCCCTGCTCGGCGGGGAGTCTGCTTCTCCCTCACCTACTCCCCCTGCTTGTGTTCCCTCTCTCACTGTCTCTCTCTCTCTGTCAATTAAATAAATAAGTGAATAAATAAAATATTTAAAATAAAATAAAATTTAGTGCATTTGACAGAAATTTGGGTACTGGTGATCATCTGGTGTATGGGACAGTCTACTTCAGGTTTGCTTTGCTGCCATGGGTGAGAAATTTCATCTGGAAAAAACTGATCTTTGAAGGCAGTGCCTTGCTGACTAACTCCCTGGTATCATCTGGCCCGGGAAGGAAAAGTCAATAAAGCCTATGAATGACCATGGGTGCCTGAACCCGAGGGCTGTTATGAACCCTTACAGCTGTTTTTTGTCTCTTTAGAAATTTTTCTTTTTTCATATTTTTTCCCTCTAGCAAAAACTACATTTTTTATTCTATCCATTAAAAAGATAACTATAATCCTCCTCCTTTCTCACACACATATACTAGCACTGCCTTCACATTAATGAGGAAACCACTATTTTTTACTGGTTTTTTTAATCATAAAAGAATGAACAGGTAAGTAGGCTAACAAAGGCACAGAAGAACTGTGATGAGCTAATGAAATTTTTTTCAACTTTAATGCAAATGCCATGTAACACATTCGGTGAGACTGTGGTAAATTGCCTGGGATAAGGAGGAAGGTTAAAGTTAAAATGGGTTCTCTCATGTGGTCGGCAAAAGGCGGAAGCCGACTATATCACTGCCAAAGAGCCATTTATTAAAGGCGTAGAGAGATGGAAATTGATTTACCCCTGGCTGAGATGCCCATCAGGACCGCGGGGAGGGGATGGGAGGGAGAGAGGTCAGTGAAGGCCCAAAGCACAGAGCTCAGCAACCAGGGAGAGGAGCCTCCTATCTCCTATCTCATGTCTCGGTGAGCACACAGGGTCCCTCCGCCGTGCACCCGAGTCAGCAAAGTTCAAAGTCTCGGCTATTAACAGAGTGGTTGCAGTGGCCTGTCCCATAACATATTTTGTAAGCTTGCTTAGTTTTACGCAACCTTTGGGGGTCACCCTATATGGTCTGCAATGCGGAGAAGGCCGCTTCATAAAGTACTCGACTTAGACCAGAGACAATTACAGTTGTGGGAGAAGCGGACACACAGCTCACAAACCTATCGTGGTCAGTGGTCACTGCCTTGTGGAAAACCTTAACAGCAAATGGTTGACTTAATGAAGAGGGAGACAGGGAATCGTTGCTGAGTCTACTCCTGCTACTGGGCAAATTCCTAGCTTCAAGGAATAATCTTCAAGACTAATCTCAAAGGGGGGGCGCCTGGGTGGCTCAGTGGGTTGAAGTCTCTGCCTTCGGCTCGGGTCATGATCTCAGGATCCTGGGATCGAGCCCCACATCGGGCTCTCTGCTCAGCAGGGAGCCTGCTTCCCCCCTCTCTCTGCCTACTTGTGATCTCTCTCTGCCAAATAAATAAAATCTTTAAAAAAAAAAAAAGACTAATCTCAAAGGCTCACCTCTGTTCTGAAGTTGCCCAAGACCCTCCTGGACAATAAACTAAACTTCTCTCCATGTAACTTGTACCAGCTTTGAAAAACCTGTCCTCCTCACGCAGCATGATCCTTTCTTTTATGGCTGTGTCCCTGGGACGTTTGTGCATTCCTTCTCCATATACACAGGATTCGGTCTCCTTTGTCTATCTCACTAAAATTCTCTCTCCAGGGCCTAACACATGGGAGCCCTCAAGGGAAGTCTTTTACAGAACTGGCTGATGGCACGACTGAAGGTCAGCCCCGTGAAGAATGGAACAGTAGCCACCTTGCATCCACTTAAAGTACAAGAAAGGTTCCCTTGTCCTTACACACATATATACATATGCATATGTATATATGTACATATATACACGCACATGTGTATGTGTGCACACACACCTTCCATCTGCTTGACAATATTAAAATCTTTCAGTGAGGCAAGACTTCTATTTTACATCTAAGGGAGAGCTGACAGTGCAAATATCCCCGGGAGAGGTACTGGATCACCACCAGATTTAGAGAATCTGTTTCCTTCCTTCTTAGAGCCTCACATCTCAACCATCATCATTTGGCTTCAGATCCTAATGATCCATAGAAACTGATCTGGCAAAGGTCATTTTTTGTACTTCTTGAATTTTGTACCTTGTAACATGGATTAAATATTTCAAACCAAAAATCAAACAGATCATTTGTATTTAAGTGTTGAGGAAAGAGGGGCACCTGAGTGGCTCAGTCAGTTAAGCATCCGCCTTCGGCTCAGGTCATGACCCCATTGTTTTTACTCACCCTGAGCAGTGTAAATACAAAGAAAAGTAAGGTCACAACCGGAATCTAAGTGAAAATGAAGCATCCCAGAACCTTACAAGAATGTTCAACTCACCAACTTCTGTGCCTTTTCCCAGAGTGAAGGTAAGCCCATACCCCTTGAGTCCGTCTTCTGCATCGGTCTCTAAGACGACATAGGCAGCCGAGTAGTCAGGGTCTGTGTGCTGTGGGAAAAATGCACCCCGCCCCACAACGCAAACATGAGAAACCCAAAGGTACACCTCAGAGCATCACATCAGAATAGAAAACACCACAGGGGATGTGCGTGGAGAGCTCCAGTCTGATGCAAGCCTTCGAGTACCCCCAAAAATGGAGGAGTTCTGAATGGACAAAGGGAAAGTCCTCCTGAAAGATTCATATCATTTCAACGAGGGCAATGTGTACATTTTCAGTGCCAGCTTGCAATTACGCTCCTCTGATGATCAGCTCAGATTTTAATCCCGGAGTTTTCGCCCACGCTACCTCTGCCAGCTCTCTGAACAGAGCCGCATTCACAAGCAGCCTCAAACGGAAGCAGCCAGGGCTTCAGAGTGCCTCACAGAAAACTGGACTTTTCGTTGCTGCAGCCCGTGGCAGGGCTCAAAAGACAATGGCGCCGGTTCAGAGGAGATCACTGGGGGAATGCAAAGAATTAAAACCTCAGGACAAATTAGCCTGCTTTTGGTTGTGTTCTTTTTTTAAACTTGCTACCATCAGATGGTATTTGGTAAGTGTTTACCGACTGAGTATGATGAAACTCAATGCTACCTGTTGATGGCGGGGGATGCAGAAGTGAAAAACAGTTGTCTCTAGAAATTTCTCCTACAGCGGGGAGAAGAAGCCAACACACAAGAAGCAGGTGAGGACTACTGTGTGGTCAGTGAGAAGCACCATGAAGAGCAAGGGAGCAAGCAAAGAGGAAGCAGGGGACAGAGACACTGGAACGGAAAAGAGGACAAGGGGCGGCACAGGGACAGCAATAGGAAACTCTGAGCCTTGTGAGACAGAAGTGGCCCCTGGGGTGGCAAGTGAATGAAGACAAGTGGTGTGGGGGCAGATAATGGAGACTCCCAAAAGCCAGGCAGAAGATCTGCATGCATCAATAAGGAATGGAGGATGCAGCTATTGATGGATTTTGCATAGGGCGGTGACAATTGATTACTGTTTTTATTGTTACTACTATTACTATACAACATTTGTTGCTCTGGCACATTATTGTAAAAGCCACTTGATTTAATTTAATCCTCACAACAATATTGTAAAGTAGGTGCTATTATCTCCCTATCTGACAGGTAAGAAAACTGAGTTTATTTTTTTTTAAGATTGTATTTATTTGAGGGAGAACAGGTGAGTGAGAGAGATAGCGAGCGAGCATGAGCTTGGGGTGGGGAAGGGCAGTGGGAGAGCAGCAGACTCCCAGGGGGCTCAATCCCAGGACCTTGAGATTATGACCTGAGCTGAAGGCAGACACCCAGCCAACTGAGCCACTCAGGCACCCCTAAACTATAACTTTTTTAAGGGCAGGTGTGTCCGTGCTCCCTCAGCAACCTGCACAACTTCTGATGTGCAGCTGGTGCCCAGCAACCCTTCATACCGAGTGCCTCCACAGGCTTTGATGCCAGACAGAGGCCGCCTGTCTACCATGTTTGCCTCCTCCCTTTCCCTGGGCATAGGGATTTAAATTCTGCCTCTTTAAACTCAGTTTCCGGGGCACCTGGGTGGCCCAGTAGGCTGGGCGTCTATCTTCAGCTCAGGTCATGATCTCAGGGTCCTGAGACTGAGCCCCATGTCGGGCTCCCTGCTCAGTGGGGAACATGCTTGTCCCTCTCCCTCTGCCCTTCCCTCTGCTCATGCTCTCTCAAATAAATAAATACAATCTTAAAAAAAAAAAAAAAAGGACATTACAGTTCAGAAGCCATGGTTACAGAAGCTCTACTAATAAGAGGCAGGACATGGTAAGTCTCTGGGAGAAATACACTATGGAAGCCAGGTAAGGAGCTCTATTAGTGGCATGCATTTGAAGCTGGAGGAGGCTTTATGACGAAATTAGAATCTGAACTGGTTGGTCCAGGATGTGGAACTTTTCAGTAACGGGAGAGGGCATGAAGGACCTGGGACGGAAGAATCACCTTTGGGGACAGTGACAGTGAAGAGAGAGAAAAGGGAAAGACTGGAGTGTATTTAAGGGTTGGTGACACCCTGGTTCGGCGCCTGGGTTCCTGAGAGGGAAGATCCAGAAAGGAGATCCGGAATCACTGGCATACAAGTGGGCACTGAAGCTGTACACACAGAGGAGGTCTTACTGGGAATGAACCACGAGCCAGGAGGGCCCTTGGGGCCTGAGCCTTGCAGAGGGAAGAAGGGGGTCAGTAAAGGAAGCAGCAGCAGTCAGCCAGGGTGTAGAGCGACAGCTGGAAGAGGAGGCAGCCAACAATGTGACACGCAGACCCTGGAAGCAGAAATAACATTCCAAGAGAAGGAAGGAGACAGAAGTTGATTTCAGATAAAGGAGGAAGTAAGTGTAAAGGTTGGAAGCAACAAGGGTGAACCAGTAATTTAGTGTTTGGTGGGGAAGGAGCAGACACAGAAGGAAGAAGAGAGGTGCTAGGGTCAAGAGAAGGTGATTCCAAAGTGGGGATTCCTGTCTCTATGGGATAGAAAAGGAACCACTGGGAAAAGAAACTGAGGAAGAAAATACTGGAGATAGAGGGGATAAGAATGGAGCCTTAGCAGTCAAGGATGGGAATGGGGACACAGCAGAATGGATTCTTTGGGGAGGAGGACAGGACCCACAGAATAAAGGGAAAGATGAGAGGACTGGTTTGGAGACTGATGGGTAGAGACGGGGCCCAGGGTGCATTTGTCTTCAGTCTTCTCCATGATGCAGCGGGCAGTTTTCTAACTGCTGGGTGTGGGAATGGGAGCCAGAGGAGGGAGAGAGTGGTCTGGGGGTACAGCCACTCTCAGAAGCTCAGCAGACGATGGGGAAAGGAGAGGAAAAGTATGGCTGGCTGGGAAGTTGTTGGGGGGCGGGGGTGTCAGCTGGAGCTGGGCTAGGAGCCCACAGCCCTGGAGCTCTCTGGAACCTTGATGAGGGTCTCGACAAGCAAGCAATTCACAAGTATAATGCAGGCCTGAGCACTCCACATTTCCTAAAAGGCCGATTAAAAAAAAATCACAGCTGGAATCCTTTACTTTCAACAGGTTGGGGGACAGTTTCAGGACTTCTTCATGAAAATATCCTGCTTGTGATCAGGAAGCTTCCTCTGATTCTAAGTGCTGAACAGAGCTGAACTGCTGAGTTCAGCACGCGGAAGGGCTCAGGAAGCAATACCACCAGGAACTGCAAAGTAGCACATTCTATTAAGAAAGCACATGAGAATCAGCCCACGACACACCCCATATCTCTGGAAGATAAATACTTAAGTATTTATGAGTTTGCAATACAGGTATCAGAGAACCTCTCTTGACCCAGAGGTCATAAATGACTTAGACTCAGAGACAAATTCCATTTCTTAAATTATTCTACTTAAAACCAGGCTACTTTAACACTTCACAAATTCAAGGCAGAGAAAAATCTAGGCCAGAGCCCTTCTACTTTGGTTTCCTCATGTGTAAATAGTAATTACAGACAATACTTTCTGATGGCTTTCTCTGTATCAGGCACCTTATGAGCATCTCATTTATTACACGAAGCAGGTATTATTACACTCATGTCACCAATAAGAAAACTGAGGCCTTGGAAAGAGCCCTGATGTCCATCAACAGATGAATGGATAAAGTAGATGTGGCATATATGGAATTCTATATATGTGACACGATGGAATTCTACTCAGCTATCAAAAAAATGAAATCTGCCCTTTGCAACGATGTGGATGGAACCTAGAGGGCATTATGCTAAGCGAAATAAGTTAATCAGAGAAAGACAATTATTATATGATCTCACTGATATGTGTAATTTAAGAAACAAAACATAGGATCATAGGCGAAGAGAGGAAAAAAAACAAGATGAAACCAGAGAGAGGGACTCTTAAGCATAGCAAACAAACTGAGGTCTGCTGGAGGGGAGGGAGTTGGAGGTAACTGGGTGATGAACATTAAAGACGGCACACAATGTAATGAGCACTGGGGGTTATATATAAGACTGATGAATCACTGACCTTGACCTCTGAAATCAATAGTACATTGTAAGTTAATTAATTGAATTTAAATTTTTAAATTTTTAAAAAAAGAAAAGGAAAACCAAAGCTTAAGAGAGAGTGGTTTAACCCACAGCTGCTACAAATCAGAGGGGCAAAGTGGTTGCATTAGATCAAGTGTTTGAATTTTACAAGCCAATGAAATTTCAAACATTTATCTGGAGCTCTACAAAGGATTGCCAACTGGGTGTTTTTTAAGGCATATAACATAAGAAGGAACACAAAGATTTTAAAAAGCGGCAATAACTATCTCCGAATAAAGGACATACTTTTAAACGTAATAACTTTGTTTAGTCAGCATTTTTTTCACCAAAGATCTATTTAAAAAAAAATATTTCAAGTACACAAAGAGCATAGGTAATGAATGGAATGATATCAGCGTGCCCTCCACCCACTTAGGAAGCACAACATTAGAGGGTGAATTAGAACCCTCTGGTACTCATTCCCCTTCCTCCACACACATCCTCCAAACATGGATGTTTCTCACTTCCCCCATGTGTGCACACATTCATTACAGACCCATGCAATTTTGTTTTTTCTTCTCAGTGGACTGAGGGCAATGAGGATCCAGTAGGTGACAGCCCTTGGGGAGACCCAGTATGGAGCTCCTTCCTACATTTGGGAACCACTGCACTAGTCCGTGGTAGGGATGGAAGGCGTCATTCCAAACACCAACGATAAGCAAACACGCCCTTCAGTATTTAGGTAGAAGGCTGTGCCTTTACAACTTCTCTAAAGGCTGGGATCTGCATAACTTTCTACAGTGACAAATCCTAACAACGTTTTCAAGTAATTTCATGAGAGCCCCTCATATGCCTCGGAATTACTACGAGCTTGTTTGTCTGGTTTCCCAGCCAGAGTGTGACTCCATTTCATAGACCGGCCCAAGAGGCCCAAAAAGGTTAGCGTCTTCTCTAGGTTACACAGCAAGTTGTGGGGGAGGCAGGATCAACACCCAAAACACCCAGGCCACCACCACGAACCCCACCAAGGTTTTGGTGCAGAAGAAGCCAGCATGTGTTCTAGGATTTCGTTGATGGGGGATCCAACAAGAGCATTTTGCTGTTGTTGCATATTACGCATTCTACCATTTCCAGTAAAATGTGAATCATAAATGTAACAATAGAAAGTGCAAAACGTCAAAAAAAAAAAAAAAAAAAGAAAAGCCCAGGAGTTGTGGAGAGTTTCGGGTTACTTTTACTCCCCGCCCCCTTCCCCGCCTCCTCCTCTGCAAAAGCAACGGTTCCAAAGTGGGGAACCTCTGCGACACGCTGGACTCTCACCGCCTACGTGGGCCTGGACGTCTGCGGCAAGAGGCACCCCCGGCCGTCGCTCAGCGCTTACCATGGCGTCGGAGCCGTGGCCCCCCAGCGATGTGGGGAAGCGCACGTCGCGCACCGAGAGCCTGGAGATCCTGCCTCGAACCATGTCGCCGCGCGCCCCGAGCTGCCCGCGCCGCCCGGCTCCGGACCCTGTGAGGGGCGGGAGCGGCAGAGCCCGGCCCCGCGGGCGCTGATTGGCCGCCGGCCGCTCACGAGAACTTGACGGGACCCGAGGGGCAGGCCGGGCTCCCGGCTCCCCCCGACGTGCCCGCGGTTCACGCGGCCTCTGCAACCCGGGGCTGGCGCGCACCGCCCTCGCGCGGATTCGCTGAGAGTCGCGGTGGACCCGAGGCTGGGGAGAGTGTCCGGCGCTGCGTCGGCATTTTGTCAGGACCCTCCCCCGCCCGGACTGGAAACTCGAGAGGAACCTACCTGGGAGCGGCGTCCAAAGTTCGATCGCCCAATAGCACGGTTGGGCCGCGGGGTCCACTACTGATCTGAGTCAAAGTCGGGGCAGCCAGGGGAAAAGCTAGAAAATCCTAGGTGTCTTTAAGTGACCTCAGCCCGTTGGTCACTTGATAAATTAAGAAGCAAGTCACACCCCTTCTGCGGCAGAGTGGTTTAAATACATTACCTCTTATTCGTCCGGCTCTGCAAGGTCATTTTATTGGTGTAGAAATGAGATTCAGAGAGATTAAGTGACTTGTTTGAGGCCACACAGCTAGTTAGGGAAGTGGCGGGGTGTTCTGATTGCAAATCCTGGGCTCTGTCCTCTGAACTGCCGGGACTGCTTAAGGGAGAACTTGGTGGACTCTATGGATTAGAAGGCACATTGATCCATTGCTTTGAAGTACAGCACGCCCCCCTTTCAGTTCCTACTTTTGGAGAATGCTCTGAAGAATAAACGTTTGGGAAACACTGCTTCTATCAATTTGTTTCTGTGGGTATGGCAGGGATATCTTCAGGGATGCCCACCTCACCTCCGCTCTCCTCAAGGATGCATATAACACTGCTGGATGATGGGGAGCCTGGGTGGCTCAGTGGGTTAAGCCTCTGCCTTCGGCTAAGGTCCCGATCTCAGGTCCTGGGATTGAGACCCATAGGGACTCTGCTCCGCAGGGAGCCTGCTTCCTTCTCTCTGCCTGCCTCTCTGCCTACTTGTGATCTCTCTGTCAAATAAATAAATAAAATCTTTAAAAAACACTGCTGGATGAATTCCTTAGATTTAAGGCTTAGAAGATCAACTCAAATTCCTAGTGAGGCTGGGTGGGCACCAACAGCAAATAGGGAGTGAAGTAATAGGCCACTGGGACTGCAGCTAAGGGCCTTTACTCTTTGAAAGAGTTAGCCAGTTAACTCCAGCTTATCGTCATCCAGTGGGAATTAGAACCCTGGATTGCTTTATGTTCGCATTTTCCAAGAGAAGTCTGAAATTCAACTTTCCTGTCCTGCTCTACCCAGTGTGTGTGTGTGTGTGTGTGTGTGTGTGTGTGTGTGTGTGTGTGTCTGGAATATATGCTCAATTCCCTTTTTCAGAATGGGTCTGTGGCGTGGTTAATAAATTGAGTACTTTGTATTCTGAAGCTGTTTTTTTCTTTTGGGTTCGAATGCTGATCTTAGTACATAAAAGTCTTAGTTCAAATTAATATTTTAGAGTTAAGCCCCTTTTATTTTGGAGAGGAAGAGAGGAGTGTGGGAAGGGCAAAGGGAGAGGGAGAGAATCTTAAGCAGGCTCCATCTTGGCTGTGGAGCCAGACATGGGGCTTCATCTCACAGCCCTAAGATCATAACCTGAGCTGAAATCCAGAGTCGGACGCTTAACTGGCTGAGCCACCTAGGCGCCCCTGAGTTCCATTCTTTAAAAAATAAGCTGGGCTTTTAACCCCCTCTAGAAAAAGTTTGGATTTTCTCTTCATGGCTTTAAGATATCACTATTTGTGTTTATGATTAATTAAAAAATTAATTCTGTTCTACAACTGAGGGATACTTTCAATCAGAAGCAATATATTTTCCTGGAAAACTTCTAAATTTCTTTGCTTAGTTCTTCATTTTTTTATTTTTTTAATCTGGAACTTAACTGGATTGATACTGACCTTCTGAATCTATTATCCATGCTTTAAAAAAAACCAAACTTTTTGACTCTTCTTTTTTATTGAATTCTGGGTATATTCTTTGGCTTAATACTCCAACTCAGATTTGATTTCCAACTGTGTTCTTTCTTTTACTCACCTCGATTTTTTTCCCTTTGGTGTTGGGTGGATTTTTTTCTTTCCATTTTAAACTTCCAAGTTTTCTTTTCATAATACAGTTGTCCCCTCTTATCAGCAGGGGACACATTCCAAGACCCACCCCCCACCCCCCCGGTGGATGACTGAAACCACACTTAGTACCAAACCTTAGATATACTATGTGTTTTTTTTTAAACATACATACCTATGATACCTTAATTTATAAATTAGGCATAGTAAGAGATTGACAATAAAATAGAATTTTATCAGCATAGTAAATAAAAGTTAAGTGAGTGTAGTTTCTCAAAAAACATTTTTGTACTATACTTACCCTTCCTGTGATGCTTTGAGATAAAATGTCTACATGATGACATGAGGTGAATGACTAGGCATATTCGCAGTGTGTTAGGCTACCGACCTTCTGAGGATTCATCAGGAAGATCATCTGCTTCGGGGCAGCAGGCTAACCACAGGTGACTGAAATCAGGGAAAGCAAAACCACAGATGAAAAGACTAGTGTACCATCACACCTTTAAAAAAAAAATGACTGCCACATCTTCTCAAAGTTTTCATTCGTTGCCTCTATTAAGTTTGGTTCCTTAGGTGTTAGTTTTGGGTTGTTGATTTCTTTTCCTTTATGGTGGTTTTCTTCACACTATATTCATATGTCTGTTAATATTTATGGTTGAGAATCACATGCCGCCTTCCTGGGAAGCTAGGACTGGACCACCTGTACCGGGTGGTTGTGGAAGAGGGGTTCACATGGCAGCACAGCTGTGTAAGTAGCTTTTCTTCTAGGTGACGTGGTTCGTGTCCCTTCTGACCTTTCAGAGTCATGTTCAGGGCTAGATCCCAGGGGTACATTTCAGAATAAACGACTCCATTTTCTGTTGGAAAACACTCCCTTGTGGTGATCAGGGTTTACTTTAGGATCTGCTTGCTTTCCTCATCAGACCCAGATTCCATCTAGGACTCTCCCAAGGCAAACTGTGAACTTTGTTTGGAAAACTGTAAGTACTGTTATTAGCTTATAATAACAGGACAGCCCTACCCAGGCATTCCAAATGTTGTCCTCTGATTAATGACCCTAAAAAAAAAATCATTATAATTAATAGCTCTGTTACTTCTAGGAAAAATAAAGTAACAAGGACAGGATTTATACTACCATCTTGTACCTCCAGAAAACCAGCTCAAATATTTGGAAGGACTTCAGACATGGACCATAGGGAAACCAAGATTGATCTTGCAGAGATCAATTGTACCAACTCACTATCTATAGGTTACAGCACAAAGGGGGAGGGGAAGAAAGGGGGACCAAACAGAGTTCTGCAGTGTTACTGAGTTGAGGAGACAAGAATGAGTATTTATATTAGCGGAGGCCAATGAGGCTATAGTCTGAGAGGCAGAGAACAGAAGGACCCCTTCAAATATTTGGTTGAGTACTGATAGGCACATAAATAAGGAAAAACTCAAATTTGAGAAAGAGCCACTAGAAAGGAAGAGGAAAGAAAATTGGCGGGGGGCACCTGGGTGACTCAGTTAAGCACCTGCTTTTGGCTTAGGTCATAATCTCAGGGTCCTGGGACAGAGCCCCTCATTGCATCGGGCTCCGTGCTCAGCAGGGAGTCTGCTTCTCTCCCTTCCCTTCCCCCTCCCCTGCTCATGCTCTCTCACATGCTCTCTCTCAAATAAAATTTTTTAAAAAATTATTGGCAGTTGCACAGGGTTAGGAATAGTACTTGTTCCTAATTGTAAATACTTGGTAATAATACATGGAGCATTAGGTAGAATCCTCAGCAGGGTAGAGATAAAGTCTTCTAAAATTAAAGATTGCTTTGGACCTAACAGAGCTTTAATGTAAACTCTGAAAAGATTCAACTGATTCCAAGTAAAGAATAGACAAAACAATCCCTAGAGGTCGAACAGGGCTTAGAACTAATTCCTGACTCCATCAGCCAGATTTCAGAAATCTGAAAAAAAAATTTTCAGAAAAAAAATTTCAGCAACCCAAAACTATAATTTACAATGTTTAGCACCAAACCAAAATCACCAGGCATATATAAAAGTAGAAACATATAATCCATACAGGAGAAAGTTTAATAGAAACCGATCTAATAGTCCTAACATCCAGATAAAAACCTTCAAGATGGTAGAGGGAAATGTAAGGATAATGAAGAGAGGTACGGAAGACATTAAAAAAAAAAAAATGAAAGCCAGAATTTCTGAGCTAAAAAACATATACTGTATGGGACTGAAAGCAGAATAGACACTACAAAGAAAAGATTAGTGAATATGAAGACAAAGCAAAAGAAACTATCCAGATTACAGCATAAAGATTAAACAGGAAAAAAACCACAAAGCATCCATGACCTATGAGACATTAAATGGCCTGACATACATGTAATTGAAGTCCCAGAAGTGAATAAGAAAAAAAGATGAAAAATAATAGGCCCAAATTTTCCAATGTTCATAAAACTGTAAACCCACTGAATTAGGAATCTCAAAGAACCCCAAGTAGAATAATCTTTAAGTTGTGCACAGGCATATCATAAATTGTTGAAAACGAAGAATAACTGTATTTTATTTTTCTAGTTTTATTTTTCCAGTGTTCCAAGATTCATTGTTTATGCACCACCCCCCAGTGCTCCATGCAATCCGTGCTCTCCTTAATACCCACCACCAGGTGCACCCATGCCCCCACCCCCACCCACCACCAGGTGCACCCATGCCCCCACCCCACTCCCTTCCAAAATCCTGTTTCTCATGGTTCTAAGAGACTGTATTTTTAAAATACAAAGCGGGGAGAAAAGACCCTTTACGTATAGAAGAGTAAAGTTGAGGACAACAGATTTTTTGTCAGAAATAATGCTGGTTAGGAGACAGTGAAGAAACTTCTGTAAAGTACTACAGAAAAGTGCCAATCAAGAATTCTTAACAAGAATTCTTAACACCCAGGGGTGCCTGCGTGGCTCAATCAGTTAAGCGGCTGCCTTCGGCTCAGGTCATGATCCCAGGGTCCTTGGATCAAGTCCCGGATAGGGCTCCCTGCTTGTGCTCTCTAGCTCTCCATCAAATAAATAAAATCTTTAAAAAAAGAATTTTTTTTTAAAGTTTTTATTTATTCATTTAACAGAGAGAGAACACAAGCAGGCAGAGAGGCAGGCAGAGGCAGAGAGAGGAAGAGAGAGGAGCAGGCTCCCTGCTGAGCAAGGAGCCCGATGCGGGACTCGATCCCAGGACGCCAGGATCATGACCTGAGCCGAAGGCAGCTGCTTAACCAACTGAGCCACCCAGGCGTCCCCCCCCCAAAAAAAGAATTCTTAACTGAGCTAAAACATATTTCAAAAAGGAAGTCAAACAAAACTTTTAAATGCAGTGCTATCAGAGCTATGCACCTAGAAATATTAAAAGAAGCTCTAAAGGAGAAGGGAAATGATACTAGATGGAAATTTGGTTTTAGCCAAAGAATATTACCAGGGATAAAGGGAGATATTTAATGATGATACAATGGTCAATTTATCATGAAGCACAATAATCCTAAAATGGATTATGGACCTAATAAGGGCAACATAATACATAAACAGACCTAACTAAAAGGAAAAATTCAAAAATCTACCATTATATTGAGGATTCTAACATTCCTCTCAGTAATTGATAGAAAAAATAGGCAGAAAAGCAGTATGAATTTGGAAGATTAAGCAACACAATCAATTTAACCAAACTGACACTTGTTGAAAGCTCCAGATAACAAAAGCAAGATGCACAATATTTTCAAGTACTTACAGAACATTCATCAAGGCAGAATATTCTGGGCCACAAAACAGAATTTTAATATAGTTAATATATTTAAGAGGGCTGAAATTATAAAAAGTATGTTCTTTGACCAAAACAGAAATAAACTATAATTAATAAAAGAAAAATATTTGAGGGCACCCGGGTGGCTTAGTCAGTTAAGCTTCTGCTTTCGGCTCAGGTCATGATCTCAGGGTCCTGGGACTGAGACCCTTATATGACTCCTTGCTCAGTGAAGAACCTGCTTCTCCCTCTCCCTCTGCCTGCTGCTCCCCCTGCCTGTGCTCTCTCTTGCTACCTCTCTCTGTCAAATAAATAAATAAAATCTTGAAAAGAAAAATATCTGGAAAATCTCCAAATACTTAACAATTAAACATACATATAAATACCACGTGGGTTAAAAGAAAAACTCAGAAATTAGGAAATATTTTGAACTGGATTATGATAAAAACACAACATATCAAAATATATGGGAGGCATTTAAAGCAGTATTTAAAGGAAAGTTTACTGCATTAAATGCTCAGATCAGAAAAGATGAAAAATGTCCAATCAATGACCTAAGCTTCTATCTTAAAAAAACTAGAAAAATAGGAATTACACCACAAAAATAACAAAGCAAATAAAACCCAAAAGGATGGATTAGTAAAGATCAGAAATCAATGAAATAGAACACACTCATGTGCATTTGTACAAAGTAGAACAAATCAATGAAATAATATGCTGCTTTGAGAAAAATCACTAGAACTGATAAACCAAAAGCTAGACTAATGAGAAAAAAGGGGAAGACAAAAATTACCAAGATGAGGCATATAACTGGATGTATCCATACAGATCATATAAACATTAAAAGGATAATAAGATTATGAACGAACACCAAAGCTCATTCAAGAAGGAATAACCCAACAAAATGAAAAGGGAACCTACTGAATGGAAGAAAGTATTTGTAAATCATATATCCGACAAGGGATTAATAACCTAAACATCTAAAGACAGCCTACAACCTTTTTTTTTTTTTAAAGATTTTATTTGACAGAGAGAGAGAAAGAGAGACAGCAAGAGAGGAAACAAAAGCACGGGGAGGGAGAAGCAAGTTTCCGACTGAGCAGGGAGCTTGATGTGGGGCTTGATCCCAGGACGCTGGGATCATGACCTGAGCCAGAAGGGAAGGCAGACGCTTAAGGACTGAGCCACCCAGGCACCCCAAGAAATCTTACCACTTAATAACAAAACAACCCTCCCCACACAAATAATCCAATTAAAAAGAGTAGATCTGAATAGTCATCTTTTCCAAAGAAGATACACAAATAGCCAATAAGCACATGAAAAGATGCTCAGCATCACTAACCATCAGAGAAATTGCAAATGAAAGCACAATGAGACATCACCTCAAACCTGATAAAATAGCTATCAACAAGACAAGAAGTAACAAGTGTTGGCAAGGATGTGGAGAAAAGGAAACCCTTATACACTGTTGGTAATGTAAGTTGGTGCAGCCATTATGGAAAACAGTATGGAGGTGCCTCAAAAAATTAAAAACAGAACTACTATACGACCCTGCAATTACAGTTCTGGGGATTTATCTGAAGAAAATAAAAGCGTTAACACACACAAAAAAGTATATGCATTCCTATATTCATTGCAGGATTTAGAATAACCAAGATGTGGAAACAACCTAACTGTCCATCGATGGATGAATGGATAAATAAAATGTGTATGTATAATGGAATGTTATTCTCTCAAAAAAAGGAATGAAAGAAATTTTTCCAGTCAAGACAACATAGACGGGCCTTGAGGGCATTATGTTAAGTGAAATAAGTCAGAGAAAGAGGAATACTGTGTGATCTAACTTATATGTGGAACCCCAAAAGCAAATAAACCAAGCTCACAGATACAGAGAACAGACTGGTGGTTGCCAGAGGTGGGGGATGGAAATGGGTAAAAAAAAGTCAAAAGATACAAACTTCCAGTTATAAAATAAGTCATCAGGATGTAACAGCTTGGTAACGATAGTTAATAATACCACGTTGCATATCTGAGAGTTGCTAAGAGACATCTCCAAAGTTCTAATGAGAAGGAAAAAAAAAACTCTCTAACTATATATGGTGACAGATGTTACTAGACTTAGTATGATTTTGCAAAATATAGAAGGACTAAATCATTATACTGTATATCTGAAACATGTCTATGTTTCAATTAAACATCAATTCAGACCTCAATTAAAAAGGTCTCTCCAGTTAATAAGGACTTACAGTAATTTTACACTTACTATTGTATGTTGATATTACCAAAAATTTTACTTGTTTTGTATAAACTGTCACTTTGATGTAATAATGTAAGTTTGTTATTTTCTAATAATACAGTTATTAGTAGTGTGACAAGTAAGAGTCAGGGTTCCATCTGGAAACAGCACAAATTAAGATGAACCAAAGATATTTACAAAAGGGCAAGCAGGATCGGGGAATCGCAGGATTAATGCAGTAACCAAACTTAGAAGCACCCTATCCCTAAAACAGAAAAGATAAGGGATGAGAGCTGTTATCACTCCCCAAAAAGAGAAAAAAGGTATACTGAAAGGAACCTTTGGTTGAAGGACACAGGCAACCCAACCTCAAAAGGAGGAAATAGGGAAATAAATACCTTGACCGTGTAGGTTTCCTCCCATCTTCTCTAGAGCTCCTCACTGGCTTACCCCAACCGGACTCCAACGTGAGGGAACCCAACCAGCAGAGTGGATGTGGACGGGCCAACAGATGATGTGACAGATAAGTTGCTTATTTTAATAAGAAGGATTCCTTTCTGTATTGGCAATTGGAACGTTGATCAATCAGGACTGTGGTTGCTGGTGACAGAGACTCAAGTTGGTGTCATTTAAACAAAAAAAGGAAAAACTGGAGGAAGAGCTGGAGAAGAGCTGATTTTAGGGAAACAAATGCTACTGGGGCACAATCTTCCTCATCTCTACAAATTGGTTTCTTTTGTAACAAAGTGGGGACCTGGTCTCCAACAGTGACTGGGGTGGCATCTTTACAGCAGTATAATCAGACAAGGTGAGACTCAGCTTCCAATTCCATAGAGAAAAGTCTTAATAAAAGAACTTTACTAAGAGATGTAAATGAAGATTTGCATAAATGGGCTAGGAAGACAGATTTTTATTTATTTATTTATTTATTTTGGAAGACAGATTTTAAAGATGTTAATTCCTACCAAATTATAAGCACAATGTAATCCTAAACATCATTTGAATTTTTGGGGAATATGAAAAAGTCTAAACTTCATTAAGAATTTGCCCAAAAATATCCTAAAACTTGAAAAAAAAAAAAAAAAGAATTTGCCCAAAAAAATGAATAGCAAAGACAACTTGTTCAATTATTAAAATGCAATTTCAAATGACTAGCAATTAAAAGTGTTATTTTGATGGAAGAATGGCAAGTTAATTGAACAAAGCAGGTACGTGATGGTACGTGCATAATAGAGAACCCAAACTAGTGGGATGGGAACGGATTAACCAATAAATGGTGATGGGAAAATTAACTATATGAGACAAAATTAAAAACCCTTAAGTCTCATTTTATACCTAGATAACTTAAAAGATTAAGATAACGTAAAGAGAAATGTAAAAAAGGAAAGCATAAAATATAATAGAGAAGATGAATATTTAATCTTGGGATGCAAAACACTTTTTAAGTATAATAAAGGAGATTCTACAACAAACAAATGTACAACTTAAATGAGAAAAAATCACATGTAAAATTAAAAGGCAAACAGCAAACTAGAAAAACATTCTTAAACTGAGGAACTATCATTACACTGTATAAAAATATTAAACAAATTTTACTAAATGATGTTTTTGTTGGTTAAATGTACTGTTCTGAAATCATTAGGGAAAAGCAAAGCTGATTATTTTAGGTAATAGTAAAAGATAATGATATTACCTTATTGAAAATAAATGCTTTAAATTGGCCATTCGTAATTTAGTATAATTTTATTTTCATTATACCTATAATAGAAGAGTAAAACACACACGGAAGTAAGGCTCACATATTTTTCATTTTTAGAAAATTAAGTCCCTTATGGTCAAAAGTGGTCATTTTATTTTATATCTTTCACACATATTCACTGTGAATAGCTTCACTCAAAATACCTAGGTTTTGTTGTACAATACACTAACTGTAGTTGCTGGTATAATTAAAAAAAAAATTGTAAAAATGTCACTCACCTTACATGGGATATTAAATACAGAGAATGAGTTCAATAATGATTTAAACTTAATAAAGAATTGATTTAACTCTGCCCAAGAGTTATAACTGAACACTTTTTCCTAACGGAAGAACAAATTCAGGATATGCTATAAATACCAATTAAAAAAATGATGAGAAAATATGAATAGTGGCTGAAAAGACAAATGAGTGCATTCACTGAGAATTTTTATTTCAATTATCCACAAAACAATATTATAATACCTTATAAAAATATTAAGTTTTAGGCTACCATTATTCATTTAAAAAAGTGTTTGTGCTAGAAAGGTAGTTTTTGCCAACTTCCTTTTCTGGTGAGGGTTGAGTTCCACATTAAGACACTGAAGATGAAAAGCTGCTGGGAAAAAAATCTTCGAATGTACAAAGTTCTTTATTTCTCTTGGCAATTTAAAAATACAGAACCATTTAAACTGAATACACATTAAGTTAGTGTTTTATTTCCTTACTATACAATTGATTTAAGGAACTGCTCCATTTAGTTAAAACCTAATGAATACCATCAACTTTTCCTCACTTATTTTTCTGAACACAATTAGTACATAATTTTGTTATCCTTTTCTAAATGCTTAGAAAAATTATAGTATCATAGTTCACATAAAGCCCTTTAAAAATCTGATGTCCTAGGTTGTAGATAGTTCAGGGTAAATGATGACAGCAGTCTTAGGAAGACCCTCTTGGAAGAGAGATCAATACTAAATAGGTTACGTAAACATTAGAAACCTTCACAACTTTTAGTACCAGAATTATTACCAACTTACATGAAGCTCATTTGTCACATTTCAAAATTGTCTGAATTTCAACACAGTTACCATGGCACAGAATTTTAAACTTAATGATGAAATCAGGTAAGTGATGGTAGTTAAAAATTATAATTACAGGGGCTGTTGGTTTTCAAGGTTACAATGGAACTTGGGGTTAGGGGTTGTGAACAGGGCAAGTACATGACAAAGCTCACTGATCTAAGATTTAACCATTTTTCTTGAATAAATGTTGACCAGAAAAAAAAAAAGGAACTATAATTCTAAAATATGGGAACCTGATGTATTGCTTTAGAAGTGTGACTATAAAGGAGAATATTTCAAGACATAAATACCAGACTTCTATTTGTCAGATTCAGTTCCTTTGCTGCACTTAAAACGAGTAATGATGCTATTTAAATTCCTATTTTGGAATTTCTTTTGAGTAGATCATAAAACTTTCGAGTTTCACTTCTACAAACTGGGCAAAAAACCTGTCTCTCACTTTCCACTGCTGCTATTATTCTCAGTAAGTTTTCCTCCCCAAATCAACTAAATTCTAAAAAGGGAAAAAATGATCACCATTAAGTTTATTTAAACAGTTAATGCAGATTTAAACACAGATTTGAAAACTGGAGTTCTAAAAAATGTTTCACATAAAAGCTCTATTGCTGGAATTAGCGGGAAGCCTTAACTTAGCTATTTGAGGCTGAACACTCATTTAGTGTTTATGTTAAGAAAGATTAGTTTTAGTCATACCTTGTAACTCTTAAAATTTCAGAACAGGTGAGTGAGGAGCTGCAAGTGCCAGCAAAGCCATTTTGTCACTCCTTAACATGAACATTAAGCATAACATTCCATTCCTCCACCTGTAAAATTTTCACATTTTCTTTTCTCATATTTTTTAAATATTTTCCTCTCTGTCTGTCTATATTCAGGAAGAGCAAAAGTGCATTCAAGTCCCGGATCTAGTGATATTTCATATTTGTGGCACCCATCACCATAAGTACATACTAGAAATATCTCACAGTACCAGCCTACTTTTTAAAAAGGACTGTTTAAATATTGGTCTTATTTTTTCATGCTATCTAAATATTAAAAGATTTTCCCTTGGATTGGACAGTACAACTTCAATTATATAGTGCCTTAAAAAAAAATCAATCAACCTTAGAAAAGATTAACTCACTTTCTAGTTACCTTCATTATTCTAAACAGCTATTCAGAAAATGATTAATCAATGTGAAAATTTCTTCTACTTTCCAGTTCCATGAGTATGAATATTAACAGTGCATTATACTTCCAAATGTCACTACTGTCATCTAACATTTAATCAAGTTTTAGATGCTGCTTATATTCCTTTTTGCTTCTAAAAACCTGGTGCATTTCCATGCAAAATAAGGTAGATATTAATAAGATTGCATACTAACTGTTCAACTTAGAAAAACCTTGTGAGAACAACGAATGGAAGACATTTTTAAAAACTGGAATGGAATTGTTTGGTCCTATAAAGTTCCTTAACTTTAAATTTTATTATGGTATAACTTATTTTATATCTCCCAAGTTTTGTCTATAATGATACACAATTTTCTCTTAACAACTCTGAGTTTGGGGAATAAAAGGAAGGAAGCGACTTATAAAGAAGTAGCCTTGCTGCTCTTTGTGGTCATGCTATCACTCACGCTGTCATCAATATCATAACTATACTTTCTCTGGACCCTGAAATAAGTTGGAAAATTCATCATTGGTATTTTAGAGTTTAACACTTGGAAAAAAAAAAAAAGCGGTTTGTGCAACCATATCTGGAATTCCAGTTTACCATTAAAAACATGCAGAGTGAAGAAGACTTTCTTCTTTTGATTCCTGTATGTAGAGTAAGGAAGTCTACACAAGTTCTTTACATTTTGGCAGATTTGTGCATATAAAAAGGCTACTTGGATTATAAATTTTCTCCCGGCTGGTACTGTGGCTCTGTAGCAGTGAAGTAGTCTTCCAAGAAGGACTGAATATATTCAAATGTTGGTCTTTCATCAGGGTCCTTCTTCCAGCAAAGATTCATCAATTCATGGAGGGATTCTGGGCAGCCCTGAGGGCAAGGCATCCTGTACCCTCGTTCCACCTGTTCTAGCACTTCACGGTTTACCATACCTAACACACGAGATTCAAGCATTAGAAAGGGTGATCCCAGACATCACTAGCAAGAGAGAAAATCCCCTACCCACTAACTGATTCAAGGTATAGGAAGTTTATTTAGCGAAAGGATTCTTTCAACAACAACAAAAAACTTAAATGTCAAGTATATCAAAAGCTTAGAAAATGCGAATCTGTTTCAACATGTCTAATTTTTTTTATCCCACCTAAAATCTTACTTTTAACACTAATGCCTTCGAAAGTCAATCCCATTTGATTAATGAGAATTTAGGGTACTACTTGGAAGTACTGATATTTTTTTTTTTGGAAGTACTGATATTTTCTGATATTAACAATTTACAAGGACCAAAATCAGATTAGTGAGGAACAGTGGCAAGATAATGTCTGAAAGAACTTGCAAACAAATTGAGAACAAAGTTCTGGCCCTGGTTTTGCCAAACATATTAACTATGTAACTATATTGATGCACTTCCCTAAAACAGTTTCCTTATCTAATATCTCCTGTTTGCTTTTCTTCAAGTTATTATATACCATTTCTTTCTTGTATTTCTTTGTAATCCTGCCTCTTTAGTAGCTCATCCTGCGTTACGATAGGCTAAGCATATCCTCCATTACTGGGGGGGGGAGGGTTTGCTGGAGAGACGATCCAGGATATTTAAGATATGCTTATTATCTGAGAGAATAGTATAGATAAAAGGCCCATTTGGAAAACGTCCTAACTGAGAAAGCTGAGGTGAATATGGATCACACCTCATGTTTGCCCTACCTGAAGAATCATGATTCTCAAAGGCTCCTGGACATCCAATGCCAAAATAATGAGAGGAAGAGAGGGAGGGAAGGGAGAAAAGAGAATAAATAAAAGCCTTTCTCCCCCTTCCATTTTTTGCTCCTAATAAACTCTAGTTAAGGCTCTTGGGATAACTAAGAACTAAAATGAAATGCCAGCTTACCTGGATATGGCACTCTGCCCTTTGTTACCAGCTCTGTCTGTAGAATTCCAAATGACCATACATCAGACTTTATTGTAAATCGACCATATAGTGCAGCCTCAGGAGCTGTCCATTTGATTGGAAACTTTGCACCTAAAATAATGATAATCTTATTTAAGTAAATTGTTTTTAAAAATCTATTTTGGGGGCACCTGGGCAGCTCAGTCAGTTAAGTGTCTGTCTTTGGATCAGGTCATGATCCCAGGGTCCTAGGACTGAGTCCCACATTGGGCTCCCTGCTCAGCAGGGAGTATGTTCCTCTTTCTCTTTCTGCCTCCCCTGGTTTGTGTTCTTTCTCCCTCACTCTCGCTCTCAAATAAATAAAAATCTTTAAAAATATCTATATTTTTGGGGCGCCTGGGTGGCTCAGTGGGTTAAAGCCTCTGCCTTCAGCTCAGGTCATGATCTCAGGGTCCTGGGATCGAGGCCCCACAACGGGGGGGGGGGGTCTCTGCTCAGCAGGGAGCCTGCTTCCCCCTCTCTCTGCCTGCCTCTCTGCCTACTTGTGATCTGTCAAATAAATAAAATCTTAAAAAAAAATAAAAAATACATATATATTTTTATAAATATGGCATAAGTAGGGCTAATCTTTAGTCAGTATCTTTACTGTATGTGTCATCAACGTCAGATTCTTCAAAAGTACAAGATACATGGAAAAAATTCTTTAAAATTTAAAATTCATATTAAAATAAGTCACATTTCTTCCTCATAAATCAATAACATAAGAAAAGAAATGTTGATAAGGAAAGAAAATTGTTCAAGAAAATAGAGGTAGAGGGAAGCCTAGGTGGCTTAGTCGGTTAAGCATCTGACTCTTGATCTCAGCTCAGGTCTTGATCTCAGGGTCATCAGTTTAGGTCCCATACTGGGCTCCATGCTGGGCATGAAGTCTACTTAAAAAACAAAAACAAAACAAAACAAAAAAAACAGAGTAGAAACTCTGATAAGCAAAAACATGATTATAGGATCCATAACTTTTAAGGAAGTCTAGCACCTAGTAGCTATACCTAACTGTTGGTTGATTGGTTGATGAGGGCCTATTCTGTTGGATTCTAATTTTGATCTTTTTTAAAGATTTTTTTTTTTTTTTTTGAGAGAGAGAGATCCTTGAGAATCTAGTTTAAGGCAACAGTTCCCAGTGGTTTGTGTACTAATATGATCTCTGACAAAAGAGACTTTCCCAGTCTGCTGGAGGGAAAAAAAGAGAGAGAGAGAGAATCACATATCAATTCAAAAAGCTAAAATCATTAATTTATAGGTATGTCCTTTATCCTGAGATTATGTTCTTCCTACTTGGTAGTATTAAAAGACTCTTTTATGAAATGATGGTAATAGTTGATAGCTGAGAAAAAATTATTTTGGTATGTCTACTAACTCTTTACTAATCTTTATGTTGGGCTTACTAGAGTGTATTGAAAATAGTTTGTTTACAATTGAGTCTTAGACATTAGTCAGTGAGCTCCTCAACAGCAGAAACCAAGCTCTCCTACAGCCATGCCCTCATGCCTAGCAAAACATTTGTTAAAGGTGAGCCAGAACTAGCGAGTAGGAGACATGGCATGCCAAGGCATTTTTTTAAGGCCTCTTTCTTCGTAGGTGTGGAAGGGACTGAATGTTTTCAAGCAGGATCGACAACCTATCTACATAGGTTTTTTATTTGTTTTGGATCTTACTCAATCTCTGCCTGTCAAAGTTACTTTCTTTCAGGGCACCTGGGTTCCTGTCGGTTAAGATCTGACTCTTGATTTCAGCTTGGATCATGATCTCAGGGCCCTGAGATCGAGCCCTGTGTGGGGCTCCGTGCTTAGCAGGGTGGCGGGGGGTCTGCTTGGTATTCTCTCTCCCCCTCTCCCTCCATATGCTCTCTCTGATAAATCTTAAAAAAAGTTACTTTTTCTCCAAAGCCCTGCTCTCTGAGTCATCCCCTCTGTGAAGTCCTTCCTGTTCTTTCCTCTTTCCCACAGTACTTTTCATATACTCTTTCAACATCAATTACACAATAACTTGCTTTATGATTTATATATATATATATATAGCCTATTAAAATATAACCTCAATATTTACTGAGCATTTACTATATTAGGTAATGTCAGGCACAATACTTTACTTCACTAAAGTTTCACAATAACCTTCAAGAGTAGATATTACCATCTAGTTTTTGTAAGTAAGGAGACTAAGGCACAGTCAAAAAAAGTAGGTAACTTGGTTGAAATCTCTGGAGTAATAAGAGATGGAACTGGGACTCAAAAACCCATACTCTTTCCATATGCATATATTGTATATATGTTCAGTAAGTGCCGAATGAAAGTTTGGAGAAACAGACATCAAACAGAAGAATCAACCTTACATTAATTTCCACAAGTTCCCTCCCTCTGTACAGTGTCAATTTTCCAAATATCTTTACTTATCACAACTATAAATATAACATAAAGAAAATTATTATAAATCTGGTGTAAAAATGGTTTCCAACTCCTTTATAAAACTGTATGCCATTACTCAATTTATTAACTTTAAAATACCTTTTCTCATCCTTAGCGTAGTAAAATCTGGATGGTTCTGAAGTTTGTAACAAAAGGAATTTAAAATGTTTATTTGTTGGCATGACAAAAGTAGTAAAAAAAAAAAGAGGAATGTACCGTTTGCTATATTTATAATGCAAAAAAAATCAAGTCAAGTTCTTCCTTGAGGGAAATAAATATCATAAAGTTGTGGCATCATGTATTGTACATGATTTTATGAATAAGATCAATGCTTCTATGACTCCTCTGAACAGACCTAAAGCTATTCTTATTCTGCAAAACCCTGAATACTCAAAAGAATGGTAAGAAAATCCTTGAACATTAGGTTACAAGCATTTATTAAAAAGTAATTTTACCTTGTCTTGCTGTATATTCATTGTCTTCAATTAACCTTGCTAAACCAAAATCTGCTATTTTGCACACAAGATTTTCTCCTACAAGAATATTAGCAGCCCGAAGATCTCGGTGAATATAATTCATTCTTTCGATATACGCCATGCCATCAGCAATCTTGAAAAAGAAAAAAAAAAAAAAAAGAACACATAAGATACAAAGGGAAGGAGGAAGAGGGGGAATCAGAAAAGGGAGAGCAGGAGAAGAAACAAGAGATGCATACGGCCCACAAAGCCTAAAACATTTATATGGCGCTTTATAAAAATGGTTTTCTGAACCCTACTGTCGTGTTTAAGAGCCTTGAACACAGGACCATGGACTAGGCTTGGTATATGCTAAAGCCTCACATGGACAGTTTCTTGCTATAAAGCTTCTCTAAACTGAGATTCCGTGGACATCTGGAAGTTCACCAAGAAAGCGGTCTTAGAACCAACATGTCCACTAAAGGCCCCTCGAACACCTCCCATATTTCTGAATAGAAACTTTTAATAGTTTTCACTCATATTTAAAAACTAAGATGCACAGGAATAAAAGCCATAGCGTAGAGAATACAGTCAATGATGTTGTAATAGCATCATATGGTAACAGATGGTAGCTACACTTGTGAACACAGTATAGACTTGTTTAATCACTATGCTATATGCCTAAAACTAACGTAACACTGTGTCAACTATACTTGAATTTAAAAAAAAATTTAATATATAATATTGCTCGTACATGGTAATAAAAATTTAAAAATAAAAACAAAAATTCAAAAAAAAATTCAGAAGAGTAAAAATATCCAATTTTTAAGTGTATACTGCCATCTTCATTCTTGTTTTAGACTATATTAAATAAAAAGTTCAGCACATACTTTTTAGATTTCCAAAATTTTCTTTTTTTTTTTTTTTTTAAGATTTTATTTATTTATTTGACAGAGAGAGAGAGATCCCAAGTAGGCAGAGAGGCAGGCAGAGAGAGAGGAGGAAGCAGGCTCCCTGCTGAGCTGAGAGCCTGATGCGGGGCTCGATCCCAGGACCCTGAGATCATGACCTGAGCCGAAGGCAAGAGGCTTTTTAACCCACTGAGCCACCCAGGAGCCCCGAAAATTTTCTTTGGAATAGCAATCACTCGTTTTCTTAAAACTTATCCGCTGAAATAGAAATACATATAGATTTCATATTTGTTAATTCATAGGTTTCTAAAAGGCCACATGATACATGACAGCACTATACTGGGAATTACACGCTTGGTTCTAATACTAGTAAGTTAGAATCAATTTGCCAGATACCGCAGGTCTTCAGACACTACGTTACCTGTAACATAAGGAAATCAGACAGGATTATCTCGAATATTCCTTCCAACTCTAAAGTTCCATGAGTTCACTATATAAACAACAATCTTCTACTATGATTATTTTACATTTTTATGTACAATTTCAATGCAAATTGATGCATTTGCAGTACACAAATACCTGAGCAGCCATATCAACCAGCTGTGGGAGCTTCAAATACTTTCCATCTCCCTCTTTTAGGAAATCCAATAAACTCCCTATAAGAGAGAGAAAAATGTTCACAGAAGATAAACAAATCTTAAATTAGGATTGAAATAAACATCCCCCCACCTCCAAACAAATCACCGCATCACAATACAAAAACTTAAAACTTGTCATTCTTTAATATTTATTGTAGCTTTGGAATTTCTGAATAATTATATTTAATATTCTAGAAGAGGTCCCTAAACTGAAATTTTAAAAATTTCTCTGATAACATAATGGAAAATTGAATAATCTCACTAGATTGTAGGCATTCCTTCTTTGCTTTGATCAAAATCTACTGATTTCCAATTCTGATCCCAAAGGCAGTATCAGATACCTGTATATATATATATCTATATAGATATTTAATTTTATTTATTTATTTGACAGAGAGGAGAGATCACAAGTAGGCAGAGAGGCAGGCAGAGAGAGAGGGGGACGCAGGCTCCCCACTGAACAGAGAGCCCGTTTCGGGGCTCGATCCCAGGACCTGCGATCATGACCTGAGCTGAAGGCAGAGGCTTTAACCCACTGAGGCACCCAGGCGCCCCTGAGACCTGTATATTTTTAAGTCAATCTGAACCAAGAGCGCAGACAACTGGGAATATCTTGGGGTTCTTAGAAATAGACCTAGGTGGCTGAGTTGACATGGAAGTGTTAGGCTAATTAACTTATCTCAATTTTAGCAGAATATACCATGAAACAGAAAACGACAGAAAGGCTAGAAAAGTCTAGTTGCCATTCTTGTATTACTGGTTGGAAACTTCCCATGTACCTGAAGTTAATCAAGAAAAAATAGCGGATAAACCAAAATTAAGGTACATTTTAAAAAAAAATAGAGTGTTCTTGTCAAAAATAACAATGTCATCAAAGACGAAAAAAGCTAAGAGAGGGACTGCTCCAGATTAAAGGACACCAAAGGAAAATGACAACTAAAAGAACAGACTGGATCCTGGATTGGGGGAAAGTGTTGTTAATTAAGGACATCACTGGGACAACTAATGAATGTGAAATATGGACTGGTATCAGATAATGGAATTTTATCCAATTTTGTCTTTAGGAGACAAACACTGAAGTATTTAGCGGTAAGGTGAACATAATGTTTGCAAATGCGCTTGCTCCTCAGTTCAGGGAAAAATCCTTATATTTTATAAATTAAAAGATACATATATAGTTAACAATCGACAAATCTGGTTGAAATATGTATGAGAATTCTGTGTATTATTTTTACAAATTTTCTAAAGTTTAAAAGTATTTCAAAATAAAACAAAACAAGACAAAGAGAGCCCTTTCCATGACAGGATTGTGAAGGAAATGAGAGCTACGATGTAGACTCTCCCTTTATAGAGACTCAAAGTCAGAGAATATCTCTATTTCTTCTCGTCCATCTACTGCAGATGGAACATGGTATTGTGTCTGTCCCTTCACCTGCCCATTTGAATATGTACCAAGGATCTACTACATGTAAGGCACTACAAAAGATACAAAATACAAAGATAAATATGTCATGGTCCCTGACCTTGAAGAGATCTTGATCTAG
The DNA here is from genome assembly GCA_028533885.1 of Nasua narica. NCBI lineage: Eukaryota > Metazoa > Chordata > Mammalia > Carnivora > Procyonidae > Nasua > Nasua narica. Next base: position 34,964,268 of record CM052808.1, on the reverse strand, counting down.
TAAGAAAGTATAATATATAGATCTAGAAACTATACAAGTAATACATGAAAACAAATATTGTACAGTAGGTGTTAGAAAATGTATTGTAAAGCCTACAGTTTTACAGACACAATAGATATGGTTAATTCTATGGACAAGTCAGAAAAGGCTTTACAGAGATCAGTTTCTAAGGAAGAATGGGGGCAGACAGGGAATTCTAAGAAGAAAGATTAACAAGTAGAAAGGCAGTACTGCATGTGACATCACAGTTCAGAGAAGCGAAAGTAGCCCTTCATATGCAACATAGAGGACAGAGATGGTAACTGATGAGGAAGAGGCTACAGAAGGAAAGAACACAGAAGGCAATGCATCAATGGCTTTACATGAAGTTTTATACTGAGAAATATGATCAGATTTATGTTTAAAAAGCAATTGTTCCAATAGTAATATGGGAAATTAAATTGGGCCAAAACTGCACAAGAGGATTAAGTTTAAAAGTTCCTAAAATAGCCTAGGAAAGACAGACTATTAACGTTAAAATCCAGCAATGACAGTGGGAAAGGAGAAAAGGAGGTATCTTCCAGAAAGTTGTAATAAATGGGATCAATGGCACTGAACAGACCATTATTACACAAGGTAGTGGGGAAGTGAAGACTGCTGGGCCCTATCGCCAGAGTTTGCATCTCTGAGTTTCTAGATGATGTTAATGTTGCTGCCATCCAATGCACTAGGGACTCTTGCATATATGCAAGAAGAGGCAAGCCCAAGGACATTCACTGCAGCACTATCTGTTACAGTGACAAACTAGAATCAACCTAAATGTTCACTGGGAAGGAAATGAATAAACAATGGTATACTCATACAGAATCTCATCCAACAGTTACAAGTACACAAATTAGATCTTCCTTCTCCACATCAATAAATCTCAACATAATGTTGAGTGAGAATAAAGCTAGTTAGATTTACGTACGTTAAAAAACACAAATACTGTTAATAGACAAATACGTATCAAAAAAGTACATCAATACAAAAAACAGAGATGGAAAAGGTAAGCACCAACTTCAAAACTAAGGTTACTCTGGAAGGGAAATGGGCCCAAAAGAACCTGAAGGGAAGGCTCAAAATAGAGTGAGTTTAAGGAGAGGTAAAAACAAAGATGCAATTAGATTTGTAATGTTTTGCTTTCTTAGTAGAGAGATCTGAAGCAAATATGGCAAAGTGTAAACATAAGTTAAATTTGGATGGCAAGGGCATGGTTGTTATGGTATTCTCTGTATGTCTGAAATAGTCCACAATTTAAAAAAAATCTATGAAAAGTGTTGACATCAAATAAACTTAAATAGCTTTTACAAAGAGCAAATGTCTGTTAGGAAGTGAAGACAGAGAGTATTCTTTAAAAAATCTTGGCTGTGAAGGTAAGCAAAAAAGCAGAACAATAGGTGAGAAGCAGATGTTGAGACCTAGTAAAGGTTTTCTTTTTAGATGTAAGGAAGGATTAAAAACACAAGTAAAGATAACTGTCCTTAAGCAGAGGAAGAGACACTTCTTTTCTTCACTTCCTTTCCTGTAAGATAAATTGACATCATATAAATACTCCACATGGCAATGCAGAGTATATAGAAATAGACAGATGACACAGTTCTTTTTAGGATAAAGAATCTAAATAAGGTGCCATGATAGATACATTAAGCAGAAGAACATTTTTCAGTGTAACAATGGCTAATTGCTAAAATAGTGAACTGCAATGCACAGAAATGTAAGACTGGAATTGGTGTCATTCTGACAATTCCTTTTCTCTGATCTTTAACCAATGATAACAAATCCTACCCGCCCCCCCCCCATGTGACTTATACTCTTTCCAGGAAACACACATAAATAAGCAAAAGTTTGACACATAACTTCAGGGAAGTTCATGGACCCTTTGAAGTTCATTCATGACCCTGGCAGAGGGCAGGTACTCAATAAGTAATAGTGTAATCAATTCAGAGGAGCCTTAACTTTTTCTCACATACCTCTCCAGCCTTATTTTCAACCACCTGCCTTCTGTACTTTCTACTTCTCACGGTTTCATCCCCCATTTCCTCATATCCTCTTACCTCTGCAGAAATACATACCTTTCCCTTTACCCATCCATGGCCTTTAGACCCTTAAAGGTCAGTTTAAGACTTGATTAATTTTTCTCAATTTATTCCAGCCTATGTGACCTCTTCCTCATTTCTATACTTATTGAATGTGTTAAATACCTGGAAATTCATTATGCTTTGGCCTATACTTTATTTTTTTATAGTGAGCTATTATTTACTTTTATGCTGCAAATTAACTCATCAGGTTAGGTCTTTTCTCTGCAAATTCAATATAAGTTATTTGAGTGATTTAGTTCTTTGATACCTTTTTTTTTTTAAAGATTTTATTTATTTATTTGACAGAGAGAGAGATCACAAGCAGGCAGAGAGGCAGGTACAGAGAGGGGGGAAGCAGGCTCCCCGCCGAGCAGAGAGCCCGATGCGGGGCTCGATCCCAGGACCGTTTGATCGTGACCTGGGCCAAAGGCAGAGGCTTCAACCCGCTGAGCCACCCAGGCGCCCCTAGTTCTTTGATACTTTATAATGACTAAGAGACTGTCCTATAAATTAGAAGTACTCAATGCATTTTGGTTGTTAATAATTTATAGAATAGTCTGATTATGAACATTTCACAGGATATAATAATCATGACAAATATGGATATTAATGGAAGGCTTCAAACACTTAAGTATAATATGAAGGAAATATGATTGATGGTCTGGTTGAGAGATAGGGAAATCAAATTCCAGATGAAGGAATCTGAACAGATTCGTGGAAACCACAAGTAGTAAGAAGACCTGTCTAGCAAGGAAAGTGGGTCTGGGAGCACACGATACAGTTGAGTTCAAATGGATTACTGAGGATCAACTACTAAGTACCTGAACGGTAAATTACAGAGTTTTAAAACCAGAAGGGTCATTTGTGATCTTGCATTCTAAATCTCCCAACTAGAAATAACCCTAACCCAGAAATTTGACAACATAAGAGGTCTTATCATGTTCCCCCAATTAAATTCTTGAAATCGATATATAAAGCTAAATGCACATTAACTTTTACCTCTATTATATTTTTATGCTATCAATATCTTTTTTTTTTTTTTAAGATTTTATTTATTTATTTGACAGAGAGAGAGAGATCAGAAGTAGGCAGAGAGACAGGCAGAGAGTGAGAGAGAAGCAGGCTCTCCGCTGAGCAGAGAGCCCGATGCGGGACTCGATCCCAGGACCCTGAGATCATGACCTGAGCCGAAGGCAGAGGCTTAACCCACTGAGCCACCCAGGTGCCCCTATGCTATCAATATCTTGATTTAAACTTCCACTTGTCCCTTTCTTCCCCTCCTTAATACAGTTCCTCCAATGCACTCTGGAAGGGATTATTTGGCAGTTTTGCAGTGAAGATTCCTTCCAAAAAGTACCCTGGGACTTTAGATATGTTTGGCTATCAATTAATAATACCTCAATTCTTAATTTTTGGCTTTTCTATTCCTTTGGGAGGTGGGGGGTTGATTTCCCATAGCAAATATGTAGCTTGCAGTTGGCCCTGTCACCACTAGATGGAACTACATTGTTGGCCAAAATGGGACTACTGGAGGGGGATGACATAATTGGTAGCTTTAATTATGGAGTGACTGGTTAAGAGTTGGGGGGAAGGGCGGAAGATAAAATTTAAGAGGGCAAAAGCAGGACTATCAACATACTTAGTGCTTTAGTGCTTACTGGTTCTTCTTCTAATGTATCACCTGTCCCTTCTTTTTATCCTGGCCCTAACCAATTCTGTTACTAAAGATCCCATCTTGGGGTCTGGAGTTTGAGAGAATGGAGAAATTTTAGTGAATGATAGTGGAAAAAAAGTTTCTAGAAACCCTATGAGATTGTGTTTATAATAAAGTAGATTTCCTTAATTTTACCTGATTTTTTTTTTTAAGATTTTATTTATTTGACAGAGAGAGAGAGATCACAAGTAGGCAGAGAGGCAGGCAGAGAGAACAGAAGCAGGCTCCCTGCTGAGCAGAGAACCTGACTAAGGGGGGAGGGAAGCAGAGAGCCCCATGTGGGGCTTGATCCCAGGACCCCGAGATCATGACCTTAGTCGAAGGCAGAAGCTTTAACCCACTGAGCCACCCAGGCGCCCCAACTTTACCTGATTTCTTTGCTTTAGAAATAAAGATATAAGTATCTTTCTAATTGCATTATTTTAATTTGTAGAAATACTTTTTCACTTTCCTAGCTATTCCATTTCCTTTAGTCAAATGGAGTAAAAAACCTACTTACTTTCAACATAAATTGAGCTAGCCTAATTTTCCTTTTAAACTTTGTACTATCCTCTGGAATAACTGGAACTAATCGCTATTGCATTACACAAAATGTCAGATTTTCTCTTTTCAGTATCTACATAATAATCTTAAGTTAGGGATCACTATACAATAAAAAAATTGTATGAAGACTAAAAAAAATTATCAAGATGAATACCCTAAAAGAAACTAATATACACATACCTTTTGACATGAACTCAGTAACAATGTAAATTGGCTCTTCAGAAACAACAGCATATAGTGGAACAAGTTTATCATGTCTTAATTTTTTCATTATCTGAGCCTCTTGAAGAAAAGCTTCAGGCATCATTGTACCTGGTTTTAGTGTTTTGATTGCTACTTTCGTGGTTCCATTCCATGTTCCTAGAGAAACACAGTCTACTATTTTAATCTATAATAGCAAGAGATTTTTTTTAAGCCAAATCTCAATGAGCAGCAATTACCTTAAATATTTCAACATATCTTATCATAAGTTATGGTGTTTTAATCTATGGCTAAAGAAATGACAAGAAAAAACAAAAGTTCAAGCTTCTTACCCATCCATACTTCACCAAAACATCCTTGTCCTAATTTAACCTCTAGTCGCAAAGATTCTCGAGGAATTTCCCAAGCATCTTTTGCTAGACCTTGAGTCTGGGGTTTCACAGTTGGACACACGGTTGTTAACTTATGGCATAAACCATCAGCATGTTCTAGATAAATGAATAAACTATACTATAAAATGAATTACAAAAATTAAGGTACATATAGTATATTAAGTTTTTAAAAGTTTAAATTGAAAACAAAAACAAAACTTAATGTTCTCTTAGTTTTACTCTAAAGCACAAATAACAAAAGGGAGCTAGCTGTATGTATATAAGAAGCAAGCAGTAAAGCATTGTTAAATACATTTTTGAAGTTATAATTCACTGAACACTTATTATGTCTCAGCTATTGTGTTAATTCAGTACTTTACAAATCTCATATAAATAAGTCTTGAAAAACTACTTACTTATGCAACTTTCTTAATGTCATCCAGTAAGTAAGTGATGGAAATGGAATTCAAACCATAGTTCTGGTTGCCCTGAAAGTTCTATTTTTGACCACTGTGTTTTATTTCTTCCCAAACAGAATGCTACCATTAACTGTTATTCCTAATAACCACTAACATAAAAAGCATACCAAAAATTGAGAAAACTTCTCCATTTAAGAGACTGGTTTTCAAATAAGGGAGACACAAAAACAGGAAATCCCAAATTTACAATGGCTTGACTTGTGAATCCTGCTTACACAATCTTTCCTATTATAAATAAGACATGTTCCCTCCCATGTTCAACAAGTAACCACACAAATCAACATTCTAAAAAGTGCAATTACAACTGATGCCACTGCTTGGTAACAGGTTTGATCAATGCCAAGACTGGTGGTTGACTTGATAGATTGTAGCTAGCTGTCACTGAAGAAGAGATTGCCATAGAAACTTCTCCTCCCTTAGTATTAATAATTTAAAAACTTCTGGATGCATTTATGTATCAAATTGGCAATGCAAAATTTTGAGACAGAAGAATCTAATACTGAATACCTTTCAAAGGTCCTTGAAAGACTAGAAGAATGTCTACAGTTGTGATGGGTTAATTTTCCAGAAAAAGAAAAATGCATCTTCAGATTAAATTTCATTGGAGTTATACTTTAGGAAGTTTTATGTGGTCCAGCCCATGCAGAAGAAGGTAACTCAAAAGGACATCTGATAGAACTTTTCACAGTAAGTATTTAGTTTTACCCATTTAATAAATGTCCCTAAAAAATATTTGCTTTTATGCTTTTTTATTTATTGTCAAGATCTATCTTGGTACTTAGCTACTATGAAACTCCAATGTAAACACTATGCCAGTAAGATATAAGAAATCAAATAATGATAGTCAGATTTTAGCATATCTAAGAACCTAACTCAGGTAATAAGCCCTACTTGCTCCTCATTTTAAACCTAGAATACAACAGATTCTATCGAGCACACTCTTGTGTATAAAGTACCAAAATGAACCTTAAGAGACATGAAGACAGAGAAAGTGTCCTCATAAAACAGATCAAGAAATAATTTTCACCTGTGAAATATCCACATACCTGTGTAGTGCTTTACCAACTTCTGCAGAGTATCAAATTGTGCTCTGGTTGTGATATAGTATCCACCGTTGTCAAGTTTCCTAATTTTATAGTGTTTCACATTGTCACCTCTTACCTCATCCCAATCACGGATAGAGAGAGAATAAGCACCTAGTAGAGGAAAGAAATACTTTTTCTATCTTTCTCAAAATACTGTCCAAGAAAATTTTTATACTTATATTACATTATAATTACCTTTAGTAGTTTCACTCTCTCTTACTAAGAAAATACCTCGTTGATTCCCAGGATTCAGAAGTAATCTCTCGGCATCTTTTCTCCCCATTTTGCCAAAATACCATCTGGAAAAAATAGTGTACTGAGTCAGAAATGTGGAAAGGTCAGGAAGATTATAAATAAGGATTAGTAAGAATGGAGCGGCAGGGGGTGCCTGGGTGGCTGTTGTTGGGCGTCTGCCTTCGGCTTGGGTCATGGTCCCAGGGTCCCAGGGTCCTGAGGTTGAGCCCCGCATTGGGCTCCCTGCTTGGTGAGAAGCCTGCTTCTACCTCTCCCATTCCCTCTGTTTGTGTTCCCCTCTCGCTGAGTTCTATCAAATAAATAAAAAATCTTAAAAAAAAAAAAAAAGAATGGAGCGGCAGGATGACAACAAAGAGCTACACAGCTTAAAAACACAGCAAAGACAATAAAAAGGGTCTTTAGTAAATAGAATTATTACAAATATTACTATCAGAATAAACTGTCCTAGTATTTCCATGTATTGACTACTCAATCAGTCTCAATTCCACCTGCAAGTCACATGATCAGTAAATGAGGAAGGAAAGGCAACAATAACAGAGACTCTCCCAGTCACTGACAGATGGATATGTTAAGACTGTAGTAGGAAGAACAGAAGTGGTTTTCTGGTAACAGTGCGATCATCTGTATTCAGTAAGGTGAAAGTGAACTATACCCAAATTATTAGCAACTCTAAATTACCATGGCTTTGATTTAATACAGATTTGTGAATAAAAGTAAGTATCTGCTGTGGAGAAGCTCACAAAACAAAACAGGAAGTAACAAGTGTCAAGCAGAACAGTTATGGACACAAATTACATATCATAAAAGCAAACATTGATAGAGCACCTACTATGTGCCAAGGCACTGTGTTAAGTGTTGTGATACAAAGACAAAGTAGTATTTATGAATCCCAGATATTCTTGGTTTGACCTAAAAAAATATGTTACTGAAGGTGAATTTAAATTTTTTAAGTTGTGAGATGGGGACGTCTGGGTGGCTCAGTGGGTTAAACCCTCTGCCTTCGGCTCAGGTCATGATCTCGGTCCTGGGATCGAGCCCCACATCGGGCTCTCTGCTCAGCAGGAAAAGCCTGCTTCCCCGCTCTCTCTGCCTGCCTCTCTTCCTACTTGTGGTCTCCACTCTCTGTCAAATAAAAAAATTAAAAAAAAAAATCTTTAAAAAAAATAAATAAAAGTTTTGAGAATAGCACATAGAACTCTCACATACTCTCCACCCAGATTTCTCAACTGTTAAAATTTTACTTTGTTATATTCTCTTTCCCTATGTTTTTTCTGAACTGATTGAAAGTAAGTTGCAAACATTCTGAAACATCACCCCTAAATACTTGAGTGTCTGAGTTTTCTAAAGACAAGGATATTCTCCTACATAACCAAAGAGCAAGCACCTAAGTATTGCATCAGTATTATTGCAACACTGATGCAATACTATCAACTAAAGGTAAAAAAAATTTTTTAAGATTGTATTTATTTATTTGACAGAAAGAGATCACAAGTAGGCAGAGAGGCAGCGAGAGGGGGAAGCAGGCTCCCTGCTGAGCAGAGAGCCCAATGCGGGGCTCTATCCCAGGACCCTGAGACCATGACCTGAGCCAAAGGCAGAGGCTTTAACCCACTGAGCCACCCAGGCACCCCTGAAGGTAAATTTTTGAAATGACTCTATAGAATAAAAAAAGGGTTAATATAATTTTTTAAGTGAAAATATAAAGGATACAGACCAGGCAAAACAATAGTATTATTGCAGATTCATTTATGATCCTACTGTAAGTGAATACTATGGCGTTAATTATTAATTTTCAAGTAACATCTCCTATTAATATGATATATTAGCTGTGTTAAGTCTAGTATGTAATTGTGTGTGTGTAAAATTGTGGCTAAGTAGAATGTGCATTAAAACATTTTTAAAATCAAAGTAATTAATAAAATATGAAGTAGTGCCATACTCTTCTGCCTGAATGGAATCTGCAGGGGCTACATAATTGCTAGGGATATAGCCATTCTTTCCTGTAGCAATTGATCTTGCTTCCCACCAGTCTCCTTCCCTGCAACACATAAAACAACAATTACCACAAGGTAGACAACTGCTCGAAACACAATTTATTACAGTATTGCCTTGTATCTATGTAGAAAAGAGGTTTAACTTCCATTTTTTAATGCATTCATTTGATGAAAAATTAAACTCAAAAGAATATTTAAAAATAAGTTATTTGACTTAAGGGAATAAGGCTAAGCAAAAGCACAAATATTTACATATTTCTGCTCCAAACCAAAAAGAAAAAAGAAAAAAGGTTCAATTTTAGTTATATGATCACTTTTTTACATAACTATCTTCTTCAACCTAAAATACCAACTATACTAACTAGAACAATTTGGGAGGTAAATCTTTCAAATTACTCAGTTTCAAATGTATATTTTCTTTTTTAAAACTTTTACTGACATATTTTGCATACCATAAAATTCTCATTTTAAGATGTACAATTTAATGGGTTTTAATATATTCACAGAGTTGTACAACCATCACCACAATCAATTTTAGAACATTTCATCAACCCTCACCCAAGAAACCCTGTACCCATTAACAGTCACTCTCCACTCCTCCACCCACCTCCCCTGACATTGCCTAACCCTAAATCAGCTTTCTGTTCCTATGGATATGACTACTGTGGGCATTTCATATAAATGGAATCATACAATAATGTGATGTAGCCTTCTGGAATGGTTTATTCCCCACTTAGCATAATTTTTTCATAGTTCACTTATGTTGCAGTATGTTATCAGTAGTTCTTTTTTTTTTACTGTCAAATGCTTTTAACCATATATAAAATCATAATGTTCCTTTTTAGTCATTTTAAGGGAAAGTATCAGGATGCCCTAGAACTCCTGTAGCAAAATATTTTCAACAGACAAGAATAAAAAAATTCCTGGAATAAAGTATATTTACAAAAATGTTATCCGTAAGTATTCAAGTAAGAATAAAATCAATTCAGAACATTAGAACTATGTGTAGTTTGCAATACATAAGCCTTGACTTTTCTAAAATTAATGTGAAAGAAGCAAATACTATCAGTGTCTAATGAGGAAGATACATATGGGTTCTGCCACTAAAAATTAAATGCATGTTTTGCTTTGCCAGAGAAAAGTATTGAAAATATTTTATCTAAATTGAAATTTTATAAATGACTGAGGGGAACTTGTTCTCTAGAAAGTGAGATGAAAAATCCTTTGGAAATTCAAATATTTACACTCATATACTTGGTTTGTAGCTTCCTAGTATATATTAAGCACTTTCAGATACACAAACTGAAAACTGCATTTGTGCTAACCATTCGTGATTCATTCAAACATTTATTGAATACCCTTTAAGTAAGAGGCTTTATGAGAGGGTAAGCTAGAAATAGAAACAGAGGTAAAAAGACAAGGCTGTAACCTCAAGAAACTCAGTCTAGAGCAGAATTTCTCAACCTCGGCCTTACTGATTCTTTGGGCTAGATTGTTGTTGGGGGCTGTCCTGTGCACTACAGGTGGTTCAGCAATATCCCTGGCCTCCACCCACCAGAAAGCAGTGGAGGCACTCTGTCTCCAGACATTGCTAAATGTCTCCTGGGCATCTTTCCTTGGTTGAGAACCACTGGTCTAAAGGAATGACAAGCACACAATAAATTATAATCAGAAGTAGTGATGGCAGCTATGATTGAGGTTTGCACGGGGTGCTACATCAACATGTAGGACATACACCTAATCCAGTGGGAGATGGGGTGTGAGCCAGGAAGGAGAGAAGAATGTCAAGAAAGGCCTCCTTGAGAAATGACATAGGAATATACATTTTGAAGGATGAACAGGGTTGGCCAGATAAAAGGAAAAAAAAAAAAAAATGGAGACAGGAAGTCACATTCCAGAAAAAAGAAACTGTTTGTGTCAAGGCATGGGAAGGTGAGAAACCCCAGTGTATTCATAAAATTACAAGCAACTCAGTATGGCTGGGCAGTTAAATGGGGAAGGGGAAGCAACTGGATGACTGATGTCTACCATTGTTATCACCTTTCTTTTATCTTGACAGCAACTAGTAGCTACTGAAAAAGGATTTTAAAGCAGAGAGACAAGATCATATTTTATATTCTGGAACAATAATGGATAGCAAATGGGAGCAAGAATGTTAGGAAATATGACTGGAAGTAAAGAGACCATAATATACGGTACCTATTTTCTATAACAAGCACTGAATTTTCAATTCAAACACTGAATTTTTAGTGGGCCACTAAATGACTTTTATTATTTAGCAGTCTACTAAAAGTCTAAGAGTCATCTCAAACTAAAAGTCTTAGACAAAAAGTCTAAGAATCCCCTAAGGAAAAAGCAACTTATTGTGGTCAGGTTGGGACTGTAGGGGCTGCCTACTTGGCCTTTTACCTTTGTTTTTTGTTAAGAGAAAGAAAGAAGATCCTTAAATAATCTTATACTTAAATAGGAACAAAAAATTCTCTTTATATATAAAGATTTTTTTTTTAAGTGATGTACTTACTTGCATATACTCCCTCCATCTTCACTCTTAAATCTCTACTGTTTATGGAAGAACCATACACTACAGCACAATTTGTAGAAGTCATAACTCCGGCTACAAAAGTAGTTATTATGCCATGTATCTAAGGAAACCAAATGCATCATCTAACCCAGTGGGCAGAGACCCATGCTTCACCACTCTCATCTCTGAATCAACCAGCTAAGTGGTTTCAGCATGAAGACTAGGTTTCTGTCAGTATTTCTCCTTCACAAAATATTCCCAACACTTACGTGTTGTTAATTATTTGAAACCGTTCACCTTTCTTGAATGAAAGGTCTTCTGTAGTTCTAGCTTCATAATCATATAAGGCCACAAATATAGTAACACCACCTATTAGAGCGAAAAACAAAAAACAAAAAAAACCCCAAGGTAAATTATATATATCAACAAAAGAGAAAAAAAATGTCAGCAAAAGAGCTTAAGCATAATTTTCTTCCTAGTCTCCAGAATCTACTTCTGAATGGAGACTTGGCCAGCTGGAGTTTAAGTTAATAATATGCTCTCTGAAGACCTTCCATAAAACTACTGCATGCTACAAATTCTAAAATTCTATATACCTACAGAAACAAATTTAGATTCATAGTAGCAGTATTTCTGACTTGGAAACACAGTCAAAGTTCAAATCAATTCTTTTTTTTTTTTTTTAATTTATTTTATTTTATTTTATTTAACAGAGAGAGAACACAAGCAGGCAGAGAGGCAGGCAGAGGCAGAGAGAGGAGCAGGCTCCCTGCAGAGCAAGGAGCCCGATGCGGGACTCGATCCCAAGACGCCGGGATCATGACCTGAGGCAAAGGCAGCTGCTCAACCAACTGAGCCACCCAGGCGTCCCCAAATCAATTCTTTAGCAGAAAAAGTATTAACAAGCACTACAAACTGGCACTGATCATCTCAATTTCTTATAAACAACGGGTGAACATTTCCATAAAACTGCAGATCTGTAGTAGCAAAAACTAGGGATTTAGCAAGATTAGTTATTATAATGAACATTTAAAAATGGCTTGTTTTTCTTAAAAACTAAATGATATGGCTGATATGAATTATAAATTCCAAAAATAATTGTCATACATAGAGTTGTACACAGATGCTTAAGAGATCAGGACACCAAACAACTAAACTATTACCTACAAACAAAGGAATAGAACGGATTATTTACTGTTCTCCTGAGTTCCAGTCATGTATTAACTGCCGATTTAACATTGCACTTGAATGTCTAACTAAGCAAGTGGCACTACTATCTACTCAGGTACTCAAGCCAAGTGCTTTTGCTAGCACTGTTATTCTACCTCTAAAATACCTCTTTATCTACTTTCTTTGCCATTTCCACTGCTGCCACCCTAATCCAAATCCTTGTTATCCCTGTGTCTGCTAAGACTGCTGAGAGAAGGAGCAGTGTCCTAACATACTTCTGTACCTGCTTCCCTATATCCACTCTCCACACAGCTAGTTGCCAGAGCAAGGTTTAAAAAAAGGAAATTCAATTATGCAAATCCTTTATTAAAATCTCTTCAATTGCTTCTTCTTGGCTTTGAATAAAACCCAAACTTCTTGCCAGAGTCTATGAGGTCCTGAGTAATCCTGACTCTCCAATCACATATTATACAATTCTACCCTCTGGTGTCCTCACTAGTCCTCAAAACCGCCAAGTTCATCTGTACCTCCTAAACTCTGCATTTGTTGTTCTCTTTTCCCAGAAAACTTTCTTCCCAGCTCTGCACAGATTTCATCAATCAAACCTCAGCTCAAATGATTTCTCCTCAAGACAGCTCTCCTTGATCATCTAAAGGGCTTTCACTAATCACTCTGGTCAGTTGCTTCACAGCATTTAAGAACCATTAATCATCCTGTTTAGTTGTTTATTCACTAACTATTGTCCAACCTTTGTTATAATGTAAACCCCATTAAGAAAAAAGCCTTGTTTCTCTTTCTTATAATTCCCTATAGGCAGCACACAGAGACTCCGTATGTGTCAATAGACATATACCATGAATAGACTTTTCACATAAGTAAACTGTTCAGGTAAGTAAGTATGTATTTAAGTATCAACATTTACTTGCATCATTTTGAATTACTGTCTTTCCCAAACATATAATCCTGAAAATAACTTAAACTTGGCTGATCACTGAGGACACTATCATGGCCATCTATTACTGAGGTATTTAGAGTTAGGGAGTAGAATTAAGACTGCAATGGACCCTTTGATGTCCGTAACTCCTCAAATGAACAGTCTCATAGAATTCACTTATGGCATTCCTCTAGCACTATTACTGGTATGGAGATAAGAAGACTGAAAGGACAAATTTATAGTCCAAGCTTATAGGATAGATTCCTTTTTTTGCCCCGTCTAAGGACATGTGTTGCTCAATTTGATGCTTGCAGCTGTTCTGCCAAGCATAAGATTAAAGCTGATACTCTAAGGGCTACCAGAAAGAGATCAAGGACTCGAGTCCTTGATGAATCAAGAAACTACTGCTGTATCAAGGAATCCTAGAGCTCACCCTACATTTTTTAAGCCAGTTATGTTTTGTTACTCAAGGAAAAAAGTATCCTGATCTGGAAACCCCACAAAAGAACTCTTTTTAAAGTTTCTGACTACTTTTTTAGAGCATAGAAAGCTCCATGAAAGGTTGTCAGCTCACTTGTTCGCTGAAAGACGATCATAATGTAATAAATGGAGTTCTGGTACAGGACATTAAACCTGGCCTCTCCTGTTTACTATCTGTGACTCTGAAAAAAAGTTTAACTCTGAGCCTCAGGACTTTCATTTTTTAAATCAGTATCTGATAGAAAAACTATATTATTATCACAACATTGCCATTTAATTAATATTAAATAACTACTATAACAGTTTAATATTGGATAGTACTTTATACACCTGAAAAGTTGTAACATTAACATTCTTGAGGGAGGCGTACATGTTTTTAATCTTTATATCTCCACTGCCTGCCACACAGTAAGCACTTAATAATTACTTGAAAAAAAAGAATTAATGAAATAATGATATAATCAGTAATCACCAGATTATCACCAAATTTTCAGGACAATATTATGTATATTTGAAGACTTTAATTTTTATGTTAGCAGCTTTAATTTTCACATAAACTTATAAATCCCCCAGTAAGTTATTTTTCTTACACTAGGCAAAAACTGTATGTACTGCCTGCCTAAGGTCACATTCTCAAGCTGACAACAGAACTGTCCATTTAAATCTCACCTGTTAAACCAGCAGGATATGAACTTGGCACCACTGAGAATGAAGAAGATGCTCCTCCAAAAGGTGTCACCCCTGAGGATCCTCCAAATGGTGTCATGGAAAGATTGCTAAAATTAACAGGTGCTCCCTTTGTTGAAGATGATGGTGCCACTGCAGTGTGTTCCGCGCCATAATGGCTGACACTTGTACTGACAGGTTCTGGAGTGTTTTCGGTTCTATATTTAATGGTTGGACTTTTGTTCTCTTTACTTTTAATGCAGCCCATTATCAAATCTATAAGGCAATAGGCAAATATTTTGAGAAGTGGTTAATATAAAGTATACTTCAAAAAAACACAATTGAAAACTTTCACTTTAAACAAGGAATTTTTCTCCTGCAAAAAGTAACATTAATAGAATAAAGCAAACAAAAAACTAGACAGCTAAAAATAAAGCTTTTTCTCCTCATTTATCTTTATTACAATTCTGCTGAAGCATCATTCCAATCATGTCATTCTCCAGCTCAACCACCTTTAATGGTCCAAAGACAACGCGCCACAGTGCGCTGGGAAAGCCACTGGCTCTGACACCAGAGAGGCCTACATTTGAATCCTGGCTTCCTACTCAGTAGTGAAGTGATTTCAGGTGTGTTGCTCGACCTCTCTACACCCCAGTTACTTGAAAAAGGGGAATAATAATAACACCTACTTCATATGGCTTTCTATAGGATTAACTTAAACTTATTACAAGTTCTAGACAATATGTGGCACACAGTTAAGTACTAGCAAATACCAGTTGTATTCTATACTATCCCTCTGTAATAGAAATACAATCTGAGCCACATATATAATCCTAGCAGCTACATTAAAAAAATAAAAAAATAGATAAAATCTATTTTAATAATATATTTTATTTAACCTAGCACATCTAAAATACAATTATTTCAACATGTCATCAATATAAAAAGTTTTAATGAGTTTTTTTGTACTAAGTCTCAGAAATCTGTTACATATTTTAAACTTACAGTACATCTCAATTTGGACCAGCTACATTTCAAGTGCTCGATATCTATATGTGGCTAGCAGCTACCATATATAGGACAGGGTAGCTCTATAACTTTTCCTTATCTACAGTCACACGCCCAATGCTTACCAAATTTGATCCCAATATGTCTTTCCAATTTTATCTCCTCTTATTTCCTCATGCTTATCTACATACACACACTTTCCTGTTTCCCCAATATATAAGCCCTGTGCTTTCCCAAGTTCGTGAGGATTTTATACCTAAAACTTTTCTCCCTGCTAAAGTTCTATCCAATCACTGAAGATCATTACAAATGCTACTTTTCCATTCAAGCTTTTCCCCACAACTGGCAAAATATCATTTTCCTTAAAAACCTCCAATGTACTTTTGGGGAGATTTTTATATGGGACTCTCATCTTATTCTATTTGGTATCTTGTTTTTTGCTTACTGATCTAATTCCCACCCTATTCCCAAATTACTGGCAATATATTTCTTAAAAATCAAGAGTTACTCATCTCTTACACACTGCCTTAACTTACCAAAGTGACTCATATAATAGGTTACCAATATTACAAAATCTGCCCTATTATATTCATTTCCTGTGAGAGTACGAATTTTCATTAATTTCATTAATTCATTTACTTTTAAAGATCACTCTCATTTTACTTTTCTTTTTTTATGTGGCATTCAAAAGGAAGTAGGTAAGTGGTAAGACAACTGTCTCATAAATTTTCGAAGACTGAACATTTACAACCTTGACTATATAACATTTAAAATGTAGTTATACTGCAGTAATCAGACAAGAAATAAAGGGCATCCAAACTGATAAGGAAGCAGCAAAACTGTCACTATTTGCAGATGACATGATACGATATACAGAAAATTCTAAAGACTCCACCAAAAAACTATTAGAACTAATAAATGAATTCAGTAAAGTTGCAGGATATAAACTTAATGTACAGAAATCTGTTGCATTTCTACACACTAATAATGAGTAGCATAAGGAGAAATTAAGAAAACAATCCTATTTACAATTACACTAAGAAACAAAAAAAACTAGGAATAAACTTAACTGAAGGGGTAAAAGACCTGTACACTGAAAACTATAAAACACCAATGAAAGGAATTAAAGGCAATGCAAACAAATAGAAAGGTATACCATGCTCATGAATTAGAAGAATTTTATTGGTCAAATGTCTATAATACCCAAAGCAATCTACAGATTCAATGTAATTCCTATCAAAATACCAATAGCATTTTCCACAAAATTAGAATAATCCTAATGTTTGTTGGATGGAACCATAAAAGACCTGAATAGCCAAAGGAATCTTGAGAAAGAACAACAAAGCCACGGTATCATAATCTCAGATTTCAAGATACACTATTGAGTTATAGTAATCAAAACAGTATGGTACTGACACAAAAATAGACCCACAGGTCAATGGAATAGAATAGAAAGCCCAAAAATAAACCCACCCTTATAAAGTCTATTGATCTATGACAGAAGAGGAAAGAATATACAATGGGAAAAGGACAGTCTTTTCAATAAATGGTGTTGGGAAAACTGGACAGCTCCATGAAAAAGAATAAAACTGATCCACTTATATATAAAAATAAAGTCAAAATGAAAAAAAAAAACCTTCAAAATGGATTAAAAACCTAAATGTAACACCTGAAATCATAAAATCCCTAAAAGAAAAACAACATAAGTGGGATGCCTGGGTGGCTCAATTGGTTAAGCATCTGCCTTTGGCTCAGGTCATGATCCCAGGGTCCTGGGATTGTCAGCTTCCTGCTCTGTGGGAGCCTGCTTCTCCCTCTCCCTGCCACTACCCCTGCTTGTGCTCTTTTGTGCTCTCTCTGTCGAATAAATGAATAAAATCTTAAAAAAAAAAAAAAAGGAAAGAAAAAGAAAAACAACATAAACAGTAATCTCTTTGACATTAGCCTTAGCAACATATTTTTGGATAGGTCTTCTGCAAGGCAAACAAAAGCAAACATAAACTATTGGGACTACACCAAAATAAAAAGCTTTTTGCACAGCAAAGGAAACCATCAACAAAACAAAAAGTTAACCCAGTGAATGAAAGAGTGTATTTGTAAGTTCTACATCTGATAAGGGGTTAGTATCCAAAATATATAAAGAACTTACACAACTCAACACCAAAATAACAAATAATATGGCTGACAAATGGGCAGAAGAACTGAATAGACATTTTTCCAAAGAAGTTACTTGAAAAGTAACACATGAAACACATGAAAAGACAAAAGACACAGGAAAAGATGTTCAACATCAACAGTCATCAGGGAAAGGCAAATCAAAAAATCACAATGAATATCATCACCTCCCAGCAGTCAGAATAACTAATATCAGAAAGAAATAAAAAGTGTTGGTGAAGAGCGCCTGGGTGGCGCAGTTGGTTAAGCAACTGCCTTCGGCTCAGGTCATGATCCCGGAGTCCCGGGATTGAGTCCCACATCGGGCTCCCAGCTCCATGGGGAGTCCGCTTCTCACTCTGACCTTCTCCCTTCTCATGTTCTCTCTCACTCTCTCTCTTTCCTAATAAATAAATAAATAAAATCTTTAAAAAAAAAAAAAAGTGTTGGTGAAGATGTAGAGAAAAGAAACCCTGCACCGTTGGTGGTAATGGAAATTGGTGCAGCCACTGTGGAAAGCAGTATGGAAGTCCCTCTAAAACTTAAAAATAGAAATACTGGGGCGCCTGGGTGGCTCAGTTGGTTGGGCGACTGCCTTTGGCTCAGGTCATGATCCCGGAGTCCCGGGATCGAGTCCCATATCGGGCTCCCAGCTCCATGGGGAGTCTGCTTCTCACTCTGACCTTCTCCCTTCTCATGCTCTCTCTCGCTCTCTCTCTTTCCTAATAAATAAATAAAATCTTAAAAAAAAAAAAAGAAATACTATGTGATCTACTTTTTCCACTACTGAATATTTACCCAAAGAAAACAAACATTAATTCAGAAAGCCATATGCACCCTTATGTTACTGCAACATTTACAATAAAAAGAAGGAAAGATATGTTTCCAAGATACGGAAGCAACCTAAGTGTCCATTAATAGATAAATGGATAGGGGTGCTTTAGGTGGCTCAGTTGGTTGAGCATCTGACTTTTTTTTTTTTTTTAAAGATTATTTATTTATTTATTTAACAGAGAGAGAACACAAGCAGGCAGAGAGGCAGGCAGAGGCAGAGAGAGAAGCAGGCTCCCTGCGGAGTCCCTCCCATCGAGCCCGATGCGGGACTCGATCCCAAGATGCTGGGATCATGACCTGAGCCAAAGGCAGCCGCTCAACCAACTGAGCCACCCAGGCGTCCCAAGCATCTGACTCTTGATTTAGGTCTTGATCTCAGGGTCTTGATCTCGAGTCCCATGTTGGGCTCCACACCTACTTAAAATTTTTTTTAATAAATGGATAAAGATGTGATAACATATACAGTGGAATATTACTCAGACACAAAAAATGAGATTTTGACACCTGCAACAATATGGATGGACCTAGAAAGTATTACACCAAGTGAAATAAATTACCAATTCAATATCTACAATATGCAGGGCTACTCACATTCTTGATTTTTGTTACACTTTGATAACTTAGTTTTTAAGATTTGTCTAATTATCCAAATTGTTAAATTTATATTAGCATAAAGTTGTTCATAATGTTTATTTTATTATTATTTTTAAAGATTTTATTTATTTGACAGAGAGAGAGATCACAAGTAGGCAGAGACGAGCGGGGGGAGGGAGGAAGCAGGCTCCCTGTTGAGCAGAGAGCCCGATGTGGGGCTCCATTCCAGGACCCTGATATCGTGACCTGAGCTGAAGGTAGAGGCTTTAACCCACTGAGCCACCCAGGCGCCCATTCATAATGTTTATTAATGAACTTTAGTACCACAGCCCTTGCGGATTTCTATTCAAAGTTCTGAATGATCAACAAGGACTTTATCTTCTAGCTAGAAAAAACTCAAAATGCCTCCCCACACTCTATGACCTCAAAAGGGCTATTAGCTCTTATCAACCTGGTCAATTCTTTGCCTGGCTTTATATTTTCATTCTACACACACATTCCAGAATTCAGAGAAAAACAGAAATCAGAGAGACTCCTATTGAAGCTTTTAGAATTATTTTTCTAAAAAAAAAAAAAAAAAGAATTATTTTTCTACATAGTGTTCTTCTTGGAATTTTGCCCTGCAACTTTCAGCTGCCTCAGCCTCCGTGAATTCTGGTCTCTGTCTCCTCAACTTGTTGAGACCACTGTCCTTTGCCCAAGATTCCTCTCCCTGCTCTATAATTCAGACTGTGCCTCTAGGCAGGAAGTTGGGGTGATTAGGTGACCATACAGCTCACTTGTTTGTTGACCTTATTTCAGGGATCACAGTACCACACTGCTGTCGTACAATATCTGAAAACAGTTGTTTCATATATTTTGTTCAGATTTTCAGTTTTTAGGGTGTTTTGGGGGAAGGGGGCTGGTAAATCCATCATGGCCACTTAAAACGTTCTTAAAAATTAATCCCTGGAAAAAATATTTCATTCTCTGGTTTTAATGTCATTAAAGTGCAGAAAGTATTAATTTCTAAATAAACTTGCACTTCAGTTTATATAATGGATTTATTCTTTAATAATGATCACTTTCAAACAAATGAACATTTTAAGTGTTTTACTATAATTGGTTAAAGTACTCTGTGAGATTTTCCTTTTAATTTCAAGAAAGAAAAATAATTTTTAAAGTATCATTTCCTTATGTGCCCACATAGGAATTCTAAAATTTATACTCAGCTTAATGCTCGGCAAGCTGTTTTGAACTCAAGAAGGGGTTTTTTCTAAAGATAAAAATGGTAATGGGGAGCAATTAAAAATCTCATAGAAGTCAGAAACTACAGAACAATCACAGATTAATCCCAAAAGGCTGGTGTTTCACTTTGAATGCATATCTTGACGGGAGGTTATCATTACTTTATTGCTAGGAGCTTCTTACTTCCCTGTCATATGTGGATTCAGCATCTCTATTTCAGTATGTCTGATGCTTTAACCAACTATTTGCTCTGCTGGGATAGCTGTTCCCTACTTCATAATTTCTACTTATAATTTTGATTCACTTGTGGTCTATTCCAGGTTCCCACAATTTCCCACAGCCCCACTGCTTGATTTACCTATTTCTGAGTTTGCACTGATATGAAGGAGAGTAAAAGCAAAAGCCCTAACTTGCTGACCAGTTATGATTTGGCCATCAGGTGCTCACCCTATGGTTCTCCTTAAGAGACTATGAGTCTAGAAGGTAACATCATGTCTGCTCAGTTTAGCTTAATTTCTTGGTTTTAGCTATACAGACGCCCATTTTAGTAAAATGTACTTAAAGTGAAAACCTTAAAAAATTGTGAGAATCAGGGTAATACAGCTAACTCTTGAACAACACAGGTTTGATTGCACAAATCTACTTATACACAGATTTTTTATAGTACTGTAAATACTTTCTCTTCCTACTGATTTTCTTAACTCTTTTTTAAGAATACAGTTGTTTAATACATGTAACATATAAAATGAGTTAATTGATAGTTTATGTTATTGTTAAGGCACCTGGTTAATAGTGGACTATTAAGTAGTCATTAAGTTTTGGGAAGTCAAAAGTTATACATGAATTTTTGACTGTGTTGGGGCTAAGCACCCCCAATCCCTAAGTTGTTCAAGGGGCAAATGTATATGCAAAGTTCTACCTTGATTCCTCATCACACCTGAACTACTTTTTCATCTTCCCTGGATAATGGGCAAGAAAAAGTGTGAAACTAAAAGTACTGAGGCAAGTTCTCAGGAGCAGAGAAGTAAAATGGTCCCTTTACTACTTCTCATATGGTTGCCCTGTCATCCCCCAAAAGAATGTAAATTATTATAGTTGAAAACCAGGGCCATTACATTTGTCTTTTATTTCAAATTCCTGTAGGAAATAAAGGACTAAAGTATTGATGACAACAAGAAATGCTACCAGATATTTCAGATACTCAGGCATTCTTTCTTCAAACCGCTAGACTTTGATAATCCTGTTTCAACTTTCCCACTTCTTTTCTTTCCATATACCCCAAATTATTTTTGCAAAATTTATTCCAACTTCCCTATATTTCTCATACTTGCTTAAAATGTTGGGTTTCTATGCTTGCTGCTTCCACTACATTAAAACTGCCCATTAAGGCCCCCAATTAACTCCCCATTGCTAATCCAACAGTCAATTTTCAGTCCTCATCTTTTTTGAGCTGTTAGCCACACTGGACACAGGGATCATCTCTTTTCCTAAAAGTGCTTTTTCCACCTGGTTTTTCAGGACACACACCCCTAGTTCTCCCCCCTACTATGTATCCCCAGTTACTTCTCTAACCTCATCTCCTACTACTTACTTGCCCCAGTGCTGCCACACAGACTTCTTCCTATCCTCCAGATGGGCCATCTCAGATCACTACAGTTTCTTCTCTCTGCCTGGAAAGCTCTTCTACCAGATACCTGCACAGCTTATCCCTCAGCTTCTGTAAGTGTTTGGTGCTATTGTCACCTTCTCAATAATACCATCTCTGACCAACCTATATGATGCAGCAATACAACACTTCCTAGAACACTGCCTATTCTCCTTTAACCTGGTTTTTCTTTTTTTTTTATTCTTTTTTTTCCCCAAATATGTTTATTTTGAGCATAAATAAATAAATATATTTATTTTATTTTGAGTTACAAGATTAATTGTTCATGCACACACCCAGTGCTCCATGCAATACATGCTCTCCTCAATACCCAGCACCAGGCTCACCCAACCTCCCACTCCCTCCCCTTGGTTTATTTTTCTTGATGCCACTTATCACCATATAAAGCATAGAGGCTAAGTGCACAGACTGTACTTTAGAGACAGACTATCTAGGTTCAAAGTCTGAGTCCACCATTTAGCTGTGTGAGCTTTGGCAAGTTATTTCAACCTTTCTGTGCCTCAGTTTCCTCAACTATAAAATGGGGATGATAAAAGTAAGCCTCCTAAATTTGTTGAGGGTTAAATGAGTAATCTGTAATGCACCTGAAACAGTACTTAGCATATATTATTAACGTTTGCTATCATGGTGATGATTTTGGTGATAATGATGGCTCCCCTCTCCAGAATGTAAGAATAAGAAAATTGAAAAATTATTAAAGTATAACACATGTGCAGAAAAGTAAACATAACAAATGTACACCTCAATGAATTAGCAGAAACTGAATACCAATGTAACTCAACACTCAGATCAGGAAACATACTGCCAGAAGACATGAACAGACATTTCTGCAAAGACATCCAAATAGCCAACAGACACATGAAAAAGTGTTCAACATCACTCGGCATCAGGAAAATACAAATCAAAACCACCATGAGAGATCACCTCATGCCAGTCAGAACGGCTAAAATGAAGAAGTCAGGAAATGACAGATGTTAGCGAGGATGCAGAGAAAGGGGAACCCTCCTACATTGTTGGTGGGAATGCAAGCTGGTACACCCACTCTGGAAAACAGTATGGAGGTTCCTCAAAATGTTGAAAATAGAGCTGACCTATGACCCAGCAACCGCACTACTGGGTACTTACCCTCAAGATACAAATGTAGTGATCTGAAGGGGTACATGCACCCCAATGTTTACAGCAGCAATGTCCACAGCCAAACTCTGGAAAGAACCTACCTAGATGTGCATCAACAGATGAATGGATAAAGATGTGGTATACACACACACACACACACACACACACACACACACACACACACAGAGGAATATTATGCAGCCATCAAAAATGAAATCTTGCCATTTGCAACCATGTGAATGGAATTAGGGGGTATCATGCTAAGCAAAATAAGTCAATCAGTCTGATTGACTTATTTTGTCAGAAAGACAATTACCATATGATCTCTCTGATATGAGGAATTTGAGAGGCAGGGTGGGGGTCGTGGGGGTAGGGAGGGAAAAAATGAAACAAGATCTGGTCAGGAGGTAGACAAACCGTAGGAGACTCTTAATCTCACAAAACAAACTGAGGTTGCTGAGGTGTGGGAAGGTAGGGATAGGGTGGCTGGGTTATGGACATACAGGAGGGTATGTTCTATGATGAGTGCTATGAAATGTGTAAGCCTGATGATTCACTGACCTGTACCCCTGGGGCAAATAATACATTATATGTTAATAAAAAAAAGAAAAAATTAAAAAGAAACGTACTGCCAGCAACCATTCTACTGGAAATACACCTTGCAATAGACTGCTGGGTCAGAGTATACACTGCTGAACACAGTATGCACTGCTGTTTTCCAGGATGGCTGAAACAGTTTATACTTCCAACAGCAGAATATGAAAGTTACCATTGTTTCACATCTTCACTGGTACTTGGCATTTTCAACCTGTCTGATGGATGTGTAGTGGTCTCTCATTGTGATTTTAACTTTATACTTACAATTATTAATGAAGCAAGTGCCTTTACATGTTTATCGGCCACTCTCCTTTGTGAAATGTCTATTCAAGACACTTGTTCACTTTTCTTTAGGGTTGTCTTTTTCTTATGATCTACAGGCATTCTCTACATTTTCTAAATATTAGAGGAGTGAAATTTTTATCCCCTTCACTCCTCTATCTCTCTAGAATAAAGCTAAGAACATATGAATGAATGCTTGTTTTGTCTGTCTTCAGATCACCTCCATTTCTACAACTCTGCTTCATAATCTGGAATTTATGGTGATTCTCAACCTCTAATTCTACCGAAAGGGGTTCTAACATGTTGACTGCCTAAAGACTTTATAAAGATTAATTAAAGTATTCCAGGTTAATCTCCCTAATTTACTTTCCTAACCTGCTTTCCCCATCACTGTTGAACTTCCAAAACATAAGCGTAAGGGCTGGGGAAGATTAAAAAAAAAAACACAATTAGAAGTTAACTACAGAAATCAGAGACTGTGTTTTAGGCAGAAATAACAGGATCTTCAAAAGCCCGCAGACAAGAGAAAACAAAGTGGATTTTGAGACCATAAGTAGTTCAGTGCTAAAGTACAACATAGAAGAATGAGAGGAAAGAGGAGGCCAGAATAAATAGCAACAGGGAACAGAGCCTATGTCACAAGGATCTTTTTTTTTTAAAGACTTTATTTACTAAAAGAGCTCTAGAGCGCACATGAGTGGGGAGAGGGACAGAGGGAGAAAGATGAAGAGAACCTCAAGCAGACTTGGTGCTGACATGGAGCCCGACACGGGGCTTGCTCTCACGACCCCAAGATCATGACCTGAGCTGAAATCAAGAGTCAGACGCTTAACTGACTGAGCCACCCAGGCACCCCTATCGCAAGGATCTTATATTCCCTTCTAAGTAACACAAACTACTTTAGATGTAAGGACATTCATTTCATTTTTGTTGAAAGAAATTACTTGGCTCTGAATAATTCTATCCAACAACCCAATGAACTGTTTTCCCCAAAAGGACCAAGCATAGAAAGAGTTCTAGAAATACTTGCAGGTTTTCCAACCATTTCCTAACTTATCAATTCCGTAAGTCAGATAAAAATATTTTTCAGGGGGCGCCTGGGTGGCTCAGTTGGTTGAGCAACTGCCTTCAGCTCAGGTCATGATCCCGGAGTCCCGGGATCGAGTCCCATGTCGGACTCCCGGCTCTGCGGGAAGTCTGCTTCTCCCTCTGACCTTCTTCCCTCTCATTCTCACTCTTTCTCTCTCCAATAAATAAATAAAATCTTTAAAGAAAAAGTATTTATAAAAAAAATATTTTTCAGTTTTATATATATGTACATGGTCATGTATCAAAATTATATATATATATATATATTTTTAAGATTTTATGTATTTATTTGAGAGACAGGGAAAGTGAGAGAGAGCATGAGAGGAGAGAAGGTCAGAGGAAGAAACAGACTCCCCATGGAGCCAGAGGCCCGATGCGGGACTCGATCCCGGAACTCACAGATCATGACCTGAGCCAAAGGCAGTTGCTCAACCAACTGAGCCACCCAGGCGGCCCAGAATTACCTATATTGAGCATGCTTTGTAACAGTGTAACTAACAGAGCTGGAACAAAGTTGATGTATCTCTTAATGTAACTGGCTCAATCATTAGCAGGTAATACACTGCAGCATGTGTTAAGGTATTTTGTTTTAATAATATTTTATACTTTGACAATGCTTTGTTTCCAAAGTACTTTATCACTTAATCCAATCCCATAATACTCCTAATATGTTACAAGAAAAAGAGTAAGGATAATCTCTCCATCATATAAGGAACCTGAACCCTGGGGAGGTTGACTTGCTCAAGGAGATGAGGCTAAGTCTTCTGAGTTCCATGTTTACCTTCTTTCCAATACCCATATAGAGCCTCTAGGGAAGCCTTGTGTATACTATTTTCTGTTCTCTGATAAATTATTAAATATTAGCCCTTCAGAAAATGTTACAAACATGATAACACTATTGGCAGTCAGCTTTACTGCCCCACCTATAATACAAGCTAAATGAAAACAGTACCCCACCCTCTGCACCATGACCATGTTGCTTTATTATTAGTAATAGTGATTAATATTTCTCAATTTAACATACTTTTGAACTGTCAAAAAAATTAAATGTACATTGTATCTATAAACTAATTCTAGCAAGCTAAGCAATTATTACATCATATGCTGTATCCAGTGATGGGGTGGAGGGAGGCCTAGTTTGGCATTTTGCCCAAATGGCTCCAGTTTACAACTAAGTTTTAAATTTGTAAGAAATCCCAAAGAAATAGATTTATAGAGTTAATCATAAGATATGAAACGATCAGTTCTCCACAGGTCACAGTCATCTATAGACCATAAACATAAGGGATGATTTTTCTTTAACTTTCACTTTTACATCTCCTCCCTTTAGCATAAAGCACAAAGGGCAGGCAGGACTAGGAAAGAATAGAAAACATAGATGGAAAGGAGGAAACAGCAGACTGCTGAAGGGCGTACACTTTGTCTTGTAAAAGCAAACAACTTAATTTTCCAAGAGTCAAAGGAGAACAGAAAATGTGAGCAATGGAAAACTGAGCTTGCAGTGCTCACTGATAGAATTTTCTACCTTTTGGTTTTTTTTTTTTTCATTTTAGACACGCAAACAATTGACCTTAAAGAAAAAGTAAGCCCATTCATTCTAAATTCTTAGTGGTTCCTTATGGTTTCTTTAGTGAAATCTGGCATAGGATCAGCCATAAGAAAGATCTGATGTAAAAAATATGTAAAGAATTGTAAAGAAGGGGCGCCTGGGTGGCTCAGTCAGTTAAGCAATTGCCTTTGGTTCAGGTCATGACCTCAGGGTCCTGGGATCAAGACCCGAGTTGGGCTCCCTGCTCAACAGGGAGCCTGCTTCTCCCTCTTACTCTGTCCCCTGCTCCCCCTGCTTGTGAGCTCTCTATCAAATAAATAAAATCTTAAAAAAAATTGTAAAGAATGCTTAAAATGTATATCAGGAAATTTTATTAGTACAGTTAATACTAATAAAATCACTTACTAATAAAAATCATGTACTAATAAAATCATGTACTAATAAAAATCACTTACAACTTAATGTAAAGCCCCAAGATTTTTAAAAAATCATTATATTCAACATGGAACAGATCTGAATTATGAAGATCCCAGGTAAAAGTTAATTACCTTTGGCCACTTTAGACAATTATTAAAAACAGTTTGTTGGTAGAAAGGCACATGTAAATATTTATGAGGCATCATTCCCTCTACAAATTCAGTCAACTTTTGAAAAAAAAAAAGCTGATTTTATACCTATCATAAAGATTTTTTTATAGAAAAATTTTATTACAGTTTGAGTATTTTTTATGGGGCACAATCTCAAAGATATTCAAGGGAAATGAGGTTTTATAAAATAAATGAAACAAATATAGAAATATCTAGTACTTTATTTTTTTAATTAACATATAATGTATTATTTGCTTCTGGGGTACAGGTCTGTGAATCATCAGTCTTACACAACTCACAACACTCACCATAGCACATACCCTTCTCCATGTCCATAAACCAGCCACCCTATCCTTCCCCTACCAACCCCCAAGATTTTTTTTTACAAGATTTTATTTATTTGAGAGAGTGAGAGTACAGATGGAGAAGCAGACTCCTTGCAAAGCACCCCAAGCAGGGCTCGATCCAAGACCCTGAGATCATGACCTAAGCCAAAGGCAGATGCTTAACCAACTAAGCCACCCAGGCACTTCCTCTCTTAAAAATTTTTATCCTCTCAGATTTTCACTTTATCTACTACTGTCCTTTACCAAGCTCTTATACCCTCAAATTATAGTAAATAATTAGATACTACTTAAGACTAAAGAGCAGGAGAAATTAGATACACATTTTTAGAAAGTTTATAAAATTGACCTGAAGAAAGTCTTTTAATTTTCCCAAAATTCCCACATTTATTTTATTTCCACTATGCTTTTGCTGTAACAATACCTTCAGTTTCAATGTATGTTTTAGCCAAGATTGAAAACTTAGAAGCTTAACTGGTATATAAATTGAATATACAACTGGACACATGAAATTAATAGACAATTGGGGAAAAGGAAGCTTTCAGCATTAGAAGTAATAAGCAAGGAGTAGTCAGATGTGCTTCAAAAACCAAAATAAGTCACATGGATCACATGAAGGGGAGCATAGCTGGAGATGAGCTGGGAAGTAAGGGAAGAAGGAATCAGTTTAATCTGTTACAGTTCTCAGAGACTAGGAACCTTCCTGATCTTTGACACCTTTTGGTACAGATCTTGTATTCTGTTCAACTACTAGCCTTTTCTCAGGAATTAGCAGAAGCTTACACTTGCTTCTCATACTCAAAGCTAGTATTTCTAGTAATAGGAGTAAGAAATATGTTTTTTAAAAAAATAAGTTTTGATATCCAAAAACTTAATTTGTACATAATATATATATAACCACTTTTTTCCAGTTATAAAAAACTTTGTTTTGAATTTTAGATGTACAGAAGTTATAAACACGTTTTTAATATATGTGCTGCCCAAGAGAACACGATAAACATTTTTTTTTTAAGATTTTATTCATTTGAGAGAAAGAAAGCACGAGCAGGGGGAGGGGCAGAGAGAGAAGCAGACTTGCCACTGGGCAGGGAGCCAAACAAGGGACTCAATCCCAAGATCCTGGGGTCACAACCTGAGTGGAAGACAAGACGCTCAACGGACTGAGCCATGCAGACAGCCTTAAACATGTTCTTTTATTTTTTTATTTTATTTTATTTTTAAGATTTTATTTATTTATTTGACAGAGAGAAAGAGATCACAAGCAGGCAGAGAGGCAGGCAGACGGAGAGGGAGAAGCAGGCTCCCCGCCAAGCAGAGCGCAACTCGGGCTCGATCGCAGGACCCTGAGACCATGACCCGAGCTGAGGGCAGAGGCTTTAACCCACTGAGCCACCCAGGCACCCCTAAACATGTTCTTTTAAAACACTGTCCTTTTTTAGCTTGTTTTCCTGCATAATATCCTTTCTCAAGCAAGATGATATATTACTACATGTAGTTTATTTTGTTAGAATTTGATACAAATTAAATGCTTCAAAACTTTAATTACCAAATGTTAAAAGATTTTTTATTTTAATTTTTAACTTTCACTATGAAAATTCTATCCTGTCCTCAACAAATAAAAAAGTATGGTTTTGGTATATGTTGGGTACTTAAATATTTACTGTTTAATTTTCTTAGCCTGTTTCGTTCAAAATCAATGCCAATATAATTGCCGTGGATATCTACCAGGTAAAGGATATATTAAATACCAATTTTGCCTTTAAAAAGGCCTCTTTTTTCTTCTACAGTCTACAGAGTGGCAAAAAAAAAGCAATGACTTTCTAGAAGTTTGTTGCAAGAGAACATGGTTTTACTTTTTAATAGAAAAAGTCCCTCAGATTTTCTAAAATATAAAAACTTATTATATATGTACCTGCAGGCATTCTCTTCCAGAAACAAAGATGTAAAGATGAAAGATTAGTTCTAGTTTTGCCAAAACACCCACTACTCATTATAGGAGGCTCTCTTAGCTGGGCAGCCATTGGAACACCTTCCAGGAATCTCAAAATTACCATCTCCATAATGGGACCTGTCATCTTTCCCATCAAAACTCACTCTTCCTTCTCTGTCACCCGTGTTTCAGTGAATGGTAAGTACATACTGCCTTAGACTCCTGAGAGTCATTCTTAACTCATACCCCATATATCCAATGAGTCACCAGGACTGACCATACTACTCTGTCATCTCCAAAATTCTTCCACTTCTCCAACTAATTACTACTTCACTTGGCTACTAATCATTTATTGCAAAAACTTCCTTAACTGACTTCCATACCCCTAGTGTTACAGTTTCTCCAGTCTTTTATGGTTGCAGTGTGAAGATGTGTTTTCTACAAAGAAAATGTGACTAGGAGTATGAAACTGAATGGAGTTGAAAGGCCAGAGGGGGAGAGTTCTCATGCCCTAGGGCTTGAGATTATGGCTCCCAAGAGCAAAAGGCATACCTCACATTCACAACAGGAAGAAGCTTACTTTACTCCTTCAACAGGCAAAGGGAAGAATTTCTCCTTGCCCACAGCAACAAGCTCAGACAATAGGAAAATACCACAACTATACCACAACTTTGTGGAGAAACCACTACCTATGAGAAACCATCACCACTGAATTCTCAATTTCCTCTAAAGGACTTCTGTTCAACTTCCAATTTTCTCCTTTTCTCTACAAAGTAAGGTTCTTCTCCCTTGATCTTGACTTGCCCATGATGTCCCCAATTGGAATGCTCTGCTATCCGAATACACCCATTTTCCTGGTCAAAACAACTGACACTTTTAAAGGTTAACAGGAGCCTTCAATGGCCCTAACCTCCTCTTGCTCCCAAAATAAAGAATACCTTAATATGAAATAGAAGGCCCTGCATAATTTGATTTATTTACCTCTACAGGCTCATCTCCTACATTCTATGCTCCCTACATACTAAATTTCTTTTAGATCTTCAAACACACCATGTTCTTTTCACAAATGCTTGGCAAAACCCACCTTTTCTTATGCTTAACTTATGACTACCCAATCTTCAGGCCTTAAACAGTCAAGGAATCTTCCTTGACCTCTCAAGTGCTCTTAAAGTACATCTTATTCCCTCCCCCAACCATTTACTACCCTGAATTGTCACTGACTGTTTCTCTATCCTCCTCTGAACTGTAAACTCTGGGATAGCAAATTTTTTCTCTCTTTTGTAGGCTGGCCTACTGTCTAGCCCACAGCTGATACCCAGTATTTTTAGAGTGAATGAGTAAGGACTAACTTTGGAGTTAGACCTATATTTCAATCCTGGTTCTTTCACTTATTAGCTACTATGACCCTTTATCAAATTACTTAAATTGCTCCTAAACTGTAAGTTCTTTTTTTTTAATGATTAATAATACCTGTCTTGCAAGGTTGTGACAATTAACTAACATTATATAGAGAACAGCTAACACATACTCGAACAAAGGCAAGTGTTTGCATTGGTTAAGATTCTTCTGGCTGTAAGGACAAAATCTGACTAAAGGTAGCTGAAGCAAAAAAGGAAAACTTTTACAGAGTCTTTTTTAAAGCAAAAAGGAGAACTTCTATAAAGACTTTCTCGTGGAATTCAAAGTTATAGGAAAAACGAGAACCAGGAACTTAAATAATAGAAAGTACATTTGTTTTCTTTTTTCTAGTCCTTCTGTCTGCCCCGCTTCCAACCCTTTCTTCCTCATCTCCTCCTCCCCTCCCTATTTATTGATCTCTCTTCTCCTTTACCTTCACATGTGTTTGTTTCAGTTTCTTGCCATCTTTCACTTCTGCTACTCTGTTCATCTGTGTCATTCTTCCTCCTATGGCAAAATGGCCTTTTTGACTTTACAGGGTAGAACACGGCTGCCAATAGTTCCAGAGTTGTAGATCTTCATTTTAGAGCTAGACAGAGGGATTCTAAGTATGAACTCCAAATTCCTAAAGGACTCCAGCCCAGACCCCTCAAGCCAGTTGGGATCAGCACTGAAACATGGCAGATGGGGAAGGTCTTAGAAAATGAGGGAGCCTAAACAATCAAAACACTCACGGCTTACTACTCCATCCATTAAGTAAATGCTATTAATGTTTCACAAGAATTATTTTACTTAAGTGAATTAGCTATGATAAGAATATATTAATCAGTCAAGTTTTAAGTTACACTTCTCTGATTTAAGTTTTATATGAATGGAAAATGTGATATCAACATGAAACAAGTTAAAAGGATTATTCTCTTTATTTTTAACTATCTGAACTTCTGATCTGAACAGCTAATGATGCAAGACAGACTACAAGGATGCCTGGGTAGCTCAGTTGGTTAAGCGTGTATCTCTTGGATTCTGCTCAGGTCATGAGATCCATCCCTGCATCGGGCTCCATGCTCACCAGGGTTCTGCTTGAAGATTCTCTCCCTGTGCCCCTTCCTCCACTTGCTCTCTTCCCTGATGTGCTAGCTCTGAAATAAATCTTTTTAAAAAATTTAAAAAACAGACTATAAAGGTATACTTTATATATATGTAAAGGAAAAAATTTAAGGATATTCTAAGAAAGTTTCAAATTATATAGCATACTTCTAGCTACAGATCCAATGAGAGTTGGGAATAGATCTCAAAAACACCCTTTAAAAATTTGAATTAGCACACTCTAAATGCCTTCCTCTTGTTCAAAACTGAACAGAAAACCTTATATAAAGCGGAAAAAACATTTGGGAAAAATCATCACATAACCTTTCATAGCTCTCTAGCAATAAGTACAGATCCAAGGTCATAACAAAACTAAATCTGAGAGCTCAATTTAGTTCAATTGGGAAATCAGCATAAAACAGTAAGAGTGAGTTAACATATCTACTTCCCTACCTCTAAACAGATTTTTCTAAGCTTCTACATGTAGTATCATTTACTGGTTAATTTTTCACTTGATATGAATAAGATGAAGTCAGTTAACATATCTACTTCCCTGACTCTACATAGATTTTTCTAAGCTCTTACATCTATCATTTACTGGTTAATTTTTCACCTGATATTAATATTTGTAATATACAATTAACAAAGTTTTTTAGCTGCTCCCTTTAATAATAAACAAAATAAACAAGTTATTTATATGAAAGAAAACAGGAATACTAAATTAACTGAGTCTTCCCAAATTTCTTATTGGCAAAAATGCCTATTTTGAGAAACGTTTTGTCACATATATGGCCAAAACTTTTCTTGCAATTTTAAGTGTTCATAGGACATTTATTAAACACAATTTCTAATTTCTTTTTGGATTAAGAGCAAGTTTTTAAATTTTTTTTTTTTAAGATTTTATTTAGTTATTTATTTGACAGACAGCAAGAGAGATCACAAGTAGGCAGAGAGGCAGGCAGAGAGAGAGAGAGAGAAGCGGGCTCCCTGATGCGGGGCTCGATCCCAGGACCCTGAGATCATGACTCGAGCCGAAGGCAGAGGCTTAACCCACTGAACCACCCAGGCGCCCCTTAAATTTTCTTTTTAACTGCAAATTTCCTCCATGCTCATCATATTAAAATTTAAGTAACGGATGTGGGTCATCTGGGTGGCTCAGTCAGTTAAGGCATCTGACTCTTGATCTCAGCTCAGGTCTTTTTTTTTTTTTTAAAGATTTTATTTATTTATTTGATACAGAGAGAGAGATCACAAGTAGGCAGAGAGGCAGGCAGAGAGAGAGAGAGGAGGAAACAGGCTCCCCGCTGAGCAGAGCGCCCGATGCGGGGCTTGATCCCAGGACCCTGAGATCATGACCCGAGCCGAAGGCAGTGGCTTAATCAACTGAGCCACCCAGGCGCCCCTCAGCTCAGGTCTTGACCCTGGGGTCACAAGTTCAAGCCCCACACTGGGTCCCATGTTAGGCTCCACACTGGGTGTGGAGCCTACTTTAAAAATAAATAAAATTTAAATAACAGATGTATATAAAGTAAAAAGGTGTTGGATGCACTAACTTATTTAATCCAGATAGTAACCATTGAAGATATGTGCCATTATTATCCCTGTTTTACAAATGAGGAAATTAAAACCTCAGAGATTAAGTAACTTGGTTCTATGTCACAAAGCTAGTAATAGAGACAAAGCTAGAAGTTGAATGAACTCAGATTTTGTCTCAATGTTTTCTATTCCACTTCAGTCATAACAAATTACCTATTTCTATTGCTGCCATAATAAACTGTCACAAACTTAGTAGATTTAAACAACACAAATTTATTATTTTACCATTCGGAAGTCTGACAAGGGCCTCATTAGGCTAAAATCAAGGTGTCAGCAGGGTTGCATTCTCTCCTGAAGAATCTGAAAATTGGTTTTCCTGTCCTTTCCAGCTTCTGGGGGCTGCTTGCATCCCTTGGCTCATGGAGTAGTCTCTTCATCTTCAAAGCCAGCAACATTGCCTGGCTAAGCTTCTGCCTGTTACGTTTCTTTGACTCTTCTGCCTTCCTCTTCCACTATTAAAAACCCTTGTTACTAAACTGGACCCACCTGGATAATCCAGGCGGCGCTTCCTACTTTAAAATCAGCTAATTAGCCACCTTTCTTCCATTGACAACTGTAATTCCCCTCAGCTATGTAACCTAATACATTCACAGGTCCTGGGAGTTAGGATATGGATTTTCGGGGGAAGCCATAACTCTCCTATCACAGTGCCTATAATCTGGAGTAAATATGCTACCAAAATTATACTGATCTGTTATGGTTTAGATAGTGAACATGCTTTGGCTCAAAATGTATATATGTTAATTAGGTACTAAGGAACATAACTTTTCTAAATTAGGAGCACGTTTAATTTATTTCGCTCTCAAAGTAAAACAAAGTCAATTGAGTGAACTCCCTCATCTAACCAGGTCTTAGAGGGAAATAAGCCAATAAGAGATACCATCTTCCTCTTGCCTTATCGAACCTCTGAAGCATTAGCCTTGGGGGGAGAAGAGAAACAAGAAAACTGGCCTTGTTCTAAGTGGCTGGAAGGAGACAGAAGCATTGTATAAGGCCTGAATCCTGGTAACAAGGCTGTGGTTGGCATAAACCTGTTTGGATGATACTGGACCCAACTGTTCTTCAAATGCACCCTAATGAGAATTCGACAGGAAACTGGTCTCAGCAGAGCAATGACCAAAACTACCAGGGATTTAAAGATGGGAGACTTTGAGTACATGGATGACTTCCTTTTTTGTTACAGCACCAAACATGGAAGGATTTTCCTTTTCTTCCTCTCCCTGGAGAGGGAGGGGTACTTGATATAAGAGAACTTAATTTGATGGAGTTATTTGTGAATTAGCCTACCCTACTAAGATTTATCTGTAAACCCCTAACTCATGCTCATGGAGTTTTTATGGTCATTTGCAGATATGTGCAGAGCTGTGAAAATTTAAGTTGCCAGATCCACATGTCCTTGGCTCAGGTCAAACAAGGCTTTCATACTGTAAACAAGTGTCCTTTCTGCAGTCTATCTACTGTCACTTTGTGGGTGTGTGTGTTGTGTTGGTGATGTCACTGTTTAAGCACTGAAACGCTGTCTAGGGTTCTGAAACCAAAAAGGCTGAGGTGTGCCTGACAGAGAATACGTTATATCAGCTTCACTTGGACATCAGTTATAGTGCTATCTGTGAGTTCAATGTTAACGAATCAACAGTACACATTAAATAAGCTGTCACACATGGAACAGAAGCACACATGGAACAAGATTATGAACTAATCAGTTGACAGAAATGTGGAACCTAGGGGTGCCTGGGTGGCTCAGTGGGTTAAAGCCTCTGCCTTCGGCTCAGGTCATGATCTCAGGGTCCTGGGATCGAGCCCCACATCGGGCTCTCTGCTCAGCAGGGAGCCTGTTTCCCCCTCCTCCCCGCCTGCCTCTCTGCCTACTTGTGCTCTCTCTCTCTCAAATAAATTTAAAAAATCTTTAAAAAAAAAAAGAAATATGGAACCTAACCTTGTAATTCCTCTAGGAGCAATGAGTATTCACTAATTCAGTGTTCACAGTGACTTTCTAAAACATAACTACTGCAAATAATGACAACTGATTGTATATGAATAATAGAAAAGATTTCTAAGAGTCAAAAGTTACACTTTTTTAAAGTTGTGATACATACTGTCAAATTTCCCTCTAAAAAAATTTCCTTCTAATAACAAATTAAAAAAACTAAAATGCCATACTTTTAAAATATTTTTAAGGGCACCTGGGTGGCTCAGTTGGTTAAGCGACTGCCTTCAGGTCAGGTCATGATCCTGGAGTCCCAGGATCAAGCCCCACATCGGGCGCCCAGCTCCATGGGGAGTCTGCTTCTCCCTTTGACCTTCTCCCCTCTCATGCTCTCTCCCTCTCTCTCGAATAAATAAATAAATAAATAAATAAAATCTTATAAATAAGTGAATGAATGAATGAATGAAATACTTTTAAAAATATAGCTTCTTGGGGCACCTGGGTGGCTCGGTCAGTGGAGCATCTGCCTTTGGCTCAGGTCATGATCGCAGGGTCCTGGGACAGAGTCCTGCATTGGGCTCCTTGCTCAATGGGAAGCCTGCTTCTCCCTCTGCCTGCCACTCCCCCTACCTGTGCGTGCTCTGACAAATAAATAAAATTAAAAAAAATAGAAGCACAGCATCTTGTTTGTTCTATTTTTAAATTACATCTTACATCTTTAAATGAATTAAAACCTCCAACAATACCCATACTATCTTTGTATTTTTAAATAAATTAAAATTCATTCAAATGAATTGTTACTTTATATTGTTTTGCCTCAAACAGAAAAAGTATTGAATTTGCTAGGCATGTATATCATTACTAATTACTAAAACAAAACAGGGGCGCCTCGGTGGCTCAGCTGGTTGAGCATCCAACTCTAAATTTCGATTCCGATCATGATCTCAGGGTCCTGAGAGGGAGCCCCACATTGGGCTCCAAGCTTAGTGCAGAGTCAGTTTGTCCCTTTCTCTCTGCTCCCCCCCCCACATGCTCTTTCTCAAATAAACAAAATCTTAAAAAAAAAACACACAGAAATCAATGCGAGCAAATTCAGAACAAGTAGGTATGATATTCATATTTTATATGTATATTTAATGTGGATATTATATTCACTACATATCAAAGAGTTTTGATGAATGAGTAAAGGAAGTAATTGAACACAAGGTAATGCACCAACGAGTAGTCTGATGAAGCACATAGGATAGAATATAATGAACTGAATAGTAAAAAAAATACATTTCTCTTAATTAGATGACAATGATAGCTACAAAACAGATGACACTTATTGAGCAGTTACTGCATTATAACCACTATGCTTAGTACTTAAAATGGTCTATCTCCTTTAAGCCTCAAAACATCCTAAAAAACAATTACTGTTACTTTTCTTATTTACAGATACAGAACCTAATACACAGCGGGATAAGAAACTTGTCCAAGGTCATACATCAAGTGAGGCAATAAGACTCCGGAGCCCCAGTGGTTTACCAATGTCAAAATGAACATATTTAAAGCTTCAGGTTGTAAAAACATGTTCCTACAATTGCCTCAAGTATTTATTAAAAATGAAGATTCCTGGCTCTCAGTCCAGGTTTACTGAATTACAATTTCTAGAGGTAGAATTTAGGAGCCTACATTTCAACAGACAACCCAGGTGATGAACAGCAACAGTGAAGTCTGAAAGTCACTACTTTTAGTGTATGACTGACTCCTATTCCTATGCTAGAAGTACATATATTTCTGTTCTAGACGCATCCTATAACCAGAAAGCATCTTGCCTTTGCCATCTTCTTTGTGTCTTTGTTCATGTTATTTGCTCCCTCTGCAATGTCCATTTAATTTATCCTTCAAAACATACTCAAATCCCACCTCTGCCACACCTTCCCTGAATGTGTGTTTCTCTTTTCTTGATTTGCCATTGAACTTGAAACCTCCAATACAAATTTTCTTGTAGGTCTATAGTAGTAGTATATTTAATAAACAGGAAACTAATAAACACAGTTTCCTTTTTATCTCCAAAAAAACTTAAGTAATTAACACGGAGTCTTGCTTGAAATAGACATAATTTTTTTTTCTTTTAAAGTTTGTTGAAATGAGGGGGGGCCGAGTGGCTCAGTCGGTTAGGCATCTGCACTTGGCTCAGGTCATGGGATTGAGCCCCACACTGGTCTCCTTGCTCAGTTGGGGAGCCTCCTTCTCCCTCTGCCTGCGGCTCCCCCTGCTTTACTCTCTGTCAAATAAATAAATAAAATGTTTAAAATAGATAAGTAAATAGTTTGTTGAAATGAATCCTTTCCCAATGATTGTTTACTACTGGACCCAAAAAATAAATATTAGCCAAGAGATTAATGTTTGAATCTGGCCTCTTTAACTGAAGGGAGTGTAGATTAAAAAAAGACAGCACATAAGATAAAAAAATAAATTCAACCCATAGTAAATTAACATACATCAAATTCACTAGTTACCTATATCCCATTTAAGCTGTAAAGACTTGATAATGCTATAACTACAAAAACTGCTCTAGCCCCAATGTCAGTATAAAGTCGATGACAAGAAAATAAGAGTTATATTAGAAAGGCAAGGGGCGCCTGGGTGGCTCAGTGGGTTAAAGCTCTGCCTTCGGCTGGGGTCATGATCTCAGGGTCCTGGGATTGAGCCCCACATCGGGCTCTCTGCTCAGCAGGGAGCCTGCTTCCCCCCCCTCTCTGCCTGCCTCTCTGCCTACTTGTGATCTCTCTCTCTCTCTGTCAAATAAATAAATTAATTAATTAAAAAAAAAAAGAAAGGCAAAATGCACAGTGACCATTTCCAGACACCTCTGACATCATCTTATCAATTCAGGGTGGCAACAATAATTGATAATACTAGTTTTTTGCACTGCTGGTTATTTAGCAACAGCTACTATTTCCATGTAGAAATATTACAGATACTTGAATAAAGTGAATTTTATGGGAAAAAAGTATCTGGACATATCCAATTTTTATATAATCGAGTTCCACGGATCATTATCTGTATCATAAAATCAAATAGATCTGTATGACATAGGTTCTGAAGAACTTCATTCCATCTACAGTTTGAATCTCCAAAGAATATGAAGTTGCCTGCTTTTACTTTTTGAAGTAAAAAATTAATGTGGACATAGTGTGAACGGTTTTGTTCTAGTCTGATGAAGTTGTTGCATTAAAAGGAGACCAAGTTTCTAATTAAAGAACAGTTGAAATTTTCCTTCCTTATACCTTCATGTTGTATGATGAGCCTTTTCCCCTGAGCTAAGAATGATCACTTATTCTCAGTCTTGAGTTCCTCAGCATAACTTTTAAGAATTAAAGCCAGAACACTGGTATAATATTTCTGAACTATTCCTTATCTCTTTTTAAAAACATATATATGGTAACTATGTGTAAAACATTCTTTAAAATCTTCTTTTAAAAAAAGGACACGTTTGATTTTTAAGGTTTCTCATATACAGGAGTGGAAGTTTCCAACAATGGAAAACTGTTAGAATTCAACAAGTATTTTTTTCACTCCCTAATACTATCTTGTGCTATTATCGGAATCTTTTTTTTTTAAGATTTTATTTATTTATCTGACAGCGAGAGAGAGAGAGATCACAAGCAGGCAGAGGCAGGCAGAGGGAGAGGGGGAAGCAGGCTCCCTGCTAAGCAGAGAGCCCGAGGCGGGGCTCGATCCCAGCACCCTGAGATCAGGACCTGAGTGAAAGGCAGAGGCTTTAAACCACTGAGCCACCCAGGTGCCCCTCTCTTCCTATTCCCCGCTATCATCAGAATCTTAACGACAGTAGTAGCAGTATTTGCTTGCTCAGGTCAAGTACATAAAAAAGTTTGCTGAACTGAATTGCATCAACCTTGTCATATTACTATGGCCTACATTTTATATTTCTGGTTTGGGAAGTAGATATTTAAAATTCCGTATACATGAATACCCTACATCTCACTGGAAACAATCTTCTGATGTTTTTATCATTTGAGTATTGACAACAGAATATATGCTATAGGGCGCCTGGGTGGCTCAGTTGGTTGGGCGACTGCCTTCGGCTCGGGTCATGGTCCCGGAGTCCCGGGATCGAGTCCCATATCGGACTCCCGGCTGTGCGGGAAGTCTGCTTCTCCCTCTGACCTTCTCCCCTCTCATTCTCAGTCTCTCTCTCTCTAATAAATAAATAAAAAATCTTAAAAAAAAAAAAAAAGAATATATGCTATAAAATCTGAGGAAATGGCAACACAAAAATGTTGTTTGGAGCACCCGACTGGCTCTGTCAGTAGAGCATGCAACTCCATCTCTCAGGGTCATGAGTTCCAGCCCTATATTGAGTGTAAAGTTTACTCAAAGAAATTTTTTTTCAAGTTTCCTAAATAAGATAAATACATAAAGTTTTTCATGATCCAATACTCTTGTGTCAAAGAGGAAACAGATTAAGTTATAAAATAAAACTAAAGACTTTCTACCACATCAGTGAGAGGCAGGAAAGGCTGTATTCAGAGCAAAATTCACAGCCTTACACACTTATTACCAAAGAGGAAATAAACAAAGAAAAAACAAAAACCAAAAAAACCCAAAAGAGGATTTTTATTTGTAAATCATACCGAGATTTCTCTTTCTGGTGTTTCTAATTCATTAAGTTTTCTTTTAATTTTCTGTTCTTTCACTATTAAAAAAAAATTCCAATATGGTTTACAAATAAAAATCAGTGAAATAAAGTCCTAGATTTAATCTTAATCAAAAAAACAAAACAAAAGAGGCACCTGGGTGGCTCAGTGGGTTAAAGTAGGCACAGAGGCAGGCAGAGCGAGAGGGGGAAGCAGGCTCTCTGCTGAGCAGAGAGCCGGATGCGATGCGGGGCTCGATCCCAGGACCCTGAGATCATGACCTGAGCCGAAGGCAAAGGCTTTAACCCACTGAGCCA
The DNA here is from genome assembly GCA_028533885.1 of Nasua narica. Taxonomy (NCBI): domain Eukaryota; kingdom Metazoa; phylum Chordata; class Mammalia; order Carnivora; family Procyonidae; genus Nasua; species Nasua narica. The sequence continues at coordinate 34,923,809 of CM052808.1, read as the reverse complement.
TTCAGGCGCCCCTTAAAAAATATATTTAAAAAATTTTTCTAATTAAGACAATTATCACATGATCGCTCTGATATGAAGAATTTGAGAGGCAGGGCAGGGGGTTATGGGGGGGGTGGGGAAGAGAAATGAAACAAGATGGGATGGGAAGGAGACAAACCATAAGAGACTCCTAAACTCACGAAACGAACTAAGGGTTGCTGGGAGGTGGGGAGGGGGATAGGGATATGGACATTGGGGAGGGTATGTGCTATGGCAAATGCTGTGAAATGTGTAAGCCTGACGATTCACAAACATGTACCCTGGGGTAAATAATACATTATATGTTAATAAAAAAATTAAAAAAAAAATTTCTAATTAGATGAAAAGGATGACTAGGCAAATAGAAATTAATAAAATTAGTTCAGTTAAAGATAAGAGACCTACAAAATCAATAAGCATGAAAATACTTTAAACCTTTTCCAAAAATCCATCAAAAAAAGCACATATTTCATGGGTTAATTAAATCTTCTGACACTTACATGAATAAATTAGTCTTATGCTCTTTAATCTCTTCCAAAGCATTCAGGAAAAAGCTTCCATCTTATTTTGTTGCTGATAGCCCAATCCTGACAGAGCCAAAAAGTCGGGGGAACAAGGGCAAGATGTAGTGAAGAAGCTAAGCTCTGAGTGAGGTAAATCTCTCTCTTCCCACCCTCAAGAATCTTCTCTTGAAATGTTAACAAATATAAGCATTACTTAGTCACTAGCTAATCAATTTTCCTGGAGAAGTAACTGCACTGAAAATCCCTAATACTCTATAACCACCAAGGACCAGCAGCCGTGTTCTCTCCTCTCCCACCATATTTGATCACTGAATATAATTTTTTGTTTTTCAGATCTAGAGCCTAGGACAGTCCTGAAAATGCAGTGCAAATATGTTTTTCTATTTTCTAATCTTAAAACATATCTGATTTGTCCTTCGATTTTTCTAACCTTTTGATATAAAGATTTAATCTAAGAGAGAAGTCCAGACAATCTGTCCTTTAGGGAGTGCCAATTTTCCTGGTTATAGAATTGTTTCAACAGATATTCTGGGTTATCAAAATACTTGCTTCCCAACCACTCATAACAGAGTAAAAGGTGCCAGAAAAATGGTAGAGCCAAGGAGCTCTGGCATAGAACTAAAACCTCTTGGAATTTCCTATGTGGTAAGAGCGATAAAGGTGAAAGGAGCACCTTTTGTTATTCATAATAAATCTCTTTCAGCCACATCTGAGTTTATATTAATGTGGTGATTTTTGGAAAGCCTTAAGTGTAGAGGGCTGGTCACCAGGGGACCAACCTTTAGTTGGTTGGGACTTTCAGCCCCACCACACACTCCCAACTTAGGGAAGCGAAAAGAAGCTGGAGGTTAAGCTAATAACCAACGGTCAATGACTTAACCAGTTATTTCTATGTAAAGAAGCCTCCATAAAAATCCTAACTGAAAGGGTTCAGAGACCTTCCAGGTTGGTGAACACAGGGAGGTGCTAGGAGCATGGCTTATCTGGAAGTTCATGCCCTTTCCCACATATTTTGCCTTATGCATCTCTTACACCTGGTGGTTCCTGAGTTATACTCTTCTATAATAAACCATTGATCTAGTAAGTGAACTGTTTTTCTGAGTTCTGTTAGCCATTCTAGCAGATTATCAAACCCGAGGAGGGATTCGCAGGAATTCCCAACTCACAAACTTGTTGGATAGAAGCTGTGCGTAATCTGAGAATCAACTATTTGCAACCTGGCACCTGAGGTTGGGGATGGGGGAGCAGTCTTGAAAAACTGAGCCCTTAATCTGTGAGATCTAACGCTATGTCCAGGGAAACAGTGTCAGAATTGAACTAAAGAACACTCAGCTGGTGTTGGAAAATTAGCTGGTATGGGAAAAACCTCACATGTCTGTTGACCACAGTATTCTGTGGGTACTGTACAGAGGAAACAGTTTTCCTTTAGCTTGTGTTTCTTTTTTCCTTTAACTACTATACCCCACAGTGCTTATAACCACTGTTGTATGCTTCTCTACTAAAAAAAAATATGTAGTTTATTCTCAGAATCTAAGGATAGTTTTGTATTAGGATGTCCATTCATAATATTAATTCAACGTATTAAAAATAAGAAAAGCCATTTATTTTTCCATTTATTTAAAAAAAAATTCAAGAAAAAAAAATTAAGTCAGCATCCACCCTTACTTGATAAGATAAAACCCTCTACGACACAGAAATAGAAATCCTTCTATTATATATCTAGATGGTGATATATATATATCATGATGCCATCTATATATCATGATGCCAAATAAACTCTGGCTTCATGGCTTAATGGCAAACCCTAGAAACAGTCTTACTAAATTTATAATAATATTTTGACCTGTTCTGAAAGTGGTAACCAATGCAATTAGACAAGAGAACGAAATAAGATGCATAAATATTAGAAATGATGTGGGGTTAGAATCATTATTTATGCATAATGATTATTTATACAGAAAAACATAAGAGAATTAAATGAAAAACCATTAGAAATAAGAGATTTCTATACAGCGATTACAAAATATATACAGAAATAGCTTTTTTGTAAACCAAAAATAGCCAATTATAAAAATATAATTCAAAAACAAACCATTCAAAACTACACATACCTGCTAAAAGGAATCAATGCTCCTTGGATAAGTAGCTAGAGCAAGATAAGTACAAGATGAGCCTGGCACATCTCACACCAAAAAAATAAATAAATAATAATAAAGTAGTACTCAGAAAATGATGGGAATATACCAAAAGTACACAGGAGCCATCTTGAAGATCTTGCTGGAACAAATTTGAACATCAAAATGAATAAGGACAGGGGCACTTAGGTGGCTCAGCTGGTTAAGGGTCTGATTTTGACTCAGGCCACGATCTCAGGGTCCTGGGACGAAGCCCTACAACAGGCTCCCCTGATCAGAAGAGAGTCTGCTTCTCCCTCTCCTCCCACTCATGTGTGCTCTTTCTCAAATAAACAAAATCTTAAAAAAAAAATAAAGATATTAATGGATTATAACCTGTTAACTAAAAAAAAAGTCTATAAATCATTCTGATAATAAACAAACGAAGAACACAGAAAGTTTTTTTCTTATAGACTCTCAACTAAGTAAATGTAGAAGGAATTATAGAATTAGAAAATTATTATTTTGCAGACAACGTTACAATAATCAACTCAGGCAATCACTGATAAATCATCTAAAAGTACTTCCTCACATACTACTTATTAAAAGAGAAAAAAGCTACCTTTACAGTGAGGAAGTCTGACTGGTATCACCCTACCTGAATTAATATTGCCAATAATGGACAGACTAACAAAGAGTGCCTTTTAGTGGCCTATACTAGGAAGGACACGATACCCCTTATACAGTTGCTGCCCTAAATTCATAATCTGAATCTAATCATGAGAAACACCTAACAAACTCTAAGGAACACTGTACAAAACACGTAGTCTGATTTTTCAAAGATACCAGCATCTGAAAGATAGGGCTGAACAACTGTTCAAACTAAAGGAGACTAAAAAGAGGATAACTAAATGCAATGGATTAGATCCTGGATTATTGTTATAAGGAATTACAAGCACAACTGGGAAGATACTGATTATGGACTGCTGCATTAGTTTTTTAGGGCTATTAAAAAAAAAAAGGCTTAGAACAACATAAATTTATGCTCTCAGACTAGAATTTAAAAATTAAGGGTGTTAGCTGGGCCACATTCCCTTTGAAACTCTGGACAGAATCCTTCCTTGCCTCCTCCAAGCTTCTGATTGTTGTTGGCAATCCTTGAACTCCTTGGCTTGGGCTGGATCACTCCAATCTCTGCCTCTATTGTCACGTGGCATTTTCCTCTCCTTACAAGGGCACCGGTCACATTGGATTAGGGCCCACCCTAATTTGGTATGAATTCATCTTAACTTGATTACATCTACAACTACCATATTTCCAAATAAGGTCACATTCACAGGTACTGGGGGTGAGGACTTAAAACTATCTTTTGGGAAAACAAATTCAACCTACAACTGTATATTGGATAACTCTATAATAGCACTGTTAAAATTTCTAAATTTAATAATAATATTATAGTTGTGTAAGAAAATGTTCCTGTTTTTAGGAAATATAGGTTGAAGTACTTAAGGGTAATAAGACATGATGTTTGCAACTAATTTTCAAATGGTGAGGGGGAGGTGGTGGAAAGAGTGGAAATACCATTACACATATACACAACACAGGAATAATAAAATCAAATGTAGCAAAATGTTAACAATTAGTAAATCTGCGTGAGGGAGATCCAAAAGTTCTTTGTACTGTTCTGTACTGCAACTCTTCTGTAACTTTGAAATTATTTCCAAGTAACAAGATTTTTCAAACCACATATGAAATAATATCTACAAATAAGTTTAAGGAAAAGTGTTTAGAGTCTATATTACAAATAAAACTGTAATATAAAGAACCTCAATAAATGGAAACCTGTAATTTTTTAGATGGTAAGAGCCATTATTAAAAGATGTCCATTCTTCTTAAATAAACCTAAATAATTATCTAAACCAAAATCACCATGAACCTCTTATGGATAAGTAAATGCATAATAATAGCCAGGAAATTTTTGAAAAAGAAAAATGAGATCTGTCCTACTACTAATCACAACCTCATAGTTCAGAGAATAGGCTCTGAAATTAGCAAGTTGGTTGTAGTCCTGGCTTGCACATGAATAAATATAACTTCCCAGGGTGCCTGAGTGGCTCAGTTGGTTAAGCGATGGCCTCTTTATCTCAGCTCAGGTCTTCAGTTCAGAGTTGTGAGTTCAAGCCCCACACTGGGCTTCACACTGGGTGTGGAGCCTACTTAAAAAAATACTAACTCAGGGGCGACTCGGTAGCTCAGTCATTAAGCATCTGCCTTCGGCTCAGGTCATGATTCCAGGGTCCTGGGATTGAGCCCTGCATCGGGCCCCCTGAGAGGGGGGTCTGCTTCTCCCTCTCCCACTCCTCCTGCTTGTGTTCCCTCTCTCACTTTGTCTCTGTCAAATAAATAAATAAAATCTTTAAAAAAATACTAACTCAGTGCTCACTTTGGCAGCACATATACTAAAACTGTAAAGATACAAAGATTAGCACAGCCTGTGGACAAGGATGAAACACGAATTTGTGATGCATTCCATATTTTTTTAAAAGGAAAATCTTTTCATGAAATGAAATGGCTAAATTTCAGAATATCTAAACCAAAATTTCTTTTTTTTTTTTAGAAGATGAGTTTTTTTTTTTAAAGATTTTATTTATTTATTTGAGATAGAGACAGTGAGAGAGAGCATGAGAGGGGAGAAGGTCAGAGGGAGAAGCAGACTCCCCGTGGAGCTGGGAGCCTGATGTGGGACTCGATCCCAGGACTCTGGGATCATGACCCGAGCCAAAGGCAGTCGCTTAACCAACTGAGCCACCCAGGCGCCCCTAAACCAAAATTTCTAAAGAAAAATACTTAACTCATAGAGTTTTGTGAGAAATGAATTAGTTGAAATATATTAAAGTATTTTTCACCATGACTGGCACACAAGCAGTACTCAACATTAACTGTTCTTCCTATTGTTAACATGGTCTTAATCATGGCTATGTGGTATTGGCACGGGAATAAGCAGTATCTGGAAAAGAATGAAAGCCCAGAAACAGGCCTGAGAGTAAACAAACCTCATTTAAGGTATCATTTAAAAAAAAAAATTCTTTTTTTTGAAACGTCTACCTGTCTCCATTGATTTCTCTATTACCAAGGCCCTGGGAATATGAGAACTGTCTTTCCAAACATTCGAACAGAATTCTTCTGGACCTAGGAGCTTGAAATCAACTGAAGCTAGATGCCCTCTTGTCTATTATCTACTTTGTTACTCTATTTTCTACCTTTTCTAACTTAAAGAACATGTTACAGAAGTCAGGAGATGAAAAGAAGACATGCTAATAAGCATTTCCCATTATCTATGATGTCACCTTCCCTAAGTTGTCGATCTGCGGCTTCCTTCTTACTTCCAGCTTTGAATTTATCTCTAAGAATCATGTACGTTGCCATTAGTTTTTTTCTTCTATGCATTCCATTCTAAAAATTCTATTCATCTTCTGACAATATCCTAGGAGGTTCCTGACCCTCTCTTCTACTTGATCTTTATTATGAGTTCCTCCTTCTGACTTAAGTTCTATTTGTTAAAAAACAAAAATAAAAATAAAAAATAAAAAACAAAAACTAAACCCCAAGAGTAGCTAAGGGGGTGAGAAGTAATGAGGTGAGGAGGAGGGACTGGGGTAGGGCTTTAGCTCCATCGTAATTCTCACCTGCTACTGTCCCCACCAAATTCTTTGATATGGCTAATTACTACCTTTTCTCAATCACTAAAAGGACTACATAAATGCAGATACAATCCACAACTCTCCTCAGACCCCCTCCCACATCAGAGTGCTTCCCAGGCTCTTCATATAAAAAATTGGGGGCATTTTTAGACTTCATTCCTTTAGGTGGTATACTGCCCATGAGAATCAGAAATCACAGACCCTTACTGGTTTTCAAATATGTTTCCTAAAGTCTAGGGCATACATCTTCCTAAAGTCCAAAATTACTTTTCCTGTTACTTTTAATATAACCCAGGACAACATGGTCCCTATCTCCAAAAGTTCTTTCTATAATTTGCATATCACTTTTTTCTACTGGTCCTAATTAAGTTCAAAACAGCAAATATCTTTACAGCTTCCTTTACCACCTAAACATGATATTATATTTTTCCAGATGCTCTGCTTCTAAAAAGCAAACTTCCAGAAGGTGCTGGGATGTTTTACTTTTTCCAACATAATTAGTTTGCTTCTGTACTAATATGTTGTCTTAAATTAAGAAGATACCATCTTGGGGCATCTAGCTGGCTGGTTCAGTCAGTAGGGCATGCAACTCTTGATCTTGGGGTCATAAGGGAGTTCAGCATAGGGCTTACTTTAAAAACAAACAAACAAGCAAAAAGATATCATCTTTGTCCACAATTTTCAAATATTCTAACCATGTTTCGACAACCAAATAGTGTATCACCATAGAGATGTCTAACATTTTTAACTGATAGGTTACGTTCTCTCCCCTTCTGGGGCAAAGACAACTACTCTTCCACCAAAAATTAATTCTCCCCTTCTAAGGTTGTCACTGTAAGGTAGCCTTACCACAGACTGTTTTTCTTAGTCTACTTGCAACCAGATGTATGCATGTAACTCATTATGTCAACATAATGTAAGGGGAATTGGTGTGTGCCAGAGTTTTTAAGAAGCACAGCTGCTAAAGAGTAAGATATAAAGAAAAGAAATCCCCTATTGCACGTACTTTTTTTTACTAGTCTTTAATACAAGTCACTGCAAAATCAAACCTCAGTTTCTCTATCAGACTCAAATACAATGTTTATTTGAATTCACCCTGAGCACTGATGCACTAGTTTAGCCCTAGGCCTGCCACTCCAAGGAGCCTGGAGTAAAAAAGCAGCTGTGGTTATAGCACAAGCTTCTAATAAGGATCTAGCTATTTGTTGATATTTTTTTCTCCCATGCCCAGGAGAAGCAAACACTGCCAGAGGTCTGTTACACTGTTATTCATTTTAGAGCATTTACTAAGTGCCTACATCGTGCTATTGCTCCAGATGCTTGAGATAACTTCTGTAACCAAAACAAAGATCCCTCCCAACCTTCATGGAGCTTACATTCTAACAGCAGCCGTTCCCATCATTTAGACTTGGCACAACAGTTAAAAACCTATCTGCCAGGGCGCCTAGGTGGCTCAGTTGGTTAAGCGACTGCCTTCAGCTCAGGTCATGATCCCGGAGTCCCGGGATGGAGTCCCATATCGGACTCCCGGCTCTGCGGGAAGTCTGCTTCTCCCTCTGACCTTCTCCCCTCTCATTCTGAGTCTCTCTCTCTCTAATAAATAAATTTAAAAAAAAATTAAAAAAAAAACCTATCTGCCAACACTTATGTAGACTTAATAAACATGCGCAATGATGGAACTGCTGGAGTGATGTATGAAGGAATTATACTCTATGTGGGATAATAATGCTACAAAATCAACCTAGCATTAGAAAACAATGCTCTAGCTTATTAAAGAGGACAAAGGGTACATTCTTAAATACAAGTGAAGAAATAAAAGGAAGCCAAAGAAGAAAAGTCTTCTAAGGTGGTTAAGAAAATCTTTGTCAAAAAAAGAAAAGAAAAGAAAATCTTTGTCAACAGATTTTTACAGTGGTGAATGAGCAACAAACAAAATTTCCATTTGGAGCTACAGATGAGACTTTTCATCCAGAGAGTAAGGAATTCGTATAACAGTAAGATTTATAGGAACAAGCCAGGATGGAAGAATTCTACTGTTTCCTCCAGAAGGAAGGAAAGCTTTGAATGCCTGATGAGTCTTTACCAAGGTAAAGGAAACTGTCATCTTACTGACAAGGCAAATTAAAAGGCATGCTCTCTTTCTGCAGCATATCTGATGTGATGTAGGACCATTCAGACGATGCAGACCTTCCATCTATTTCTACCAACTCATCTAAGAAAAAACGATTTAATTAGTCGAAATAAAGGCAATATTGCACAACAAAAGTTTGAGCCAGCTTTTGACCCAGAAGACTCATATTTGAGCATAAACTCAATTCAGGGAGGAGTGACAGGGAGCTGGAGAGGAGCTGACTATATACACAAAGACTCCATACATACTTGACAAACCCAAACTTACAACTGGACAGCATTTGCTACAGTTTAGTTAGTGTAATACCCATCTTTTGCCTGCTTTGTTCTTTCGTTGAATTAAATTTAGATTAAAAAAAAGAAAGAAACTTGATTGGAAAAACATCCAAAAACTGTCTCTTTGTTAATCTGGGCTGAACATCTTGTTATAAAAAGATAAAGAATGCTTTGGAATTAGTATATCAATTTTCTCCTACAAAGCCAAACCTACAAAAGAAAAGCATTTGCTAGAGTCTAGTGTAATAACCCATCTTTTTCAGTTCATATTTCTGACCTTGAATCCCATTATGAAATATGTACTGCAAAGCTACTTCAATTAAAAAGAAAAGTATAAGTGGTTGAAAATTCTCAGCCCCAATAAAAATGTACAGTTTTAAGGGAGAAGGAAAAAGATAAGAAATCCTCCCTTCCATCACTGCTCTTTATCCCTAAGGAAGTTGTCTTATAGGGAACAGGCTTATTGTCAGTTAGATAAATTCAGTTCTACTAGGCATCACTAGTCATGTGACCTTAGCAAATTACACATACTTTCTGATCCTCAGTTTCTTCACATGTAATAAGTGCCTATTTCATACACAATTTATTTTGAAAAGGCATTTCAAATATTTAACTGCAATAATGCATATGAACTACACACGTAGCACAGCACCTGCCATAAAACGGGCTTTCTTCCTTCATACCCAATGCCTATGACAAGTAAATGGGTGGGAAACAGGAAAAAAAGGCACAAAGGAGGAAATTACAAACTTCCATTTTACATTAGTAATTCCTCATTTTCCTAAGCCCTTTTCTACTTTCTTTATTTTTCTTTCTCATTTCCAATCTTTTGAAGCTTTCCCATTCCTCACACTGTCCTATAGGGATAAAGTAGGAAGTAGGCTTACAGTGCCTGGAACAAGCAGGTGGGAGAAACTAGGGACCCTCCTGTACTTAAATTCAGCTTAACAGCAAGGTGTCACTGGGAGGGTCCTGGCAACCTAATATGAAACTCATAACAGAGTGGTTTTTAAATGGAGAAGAATTGGGAAGGTGAGGAGATAGGGTAACTGGCAAGGCAATGAGGTCATCCCCTGTATAATCAGAGCATTGAGTGGACCAAATATTTCATATGTTCAGAGAGCTCAGATTTAAAAAAAAAAAAAAAAAAAAACGCGAAAATCAATCAGAACACATTTACCAATTGAAACATTATTATGTTTGTTAAACTTTTCTAAATTCTTAATGATCTGCCTAGAAATCTAACCAAAAAGGCTAAACTTCCAGCAAAGACTTTTTCTGGGAAAAGACTTTGATTTTCAAAGCCCAACTTACAAACTTTGGAAACACAAACTACTTATAATTTTAGTGGCCTTTTTTTCTTTCTTTTTTTTTTAGTGTGGCTTTTTTCTTTTTCCATTTTTAAAGTTTAAGTTTAAGCTTTTTTGCAAACCTTAAAAAGCTAACCATTTTCTAATGTCTATGCTTATTTCATTCTAACTAGTAAATGTGTTAAAGAAAAAAACTCCAGAACACTCTTGTGTTTTTATCGATTAAAAAAATTAAATGTTTTAATGTTAATGGCTATTTTCCTGATATAATGTGGCAAAGCTATCATCCAAATAGTCATGATTATCTGTTAACTGACATCACATCTGTTTGCTTCAATGAATAAAGCCGTATCTTTTTAATTTTACTGCTAAATAAATCTGAAATGTTTTTTAAAGGCCTTATTTTCAAATGCACTTTCTTAAGAGTAAAATTTCTAGATAAGTGTTATGGAACGTGCCTATGTGTCACATGTATCTGTAATGAACTGTCTAGAAAATCAAATCAAGTCTTCCTGCCCAGAGAATCGAATCAGTTTCCTTGAGGCTACAAGCATCTAGTGCAAAGGGACTCATTAAAGTTTCAGAGATATCACACACTAATACCGTCAAAAACCAGAGAAGTGTTGTACAAGATTATCACACTAAAAAGATCTACCAATCTACAAAGTTTGTACCAGTCTCCTAATCATAGCCAATCCCACCCAACTGTGAATTCCTGAAAGGCAGCAGACATGCTGCAAACATTTTTACAACATCAAAACTAGCACACTATTTGTTACACAACGGGTTTAATAAATATCCACTTAATGAAATAAGTGGAAACTACGTTAGCTGGAGAAAAGTCCAGTGCCAAGTCTATGGGTCAGTTTTTTACTACAACCTTTACTTACCTGTTATTTAATTTTATTTCAAATTCTAGATTCTGAAATGTTTCCTTAAAATATTATCAATATAAAAACTTCAACTGTAACAGAACCATACATTATGTAAGGCTGAAAGGATATCAAAACCATCTGGCCCAACTACATCCTGTTTCAAATGGTGAAACTGAGGCATAGGGCATTTACTGAACTGACCAAGGCCACATAGCTCTTCACTGTCCAAAGTGGCATAAAAATCCACTTGGGCTTCTACCTTTTAGTCTTTTCCTTATTATACTATGTTGCCTTCTCTGCTCCTTTTCAAATGCTTGACAGCTATTATTCTAAAAATGTTCTTATCTGTAAAATACTAATTGAGAGAGAACAAATGTAAGAAATAAACTTGCTAAAGAACAATTGTAAGTATTATATTAAGTAGCAGAAGCCACCAACCTTCTCCACTCCACTCCCATTTCTACATAATGCTAACAAACTGTAAGTTACATTAAAAAATTAGAGAAGTAACTAGCCTCCATAATTAGTTTAAGAAAATCTAGAGTTTACATACTGCTAGGAACACAGGCTGAAACCAGACAATCTTTAAGTGTCAGCAGTCAGTCCTTTCTTCCCAGTACTTCCTGTCTTTACCCACACCCTCAGTAACAGTAGACATATCCTATAAAATACACATTCTTTTACAAGCATTACATCAAGAAAAAAAAAAAAGGACTTCTTTTTCTTTTTGTCCTTGGAGGATATGAACGTAAGTCATGATTATAATATTGATTGTCACTAGTAACATGATAGGATGACAAATGTATTTTAGAGAACTCTAGGTTTTCTTTCTTTCTCTCTCTCTTTTTTTTTTGTGGATAGCTTGGGCCTTCTATATTCATCAAAACAGTAAAAAAAACATTTCTTTAAAATAAATCATATTAAAGACTAGTTTAATTTCACTACAAATAGTTTCCAGTTTATTAGAAATATCAAAATGACCTTTAAATTCACATTTGCAAGTGTTTACAAATTGTTTTATAAAATCACTTTCTAGAACAAAACATTCAGGGTAAAAGTCTAAAGAATTTGTTTTAACATTAGCTTATGAAAAAGCACTAAATTTTATAGATTTTTTAAAGATTTATTTATTTGACAGAGAAAGAGAGAGAGAGAGAGGGAACACAAGCAAAGGGAGTATAAGAGGGAGAAGCAGGCTTCCTGCTGAGCAGGGAGCCCTACTCAGGGCTAGATCCCAGGACCCTGGGATCATGACCTGAGCCGAAGGCAGCCACTTAGCGGCTAAGCCACCGAGGTGCCCTGAAAAAGCACAAAGTTTTATAAAATTTTAGTAGAGGTAGATCTTTAAAACGTGTGTAGCAAAAGTCTGTAAATTATAGTTATAAAATACACAACCACATCTTTGTATACAACTCAAAATTTATTAAGTATTTATTCTACTAGAGACTGTTCTCAAAGATTCATATAAAACAGTTCCTTGCCACATGTATCACAGTAATGGAAAGAAATAATTATAATGTAAAGAGAATGCACTTTCTTACCAGAAGAGTTTTGTGGGAGCACAAAGATGGGAACCAATATAGCAGTGTTTTGCGAAGTACGTGCCACAACGACAACGTGTACTTGTTAACGTTCAGGAGCACGGTTTACTGTACCTCTTCCTTCCTTCTGGTTATACAAGTTGGAGCGCTGATTCTCCCAATGACCCCTAATACCCATCACAAACTAGGCAACCCCAAACAAAGTTTCAAAGCCAGAATTAGCAAAAGGAATTGTCTCTAGATTTTTCTGACAGTCATGGTAAAAGAGAGGACAAGATGCTGCTGCTCTTTGCTTAGCACGTTTATAAAACAAGAAACATTTCAGAAGCACCAAATTTGCCTGTGGCATCCTCCAGTCTGGGGCTTGCCATACATAGCTGATAATGTATCTGCGTTTGTTGATGTCCATCTTCTCATACCCCAAGAATAAAGAACAACAGAAAAGAATCTAGGGTTCCTACTTGCAAAATTCAGGCAAACACAGGGGATATACCATGTGCAAGTAGCTCTAGAAATAATCCCTCTTGGGGGTCTTTCACTTCCTGGGAAAAAGCAGGATGTCCAAAGAACCTGCATATAAGCTCTCCTGCCAGTCCACAAACAGTAATAGGAGCAGCACTTCTAAGTGGCGCAGCTTAAAGCAGCATGGAGTATATGGTGTAAACTTCAGGGAGCCTGCAGTCACATACATACACTCAAGCAGGAGAAACTGAAGGGCACTGTTATCCTGGGCACTGAGGCTTGTAATTCAGTTCATCAGTATTATCCTGTACTTTGAAATTACAGGATTTTCTCTCTTTCCTGGAGTGAGCTTCAAGATTTTAAAGAGTAACATCAGGTAAACTCGATCCAGACCAGGATATGTTGCCATCAAGTCTGCTAGTTCCAAGACAACAGTAGTGCTGCTGCAGCCAACAATTCCTTGGCAGAGAGACATGTTAAAATGATACTGGCAGCAGCACTGGCTCTTCTCTTTCACCCTCTGCTGTTACTATAGCTCCTTTTGCTAAATCTGCCTCTGAGTTTAGACAGGAGCTGGATGGTTCATAATCACCGAGCAGCTGCAGCTGAGCAATACTCAGCCTAATTGTGGCACTGGAGCAGCTGAGAGGAAGAAAAGCGATAATACATACCCTACCATAGCCACACACACTGTACACTCTACCAATAAGATACCAAGATACTTTAATAGGAACAGATTATTACCTTTAAAGAAAAGCAGTTGTATTTCTCTTAAAGAACTCTGGATTTGTATTATAGACCTGTTAAAATGTGAACTGAAGGTGACCTAAGCCATGTAGAGCTCCGAACAATGGAAGATCTTAACTAAAACTTCCTGTAAATATTCATATAACAAAGCCAGTGCCACAAACATCACCTTTATAACATGACTGAAAGTTCCTGTGATATAAGAATCTGGCACAGATGTGATCTCTTCTTTAACTCTACATTATGACAATGCAAAGCAACAAAACCAACAACTAAAACAGCAAGCCACTGCATAAAGCAAGTAGCATAATACAATGATTCTCAGCATTTTTGAAACTCCAACACCATACTGTCATTTGCTTTCTTGAAACAAAACATACTCTTCTGTTAGGTGCCATATGGCAGATCTTCATAAAGCTTAAGTAAACGAAAACTTATTATGCTGAGAATTTCATGACATCCTTAAGAATATCAAAACTAAGGCCAAAATTACTAATCCAAAGAATTACTGTTACAGAACACAGAGAATGGGGGGAGGGGGGGCACCTGGGTGCCTCAGTCAGCTAAGCGTCTGCCTTTGGCTCAGGTCATGATCCCAGCCAGGGTCCTGGGATATGAGCCCTGCCTCAGAGTCCCTGCTCAGTGGGAAGTCTGATTCTCTACCCCCCAGTGTGTGCGTGGGTGTACACACATACACTCTCTCAAATAAAATCTTTAAAAAAGGAAAACAAAATGGTTAAAAGACTTATTACGTTGATGTGATAGTTCTGTCATTTACATAATTTTATGAAAAATAAACTAATTTATATTTGATGACAGAATAGTATCCATTAGTTTAATAAACATTTTGACCAGCTACTATTTACCACTTACAATATATAAGCTAAGAGGATTTAAAGGTAGTAAAATCTGGTGTTCTCCCTCAAAATATTAACATAATTAACATGTAATTTATATGTCAAATTAGTGACAAATACTAGCTAGAATATGACAATTATGATTCAGTAAGTCTAATCCTGTTTGCAAAGGGCAGCCCAGGCAGTGTTCTTAATGGCAGTCACTAAATGGCCAAGCACCTTATACAGTATATTACACACAGGCTTCTTATGAAAAAGTTTTATGTGAACTAAAACAGATACAGAAAAGCACACAGAACATACGTATGGGTTGGTAATTATACCGAGGAACACTCTTGCAACCACCACCAGGTTAAAACTTTGTCACCACTGCAGAAGCTGGGTCCCAGTTACAACTTCCTCCCACCTCCCGTATCTTTACTTTTATAGAGATCACTTCCTTGCACGGTTTTTTTTTTTTTTTTAATACCGTATTATTTCCCAAGTTTGCATTCCCAGACATCAGAGCTTAGTATTGCTTTTAAATTTTTTGATATTAAGCACTTCTTTTAATTGAAGTATAAATGACATACAATATTCTGCTGGTTTCAATTACACATCATAGTGACTTGATATTTTTATATATCATGAAACAAACCCCTCCATAGCCTAGTTACCATTTGTCACCATACAAAGTTATTACAATATTATTGACCATAATCCCTATCCTGTACCTTATATTCCCATGACTTATTTTGTAACTGGGTTTATACCTCTTTTTAATATAATCCTAATAGAGGGCGCCTGGGTGGCTCAGTTGGTTGAGCGACTGCCTTCAGCTCAGGTCATGATCCCGGAGTTCCGGGATCGAGTCCCATATCGGACTCCCAGCTCTGTGGGAAGTCTGCTTCTCCCTCTGACCTTCTCCCCTCTCATTCTCAGTCTCTCTCTAATAAATAAATAAAATCTTTAAAAATATATATATATATAATCTTAATAGAAACTAATAAATGACCTCTACATTGAACACTAGATTGAAAGTTACATATGTTTATAAAGAAAAATTACTCATGTTAACAAATTATTTACTGCCTAAAAAGATGGGAATTTGGATTTTGCATTAATAAATCTTACACCATGGTTTGGTAATATTTCACTTATACTGGCTTGTTGCTATTAGCTTAGAACATTTATCCTTTTAACATTACATATCAGGAAGGAGATTCATTTGCATGGACATTGATTTCTCAGCTTGAGATTTTCCCGAACTAAAAAAAAAAAGTTAAGCCATGTATTAATATTATACTTTAACCATAAGACAAATTCCACCTATCCCAGGAAAGCTGGTCAAAGCCGTAATTTCACTTTCGGTTGAATAGAAAGGAGTCAATTTTGTGGTTTATGAAGTCAGCAAAAACATACTGCAAAATTAAAAGCTATTATAACATTATGGTGGTTACAGCAGAGTATATGTTTTAAGAGCCTTTTTATCTTTTATGCTGGAAACATGGATATGAACTGTCTCCTTTTTAGATTCAGATCAAAGGCAATTGTTTCGTTTTGTTTTTTCAAATTTAGGACCCTATGAATTGTCAACCAGCATTTAAAATCTCCACTGAGGTTTAGGTAATGTCCCAAAATTTAAAATAATTAAACTTCCTTTTCTGAAATGTCAAGTAGGACAGGGGTCTCACATATTAGTAAAATAAAACATTATGTATGGCTTAGTGAAACACAACTTTCTTACAGAATATATGAAAATCATGTATGATGCACACAGATCCTCTTTCTCCTAAAAGACACTCCTTCATGACCTGCCCATTCAAAATGCATATGCCATTGCCCTCGTTATTAGATTTAACAGGTACTATGCCTTAAATGCAGTTACATGTACACGTTTAGTAATATTTTCCTTAGTGTGTAACTTAATTTTAGAGATTTAACAAGATGGTTTAAATATACTCAGAATTATCGAGATACTTTTGGCACTGCAATCCTACAGTTACAAGGACACAAATATACTACGATCATATACATACATGTGTGTAATCATGTATGTGAAAGCACACCATGAAACATATACATAATGGCATGAACATAAAGTTGCGATTCCATTAGACTTCTCATTTAATAATTTATAAATCGTTAAAACGTATATTATTCCATGCCTGTTTCAATAATTACGCAGAAAATAATTCAACCAAATCAGAACTATGTTGTGTCCCATTTACTACAAAACAAAAATTAAAGCGGTCCGTGCATTGGACTGATTTTCCACTCACCACAAAACAAAAATTAAAGCAATCCCTACATCGGACTAGGTTTTAGAAGAGCTTCTTAAAATGACGCTGCCCCATGCCCAATAAAGCAAAAGCTGGAAGCAATTATCATGAAGAAAAACACACTTTAAAACAAAATTTTCTGTGACATGTGGACAGAGAACCGAACCAAATGGGAGGCGGACTGGCATATTATAAAAGTGGATGCTGAATGGCATACTCCCCAACCCCCAACCCAACACAAAGGAAAACTTTTAACATGTTGCGGTTTTCAATCAAACCAAGTAAAGCGAGAGGCTCACCCACTCACCCCCACACACACCCACGTCCGCTCTCCCAGCACAGTTGCCACCCGGCGTCAGCTAACACGGAGACCCTCAAGCTCCGGGACAGAGAGGGGCCGCCGCTCCCGGCCCTCAGTCCCGCCGAGCGAGCCCAAATTAACCTCGCCCCCAGGCACGAATGGGAAGTAGCGTACCGCTCCAAGGACCTTAAGTCGGACTTGGGCGGGACCGGGAACGACTGGACGGGGCGGAGACGAGTCAGGGGGCAAGCAGGTAGCGCCGGGAAGGAGACACGCCCGCCGCGCGAGCCGGGACGGGGGAGGGGAGAAGTTTCTCCCCAACTTCCCGACTCCGAGCCTGCGGGGGCGGGGAGCGCCGGCGCCTTTGGGCGCGGGCGGGCGCTGGGGCCTAGCGCTGTCGGGGCCGGGGTCGGACGCCTCCGTCCGCGGAGCCCCGCCGGGTCCTTACCTGTCCTCCAACCACGCTCTCATGAGTCGCCGCTACCGCGGCTCGGGCTGGCGAGGAGGGGGCGGCGGGCGGAGGCGAGGCCCGCGGGGCCCTCTCCCTCCTCCACCTCCTCGTCCCGAGCGCCCCGCTGCTGCGACGACGGCACAGCCGCCCCGCACTCGTTACTTCAGGAGGAGGGAATTCCCGGGCTCCCCCACCCTCGGCCTCGCTCTCCACCTCCACTGCGCGCGGCGCCCGCCCTCACTCCCGGCTCCGCCCCTCCTCGGCGGGGGCGGGGCGGGGGCGAGGGCGGGGGCTGCGGCTACCTGCGCGCGCGGCCGGCCTGCTCACCGGAACTCGCGCCGCGCCCGCCCGGGCTCCAGCGCCCCCCGCCTTCCGGCGCCGGCGCGCTCGGCGAGCTGTGCGCCGTCCCCCCGCCGTCCCCGTCGGCTGCTGGTCCGTATCACTTATCCGGACCCAACATGGCGGCGGGGTCCAGGGCGGATTCCCGAGGCGGTGCAGGCTGAGGGGGCGTGAGGAGGTGGTGCTTCTTGCACGCGGAGAGCCGATCCACAGCGCCCCCTCCCCTTCCGCGGACCCTGCGGCCGCGCACTTGCCTGCGGGTGGAGTGGAGTGAGGGGCGTAGCTTCCGCCTCCTCTGCCTTACTTCGTTCCGTTCGCCCAGTTCTGTAGTGCCGAGGGCTTTGGGGCTTTGTTTGTTTTTGTGGGGGAGGACAGGATTGAGTTATTTTGGTTGACTGTTTGCTTTTTAGTACTATGCTTCCGCACCCTTTGTCGCTGATAGTAAAATCTCAGTCCAGCCGCGTGAGCCGGGGCGGGGCGTTCCTAACGCTCTCATCACCAGCCTGATCGCCGTCCAAAAACGCTCGCGTCTGGCTTCCTTCCGAGCCGGGGATCCTGTCCCAACCCCGGGAGCTTCCTGTTGACTGTTGGTCGAACCAGCCTTGCCGGGAGAGGGAACCGAAGCTGAGTTCTCTTGGCGACAATCCCAGTAATGGTGGCCTTGGCTTATCTGGAGACAACGTATTCTTGTATGATCCCGGCAACTTCCCAGTGTGGGACTGGTATTAATATCCTGTTTGACAGCAGTGGAAACTGAGGCTGCGACCCCGAAAGTGCCGCAGCCACAACTAGAATTTTGCTAATTCCAATCCAAGCACCTTTCCTGCCTACCCAGTAGCCAGGCTCTGAAGGAGAAGTTAGAGGCTCCAGAAGGAACTGGGATAAAGATGAGGGTTAGTCAGTGTCGGAACAGGCTGACTATTGAGGCTCTTCTGCTAAAATCACTTCTACCCTATCAAACTTTAGATTAACTTCCTCTCTGTAGTTCCTCCTTGGTGGGGTTATCAGAACTTTTAATGTGGGTCTGTTGGTTTCCTCTGTGGTTTTCAGCGAAATTCAGAATCCTCTGACAAATAAGAAATAGTACAAGTACAAATACAAGTCAGTAGTCTGGTATTCTAGGAACTTAGGAAATGCATATAAGGGTTTGAATTTTTTTTTTTTTTCAGCTCACTACCAAAGGTAGGCATAGGCATTCACCTCAATAAAAAGGTACACACAATATGGGATGGTGCTTTAATTTGACTTAGCCACTAAAATTTCATTTGCCCTTAGCCGTACTAGGGATTAAACATTTTCATGTAGATTTATATTCAGCTTTTTTTTAAACTAGAAAATAAAGTTTTACCTGTTACTTTTCTAAACTAGATAAAATAGATATATTTCTGTTGTCCTAAACTCACAGCCTCAAAAAATGAATTCTAAAATCCTAGTTTACCCCAGTTTAAGGGATGAGGTGGCTTTGAAAATGTTCTGAGTTTTAAAGGTGTGAAGGGGTGTCAAAATCTCCTACTTGTTCTGTTAACTTACTGAGTTTTCTTCTATTTATCCTCATTTTGATTCTTTTTGTTACCTCATTCCCTGTTTTGTCTTTTGGAATATTCATCTACAGTGTCAAATTTTACTCTGTAAATAACCTGGAAACTTTAGTTTTAGACTCAGTGGCTCACTAATTTCCAAGGATATTGAAAACAACAAACCAAAGCCAACAACAAAACACCAACCAAAAACCAACACTACCACCACCAAAAACAAAAAAGTGAGATAATCTCTAAAGTCTTGCTGAGTTTGATACAATACAAATTGCTTTTAAGTGAAAATCTGTTCATTCAGAAAGACAAATGAAGCGGGACCCTGTATTCCTCCCACACAGCACAGAGGTCTGGTATGTAAGTATTAAGGAACAGTACTTGGAATCCCTGAGAGAGTCTGCTGGGTGAGGAAGCTTGGGGAATGCATGAAACAAAACTAATGAAATATGTGAAGTCCCTACAGAAGTGAAATGTATCATTTATTCAAGTTTATTAATGCTGACTGCTTTGACTGAAAGTTTAAAAGATTCAGAGTTTAGCTGGAGCACATTCGATCTCACCCTGGAACATGTGATTTTGCCAGGAAATGTTTTGTGTTTAGGATAAATCTACCTGCTGCTGCTGCTTCCATCACTGAGGTTGGGATGATTTTCTTTTCCTGATAACTAGAAAGCCTGCAGTCCTACATGGGGTGCATGCACTGTTCTTTGCTCTCTAATTACCATCCCATTACAACCATCCTCAAAATGCCTTCCACGGGACTTGTTCTAACCACTCAAAGCCTGGATCTCCTTATGTCCACTCGATATCTGAAGTTACCTATAGCACATTAACCTTGCCTCCTCCACCTGGCCAAAACTGCTCCTAGGCCCAATTAGGAAGAATATGAGGACCCCTCTAAACAAAGAGCTAGAAAATCAGGCAAATGGAAAGTATTCATCCTTGAATGTTAGGCTAATTGTGCCAAGCTTAGGGAGAGGTGCAATAACCCATCAATTTTTGATTGCTTCCAATGCCTTCACTGCCTCAAGGACTGGCGCTAGTGTATTATATTTTACTTCCCCTCAACTGGGCAAGGCCTAAGAGAACCAATTCATTGGATATATAAGGATACATCCTACAATGAATAGATGTAACAAATGCCAATCTTGTATAAGCTTCAGCAAATCCAGCCCACCTTTCTGCTCTGTTTTGTTGTTCTCTCCAGCTTCTAAACGTGGCTACCTGGTCTAAAATAGAATTCCATCCTGTGCCCAGTGTGCCTCCCCAGTTCCAGGACTATTTTTTGAAAGTCTGGTCTTTGGGTTGGTATCTACTTTGGGGTCATCTCTTGGTTTGTTTCTCTAACTCATGTTCTTTCTAGTTCTCCCACAGTTTGGTCCCAGGTCTGTTATATCTAGCAAAACCCCTAGTTTCTGCTCAAGCTCCTCCTGGTACCCACTCTGCCTATTCCTAAGTAGCCTAACCTATAACTTTAAACTTTCAAACTCTCAACTTAGTTCCATGTCAGCAGTTTCTAAGCTGGACGGTGCATGGCATCTTCTCACATGCCTTCTGCCTAGCAGAATACAGCATGAAGTGGACACCTTTAGAGGGTATTGTTTAACTCAAGTTTCTCTTCCCTGAGAACAAATCTTCAACTGATAGCAGGAGTGTAGTCCTGTGTAGGGGTGTAGCCCATTATTCCCAGGCTTCAGCTTGGAACTTTGAATTTTGAAGGAGTGACACAAAGGTGACTCAGTGATTATTCATGGTGGCTGTGGTATTGAGGATCCAGTGGCAGAAGACTGATGTCTAGGAGTAAGGGAGTCCAGTAGCTGTAGGCAAGTGCCCAGTGCTGATGGTGCCTGCATCCTAAGCAGACCGTCTCTATGGCAAGACCTGGACTCTGCCCTGCCTTCCTTGGCTCCTGCCTGACTATGCTCCACCAATCTTCCTGCCCCTTCTCTGAACTTCCAAAAGAAAATTCTCTTTCTGCTTAAATTAAATACAGACCAGTGTTCCTTGCAAATAAAAACTACTACTTAGGGGCGCCTGGGTCGCTCAGTTGGTTGGGCAACTGCCTTCGGCTCAGGTCATGATCCCGGAGTCCCGAGATCGAGTCCCACATCGGGCTCCCAGCTCCATGGGGAGTCTGCTTCTCACTCTGACCTTCTCCCTTCTCATGCTCTCTCTTACTCTCTCTCTTTCCTAATAAATAAATAAAATCTTAAAAAAGAAAAACTACTACTTAGTCTCTGCTACTTGTTTGTACTACTGACAGGAAACTCAAATGCTATAAGGGAAGCATCTCCAGTCTCATGCAGATAGAGGGGGTGGGCCTGGGATGGGAAACTGGTTTTCAGAGAGGATGAAGAAGTAGATGTATAGTGAAAAGCAGGCATAAGATATTGTAGGACCCCAAGGCTGACTCTAATAGCCTCGAGCCACATGTAACACCCCCAAACCTAGAACAGAACTGGCAGATCCTCCCTGCCCAGGGCAGTCATTGGCCTTAGATCACAACATAGTACAAACCTTTTATCCCAGAGTATGAATTCCCATCCTCAAAATCCTCAACACAATTCAGGCAGCAAACACCTGAAATTGGTGTTAAATGTTGAAACTCATTTGATATCTTTGCCCTACGGGCTTATAATTTCCTCCCAAGATCTATATTTGCAATTCCTATAGCCATTACCAAGTGTTTGGCCCTTACTTTTCTGGTACATTAAGCTGCTGTGTGGTCATAATATGTCAGTGTCTCTGACATTGAGTTTAAGCACGACTAAAATTGCTACCAGATTGCTACTTCCTGGAAATCTTTACAAGTGGGTTATGAAAAGTAGAACATAACTTTGCTTGAAGGCAAGAAGTTAAAGTTAGAATGTTTACCTACATCAAAGATTTGGGAAAGAAACTGTAAATCAGGCATGCTCTTATCTCCTAAATTGACTGACACCAGATTATGAAACATACATAGAGGGTTAGTATTAGGGAACTTATTGTTAGATATTTTATAAGCTAACACTGTGATTGGCATTTTTTTAATGTGTTGAAAACAAATCTATGCTTTTTGAAAACCTTTAATATCATTTTTAGCTAAATCTTCTGTTTGTATATTCAGTGGTATAATTATTTTTCACATTTGTGAAAAGTAAATCTGAGTAAATTAAAATCTGACCAGATTTTATTATGATATGTAAACTATAATGCATTTAATCCTTTAGTAAAGTGTATTTACACTCCTTTTGATTTGTGTATAAATAGAACTTTTGAGTACTTAAAATAGCTACTTAATTTTTCTTCTTTCTAAGGGAATAACATAGGCAACAAATAAGATCTATGCTTTGGTGAAATGTTTTAGGTCATGTGAATGAATCAGTGAGATTGGAAATACAGATACCAGGATTGATAACAAGGACAATGGCTATCTTTTAGTAAGCTCTCACTGTATGTATGCCAAATGCTTTACCTGCATCATTCACAAAATCCTCATAATCACCCTGGAAACGGATAGTAGTATTCTCGATTACAGATTGGATTCCTCCAGCTTGGAGAGGCTGAGCAGCAGACAGCTAATAAGAGGAAAGTTTCCAAAACCAATTCCACTGAAAGTTTTTGTGATTACAAAAAGGAAGTTATTTTCAAATGTTATTTCAATGGCCATAAAAACAGCATTTATTTCTCCAAATTCTGGAATAATTAAAGTTTGTAAATTGCTTGTGTAAATAATTTTCTTTTGGAAATTTTCATTAGAGACTAAAGATCAGTTTTTAAAGTTTCTATCTAATTTGATTAATTTTTAAATTTTGCTTAAAAGAACTATGTTTTTAAAATTATTTTTTGGCTTTATTGTGATTATCATCATTTTCATGTCTTTCTAGTGAACTAATCTACAACCATTTCAAATTTTTTGAACCCTGAGTTCTCTTTTTTTTTTTTTTTGAGCTCTCAGTTCTGAATCATTTATTTGCATGGGTGTGCATTCTTATGAATACTTGAAACTGTGTTTACTAAAGAATCAACAATCCTGCACTGAAGAACAAAAAATATACAATGACTCACACTTTAGAGAATACTATTTAAATAATCCAAATGTGACAGAGATTTTTCTTTTAGAGACCTGGTAATTTTGGCATAAAATAGAAAATAGGCACTCATGTTCATTTTATGTGAAATTCATTCCAGCAAGTTAAAATAGAAGAAGGAAAGCCAGAGACCAAGGAATAGATATTTTAAAAACCAGAGTAAAAATTTTGGTTTATATTACTGTGAGGCACTTTTAAAATTTATTTGAACTCCTGTTCAAGAAAATATGTAGATTCTCCTTAAACCTCTTAAGGACCTATTGTCTAGTTGTGAATTTTATTTGAAAACCTTGAAATAGAAAAAAAAAATTTTTCTCCTTTTGTGAAAGGCTCCAAGTCTCACATACTCTCTAGAAGTCACTAGTCTCATTTCCTTTGAGATAATGAGCTATACATCCAAAAAACAAAACATTTCCTGAGTCTGTTTAGAATACATAGGATCTATTCCCAAGTGTTTGCCGTGTACCCTTAAGAATATGGTAGATATTAAAAAAAAAAGAATATAGAAATTTATATAAAATCTTAAGATGGTTAATGGCATAGACTCACGTAAAGTCCAAGCACGTATTTGATAAATTTGGTCATTTAGACATATTAACCCTTATTAAACTTTAAGATCATCAGTTTGGAAATTTATATAAAGCTTTGATATTGGAAAGATCTTTGGTCTGGGAGTAAATACTAATTCTGGTTCCACTGCTAGTGGGTATGGGGTTTCTTTTGGGGTTATGAAAATATTCTGGAATCGGATAGAGGTAATAATCACACAACTACGTGACTATACCAAAACCCACTGAATTATACATTTTAAAGGGTGAATCTTATGGTATGTAAATTATATCTCAAAAGAAATTCTGGTCCCAGAATTTTATGCCTTCATACACCTACGTAATCTTCATCCTCAGCTTTACTGAGATATAATTGACATATAACATTATATAAGTTTAAGGTATAGAACATGATGATTTGATACACATATCTATTGTGAAATGATTACCACAATAAGGCCAATTAGCATATCTATCACTATTTATAGTACATAGAATTGATCAAAACTATAAAGTACATAAATATAAGGAAATAAAACACTACTAATGTAATTTCCAATGGAAAGACTAGGACACTGGGTCATCTGACTGCCCATCTGAAGAAAGAAAAATTTGCCTAGAAAATTTGTGCACATTTATTGGCCATTCATATTTCTAATTTTGTGATTTGTCCTTTCCCAACTTTGCAGTTAGATGTGATTGTTCTTTCTTTACAGGTTTGTAAATATTCTTTGTATTTTGAATGTTTGAATTCCGTATTTTTCAACAATGGCAACATTTCTCCCATGTTTTCACATGCCATTTAACTTTATTTGTGGATTTTCTTTTTAATACAGAAAAATGGAAAGATATTTTACTCTATTTGTCAATCTCTTTGGTTTCTTTTAAATTGTCAGTCTTAAAATTTCCTTTCTATCCTAAATTTATATATTTTTTAGTATTTTTGTGATTTCCTTTTACATTAAAATATTCAGTGCATTTGCATATGTTTGATATTGACACAGAATAGGAAGTAATGATCTAATTTTTCCCTTTTTCCAAATCGATGGTCAGTTGTCCCTGTATTCTGGTCTTTCCAATGGAAATTACACTGATTTATTTTTCTTGCCTAATTGCTCTGACTAGGACTTCCAGTATTATGTTGAATAGGAGTTGTGGGAGTGGGCACTTTTGTCTCATTCCTGAATTTAGAGGAAACGCTTTCAGCTCTTCATTATTGAGTGTGATGTTAGCTGTGGGCTTGTCACATAGAGCCTTTATTATATGTTCCTTCTATTCTTCATTTGTTCAAAGCTTTTATCATGAAACGGTGTGGAGTTTTGTCAAGTGCTTTTTCTCTATCTATTGAGGATTATATAATTTTTATCCTTTATTCTATTAATTTGGTGAATCGTGTTTTGTAGTTACTCAATCTTAAATGAGTTTCCCAAGTTCTTAAGACTCCAGTTTTCTACAGTGTAAAAGTGAAGGCATTTCATTAGATCAACTTTCTCACACAGTGGGTTATAATTCCTCAGTAAGTAGCAAAACAATTTAGTAGATGGCAACCAACATCTTTTAGAAAACAAAACAAACAGGGGTGCCTGGGTGGCTCAGTGGGTTAAGCCTCTGCCTTCGGCTCAGGTCAGGGTCTGAGGGATAGAGGATCTCAGGGTCCTGGGATAGAGCCTCACGTCAGGCTCTCTGCTCAGTGGGGAACCTGCTTCCACCTCTCTCTGTCTGCCTCTCTGCCTACTTGTGATTTCTTTCTCTCTGTCAAATAAATAAATAAAAACTTAAAAGAAAAAAAGAAAAAACACACTTTAATTCCTTTGTTTCATTCTATTAATATAAAGATTTCTTCAGCTTTAGTTCAGTTGAATTTGGTCACAAAAATGTCTAGTGTCTTTCCACATCTCAGAATTGTTCTAATTAGCTTCTAAAAATGACAAATGATAATAAGATGCATGAGAAATGAAAAATAGAATTTAAATGAGTGGCTGAAGTCATTGCAATGAAAACAACAGCAACAAATGCTAGATTCTCTGTCTTCCTTTTTTTTTCTTTTGATGATAGCTATATTCTGTGGCACACATACATACTCACTCTTCTACTAATTCAATAAACACAATAATTATTTTGACATGGTACTGCTTCTCAACGAGCTTCCAATCTCTTGGCAATAAAAATTGGAAAATATTGCTGGCTAATTGAACATAAAAAAATAATTTAAAAATTAAAAATTAAACAAAATAGAAAAAAATTGAAAACTATTAATTGTTGAATGTTCTTTACTAAGCACTTGTCCTGATTTACATGCTAATTCACTTAAATTTGTCTTCTCCACCATCTGTGAGGTTACTCCCTCCCTTTTAAATTGAAGCTTAATTAAAATAATTTGATATTAAAAGATCCATCTTGAGTTAAGCTCCAGATTCTCTGAGCCACACCTGGTAGTTTTCCCCACTCTACAGCCCTGAAGTGTTGCTCTTCCCCACCATACCCAGTATACATGTATTTAGTATGTTTTCTGTTGTTGCAATTATTTGAAATAAATATAATCCTCTCATTTTTTTGGCTTCCATCTGCTATGGGATCTATTTTACTATTCCAGTCTATTTAGAAGTTTTAGTTTAACTACAGGGAACATTATTATTTTTTGACCTTTGGTTCAGCTCAAATCATGAATATTTCCTTTATATTTACAATCATATGTGCATTTTTCACATTTCTTTCTTAATGCTTCACTGTGAAGCATTAAATTTAAATTTATTTAAATTCAAATCCTGCTGCTAATGCCTAATGAACCAGGAACAATGCAGCTATTTAGATGGAATTGCAAATTCATCACAGAACTTAAAGTGGAAGGGAGACCCCTGGTTGAGTTTCTTTTAATCAAAACCTCTATAATCATACCCTTGGAGCAATGCTTGAGATGATGATCCCCACAAAGAACATTAAATAATGTAAAGTAAAATCATTTGTATAAAGCATAACAGAGAGATAAACTTCTAACCTATAAAGCCTATTTTGGAAAAATGAGATTATGAACTTCTTCAAGGAAGAGGAAGAATGCATTTAACAGTCAGGGCACCTGGGTGACTCGGTCAAGTATCTGCTTTCCGCGCAGGTCATGATCTTGGGGTTCCAGGATCAAGCCCTGCATGGCATCAGGCTCTCTGCTCAGTGGGGAGTCTGCCTCTCCCTCTTCCTATAACCCTCCCCCCTGTTCATGCTCTGTCTCTCTCTCAAAAATAAATAAGATCTTAAAACAAAACAAAATACACATTTAACAGATTTTAACCACATGGGAATAATGCAGAACTAGTATGAAGAACTTAGTGTGACCAGCCACATATAAGCTTTCTGGCCATTTATTTTCTAAGTCAGGTTTAAAAAAATCCAACTGGGGGGCGCCTGGGTGGCTCAGGTGATTAAGCATCTGCCTTCAGCTCAGGTCATGATCCCAGAGTCCTGGGATTGAGTCCGCATGGGGCTCCCCACTCATCGAGGGGTCTGCTTCTCTGCCCCTCCCCTGGCTCGTGCACTTTCTCTCTCTCCCTCTCACTTTCTCTCTCTCTCTCTCTCTAAGTAAATAAATAAAATCTTAAAAAAAAATTCAACTGGGTAAATTTAGAGATCAAACAGGTTTTATTCAGAGATTCCTGAATCAAGCAGGAAAAATCAAATTTTTTTTCTCTCTTGGTAACAAAAATGCTTTACATAAAATTCCCATCATCAAGTATTTTCTTCATTGTGTAAATTATGAAAAATTAGGACACTAAAAAGAGGTGATTCTCCAGTTTCTCTTCACAAGTCAATAGTAGAAATCATTATTGTTACTCAAGAAATGCTCATTGTACTAAATGAAACAAAGAAATATAAGGATATATTCTGCTTTTAGAAGTGTAACACCTAGAATATTATACACAAAGATGGATAATAGTTCATATCTGATACATGTTAATGAAAAGCATAGAAAATAGAAACTTCGGGAAACTAAAGTAGAGGGAGATCTTACTAGGCAGTTGAAAAGAACTTTGAAAAGGCAATGGGACATAATGGAGAAATCTGTTCCATAAAGACATTGCTCAAAGGGAAAAAGATGACTTAGGCAGAGTTTCAGAGCCTAAAATGTGTGTGAAGATAGAGTGCAAACGATGCCAGAAGTACAGAGTTTATGTGGGGGATGGACAGGAGATAAAGGAATCTGATGATTCAATATTTATGACTCCTGACTTTGGACATGAATGTTTCTATCAAATGCCTCCAGGTCTCCTTCTACTGGATTTTTTAAGGGTGGGGACTTTATCTTATCTACCCCAATACCTTTGGTGCCTAACACAGTACACTCGGTGCTTTCTGAAAGTGTTTGGTGAATGAAGGAATTCACTCAGATTAAGTGAATTACTCAAAGTCAAACAACTGGAAAGTGATAGAGGTATGACTGGAACAGACCATTTGTTTTTATCCTATTCAGACATGATGGTAAAATGCTACAGAATCATTATTTTTCCATTCTCCTTGGCTTCTTAGACATTTTCTTGAGTGGCCCTTAAGTTTGTATTAGTCAAAGTTCTCCAGAGAAACTAAGAAACAGAACCAATAGGAAATTATGTATGTGTGTGCACATGCATGTGTGTATATGTATTGAGACAGAATGAGAGAGAGAGATTATGAGGAATTGACTCATACAATTATGGAGGCTGACCAGTTCCAAAATCTGCAGGGTATGTCAGCAGGCTGGACACCTTAATGAGCCAATGCTATAGTTTCAGTATGATTCTCAAAGCCTGAGAACTGTGACAAGCTGATGTTTTAGTGGTAGTTTGAAGACAGGGAAAAGTCCCAGTTTGAAGTCATCTAGGCAGGAGCAATTCTTCCCTACTTGGGGGAGAGCCAGCCCTTTTCTTCTGGACAGGCCTTCAACTGATTAGACGAGGCCCACCAATACCAGGAAGAACAATCTGCTTTATTCACTCTACCAATTTAAATATCAATCTCATTTAGGAGCACCCACACAGACACGCCCAGAATAATATCTGACCAAATATCTTGGGATCGCATGGCCCAGGCAAGGTAACACATAAAATTAACCATCACAAAGCTTCACTATTCACAAGTAATGTAATCAGTTGAATATCCCAAATCTATTTCATTAAAATTTCACAATCAGGGAAGGGGCTGTGGGAGAAGGAAAGGAAAAATGAAACAAGATGGGACTGGGGAGGGAGACAAACCATAAGAGACTCTTAATCTCAGGAAACAACCTGAAGGTTGCTGGTGGGAGGGATAGGGTGGTTGGGTGATGGATATTGGGGAGGGTATGTGCTATGGTGAGTGCTGTGAATTGTGCAAGACTGATGATTCACAGACCTGTACCCCTGAAACAAATAATACATTATATGTTAATTAAAAATAAATAAACAAATAAATGAACAAATGAATGAATGAATAAATAAAAATAAATAAATAAATATCATGGTCTATAAATTTAATTCAATTGTAGATTTTGCGGCAGTTCCTTTGTTGAAGTAGTACAGCGCGGTGATGAAGAACACCTCTGCTTGGGGTCAAATTCCAGTTACTAGATGTGGGACCTTGATAAGTTACTTCTGTGTGTCAGTTTCTTTATCTATAAATTGAGAATAGTAATTTTTCCTCAGTCATACAGTTGTTGTTTTGAGAATGAAATGAAATAAGTGCATAAAGCACTTAGTACAGTGAACGGCTCAGAGTAGTCACTGAATAAGTAATGGTTACTATTAAAAAATATTAATAACAACTTAATGAGGAATACCACTATTACTCCTTTGATTCCATCATATAAATATTATTTTAAAATGCCAAATTATGTTTTTAATTTTAAACACTCAAGTGGAATAATAATACTCTCCCTGGCAGATAATGTTCATATAAATTTCTATTTTTAATTCCTAGTATCATGCCTGATACATAGTAAGTACATGATATAAATTTTAGGAATAGTTAATACTGTTATGTAGGAAAAATGATTTAGGGCATTTGAATTCTATAACTCTATAAAAATACACAGTTTGAGAATAACTAATATTTTCCTATTAACAAATGTTAATTTGATTTGAAACGAGACATTTGGAGAAGTTGTAATGACAGAAGGCAGGTATTTTCATTTACTTCCTATCTGTTAATTATGTTGCCTTAGAAACTTGTATGTCTAAAATAGTTTCCATCAACAACAACATGAATTTTTAGTTGACTCAATCAACAAAGTATAAAATTTGTACCACAATATCTTTAAATCTCAGTGGCATAAATGTAATAATAAAGCTTTACACTGAATAACACTTTATAGTTTTCAAATTCTTTGACTATATGATCACATTTGATTCTTAGAACAATCTCAAAGAGTGGGTAAGTAGATGTCACCGTCCCTATTTTACAGGTGAGGAAACAGAAATGAGAGATCCAAATGTTCATATGCAAAACATCACACATCAAATTAATGACTGAGCTTGAACCCGCTAACTTAGTGTGCTTTCTAATAACCAAACTTCATTAGACTAAATTCCAAATTCCTAAGTATAAAATATCAGCACGATCTTTAATTACGAAGTGATTTTCCTCTAATAACATGTGATTATTAGGCAGTATTTAGCCCATGTTAAAATCTCAAAATTGTATATTGATAGAATTGCAAAATAAACCTTTTATATATCACATCAATAACAGGAGGTTATAATTACAGTAACTAATTTTATACTCTTAGTATTAGTTAAGGTAGTTCGGTTTACTAAATAAAATCATGTACTCTAGCTTTTCTCATATAAGAGTCTTGGGCTTCACACAGCTGTCTTTTTCTACATTACTGTAATATATTTTTCCTATTGATATGATACTGTTTACTGTGGTCTTAAATTCAATTAAAATTTTTTTTAAATAGGAGCTTGGTTTGCAGTGGAAATAAGAATAGCTTTTATAATATGGTGAGGAATTCATATTATTAACAGCAATTTAAGACTCAAATTTGTAAGTGAAATTATAGTCTCTTACTGTTATTTTTTTAAAGTAAACTCTATGTCCAGCATGGGGCTTGAACTCCCAACCCCCAGATAAAGAGTTGCATGCTTTACTGACTGAACCAGCCAGGCACCCCTGCAGTTATAGTCATGACAAGAAGATACAATGATTAGAATTACCCCCAATCTGCCACTCAGGTGGTATAGCTATTTGGTATCCTTACATAATTTTCTCCTGCAATTCTGCCCCCTTAGTGTCCAAAGCAGAGTGAATCCCAGTTGGATTCACAAAGACCCAACTTGAATGGCTTCCTGGTAGTCCTACTATTTTTTTCTTTTTAAAGATTTTACTTATTTATTTGAGAGAGAAAGTGAGAGAGAGCATGAGAGGAGAGAAGGTTAGAGGAAGAAGCAGACTCCTCGTGGAGCTGGGAGCCCAATGCGGGACTCGATCCCGGAACTCGAGGATCATCACCTGAGCCGAAGGCAGTTGCTCAACCAACTGAGCCACCCAGGCGCCCCGTCCTACTATGTTGATACCCTGTCTTACAATGCCCAGAACAATGCCTGGCAGGTAGAAGATGCACAGTATGTTCTTGAGCAATGCATATATAAGTGGAATGGGTTTGGAAGAGAAATGGGGATGTCTGGGATAGAGGAATGGGAAGACTCTCTTTGTTAGAAGTAAAGATGAATAGATACCTCAATACAGGGACATCAAAAATGACAATCCTGTCTAGCAACTAATGAAGAGAAGCCAAAAATAAAGGGAAAATGAAGTACAGGCAGGCATAGAGGCAGTCCAAGGAAATAAAAGCAAGCTTTGACCATGAGACTAAAGACAAGGGGGTGTTGGGGAAGGGAATGATGTCATCAGAACAACAATAGAGGAAGACAGTTTTGGCAGCAGCTTTTGAATAGACTTTGAAGAAAAAAAATTAGAGAGAGGGGAAAAAGGAAACGGGAAAGGGAAGTCTGCTCAGAACTCAGCATGACATTTGCAGTGGGTGGGGAGCTTCCTGTCACAGCTTGATGTTTGGAACATCTGGTCACCTCTTATAATAACTGGGCCTTAGAAACTAGCTTTCTCAAGTGACCAGGTTAGAAAACGTATGGATTCCATGGCCTAATGGTCATCACTGGTAGACAGGCATATGTGAAGAAAAAAGAAATACAGATGGTAGATGAACTCTTCTCTTACCATGAGAACACTCCCACTAGTTTTCCAAGGTAAGTATTCCAAGGTATTTGTAAATGTACATGCTTTACGTGTTTTGGGGATTTATTGGTTTTGTATTAAAATTAAAGCATTGCAAATTCACTTTTAATTAAATGATCTAAAATCGTGAAATGTAGCTAACAGGTTTACAAAGAAGACAATTGTTTCAAAAGCTAATGATTTTCACCACTCATTTTTCTGTTGCATTGTTTAATTTTTACAAGATTGCATACCCTGCTTCATTTATGATCGTGGCCAAAAATTTCTGCAACTCAAGTTTGCCCTCTAGTGTTTCATAGCATTTAATGCAGGGCTGTTTTGGAATTTTTAGAAGTGGTCACAGGGAAAACGAACTCTTGCAATGAGAAGGGATGCTAATAATGATTCCGGCTTTATCAGCTGTAGTCCTCCTGCTGTATTAGGACGTATCAGGTGGCTCTGCTATGGTAACAAACCCCCAAATCTCAGTGGCTCAAAAACCATAAATATATATTCTCACAGAAGGTCCAGTGCAGGCTGGCCAGGCCTGTCAGTGTGCTGTACTTTGGGGATGCAAAATTCCTTCCTCCTGTGATTCTGTCACTTTCCTACCTGCTAACATCACAAGGACAGGAGACGGTGAGGCACACTGACTTTGATCTGCTCCAGCCTACAGGTGACACATGTCACCCTGCTACTTTCTACTGGCCAGAGCGTAACCTGCTCCAGCCCGATGGCAAGAGGGCCTGGAGGACACGGAGAAGGACACGGATCTTCTGGGACAACTGTCTCTACCGGAGCTTCTACAAGAGCAGCTGGGCATGAACACATTGGATGTTCTAAGCTTTGTTATTCTGGGAAATATTTTTGGTTTGAAATTTTCCAGTAGGAGAGAATTCAATCAAAAAGAATAATAGCAATTTTAATATTCATAATTCTTCACTTTCCAATATGACCCTCAAAACTAAATATTTCATTTGAATAACGGTAGGAGCATAGGGACAGATTTTTATAGTACAATTTCGGTTCTATTGACTTTTGCATAAAATAAAGGGTCCCTTATTTCCTTACTCTTTGAAAGAACTATCATCTTCCTTCTGCATCTCTTCCTTCCACGTGAGTTATAGTTTTGTTTTTAATTATTTCTTTCTAACTTTAACTTGGATGTATTTGAAAGCTATTCCCTAACAGCTTCCCCTTCTTACTGATACTCCATCTTGGAGTAAATGACATTTATTAATGAAATAAAAATTCTGTAAGTTTTGCCTATTATTAGGGAAAATGTATTTAAGGAAACTTTGTAATTATTAAGTATTGAGTTTAATGGCTCTTTTTAAATTTTTTTATTTGTGGTAAAGGTTACTATTTTAAATATTTAAAAATGTACCGTTCCAGCGCATAAAGCACAACCAGAGTGTTGTGCAACCATCCCCACTATGTCTGGAAATTTTTCATCTTCCTGAACTAAAACTCTGTGCCCTTTAGACACTAACCCTCATTTCCTGCTCCCTCCTGTCACTTGAAACCACCATTCTACTTTTCCTTTCTATGACTACTTTGCATACTTGACATACCTGAGCGTAAGGTTTACAAGCTTCATCCACCTGGTAGCATGTGTCGGAATTTCATTCCTTTTTAAGGCTGAATAGTATTCTATTGTATATTTATACCACATCGTGTCTATTCATTCATAAGGGCTCATCTTTGACAATGTCACACTAATTTTGTGTAGCTAGTGAATCCTTAATACATATTTTGAGAGTCTTCTAGAATCTATAGCACATCTTGAATTAGAGAGACATAAAATTACTCAACCCTTGGTTTCTTCTCTCACTCTATATTTCCACCTTTCATTAGGTCTTCTGGCAAATCTCCACTTTCTTTTTTAAAGTTTTATTTACTTAAGTAATCTCTACACCCCATTTTGGGCTCAAACTCAGCCCCAAGACTGAGAGTCGCACACTTACTCTTGAGGCAGCCGGGTACCCCAAATCTCCACTTTTTTTTTTTTAAAGATTTTATTTATTTATTTGACAGAGAGAAGAGAGATCACAAGTAGGCAGAGAGGCAGGCAGAGAGAGGAAGCAGGCTCCCTGCTGAGCAGAGAGCCCCATGTGGGGCTCGATCTCAGGACCCCGAGATCATGACCTGAGCCGAAGGCAGAGGCTTTAACCCACTGAGCCACCCAGGCGCCCCTCAAATCTCCACTTTTCAAAGATTTTCTACACTGTAACTATTGCGGCCCTGGGGATAATCAACCATAGTACGTGGGCTCCAGTATAAACATGTTACATCATTAAAACGTCTTCTTTTCTACCTTGATACTTAAGAGACAGATTTTGTTGAAGTTATCTTAAATAGAGATGCTATAGAATGATAGACATTTAACCACCAGCTTCACCATGTTTCTAAAGTCTTTGTCATAATTCTACTACTATAATTCTATTGCTAATTGTATTATGAGCCATCACATAATAATAGCTACTGAGTACGGTACTATTCGAAATGCGCAGTACATACTGATGCTAGTTTTTTTTTTTTTTTTAAAGATTTTATCTGTTTATTTGAGAGAGAGAGCATGAGAGAACACAAGCAGGGTGAAGGGCAGAGGGAGAAACAGACTCATTGCTGAGGCGGGAGCCCCATTTGATCTGGTTTGATTCCAGGACCCTGGGATCATGACCTGAGCAGAAGGCAGATGCTTAACCGATTGAGCCACCCAGGCATCCCTGTTGCTAGTTTTTGAAATAGAAAACACAGGAGGAAAAGCAGGCTGGAAAGGAGGAAAATGAACTTGAGTTTTGGACATGTAGAGTTTAAGGTGCCTGAGGAAAGCAGTATCTTGTGGAAGACAGCCTGTGGGAAATGTGAATTTGTGTCAAAATTCAGGAGCACTGCCAGGGCTGGAGGTAGATTTGGGAATGAATAATATGTAGGCAAGAGCTGCAGCTGCAGAACAAATGACATTTCCAAGGGAAAGAAGACTGAGGAATTTCCACTTAGCCCAACACAAGCCCTGAGCTGAGCCTGAGGCATGAGTAGGAATTAGGCAGGTAGGAAAGCAGGTAGGGATGTTTCAGGTGGAGCAAACAGTCCTTGGTAAACCCTGTTCTCCTTTTCATCTCCATGAATTTGACCACCTGGGTACCTTTTATTATTTTTAAAAAATATTTTTATTTATTTATTTGATGGAGAGAGAGATCACAAGTAGGCAGAGAGGCAGGCAGAGAGAGAGAGGGGGAAGCAGGCTCCCCGCTGAGCAGAGAGCCCGATGTAGGGCTCGATCCCAGGACCCTGAGATCATGACTTGAGCCAAAGGCAGAGGCTTTAACCCACTGAGCCACCCCCTTTATACATGGAGTCACTGCATATTTACCTGTTGTGTCTGGCTTATTGGGAGCAGTGGTTCTTAACCTGGCTGTTGAGCCAAATCACCTGAGATGCTTTGAGAAACTACAAATGCCAGAACCTCTGAGCCAGGAGTTCTGAGTTGTGTGGTCTGAGGTAGGAGTTCAGCATCTGCATTAAAACAAAAAAACAAGTGAGAACATCTGCTGTAGAAGTAGAAGGTCAGGGGAGGGCGGTGTCACCTAAACTAAAGAGGGCAGGGCTGCAGGTGAGGGGACTGGCTGACAGTGAAAAAGTGCCTCCCAGGGGCTTAGCAGGGAGAGAATTCTGGAGCAGCCACTGGGTTTGGCAAACGAGGTTTTATCAGAAGTTTCCATGGAATACTTTCAGTGGAGGGATAAGGGAAAAATAATTAGCAGAGCGAATCTTCTGGGACACCGAGAGAAATTGGGATCAAAATTATGGGTAGAAAGGGACAGATTCAAGGACAGGCGGAGATGCAGGTTAGTGAAGAGATGGGGGTGGTGAGGACATGGAAGGACTCGCTCCTGAGAGTTCTGTTTTCTAAGCGGAG
The DNA here is from genome assembly GCA_028533885.1 of Nasua narica. Lineage (NCBI taxonomy): Eukaryota > Metazoa > Chordata > Mammalia > Carnivora > Procyonidae > Nasua > Nasua narica. Next base: position 34,887,655 of record CM052808.1, on the reverse strand, counting down.
ACCAGACCAGGGGTGATAAGAACACACACTCAAATTCTGCCTCCACCATTTCCCCGCTCTGTGACCTCCGTGCCTCAGATTTCTCATCTGTAAAATGGGGATTTCAAATACTATTTCCTGCCGGGTAGAACTGTTGTGAATGTTCTTCCGACAGCGCGTGGGGCACAGTGAGGACACAGGTTCATTCCCAGACGTGGAGGTGAAGGTTGGGCTTGAGGACGGCTGGCCTCTGAGGGGAATGGAAAAGAAACCAACCTGAGCTGAAAAGGGGTTGTGGGGTCAATGTTGGTGGCACAGCCCAAGCTGGAAACCATTGATCTGTAGCCGAATAGTTCAGTTCTTGTTTGACTTCCTTGGCCCAATTCAGTAGCAGGAAGCAGTGAAGGCGGGGAGTCAGCAAAGGAGGGGGCCATAGGCGGGGCCAAGAATCACAGACACGGCCCAGAGTGTGGTGGGGGTCCGCCCCCCAGCCCAGGAGGGCGTGTGGGACCCGGGATCAGGAAATACTTCCGGTGCCTGCACCCTGCAGAGGTCCCAGAGGAAGCTTCCAGCACCTGGGAATCCGGTAGAGCTGCGGCAGGGGAGAAAGTTAGGGTTTAAGAGAGAAATTCTATACAGGAAGCACGTTTTAGGACTTCTAAGTTTATTCCGCCCCATCAGCCATTTTCAAACTCCCGTTAAGGTAAGGAAACTGAAGGGACCCCATAGAGGACTGCTTCTTTTTGCTCATTTTCCTGCTTCTATTCTTGCTAGGACCTGCACCCATGCTTTACACATGCATCATACACAAATAATAAAGTTCCTCCTTGTAAGGGATAAGGAATGAAAGATTTCTTTGGAGTGTTCCAGCATGATAGATAACATCTAAGAAGCTACTGGTGGGGTTGTTATGTAAGTTTTCCAAGACCACTGACTCCAGACACCTTGACACCAGGACCCCTGGCTCCAGGACGTAAGTGAGTTATGGAGGATACCTGAGCACTTGCCCTTGTTTCCACCAGTTTCTGGATGCCTGCGAGGACACACACACCTGACCACAATCCTCAGTAAAAAACCTACAGCCTTAGCAAAGGGGAGGCTCTCTCTCCTTTTCCTTTCTGAGTTTCCTAGGTGCTCTAGCTGTATCTGATCTCTCTCTACATCTTCAGTCAACTCTACTCTCATTTCCTCTCTGCTTGCGTTTGATTTCCATCCTTCACAAAGCCAAGGACCCCTTCTTGACTGGTCCCGAGGGACCCCTCTGGGTCCTCAGAACCCTGCCAGCCTACATCACTTTGAGGTGGAGGTCAGAGCGACTGCATTTTCATTTGTCTAGACAGTAAGAGGGAAGGGTGTGGAGGGCTAGAAGAAATAATATTTTTTGTAAAATTTCCTTAGGACAAAAGGTGTTTTTGTTGTTTGCTTGCTTGTTTGGTTTGAAAACCCTGGCCCTTTCGTTCAATGAATTTGGGCAGAGACATGGACCTTGATCATGCCCTTGTGAAAGTAGTCGTGTGGTTTGGGCCGGGGCTTTTACCTTCTTTGGGTCTCAGTTTTGTCATTTGAAAATGACAGGGCTGCACCAAGTGACCCTGTCTGCTCTTAACACCCCCTCATTCTTTCTGGTGAAGGCTGGGATTCAGGCCCTCAGTTGCACAGGGTCTGTGGAGGTTGCGAGCGCCACCTTGTGGTAGAAACGGATAGACTTAAGACGTAGAGATCCACGCTATTTTCTGCATGGGCTTTTATTTATATACAGAAAAATCTCTCCAAGGACAGGGAGCCCTATTTCAGGTAAGAGTGCTCTCTTGTTAGGATAAATTGAGGATGAGCTGTTATGGCACAGTGGCCAGAATCTCATCACAGCGACCAGATAACTCATCAACACACATGAATAATTTATGGTATGCTCAGCCTGTTGGAGAGAAGGCCAATAACGTTAGCCAAAACTTACTGAGTCTGCTTACTTCGATTAAATTTTTCTTTATTGGAACAGCAACCTTGAAAATAACTCCATCATCATATTCAGGCCCATCTCCCGAGTTTCCAAGTAGAGTGGCAAAACTTCTCTGTATTTGCTGTTTATGTACGGCACCTGACAGGTCACTGTAAGGGTCACTATGAAATGAGCCACAACAGCCTCTTGGTCTCCGAAGGATTTTTAAAATGACTGATGAGTAATATTGGAGAGCCAGGTATTGAGTTATTGGGACAATAGCTTCTGGAAATGGACTTGGATTATGAATTTCCTAACCATGGGCAGAAAGGATGTCTGACATGAAGGTTGTCAGGAAACAGATACAATAAAATGATAAGAGAGCAGAAGTTGGAGGGAATTTTTATGTCATTGTGCTCGTCCTTGAACCTTCAAGTAATGGGATCCATGCTTCTGGTTTTGGATTGCACAAACTCTAGGTTTAACCTCACTTTTTTTTAAACAGCAAAGCTAAAGTTTTTCCCTCCAAAGAGCTGGCTTCAAATGTGTATTGGAGGGGCGCCTGAGTGGCTCGGTTAAGCATCTGCCTTTGGCTCCAGTTATGATCTCAGGGTCCTGGGATCCAGCCCCACACTGGGCTCCCTGCTGAGCAGGGAGCCTGCTTCTCCCTCTGGCTCTCCACCTGCTTGTGCTCTCTCTCTCTCTCTCTGTCAAACAAATAAATAAATCTTTAAAAAATGTATTCCTTTATATTTTGAGTTATTTCATTTTCTGTATGAGGAAATTTGTAGATTAAAAATTATAGTATCTAAACTGTATTATAGGCAGATATCAAACCAATCACCAATCATCTACTTTTATAATTCCATAGGTCAGTCCTGTCATCCTGCCCTTCAACTCCTTGGCCCTCGGTCTCAGATCTAACTTCCAGCACACTGTGAGAAATCTAAACTCTTGACTCTCGTCCCCCAGAGTCTACGACATTTGTACTCATTCATTTCATGACAAAAGTAAGCACCCTCGCTCATGTCCTGGATCCTAAGACCTCTGACCTCCTCCCTGTACATCCACTACCATTGTCTTCTGTATGTCCAGCTTCTCTGGAGCATATCACTAGGCATATGTAGGTGATCCACATCTTTAGACAAAGAATCAAACTTGATCTTAGTCTTTGCTTTGGTTACTGCATTGGGCCTCCTCTTGTGGTCTGAGCCAAACCTCTTAACAGAGCGGGGTGTGTTCTCTATCTGCAGGCCCACATCTTGTAATAATTCCTCAAATGATAGTAATAAGGCTTCCAATGCAACCGTGCTGCTGAAACTGCTCTGCTGGAGTGACCACAGCCAGATTCAGTGGATGCTCTTCTGGCCCCTCTTGCCCTCCCTGTGGCAGTTAATACTTCCGACCACCTTCATTTTTTAGCTCTCTCCTCAACCGGCTTTGGTAACGCCACTTTCCCAGATGCTCCTTCCTCTTGAGAAACTTCTTCTCAGTTTCCTATTCAGGCTTATGCTCTGTGTGTGTGAGAGAGAGACAGAGAGAGAAAGAGAGAGAGAGAGAGAGAGAGAGAGAGATACCTGCCATTCATTGAACCCCTCCTAAGTGCCAGGCCCTATAATAGTTTGCATACATTATCTCCATGAATATTCAGAACAACCTTATATATAAGGTGGGTGTTTTTAATTCCCATTTTATATGAGGTTCTCAAGACTCAGAGAGTTAAATAACTCCCCAAGTAACGACAGAAACCCGGTGTCATCTGCCATCCAAGACTAAGTTCTTACCCTCCCATGTTACAGTGCTGCTTCTTCATTGGGTCTCTCTCTTTTTTTTTTTTTTTTTTAAGATTTTACTTATTTATTAGAGAGAGAGTGAGCATGAGCAGGGGGAGGGACAGACAAAGAGGGGCAGAGGGAGAGGGAGAAGCAGACTTCCCACTGCGCAGGGAGCCCAATATGGGGCTTGATCCCAGGACCCCGAGATCATGACCTGAGCAAAGACAGACTCTTTACCGACTGAGCCACCCAGTCACCCCTTCATTCAAGCCTCTTCAAGTCCGCCCTGCTTGAAGGCTCATGTCCACAGTTCCCTCGCCTTCCTCAGGACCTATCATTCCCACACTGGGGTTCGACGACTGCTTCTATGCTGATCCATGTGAAGTCCCTCTTTGCACTGTCGCTCCTGGTCAATAAAACCCACGTCCCACAGGTCCCTCAACCTTACCTTTTCAAAGTCTTTGTTAATTACGGAAACAACCCTTAATATGAGATTTAGCCTCTTACTGAAATTTTGAATGTACGCTGTTATTTATTTTTTTTAAATATTTTATTTATTTATTTATTAGGAAAGAGAGAGAGTGAGAGAGAGCAGGTCAGAGTGAGAAGCGGACTCCCCATGGAGCTGGGAGCCCGATGTGGGACTCGATCCCGGGACTGCGGGATCATGACCTGAGCCGAAGGCAGTCGCTCAACCAACTGCGCCACCCAGGGGCCCAAATGTACGCTGTTATTGCTGACCGCAGTCATAGCTTATCAAAGCCCAGAGTCCTACAGGCGGGAACCTCACCACCTCCAGCCTCATTTCTTCACGCTCCGCCGGTGGCGCTCCAGCCACGCCCACCTACTTGCCGTTCTTCCGGTCTGGGTAGGTTTTACTTGGCGCTGCCGCAAGGCCACTGTCCGTGCAGTCCTCTTTTGCTGCAAAGTTCTCCCCATAGCTTATGTCACAGTTGGCTCCTTCTTATACTTGATGTCTCAGCTTTTTTTTACAGTCTCCTGACTGTGCCTGGCCGTCCTATCTATAGAAGTCTTTCTTGATCCTATCATCCTCTCTACTTACCTTGTGTTGACTCGGTCCTAGTCTGTCTACTCCCACTATAACAGAAGCCCTTTAAGGTCAAGTGACTTGTCCAAGGCCACCACGAACATTTATACAGGGTGTGCGCTGTATGCAGGTGCCCAGCGGAGGTGAGTGAAGGTGCTCAAATCCGGTCTGCCTCTGCTTACATGCCGGAAGGGCTCCCTTTAAAAAAATTGTCCAAAGATACCACCCAGGCTGGCGATAGTCCTTAACATTTGAAAATCTTCTGCCGGCTTTCATGCCACATAGAGTAAGATAAAAATTCTTTGCGTGGCCCATTGGGTTGGGCATGCCCTGCCTCCAGCCTCTGTCTGAAGCCCATTGTACACACCTTCCCTGTGAATTGTTAGGACCAACGGCTGTCATTCGGACCCACTTCACAACGGACAAACCACCAGAAATCTTCCGCTAATCAAACTGATTACAAGTCCAGAGCCTACGAAACATAGGGAATGCTGTTTCTTGCTAAGTTTCAGCTTGTATGAAGGGATAGTTTGTATTCCAGGACTCAGCTGAAGATGTCTTCAACCCTTACATTTTCTTCCCGTCATAGGAACTCTTTTTGTTGAGACTTTTCACCAGAAAACTGCCTAGTAACATCAGTTCCCTCAAGTCATGGCAGCCCGAACAAATTTACCCACAAATGCTTCCTTATTAATTTTTACTTGAATACCCATGGAAGTGGGAATTCTGTACCAATTCTGGAAGTACTCTTTAATAGCTCTTTCTAACTACTTGGTTCTTTAAAGTAATTCCTCCTTCGATTTCGGCTGTTCTGCTAGATTCTCATCTTCACCAAATTCCATTAAGCTTAAAATTCCATATTAAGCATAAAGGGTTGCCCACCCGTCCACGGGAGACCTCTGATCCAGGAGACCTCTGATTCTGGCGGTAATAGTAATGAAGCAACTGTAGAAACATTCCTGTCAAGCTCTCCAGGCGAATGATGAGTGGGGTGTGTGTGTGTGTGTGTGTGTGTGTGTGTGTGTGTGTGTGTGTGGTTTTTTTTTTTTCCCCCTAGTCCTGAAGGTGACTGGAAATTCATTTCCTAATGACTAACTTCCTTTTTTTTGGTAACGTGACAGGAAGGGAAGCAAGGCAAAGACCCCAACCTCTAAATGCCCTCTTGGGCTTTCATAAGATGTGTTGACACAGGAACAATTTTAGAACACCAAACCAAGCCAAACAAAATCTCAGGGCCAACGTTTTAGATATTCCTTATTCACTCATGTGGGAAAGTAAGTGGTGGTGGTGGTGGTGGTGGGGATGGCTAGGATGACGTTAGTTAACGTCAAGAACATGTGATTTCTCTTAGTCCAAATTTGTGCATAGTCCTGCTTTCATATGCAGTGTGTTTGGAAGTCGTGGATCCCTGGAACAAATGTGACAGCCTCCTAAGCCCTCATTAGAAGCTTAATAATTTTAGGAAACTGTGGCACCGGAGTGCTCCAAGCTCCAACCGCAGAAAGCCTGGTGTGGAGAGACTGCTTTTCCAGGGGCCATTTCTCTGGGTTTCCAAATGGAAACCATCTGGCCAAGGGAATTTATTGTCATGAGCTAATAATACTGTATATTTTCATTTTGATTTAAAGGGCTTGGTTTTTGAAAAAAAAATTGGTTCTTTAATAGTCAGCCATTCTTATTTCAGTTTGAGGTAGATATTTAAAAAATAAATTTTTAAAAAAGATTTTATTTATTTATTTTAGATAAAGAGAGAGAACGAGAACACAGGCGGGGGTGCGGGGAGCAGAGGGAGAAGGAGAAGCAGACTCCCTGCTGAGCAGGGGCTTGATCCCAGGACCCTGAGATCATGACCTGAGCCAACATTTAACCGACTGAACCACCTAAGCTCTCTGAAAATTGAAATTATAATAGAATTAGAGATCCGGGGCACCTGGCTGGCTCAGTCCGTAGAGTGTGCGACTCTTGCTCTGTAGGTTGTGGGTTCGAGCCTCATGTTGGGTGGATAGATTACTTCAAAATAAAACCTTTTCAAAATAAATTAAAAAAAATAAATTTAATTAGTGATGAAATTAAAAGTGACAATTTTCCTTTTAAAATATGTTCTATCCCTCTGCATGGTTCCTTTTCCAGAATGCATCTGACCAACCTTAACTCAAATGGTAAGATAATGATGACAGAGTGTTAAGAAAAAGTGGGCATCTTTCTTTTTTTTTTTTAAAGATTTTTATTTATTTATTTATTTGACAGAGAGAGAGAGATCACAAGTAGGCAGAGAAGCAGGCAGAGAGAGGGGGAAGCAGGCTCCCCGCCGAGCAGAGAGCCAGATGCGGGGCTCGATCCCAGGACCCTGAGATCATGACCCGAGCTGAAGGCAGAGACCTTAACCCACTGAGCCACCCAGGCGCCCCAAAAGTGGGCATCTTTCTAATCCATGAGAAACTTTCCTCTAAGAGGTTTTTTGTTTTTGTTTTTTTACAGATTTTATTTATTTATTTGAGAGAGAGAATGAGACAGAGAGAGAGAGAGAGAGATCATGACGAGGGGAAGGTCAGAGGGAGAAGCAGACTCTCTGCTGAGCTGGGAGCCTGATGTGGGACTTGATCCCGGAACTCCAGGATCATGACCTGAGCCGAAGGCAGTTGCCCAACCAACTGAGCCACCCGGGCGCCCCTCTAAGAGGGTTTTTGACAGAGGATTCCCTTGTACACAGTACACAGTTTAGATAGTCTGGAAGCAGACTAGATGACTTGAGGTGATAATGGTAGTAAGAGGTATCAATTATTAAGCATAAAATACATGCCCTACTAAATATATGTGCTAAGTACTTTACACAGACAGTGTAGTTACCAATTTTATTTTATAGATAAAGTAAGTAAAGCTCAGAGGAACGAAGAAACTTGCCTGGGGCATGACAGGTGGTAGGCAGCAAAGTAGGATCTCAGCTAAGATCTGTCTGACAGCAAACACGCGTTCGGCAGGCTCTGTGCAGACAGTATAGGTAACGGCTCATTTTTTCTTGACTTAAAACCGTCACGGAGTTAAAATAAATCCTAAACTTGTGAAATCATTCCTCAAGTGGAATGTAAGGTTAAAAACAAATTTGTTAAGTTCTAGTCCTTTTAAAAACAACTTTTTCTGGAAAAGTGGGCTCCTAGGATTAGGGCTTATTCGTCAGGGCTAATTCTGTCTGCCTACTGAGATGAGGGTTACTCACGCCAGGCCCAGCCAGGAGGAACCGTAGAAATACAAGTCTTTCTGTTCATTCTACCATCCTTCTATGTCTTCGGCTAGCTCTCTGTTTTTGGTAGATTCCAGGGTTCCTTTTCGCTAGAATTCAGCACCTATCAACTTAAACATACAATCTATTAAAATGAAATAAAAACATCCACCAACAGAACTCTTTTATAGCCAGAATTGTTTCAGTGAGAGTTTCTATTCATCTGGATTCTTTCAGCTATTGTGACAGATACCCAACTCAAATCTGCTTAGGGAAAAGCAATGATTTCAAGGCTCACGCAGCTGAGAAGGAGTCTGAGTGGGCTCCTGGGATGGAAAGCAGAGCTTCAGGGACCAGGGCTTAGGCCTTGGAACTGGGGTGCAGCCCCACGAGATCACTCCTAATGGATGTGTGTCTTCCGTTTCGGTCACTCCTGCCTGGCTTCTGTCCACAGACAGGCTCTCTCCACAGGATGAGAAAGGGGATCCCCAGAAGTCTCAGCTGCACTCTCATCTTGGCTGCTGCAGGGAAAGATCCTGATCTGCCTCATGTAATGTCTTCCCTTCACTGTGTGCAGGTATGAAGATCGGACAGGCTGGTGAACATGCCTGCCTTTGGGTTGAGGGCTGGGGCCAGCCCCAGGTACCTGACAAAGGGGAATGGGGAAAACACGTGCTGGGCAATGAAAAACAAGAATCACCACAGCACAGTTTGCCCTGGGTAGTCGACCCCATTCCTCACCAGACTAACCAATTTAGTTAATGAGACCTAATTCCTTCAGAACGGAATCTAAGTACTGTCTACCTTTGTACCAGTCAGATTAGATGACATAGTGTTCCAAAATAAACAACTCCAAGATCATGGTCGTTCCCAAAATCAAAGATTTATTTCTCTCTCCTGGTATATGTTGGTGATGTTCAGTAACTTGTCTCCTTCTCTTGTGGTTCGTCCCCAGCTGGGGGCACTGGCATACATGTCTGACGTGCACCACTGGGAGATTGGGTTATGCCTCAGAAGTTAAGGGCTCAGGTCTCCACAAGACTGTCCTTGTTAGAGACACTGGACCCATTTCAGGGTTCCCAAGGCCACCCACACTTCTGACTGACTGGCTATAAATTCAGGGGTTTCCATAACTCTCTCAGGTTTGATAATTTGCTAGAATGGCTCCTAGAGCTCAAGAAAGGGCTATACTTACTTTATTTTGCTTGTTTCTTTTAGCTCTACACCAACATGGGGCTCAAACTCACAACCAAGAGTTGCATGTTCTTTCCAACTGAACCAGCCAGGTTCCCCAAAAGGGCTATACTTATGATTACAGTTATATTATAAAGGGTCTTCAGAGGGCGAAGTCTAGGAGGGAAGGCAGAGCTGCCATGCCCCCTCCTTGGGGAACCAGCGTGTAGCCCATTCCCAGCAGTTCACTCTGTTCACCAACCAGGAAGCTCCACTGGGCTTCGGTGTCCAGAGTCTCACGTGATTCAATGCAGAATTCTCCTCCGCTTCCAGGAGGTCAGGCTGACCTGGAGTTCCTACCCTCTAGTCACATGGTTGACATTTCTGGTATCCTGAAAGCTATCTAGGTGCCTGCCGCAGATAACGAAGACACTCCTGTCATTCAGGAAATTCCAAGCGTTTTAGAACCTCTGTGCCGGGAACCCTGGAAAACAACCACTCAAATTCTTTATTATACCACATCTTCACTCTAGGATGGAGGCTGAAGGAGCAGCTCCTTTCTGGGACAGTGAGAGAAGGAAAGAATGATGTTGGAACCTCATGTTGGCTCTCGAAGCTTCTGTTTGCAAATGGAGTGATTTACTTCCATTCCCGTCACCTTGGCTTGCTTAAGTCACGTGGCTGGCTCTGAGGTCCCTGAGGAGATGAGGAGATACACTCTTCCCCCCAGCGAGGGGCAGCAAATATTTTGAACAAACAATGCCAAATACCACAACTTCCTTTACAGAAAGCTAAAGCATTCTGAAATGAAATTTTGTTAAGTTTGATAAATCTTTTCTTTTTTTTTTAAACTTTTTTTTTTTTTAAAGATTTTATTTATTTTATTTGACACAGAGAGAGAGAGATCACAAGTAGGCAGAGAGGCAGGCAGAGAGAGAGTGGGGGAAGCAGGCTGAGCAGAGAGCCCGATGCGGGGCTTTAAAGATTTTATTTATTTTATTTGACACAGAGAGAGAGAGATCACAAGTAGGCAGAGAGGCAGGCAGAGAGAGAGTGGGGAAAGCAGGCTGAGCATAGAGCCTGATGCGGGGCTCGATTCCAGGACCCTGAGATCATGACCTGAGCCAAAGGCAGAGGCTTTAACCCACTGAGCCACCCAGGCGCTCCGATAAGTCTTTTCTTAGTTTCCTTGTTAGTTTTTCTTAGTTTTCTTCTTGGGTAGGAAAGAAGAATTTATACTAAGTGCCTATAATATGGCTATATCTTTCTATATGCTGTATTATATAATTAACATACTGATTATATAAGGTGTATATTATTGTTATTATTTTATTATTTATTTTTATTATTATTTTTTAAGATTTTATTTATTTATTTGACAAAGAGAGATCAGAAGTAGGCAGAGAGAGAAGGGGAAGCAGGCTCTCCGCTGAGCAGAGAGCCTGATGTGGGGCTCGATCCCAGGACCCTGAGATCATGACCTGAGCCGAAGGCAGAGGCCTAACCCACTGAGCCACCCAAGCGCCTCTATTATTATTTTTTTATATGATTAGTATTATTATTAATTATTATAAGGTATGTATACCTACATACCATAACTAAGTCTCAAAGATAACTTATCAGAGAATTATTGAGTCAGATGCAAATCCAGGTCTGTCTGGTTGTAAAGCTTCTTCCTGGGAGCCTGTTAGATGCAGAATCTCAGGGCCCATCTTCCCACCCTCACGGGCTGAATGAGAATCAGCATTTTATCAAGATTCAGGTGATTAGTATGCACATTGATGTCTGGAATTAGATAACAGAGATTTCAGAAGCTGAGGTTTCTTTTATGGCCTCTTCCCTGTTTTCCGCCCCTCATCTGTTAAAATAACCTAGGAAAAACATCTGTTTAGTTGCTATCACTCACCAATACTTCACAGACACATTCTCATATAAGCCTCATAAAAACCCCATACTGTCAATACCATCACCCCCTCTTTAGAGGTAAGGAAATTGAGTTTTGGGGAGACCAGAGTGTTAATGTAGGAATTGAAAAACAAAAATAATTCTTCTCTGGTGAAATTTAAGTTCAAAATGGTATAAAATATTGCTGCTTTTGACTTTCCTTTTTACAAATATTTAATAATTAAATAAAGCTGATAATGGTACTAACAAAGAAAAACATAGCTATTTCTTGAGTGCTCACAATTTACTAAGCACTGTACTAAGTGCTTTACTTTAAATATGTAAAATCATTATGTAAATGAAGTTTATTCTCTCTGACCATAATAAGTAGAAAGACAAATATTCTGAAAGCATTTGGGTTGTTTAACAGCTACTAATGGCTTAAAAGAAGGAATGAAAACTGTTGATTAACTATTATCAGCAAGACCATCTGATCTTCAGCCAGTGATTCTCAGTCAGGTGTGGGGCACCTTCCAAGGGACATTTGGAGCCATGTAGGGGCCCCTTTGGTTGTCACAGTGAGTGGGAGGTACAACTGATATTTAATGTGTTGGTACAAGGGATGCCTAATATTCTACAAAGTATGGGATCCCAGCACAACCAAATATTATCTGTCCCCAATGTTGTCTGGCACCCTCCTTGAGGAATGAAGAACTTTGTCACAATTTTTGTGTTTATAAAACAAATTTCAGCTTTGAGGAGAACAATACTAATTATTCCCACCTCAAAGAGTTAACTCATTCAGCTACTAACTCATTGTGATAAACCTTCTAGAACACAGCTGTGCTGAAAACCCAGGGGCTTTGAGGCAATGAGAGATCCTTAAAGGTCAGAGGGACAGAGTCCTTCTCCCATACCTAGAATTCCACGGCAGCTCACAGGTAGGGAAACTTCTTCCTCCTGGCCTGCCTGGCCAGTGTTCCTTAGGAAGAGGAGTGGCTAGTTTGATTGTGAGGTAGGTTTTAGTAGTGTACAAGTTACCACGCTTAAACTTACCCTACCTTCTTCACTTCCTGCTGAAGGCGTTCCAACCCAAACCACAGGCAAAAAGGTCAGGAGTCCCCAGGGAGCGGATCTAGGCCAGCTGAAAGTCACAGAGTCTTGGTCACTGTTTTGCCATTTGCTCGGCACTGAGAATGTGCTTTGGTCTGGCCATTCTCTGTGTGGCACTAGTTCCACCTGCCCTTGGATTTGCAAGTGAAACAAGTGGGTAAGGAAGGGAGGCAGTCAGAAGCTCCACTCTACCTTCAGGCCTGAGACTTTCTTCAGTCCCTAGCAGAATTCCTGTGAAGCTCAGCTATTAACAAAGAGTCACTGTCTTTGCTTCTGTGTTCCTTCCCTGGGTGCTGGCTCCTTCAGGCTGCAGGGAGGGGGCGAGAGGGGGTCTGGAGAGAGGGAGGTCTGGAGAGGGGGTGGGTGCGGCTGGAGGGAAGGGATCTGGAGGGTGGGCCTCTGGCGGGAGGAGGGGCTTGAGGGAGGGGAATTGGAGATGGGGATGAGCTGGGGTGGGTGCTGAAGGGAGGAGGGGCTGGAGGGAGGGAGTTGAACCTTGAGTAGGCAGCAGTAGTAGCTGCCGTCTATGAAGTCTTTACTGAGTGCTGAGCACTTTATTTTCAGTATTTTCTTTACTCAAAACACTCTGAGGGGCACCTTGGTGGATCAGTTAAGCCTCTGCCTTCAGCTCAGGTCATGATCCCAGAGTCCTGGGACCAAACCCTACCCACATTGTATAGAGCTCCTTGCTCAGAGGGGAGCCTGCTTCCCCCTCTCCCTCTGCCTGCTGCTCCCTCTGCTTGTGCTCTCTGTCAAATAAATAAAATCTTTAAAAACAAACAAACAAACAAACAAGAAAACAACTCTGAGAAATAGGTATTATCCCTGACATGGAAGCAGAAACTTGGAGACCTTAGTAATTCGCTCAGGGCTACTTAATTAGCAAGTACTAGGGTTGTAATTAAAATATTGTTTGGACTCTGAAGACCATACTTAAAGCATTTTAAAAGACAAAGCAATTTCTTCCATGTTTTATGATATAGATTTATCAACAATACATTTTTTTGAGTTTGTAAGTAGATCTGAAGCTTTTTTTTTTTTTTTTAAGAAAAATATTGTGGCGCTGGTAGCTTCTCTGAGGAAGTAGGATGCTCTGTCTCTGGCAAGAATATAAATCAGGTTCTTACATTTCCCCAACACTTTAAGCCATGCCATCTGCATGTCTAGGATCTGAAACATATGTATTTTCCTCCACTCAACAACACAGAAGACTGGCATTCTAGTCATTTGTCACTATGAATTTACTCCAATTTAGCACTTGCCAGAAGTTTGCTTGTGGCATATGATGAGAGAGAGAGAAAGAGAGAGAGAGAGATGGGGAAAGGAAAAATGTGAAAAAAGATTTGTGGAAATTATCCGTTCCTATTTAATTTTCAGAAATTGTTTATCTGCTTTTCCAGGGTCTCTAAATTGTTTGACTGTATTATAGGAGATGATCAGAAAATAACGTTCTTGGCAGTGTGTGTGTGAGTGTGTGTGTGTAATCATAGTTCCACTAAAAATATCTTTATAAGAGAAATCGAACATTACTGTTGAACAAATCTGTCTTTTTACTAATTTCTAAGGGTGCTTTGATTGATCTGGCAGGAATTACAGGCGTCCCTTTTCTCAGTTTAGAGTCTGTGTATAAAGTTGATGTTTGATGGAGGAAGACTTTCTTTTCAGATACGGAAGGCTGGTTCTTAAAAGTATACAAATGTCTAGGCTCTCATACTTATTAGAATAATTATCCACTACATTATTCAATGTGTTTGTATAAGCATCCCTGTGAGAAATTATTTATTTTTAAGATTTTGTTTATTTATTTTAACAGAGAGAGAACACAAGCAGGCAGAGAGGCAGGCAGAGGCAGAGAGAGGAGCAGGCTACCTGCCGAGCAAGGAGCCCTACGTGGGACTCGATCCCAGGACGCCGGGATCATGACCTGAGCCGAAGGCAGCTGCTTAACCAACTGAGCCACCCAGGCGTCCCCCTGTGAGAAATTCTTGCTGGAGTCCAGTTCATCTTTATGGAAGAATTTATGTGCCTTATTCTATTTGAAAGTAAGACCTCACACTAAATATCTTTGCTTTATTGTTTTGGTTACCAGAAAACTCATGGCCAAATACAGACTCAACTACACTGCTTAATTCTTTCCAGATGCTAAGTATACATATTATTCCTTAAAATATTACATTTTTATTTTAATCATTTTGTATTTTAATATTTTGTAAATTCCCTAAAACACTCGCTCCCACTTAATTTTTTTTTTTTTTTTTGCAACAGGCATAGAATTATCCCATGGATTACTTGCTAACTATCAAGGGCAAAAATCCTTAAAAATGATGATTTCTGGCTTTTACAACTCCAATACAGTGATCAATTTTATAATTATTAATAGTAGCACAATCAGGCATTATGTGCCTCCTGATACAAGCAATATGATGTCCATATTACCACTTGCCAAAAATATTAGCCTGAATGTAATCAAGTCTTTAGGTCTTCCAGTTCCTAGAAATAGAATAGAGAAATAAGTTAAATTAAACAAATTGTAAAGAAACAAAGTCAAATGTAGAATGTGGGAGATTGTACAATACAACTGACCAGGTCTCTTAAAAAACTAAATTTCATGAAAATAAGTAGGAGGTAGAGTGTGTTCTACATTAAAAAGAGGTGGGAGCAGTTACAGAAACTAAATCAAGTCATTATTTATGGGCTTGTAAAATAGTACAGCGACTTTGGACAACAATTAACAAGTTAAATGTACATTTACTATGTGATCCAGGAATTCCTCATCTAGGTATCCACCCAAGAGAAAATATATATTCACACAGGGACTTGTATATGAATGTTAATTGCAGCGTTATTTGTTGTCCCCAAACTGAAAATAATCCAGATGTCCATCAGCTGGTGAATGGATAAACAAAATGTGATCTGGGCATACAATGGAATAAATACTACTCAGCCATAAAAAGGAAAAAAACTATTGCCACATGTCATAACATGAATGAACATCAAAAACATTATGATAGATAAAAGAAGCCAGATGCCAAAGACTGCATTTTGTATGATTCCAATGATAATGACATGTCCAGAAAGGGCAAATCAATAGAGACAGTAAGTAGATTAGTGGTTGTCAGGGGCTGGGGTAGAAACAGAGATTTACTACAATGGTCACAAGGGATCTTTTGGTTCTAAAACTAGATTGTGGGGGCACCTGGGTGGCTCAGTTGGTTAAGCAACTGCCTTCGGCTCAGGTCATGATCCCAGAGTCCTGGGATTGAGTCCCACATCGGACTCCCAGCTCCATGGGGAGTCTGCTTCTCCCTCTGACCTTCTCCCCTCTTATGCTCTCTCTCACTGTCTCTATCTCAAATAAATAAATAAAATCTTTAAAAAAAATAAAAAAAATAAAACTAGATTGTGGTGGGGGCGCCTGGGGGGTGCAGTTGGTTAAACTTCCCACTATTGGTTTCCAATCAGATTGTGATCTCAGGGTCCTGGGATAGAGCCATGCCTCTGACTCTGCACTCAGTGCTGAGCCTGCTTGAGATTCTCTCTCCCTCTCCTTCCACTCCTCCCCCTGCTCTCCCCGCTAAAATAAATAAATAAATCTTTAAAAAAAAAACTAGATTGTGGTGATGGCTGCACAACTCCATACATTTACTAAAAATCATTGAATCATACACTTAAAATGAGTGAATTTTCTAGTATAGAAATTACACCTCAATAAAAGTTTTATACATATATACAGGGGTACCTCTTGCTTTTGGCTCAGGTCATGATCTTGAGGTTGTAAGATCAAGACTCATGTTGGGCTCTGCACTCAGCAGGGAGTCTGCTTCTCTCCTTTTCCCTCTCTCTTTATCCCTCCCCCTGCTCCTGCAAGCTCACTCTCTCTCTCTAAAAAATAAATAAATCTTAAAAAAAAAAAAAAGAATATGGCAGAAGTGATGGTGTGTGATCCTAGACCTCCAGAGACCTGACAGATTTCACTTTCCCTTACTGAAACCTTCCCTGAGACTGTCATGGAAGAGCACTGAGGTGCCTTGCCAATGACCGGCACCAACCACTGCACCTGGGAATGAGGCATCTTGAATCTTCCAGCCCAGCTAACTTCTAGGCAAATGTAAGGAGGACCAGCCAAGGAAGCACTCAATTGATCCATGAATCGTGAGACATAATAAATTGTTTTATGCTAATAAGATGTAGAGATACAATTAAAAGTATTAAAAGTATATGGCAAAATGTTAACAACCGTATTTAAATGGTGGCTCTATGATGATTTATTGCAGTATTTCTATTTTCTGTGGGTTTGAAAAATTTTAAATGACAAGTTAAAGTGGGCACATAGGAGAAAGCCTACCTAGAATAGAAAATAAACATTTGGCGTGCTTATAAATCTCTCCCTCAGTTCATGTCTACACTTCCACCCGTGTAATTCTTAGAATTTGAGATAGATCCTGAGTGAGAAGCCACTGAGAGGGAACAGAAAAGATTCTAATCAGAGGAGAGAATAGGTCCGTATAGAAACAGAACAGGGCAAGATTCATTTGGGGCTTACTCATTTATTTAAAATGATAATTTAACAAAAATTATTAGCATCTACTATGTACTTGGTACTGAAAAAGGTATTGGGGATTCATTCGGTAGTGAAGAAATAAGCTAAAATTCCGGCCTAATTGGAGCTTACATTCTAGTGAAGGAAGCCAAATACCAATAAACACGGGAATGGTGTATATGGAATATCAAATAATCAGGAGTGGATCCAGGTTCTGTGAGGTTATACACACATTTCGAACATTCGTTACAAAAATAAAGGCAAAACAATCTTCCGTGGCAACTTTTGCAAAAATATATGATCGTGCGACCTCACTTCTGGGGCCCTTCCAGCGAGGGGTTCTGATCCTGATGCTTTCTCAGCTTCGTGGTAAATATGCTCAAGTGTTGTTTGGATTTCCCCACAAGAAGACCGGGGATGAGGACGTGAATGTATGGGAAATAATTCCAGGTGCTATTAGTAAGGGATGGGAATTCGAGAGAGAGAAGAAAAATAAGTCAAGGAATGTGCTTGGTCCTACCCGGGGAACTAGGACATAGCTTCGAACACGAAGCTTAGACTTCCTCACTTGAAGGGTAAGGAGCCTGGAGTGTGTTTGCGTACACTATCTCTGGTCAGTCACTGGTTGAATCTTGTTCCCTGGGGCATCATTTCTGGGGCACCTCTGGTCTGCAAGGGGCAGAGTGGGTGCCAGCAGTTGGAAATGGGACTGCGTGCACTGGAGTATTGAGAGGGAGCTGTGGGTCCTGCCTCGAGGGCAAGTCCATACTTGCACCACTCTGATCCTTTGATGCCACTCCCCACCCCCATTAGGTTCATGGCAACCTGTCACCAAATCTTCTGCATTGGCCAAGTTTTCTAAAAAACATACTTGTGGGGCGCCTGGGTGGCTCAGTGGGTTAAAGCCTCTGCTTTCGGCTCAGGTCATGATCTCAGGGTCCTGGGATTGAGCCCCACATGGGGCTCTCTGCTCAGCAGGGAGCCTGCTTCTCTCTCTCTCTGCCTGACTCTGCCTACTTGTGATCGCTCTCTCTCTGTCAAATAAATAAAATCTTTAAACACACACACACACACACACACACGTAACAGGATGGTTGAAAGCTCATGCTACAGATTTCTCTGCTGTAGTTGGTCCTCAGACTGCAGCTAATATTCACCATCTCCTTCATCTGCCACCATTCTAGACTCTCCCCGCCCTCAGCTCATCTTTCTGCTGGTCTAGGCTGCTTCATGAGTGGTAAACTGGAAATGACAGGTGGTGGCCTGGTGAATCCCTAAGTTGCAGGCATAGCCTTCCCTGCCTCAGTGATGCAGCAGCAATCTTATTTCCTCACCACATGTGGGTCACCTTCCACCAGCATAGTAGCTCCACTCCGCTTTCTGAGCTACTAGCATGGGAAACTCCCAACTGCGGTCAGAGCTTTCGCTCCGGGAGAACGATTGCTTAATCCCTCAGAAGTGTCTCTGCAGTCAAGGGGAGCCTAAAATTGCAAGGACAGGAACTGCTTCTACTTTTTGTTTTCAAGACTTGTGTACTCTACCTAACAGAGACCTAGCACCACATCTTAGTTCAAAGAGATTTCATCCTTTTAACATGGGCAGAGAGGAAATACTACAAAGGCCCAGGCAGAGAAAAACAGGTGTTTTTAAAGGAACAAAGCATGGGCTTAGACTTCTAAGGATACTGGAAGAAAACGGATTGATGCTAACACTGCCTGTAGAGAAAAGTGTATAGTTGGAGAAAATTATATCTGGCCAGATTTTTTGTTTGTTTGGGAAAATTAAAGGAAGGTATTATCATGTGTGCAAAAGCCCTGGTGATTACTTGTATGGAAAAATAATTGCTAGGACATATGATCAAGTTCATCAACAGTTAAACCAACATTAAAATGTAAGAATTGAGACATCATGGCGTAAAGGACTGGTAATAGACATTAAAACCATTTAAACTTAAGGTTAGACTGCAAAACAAAAAGCAAATTTTATTGGAAACCTTAAGGAAGACCTAAATTAATGGAGAGATAGATGACATTGAGAGAGGAAAGTCTATGTATATATCCCACTTACTGACTCTTCTGTTGACAATGAATTTGTTTTCCTATTACAAATAAGATTGAAATGAATATTCTCATATTCTTCTTCCTATGCACAAAGGCTATAATTTCTCTATTACATGTATTTTAAAGTGGAATTCCTGATTCAAAAGATGTCTTGTATTCAATTTAATGTTCTTAGATCATTCTCCAAAGGGGTTGTACACATTATCCTCCCACCAACAGGACATGAAATTCCTCATTGCTTCATATTCTTGCTAATATTTAGAACTTTATTGTTATTGAAATTCACATGAGTACTAGTGAAATTAAGCACCCATTCATATGTTCTGGCTATTTGACTTTCCCTATTCATATCTTCTGTTCATTTTTCTGTTGGGTTATTAGTTTTTTTTGTTGTTGTTGTCTTTGATTAACAGGGTTTCTCAATACATTCTAGATATTAATCATTGGTAATTTATATGGATTACAGACTTCTCCTGCTAGTCTATGGTGTGTCATTTGATTTTATTTATGATATCCTTTTGGGAGTTTATTTTGTATGGTTTGAGCTTCGGGGCAGCTACCACAGGTGTCTGAGTAGTAAAGATCTGGGGATTTTTATCAGGATGATGAATGACGTGCATGAGTGTGGGTAAGCTTTTATGCCAAACTTTGGCATTTAAGTCCTTTGAGCTAGTTATTTGTCTTTCTGCCTCATTTTTCTTATCCGTAAAGTGGGGATATTAATAGTACCTGTCTCATAGAGTTGTTGTAAGGATTGAATGAGCATATTTTTTCTATTGCTGCATAACAAATTACCACAAATTCAGCAGCTTAAAACAACATGAACTTATTATCTTACAGTTTCTGTGGGTCAGGAATTGAGTCTGCTTTCCTCTCACATGACCACTACACTCACAGCACATCTGAGACCAGATATGTGGGGCTTTCCTCTCCTGGGAAATTCTCTGTGATGGTAGCTGGCTGTCCTAGAGTTTAATTCAAATCAGACACCATCTACCTGGAGATGACATGGGACCCCACAGGTTTAGGATTCAGTCCTACAAGACTGCCCCCATCCTCACTTCAGATGCCAATTGTGAGTCTAAGTTGTCACCTGTGTTTCTCACCTATAGGCTATAAATCCAAGGTTCCCATGACTTCCTTTTTGGATTTGATAAATTAACTAGAGTGACACACACAACTCAGTAAAACAGTTTTCTTAATGTTTACCAGTTTATTAGAAAAAGATATGATGAAAGATGTAGATGAACATCTAGATGGAACAGGTGCATAGAGCAAGGTATGTGGAAAGGTCATGGAGCTTCCATCTTTTTGAGGGCATCACTCTCCCCCATCATCCACATGTTCACCAACCTAGAAGCTCTCAGAGAGCTGTACTTTGGGATTTTTATGGAGGCTTCATTAGATAGGCATAAATCATTAACTCCATTTCTATCCCTTCTCCTATTTCTAGAGAATGGGCATGGGACTGAAAATTCCAAGCTGCTTCTCTTGGTTTGGTCCTTCTGGTGACCAGCCCCCTTCCAGGAGCACCCAGTCACTGCATTAGAACAAAAGACACTTCTATCACCTTGAAATTCCAAGGGATTTAGGAGCTCTGTTCCTGGCATCAAAGACCAAATATCAGAACAAAAGATATTTCTAGTGCTGTTATCATTTAGAAAGTCACAAAAATTTTAGGAGCTCTGTGCCAGAAACTGGGGACAGAAATCAATATATATATTTTCTATTATATCATGGGATTCCAAGCATGTTTTGACTGGATCCCATGCTTTCACAAAGCTGAAATCAGGGTTTTGGCCAGGGTTTCAATCTCTCCTGGAGTTTGGGGTCTTCTTCTAAGCTTATTGGTTGTTGGCAGAATTCAGTACCTTATGATTGTAGGACACTTTCCTGCTGTTGGCCAACTGGGCAGCCTTCTCATTTTCTAGAGGCTGCCTGCCTTCCCTGCCATGTGGTTCTCTCCCCAGCACAGCAGTTTGCCCCTATGAGGCCCCCAGGAGAATCTCTCTCATTCTCCAAATTTCTTCCTTCAGAAAGGGCTCAGCGACTTTTAAGAACTCATATGATTAGATCAGGCCCACCCAGGATGATTTCCATTTTGAGTAACTGAAAGTAAACTGATGAGGGGCCTTTATTATATCTGCAAAAATCTCTTCTGCCATGTGATGTAATATAATCGTGGGAGTTCCTCTTCCACCACGGTTATAAGTCACACTCACACTCCATAGGGAAATTTTGTAGAGTGTGTACAACAGGAGGCAGGAATCTTGGGGTCATCTTAGAATTCTACCTACCATAACATTTTTACTCACTGGTTAACCTGCAACAGGTTTTGGCCAATTCCCAAAACACATTTGTATTTAGAACTTGAGGAATTTCATATTTCATATTTCAATTCATGACTTCAATTCATATTTTAATCTTATATTTCATATCTTTTTTAAAAAGTAAGCTCTATACCCAGTGTGGGGCTTGAACTCATGACATTGAGATTAAGAGTTGCAAGCTCTATGTACTGAGCCAGCCAGGCGACCCTCATATTATTGTTTCTTATCTTCTTATCTGTTACCCTCTGAGCCCTTTGGGAAAGGGCAGTCTTTTTTTTTTTTTTTTAAAGATTTTATTTATTTATTTGAGAGAGAGAGAGAGGGCGTGCGAGAGACAGCATGAGAGGGGAGAAGGTCAGAGGGAGAAGCAGACTCCCCGCGGAGCCGGATGCCCAATGCGGGACTCCATCCCGGTCCCTGGGATCATGACCCGAGCCTAAGGCAGCCGCTCAACCAACTGAGCCACCCAGGCGCCCTGGGAAAGGGCAGCCTCGAACAGAATGGAAGGCAAGAGTAAAGTATTTGGGAAGCCACCCCCCAACCTCCTGCCAGAAGTCACGGAGGATTAGGACAAAACCAAGAAGCTCTGTGCCTTTTCAGGTGAGGACCGATAGCTGGAGCCAATGACATGCTTGTGTCTGAATTTGGTTGCTCTATTAATTACACAGATGAATAACTTTTCATTAGGCTTCCTCATTCAAAGTTGAATATACCTTCATTCTCTTTAGGGTTTTTAGCAAATTAGATTTCTAATTTATTTTATAGAAATTTAACTCTGTTATTTTTAATGATGACTTGAAGAAAGAAGAGAAATCATCATTCATAGAATTTTTAATGGGAAAAGTAATTTTAGTATTCTTTGGGGGAAGCATTTTTGGGCAAAATTTGCCCATACAGTCCCCATGATTATTATTTCAAATATGAAACTGAGTGAAAAGTAGAAAGATTTGCTGGTGTTTGAGAGTCAGGTACCTCATGTAAGGAGTGTTCAATTTATTTGTAGTACTATAAATTATGCATTAAATTAACATTTTTGGTGATTCATTTTCTTACTTATTAACTTAATGAATACAATTTTTCAAAGCAAGTTTTAATATTGTGAATAATACAGTGGCAGTAAGGATGAGGCAGACCCAGCCTTGTGGGTTAAGTGAGAATACCTCCATTTTCATAATTTACAGCATTATCCCTTATATAGAGAGATGGAACCAAATGCCGTGCTTCCTGCATTTGCCTGTATTAAGATGCTTTGTTAAAGAGGAAACATTTTGTATTTGGCTAAAAGTAGCAATTCAGAAAAAAAAATCTCAGGAAACTTTTAGGGACTGAATTATTTTCAATTGTTCTAAGAACTTATAAATGAACTGTGACAATGAAAAAAATGGTTATAAAGATTATTTCTCAATATAAAAAATATGAACTAGTGTAATCAAGAACTTAGAAACTAGTCTTTAAAAAATGTTTTATTATTTATTTTATTTATTTAGAAAGATTTTATTTATTTATTTATTTGGCAGAGAGAGAGAGAGTGCACAAGTAGGCAGAGCATCAAGCAGAGGGAGAAGCAGGCTCTCAGCTGAGCAGGGAGCCTGATGTGGGGCTCCATCCTGGGACCTTGGGATCATGAGCTGTGCCGATGGCAGCCTCTTAACCGACTGAGCCACCCAGGCGGCCCAGCCAGTTTTTTTCTTTTTTTAAAGATTTTATTTATTTAATTTGATAGAGAGAGAGAGAGCACAAGCAGGGTGAGCAGCAGGCAGAGGGAGAGGGAGAAGCAGGCTCTCCACTCAGCAAGGAGCCTGACCCAGGGCTTGATCCCAGGACCCTGGGATCATGACCTGATCCCAAGGCAGACACTTAACTGAGCCACCCAGATGCCCCTAGAAACTAGTTTTGATGATATAGAATGCATGTGTGAAATAATAAAACTATGTGTTTCTTTCATTTTAATATCTATTAGTATAAAGCCAACAAAGTATCTGTAAGCCTGGAACATCCTAGCCCACAGTGAAGCTGTGATCACTGGCATTTATTGCAAAATAAAATTTACCAATAAGCTTTAAAAGAAAGGAAACATGATCAAAAATGGATACAGTCATATAATAACATTACTTTATGTACATGTTGGGAATGTAGCTGTTTACTAAAGTTCCATCTTAAAAATAAATTATACAGAATTTGTTTCTGGGAGGATTCAACATAATTTTGAGTAGGTTTTCCCTCAGTGAATCAACCATAGATGGATACTTCCAGGTGAAACGACTCTGTTGAAAATTTTGGAAAATTAATTGGTTTCTTCTAGTTCTTGGTAGTCATAGCTCTGTCGGGTTGCTGTTCACTGCCACCAGATCTTCTCATTCTAAAAAATGATTTTAGGGGAGCCTCAGTGGCTTAGTCGTTAAGCATCTGCCCTCGGCTCAGGTCATGATCCCAGGGTCCTTGGATCGAGTCCCACATTGGGCTCCCTACTCAAGGGGAAGCCTGCCTCTCCCTCTTGCACCCCCCGTGCTTGTGTTCCCTCTCTCACTGTGTCTCTCTCTGTCAAATAAATAAATAAAAATCTTTTAAAAATATAAATAAATAAATAAATAAATAAAATAAAAATGATTTGATATGTGTATATGTTGAGAAATGATTACTGTGATAACCTTAGTTAATATCAATCACTTCACATCGTAAAAATTTTTTTTCTCATAATGAAAACTTTTAATATTTACTCTCTTAGCAACTTTCAAATATGCAATATATATCGTTAACTATACTCACCATGCTGTATGTTACTTCCCTAGAGCTTATTTATCTTATAACTAGAAGTTTATACCTGTTGACTACCTTCATTGATTTTGCCCATCCCTCCCGGGCCTTTGGCAATCACCAATCTCTTCTCTGTATCTTTTCTTTTTTTCCCCCTTCCTTTTCTTTTCCTTCCTTTTTAAAGATTCCACATATAAGTGAGATCATACAGTATTTATCTTTCTATGTCTGACTTATTTCACTTAGGACAGTGCCTTCAAGATCCATCCATGTTGTTGAAAATAGCAGAATTTCCTTCTTTTTACAGCTGAATAGTATTCCATTTTCTTTATCTGTTCATCTATTGATGGACACTTAGGTTTCTTCCGTGTCTTGACTATGGTAAATAATTCTACAATGAATATAGGGGTGCCGATATCTGTTCAAGATAGTGATTTTGTTCCTTTGGATATATATCCAGAAGTGGAATTGCTAGATCATATAGTAGTTCTATTTTTAATTTTTGAGGAACCTCCATTTGTTTTCCACAGCGGCTACACCAACTTACATTCCCACCAACAGTGCACAAGTGTTCCCTTTTCTCCACATCCTTGCTAACACTTGTTTTTTTGTGTTTTTGATAATAGTCATTCAACAAGTGTGAGGTGATATCTCATTCTGGTTTTGATTTGCATTTCCCTGATGATTAGTGACATTGAGCAGCTTTTCATGTACCTGTTGCGTATCTTCTCAGGTCTTCTCATTTTTAACCTTTTTAAATATATATATATATATATAGAGAGAGAGAGAGAGAGAGAGAGCGAGAGAGAGAGAGAGAGAGAGAGAGAGAGCAGGTAGGGGGGCAGAAGGAGAGGGAGAGAGAGAACCTTAAGCATTCATGCTCAGCATGGAGATTGATGCAGGGCTCGATCTTAAGGCTCTGAGATCTTGATGGCCTGAGCTGAAACCAAGAATCAGACACTTCACTGACTGAGCCACTCAGATACCCCCAGGTATTCTCATTTTTAAAACAAGCAGGAATCTGAGCTTTGTTTCGTATGAGATCTTCTAATTTTTAAATGTTGGCTTAATTTTTGTGAAGGTGCCTTTTGGCCCAAAGGAAACCTGTGTGTGGACCATTACGAAGAGAGATCTGTGTGGAGAATTGCTATTGATGTGAAACAGAAAGAAGATAGGTTCGGGACCACTATGCTCCTCCCTTTCCTGGCCTCTTACGGAAACCTCTCCATCTTCTGAACTTTAGCTTCCATTTATTCAAGAGGGCATTGGTCCTTCCTGGTTCATGGGGGGGGGAGGGTCAATGTGGTCAAAAGGTCTAGTTGTAAGATAAATAAGCACTAGGGATATAATATACAACGTAATGAGTATAGTTAACACTACACTCTCTGTGGCATATTTGAAAGTTGTTAAGAGACTTTTATCCAAAGAATTCTTTTTTTTTTAAGATTTTATTTATTTATTTATTTATTTATTAGGAAACAGAGAGAGAGTGAGAGAGAGCATGAGAAGGGAGAAGGTCAGAGTGAGAAGTGGACTCCCCGTGGAGCTGGGGGTCCGATATGGGTCTCGATCCTGGGACTCTGGGATCATGACCTGAGCAGAAGGCAGTCGCTCAACCAACTGAGCCACCCAGGTGCCCTCCAAAGAATTCTTATCCAAAAAATTCATCATAAAGAACAAAAGATTTTTTCTTTTTCTTCTTTCGTATCTATATGACAGGATGAATGTTAACTGAATTTATTGTGACAATAATTTTTTTTAACATTCATTTATTTATTTAAAAGAGAGAGCATGCATGTGCGTGAGTGGGGGGGCAGGGCAGAGGGAGGGGGAGAGAACCTCAAGCAGAGGTTCTCCACACTCATGGAGCCCACCCCGACTTGGGGCTCCATCTCACAACTCTGAAATCATGACCTGAGCTGAAACCAAGAGTTGGATGCTTAACCAACTGAGCCATCCAGGTGCCCCAGCAATCATTTCAGGGTATATACAAGTCATTATGCTGTACACCTTAAACTTAAATAGTGCTGTATTCCAGTTAAATATATCAATAAAACTGGGGGAAAAAGAGGCGATCAGATGATATGTTCTCTAAAGCTCCCTCTCTGAAACTCTTGACTTGCTTTTTCTATTTTGTACCAGAGACATGCTGTGTTTTTTGAAGAATCTTCTATTTAATACACGAAATTCATGCATTACTTGATTTCTCATTTGTTTTTCATATGCTCATTATGTTTCACATAAATGTTCTCAGAGCAGTGGCACACTCTGGAGCAGTTGTAATTTATTATTCTTTTGTTTTAACATTGTAGGCTTTTTAGGGATTAATTTCTTATCGTCCAAGAAATAAAGTCCATCTTCTATATTTAAAGGGAATAACCATCATAACTATTTTCTCTCTCCATCCTTCTTTTCATTTTGTGTGGAATTATCTCTTGGGCCATGGATAGGTAGCAGAAAATGAAACTAAAGTCAGTAAATATTTAGTGAATTTCAGCTTTTTACACCGTCAGTCTGGTTAATCCAGTTCCAGTTTTCACTTCACTTTTAACAGTGTAGAAATTCTGAAAATTCTAGCACTAGATGTAGTAATTCCCGTTTTGCAGGTTAGGCTGCAGAATTTTTTTTTTAATCAAGATTGGTTTCTTGGATTCCTGGAATTATTATTATTATTATTTTTTAGCAATCTGGGCTTGGTATGCCATCTAAAAGTGTCATACCATTTTTAAAAAGACAACACTCAAGCGTAAGAAAAACAATAAGAAACAGGCAGCCTCATTGTAAAATTCTATTCTGCGTCCCTAGCCATTTGTCAAGGTCTCTACATATTTGTTGTGAAAAGGTATCCTTAGCAACCAAGATCATTGGCTTTCTTTATAAAAGAGACCCCAGCCCATTCTTCTAACATCTAAAGGTTTCACTGCTTGACACTGGTCTGCATTTCCTTCCCTATGGTGACAAGCACACAGATGGCGAGACGTGACGGCAAAGCATGGGGGCCACCACACTTGAACAAAAAGTGGGAAGTGCTGTAGGCCAGGCACATGGTGGTTTTCTTTCTCAAACTTTTTTTTTTTTTAATCTTTCATCAAGACTCTCCTAGCAAGGCTGACCCACAAAAAGAAAGCTGCCATTTCATTATGGCACTAGGGAAAACCAAGGGAAAAGAAAAATCATCCTTATTGAGAAAAGAAAGATAATGGGAGAATGATTAGCCCATAGGATGGTCATATGAGGGCATATTTGAGAAATAACAACATGGACGCTGTTTTCTCATTTTTATCCCCAAATTGGTGATTTCTTTAATCAAAGGAAGTTATTCTGCTTCTAAAGAGGCTCCTTTTTTTTATAAACAAGGTGGGGGAAATTTTCAGAAAGAAGCTTTCATTTTCCAATTTTTTTGTTTTGGAGATACTAAGTACCCTTTTCCCTTTTTTTCTGTAGGAAATTCCAGCAAATGTCTCAATCCATGACCATGAGAGAGGCACTGGCTTCCTGAGTGTAAGCAGCATTCACTCAAGTTAATTTCCAACCAGCCAGAGCTTTCTGCTAAAGTGGGAGAGGGGACAGCAATGATAAAAACCAAACCCTTCTCTCTCTCTCTCTTTTACTTTTTGGCTTTCATATTCTGGGTAGTGATTTCCTGCCTTTAACTTGGTTTTCTTTGCTTCCGTTTAATGGAAGAAATGTTTCCTAGAATTGATGGTTCACACGTAGAAGTCTCTGCACTTGACAACTTATAGATTTATTTTCACCTCTCCATGGCTGACTATTAAGTGACATTTATGATTCAGGCAATGCTGTGTGTTTCTGACCTGCCACTTTCTGTGTGGAATAAGGATGAGCAACTTGGGGACTCTCACTCCAAACAAGGCTCCCTGAGCTCACAGGGAACACTGTGTTCCCTCATGAGATGCGGGGGAAAAAAGAATTAGCTCAGGAGGTGCAAGGAACCTTCTCAGACCTTTTCCTCTTGTAGAATTCAGATCTGGTTTCATAGTCATCCAGTTTCTGAAAACCCAGGGTGACCTTGGACATGAGGCATCTGGGCACAATCACATAATTGTGGGCAGTTGTGTGAAGGAGTCACACACACAGGGAAAGTGGGAGACCCTCCCATTGTTGTGGTGTTGCTTGTATCCATGGTTTCTGTGGGTTTTTTTTTTTTAAGATTTATTTTATTTTATTAAAAAAATTTATTAACATATCATGTATTATTTGCTTCAGGAGTACAGGTCTGTGATTCATCCGTCTTACACAATTCACAGCACTCAGCATACACACACAGGATTTACTGGGTTTCTTTCTCATTAATGAACTATCCTTAAGGTACTAACTCAACCAGTTCTATTATTTTTTGGTCGGATATGACCAAATTCACTCTTACATTAATCAAATAAAAGGTTGTTCCAAGTTACCTTATGGTCTTTCTCAGGGGGAAATCACCCCTTAAGAGAACAGCAGACTTCTTTTATGTGGAATAAAATGTGTGTACTACGCAGCAGATAAAGCGTGTAAAGCAAAGAAGTTTGGCTGTGGATTTGGATCTACTATCCCACGAAGTCTCTTTCAGGCTCGATTCCTCAACTATCAGTCCTTAAGGGAGAGGATATTTGCTTTTTAAAATGTTATTTTGCCTTACATCAAAAGACCATGAGCCCAAGTAAATACACAGAACAAGAACAGGTACTCTCAAGTCCAAGGTCAGCTTGCCGTTCACAGCCAAGTAAACGTGGGAAAACTCCTTCCTGACTATATTCAGAAATAATCGAGCGCTTCCTCGGCTCAAGATACTGACTTTGGTAAACACATAGATGGAGTATGTTTCCATTTCGTTTTTGTGTTTTCTTTTCCATTGCATTGAGGGTTTCTGTGAAACGGCGCACTTCAAATTGCTTCTGTCAATTCCAGTTTTGCTTCCTTTCAGTTAGGCAGCAGCTGGGGAAAAAATAGTGCAATATAAATAATTGAGTTATTTAAAGTGAAAGATATTGAAGGCTCAAGCTCTCGCTCACTAGTATGAATGGTTTCTGGTCTCAGCTGGCTTTATGATAGATGGTTCCTACTTGCTGCGTGGATTGTACTCTCTGAATCAGAGGGTTTCCTATAAGAAGGTAGAAGTAGTTTCAGGACTATGTCTTGGTGCAGGTGGTCTTCAAAAAAGATCGCTAACCTACGAAGGCCGAGTGCGGCAGTTTCGGCAGTGAGAAGAGTTCTTCAAATCGGCCACTAGGTGGTGGTGCTGCACCATAGGAGCTGAATGCTGCCCGCCCTCTACATTTCGGGGCTGGGAACCTTTGTGCAGAGAGAACTTCAACTTCTGATGTCTGCTCAGGGGCAATACGGATGGCCCACGCAAAGGCGGTCTTTATATGTTATATATCTGGTAGCTGGATATTCTGTTACGCTTTTGTTGAGGCTGTGATTTGTTGAGTGAACAAAGTATTGTTTGTCTAAAGACCATGATGGTTTCTGTTTTTATTATTTATTTATTTATATTGGAAAGGAACCCTAAGGCAATCCAAAATTTGTTGAGATTTACACATACAGTTTTTTTTACATTAATTTATGCTTTCCAATGGATGATTAAAATTTCCCAGAGACTGGGACCCCTGGGTGCCTGAGTTAGTTAAGCATCTGCCTTCAGCTCAATCAGGCTCCCAGGATCCTGGGATTGAGCCTCAAATCAGGAGGGAGCCTCCCTGCTCAGCAGGGAGCCAGCTTCTCCCTCTCTCTCTGCCTGCCACTCCCCCTTCTTGTGCTCTCTCTCTATCTCTCTCTGTCAAATAAGTAAATATATAAATAGTATCTAAAAAAAAAAAAGATAAAATTTCCGGGAGACTAAGGACTTTGATGGCTGAATAGAAAAGTAAAGAACTGCTGGCCAGAGTTTGCCTCAGGAGGTGGCAGGAGCTCTGCGCTGGGTCCCGAAAAAGAAGCTGGAAGGTTGCTGGGTGAGGCACCTACTCGCTGGGCCGGTTCTCAGCTGCAATTTGAGAGATTTGGACTGGAATCACTAAGGTCCTTTCTAATTCCAACAGTCTCTGGTTATCTGATTTTAAGCAGTTGCCACGTGTAGAAGCTCTGGAAGTTCATTTAATTTTATTCAAATTTACTGGAAAGGCGTATAAATGTTATGAATGTTCATAGTATGGTATAATACTCCTGTTTAATGTGAATAATGCACTTGTCGAGTGATGCTCTTGTTTAATGCCAGACGTGATGTTCATTCCTGGAATTCCAAGCCATGGAATGAAAACTTTGAAATTTTAGTTAAAGAAATGATGGTTTCTTAAAGATTTGAAATCCTAAATAAAGAAATCTTAAATGATTTCTTAAAGAAATGATGAAACAGTACAATCTCATCTTCGACTTCATCTTTGCTGTCAGTGTATTAGAAACCACTGGCCTTCTATTTGCTACATTTAAAATCATGTCAGAAAGTCAGACAGAGAAAGACAAATATCGTATGTATATGCTCATCCATATGTGGAATCTAAAAAAGCTGAACTAAGGGTGCCTGGGTGGCTCAGTTGGTTAAGCAACTGCCTTCGGCTCAGGTCGTGATCCCGGAGTCCTGAGATCGAGTCCTACATCGGGCTCCCAGCTCCATGGGGAGTCCACTTCTCACTCTGACCTTCTCCCTTTCATGCTCTCTCTCTCTTTCCTAATAAATAAATAAATAAAAATCTTAAAAAAAAAAAAAAAGCTGAACTAAAAGAAATAGAGTAGAATGGTGGTTGCCAGAGCTGAGGGGTTGGGGAAAATGGGGAGATTGTCCTCAAAGGGTACTGACTTCTGTTATAAGATGAATAAATCCTGGGGATCTAATGTACAGCATAGTGGCTATAATTTAAAATATTGTATTACATGCTTGAAAATTGTTAAGGGAGTATCACTACACACACACACACACACACACAGGACACACATAGGTAATTATGTCAGGGGACGGAGATGTTAACTAACCTCATTGTGGTAATCATTTTGCCGTGTATATATATATCAAATTATCTCATTGTTCCCCTTAAGCTTACATCTACTGTATATCATTTTAACAAAGATTTTATTTATTAATTTGAGAAAGAGAGAGAGAGCATAAGTAGGGGGAGTGAGAGGGAGAAGGGGGGACATGAAATGGGGCTCAATCCCAGACCCCTGGATCATGACCTGAGCCGAAAGCAGATGCTTAACAGACTGAGTCACCCAGGCACCCCATTTACTGTTTATCATAAAATCTCAATAAAGCTGAAAAAATTAAATTCACATTAGAATTTTTGGATCATAAGCGTGACAATAAGAATTATATAATCTTCTTATAAGGATGTGATGTATTTTACAGAGTTGTGTGTATATTCCCTTTGAATTGATTTATTCATTAATTTTCTTTTAAGTGATGTATTCATATATTCAGAGAACCAGTAACGTGCTCTGCCTTCAAGGAGATTACATTTTTCTAGTCAGATAATTAGATAAGCATTTACAAAAATGTGTGGGTATGTGAACTAAGTGAAGAAATACAAGATTCTCTGAGAGAACATAGCAATAGAGATGAAGATACTCATACTGTAGCAACTTTACAAGGGAAAACTACAAGTTAGATTCAATTTCACAGGGATGTTTAACAGAAAAAACTATCTTTTAACAGGGGAAACAGGGGAAAAAAGCATTGTGTGTCTGTGTTAAATGCTTTTTCCATTATAAAACCTGGAAACATATGTAAAATTTTTTCAACATTTTGATTATAATGCTACAGAAAAGCTGCAGAAATAAATACGAAGGGAATATTTTTCTTTTAGTTTTCAAGTCACAAAACAGTTGTATCTGGAGAAAAACTTTAATAAATAATAAGTAGGCTTTCTATTCGTTGTGAAACTTCCCCCTGTCCTCATTACTCATATCCTTCCTTGAGGAAAATTATAAACTCCTAATTAGAACTTCATAGTTGCCCTAAATTTGAAAAGAAGAAGCAACAGTTTGCGTTTGCAACATAGATCATTTCAGGTTAACGGCAACTTTTACTTAGGCAAGAAATAAACACATTGAAATCTGTCATTCACACTGTGAACAAAACAAGGGAGAAAATATTCCTAGAACCAGTGATTCATAGTTATTTTTGTTGGGGTGAAAAATCATCTCTTGAGAAGGACAGTGGTTCAATGAAAAAATGCCACAGTGCCTGGGCTGATAGACACAAGTGATACTTGTAGCTGAATGGAGGAGGAAAAAGGTTTTTTTTTTTACAAGGTCAGTTTTGATGCAATTGAAATATTAGATTTCTAAAACCCTACTCCTTGTTAATGAGTAATCTGATTTCAGTGGTGGTCCTTTGTTTGAGGTACATATATTCTGACAACTAATTCTCCTTTCCACCTCCAAATGCAATGTTTGAAATTTGATATTATCCTTTATTAATGTTTTCGGTATTACTTCCACACCTTGGGCTCCTTCTAAGTGCCACATCCAATTGTAGCCACCAGAATGTATTGTGAGTCCATCTCCCAGGGACAATTTTTGGGGGCATTTATATCAAATCAGAGAATGTTAGGGGCAGACATGGCTTTAAAGAGCACCTAATCCCTTATTTTACAGATGGAAGATTCAATTGCATTTAGCTACATATCTGATAGGTCATGGAGCTCCACCTATAACTTGGAGAAGAGAAAGTATGGGAGAATTTGTTTTTATGAAGAATTTACTGGGATAGCCATGGAATACACCTTATTTAATTTTAGTCTTCACAATAATCCTTTGTCATGGGCAAATCTTTATTTTTAGATGAAGAGATTAAGGCTAAAAAAGTGAAGGCAGTCCAGATCTAGCTGCTGGATTTTCCCTCACTCACTCGTATCTGTTGAGAGCCCATTTGTGTCACACACTGTGATGGGGGTACGGGGGTGTGCAAACAAAGACAGACTCCAGGCTCAGCTTGCTTGCAGACTAGCTGCAGAGGCAGACATCATCTAAATAATCATACCAAAAGATGTAAAATTACCCCTGAAGGCTCTTTCCTGATACGGAAGCCGAGTGGAGCCATTTCCCATGAATGTGGTCTTTGCAGTGGCTTGGCTAAGTGCCGACCTCTTGGAGAGCCAGTTTGGGGAAGAAGCTGGACCAGCTGGTTGAATGACAGCGGGTGGACAGGGGCCACCCTTTAAGTAACTTCTCTGGAGCCTCACGGTCTTGCTTTCATACAGCTTCCTCTAGTGATTTTTCTGGCTTAGTTTCAACAATAGCTGTGTCAACTTTTTTTTTTCTTTTTTTTAAACTGTAGAAAAGACTTGTTTTGTGAAATTGTGCTTAGGAAGGTACAGCTTGAATTGCTCTCTCCCAATCACACTTTCTGAATCTTGGTAATACTCCGTGGAAATTGATAGTGACATTGATGGTGACTTTTCCTTATTATGAACTGTGATCTTAAAAAGTTGCCAGTGCGGGGCCCCTGGGTGGCGCAGTTGGTTGAGCGACTACCTTTGGCTCAGGTCATGATCCCGGAGTCCTGGGATCGAGTCCCATATCGGGCTCCCAGCTCCATGGGGAGTCTGCTTCTCACTCTGACCTTCTCCCTTCTCATGTTCTTCTCATGTTCTCTCTCTCTTTCCTAATAAATAAATAAATAAAATCTTTAAAAAAAAAAAAATTGCCAGTGCGCCTGGGTGGCTCAGTTGGTTAAGCGCTGGACTCGTGATCCCAGGGTCCTGGGATCAAGCCCTGTGTTGGGCTCTGCACTTAGAGGGGTGTCTGCTTGAGAGTCTCTCTTTCTACCCCTCTCTCTGTCTGCCCCTCCCCCAGCTTGTGTTCACTCTCTAAAATAAATAAGTAAATCTTTCAAGAAAAAAGTGCCTTGCCAATTTATGAGTGAATATCTGTCCATCTCTCCGTCCATCCATCTATTCATTTCTTTTAGTGGTTTTTCCTTGTTTCTGACACAGTAGAATTCTAAGGAAGGTTTTGTTAGTGGTTATGATGACTCTGCCAAATTTTGTTTGCTTGTAAGACAGAAATCAAACATGGGAATGTGGAAAACAAAATTATTTTGTTTTGACAAAAATGAAACTTAGATGAGTGTCTTTTTTTAGAGCCACTGTTATCATTATAAAGTATGTAATACACTTCTATTTTTCTGTTTTGATATCTTTCTGGATACTTTTTTCTTACAAATATATACATACATTTATGATTACTCATTTTTATGAAAATTAAATCATATTCTGTAAACATTTTTGTGGTCCTTTTTCTTCTTAGCAATTTATCACAAACATGTTAAGTTCAATTTATAGACTCTTCATAATAGTTTTAATGGCTGCATGACATCCCATTGTAAGAATGTGACATAATTTATAGAATTAATTCAATTAATCTCCTTTTTGGGGTACACTTTAGAATTTCTCCATTTTATATACTTTGCTGCAATGAATGTTTTTGCATGTTTACTTTGTGCACTTGATCATTGATTTCCTTACAATAGGTTTCTAGAAGTGGAATTGCTGTATGAAAGGCTTTTGATATCGTCTGCCAAATGGTTCTTTTTCAAAAGTTGAATTGATTTATGCTTCTATCAGAAGAGTATGAGCGTATCTGTCTCTCCTCTGATTTTCTGTCATAATTCACGTAGCAATGCCGGTGAACATTTTTTTTACCATTGAATACTTTTTCATATATCATTGACCTATTGCCTTTGTTTTGCAAATTGACTGTCTATATCCTTTGGTCAATTTTCTACTGAAGTATCTGTCTTATTTTATTTGTAAAGTCTTTTTACATAGAAAGGACATTTTCCCAGTTTATGATTTACATTTTGATTATGATAATGTTTTTTAAGTTACAAAATTACAACATTTTGATATAGTCAACTTTATTTACTTCTTTCTTTGTGGTTATTCCACATACTGTTAAAGTAAGGAAAAATCGGGGAACCCTCCTACACTGTTGGTGGGAATGCAAGCTGGTACAGCCACTCTGGAAAACTGTATGGAGGTTCCTCAAAATGTTGAAAATAGAGCTACCCTACGACCCAGCAATCGCACTACTGGGTATTTACCCTCAAGATACAAATGTAGTGATCCGAAGGGTCACATGCACCCGGATGTTTATAGCAGCAATGTCCACAATAGCCAAGCTATGGAAAGAACCTAGATGTCCATCAACAGATGAATGGATCAAGAAGAGGTGGTATATATATTCAATGGAATACTATGCAGCCATCAAGAGAAACGAAATCTTGCCATTTGCAACGACGTGGATGGAACTAGAGGGTATTATGCTAAGTGAAATAAGTTAGTCAGAGAAAGAT